>OU343223.1:99957741-100116552 GCA_910596185.1 Chrysanthemum makinoi | reverse complement strand
ACGAAGGACACTGATACATCACAGTCAGTGCCCTTGGTCCACCTCTACTCCCCAAGATCCAGAGGGAAACAAACAACCCGCTGGTACGGGAGCGCCTTCCACCACGCCTGATGATGACATTAACAAATCCAAGTCTTTGTTTGAGGGCCACTGTCGATCCCAAAGACACAGGGGAAATAAACAACCCACTTATAGGGATACAACAATCACTGACTCCGCCAAAGGCACTGGGAAACACCCACCAGTGTCTCAGGGGTCACTGGGGGACAAAGACTCGAAGGAAAGAAACACCCGCCGATACGAAACCCAAAACCAATCCTGACTCCGAAGAAGGCACTGGAAAACTCCCACCAGTGTCTGAGGGGTCAATGGGGACAAAGACTCAGAGGATATATACCCCCCTGATATGGAACCCATCACCAACCCCTTGCTCACAATTGCTGATGTCATGGGATTCTGTTTCTCAAAGGATGACCTTGCTGAAACTAAAGATGAAATTTTATCAGCTGGAGAAGGAATGGACGCTGAGGTTCAATCAGAACAAGAACCTCAGCCTGATCCAAAGGAGCATACTGAATCCCCATTCCAACATGATGATCATGCTTCTGAATCCTCCTCAGGCTCTGATGAATTCAAAGAGTTTGACAATGTTCTTCCCCTCACTGAAAGGCAGTTGGCTCAGTGGATCACCAGGGCTTCAAGGAAGTTATACTCAGGGGTTACTAAAACATTGTGGGAACAACATACTGAGGCTGCTGCAAGTTACGCTGATCTAAAGGCAGAGGTACAGGGCTTCGATGAAAATGTTCATGAGCACAGGGACTTGATGTATGACCAAATTCACCGACTGGATGAAAATATGGCTAACTTCTTAAGGCACCTTCAGGATGCTGGCACAAAGATCGATAAAATCAGGGAGTTTGTCAGAGAAGATCCAGCTCTTAACTCTCAAGTGCTAAAGGCTACTGAAGCATACTTGCAACAATCCTCACGCCTTACTGAACTGTTAGATCTGATCAAGTTTGCAAATGTTCAGGGTATTCCATCATCAGTCCAGTCTCTTCAAGCTACATTGGACTCCCTGAATACACAGGTGGCAACCATGGCTCAGGCATCCTCTTCCCTGGCCTGGAATCTTGGTCCCCGGATGACTGCCTTGGAGCTTGTCACTAGCATTCAGACAGACACTTCAGAGATTAAGGCTATGATGACCGAAATCTATCAGGCCTTCAAGGGTCAAGCTGCTCAGTCCCCTAGCACCAACGGCAACTCTTGCCCTCACTGCCTCCGGCAATAGTTAGGGGGAGAAACTGCTGAAGAAACTCCTCTTCACACTGAGGGGGAGCAAACACCACCTGTCTCAGTAGCTCCAACATCATCTACACCATTCTCAGCAATACCATCTCCTCACTACCACCTCAAACATCAACAACAACAACACTGACGATCACAACAACAACACCACCCTTAGTTGCATCATCTTCCTCAGGCCAGGACAAGGGCAAAGGCATAATGACAACTGCTGAGCCTGAGAAGATTCCCTATAAAATCGGCGACACTGAATACCTGCTCACACCTCAACAGCTAAGTAAACATCTTGCTAAAGAAGAAAGAAGACTGAAACTAGCTGAGGAAGAAAAAAAGAACAGAGAAGCACTGGCAAAGGTTGTCGCTGAAGAAGCTGAGAATATGGGGTTTGTAGGATCGCATATTTATTGTGTTGATGATTCGGGTGGTCTTGGATGATCAAAATACATGTTTACCATTTTAGAGAGAGAGGTGTTCTTGCTAGAGGTTTAAACAAAGGAAATGTTAGATTGAATGAGAAGCACCACCCCTTCCATGGATGGAAGGGGTATTTATAGTTACAAGAAATACGACCTCCTATCGGCCTGTGGATCAGGTATACAGTGGGTAAAGACCCGTCCTTCCTCCATGGTGTTGCACTAAACAAAACTACGCTACAAACTAACAAATAAACTACTAATAACGTAACAACGACACGTCTATGAGCTAACATATGCTAGACTTATAATTGGGGTGACCGACACTTTAACATGGAATTTTCTAATTCCAACAATCTCCCCTAAGGGAGGTCACCCCATGAAATACATTTTGCATCCTAGCATTCTATCTTTGTCTTTAGTTCTTGAGCTCGTAGACTTGAATTCTTCAACATCTGCATCTTTGTGCTTTTGTAGCGATTCTTTAAAGTCCGCATTGAATTGTACTTTAAGTGGAGGCCTTTGAACTGATCCACATCTTTGATGATCTTCAAGCTTTCATTGAGATCATCAGCCACAGCAAATCTCTGGATCACCCTTTATTGTGTTGCCATCATGTGAAGTTGTGACTTTTGGACCGACATGCTCACACTTTTGAATCATGACATCTTTCCATCAGAGTAGCGGAAGCTTTTATTGGTTCATGATATTTGCAGCAGCGAAGCAGAAGCATAGTATAAAAATATCAGAACCAGGTTATGTAGATATGCACCAGTCATGATTTCATCAAATTAAGTGTGGATGCTGTGAGCATGCGGCTTTGGAATGACTTCTCAATTCTGATCAGCTGCAACCGTCCAAAAGTACCTGCAAACAACAGTTAGCAATAAAACACACGAAAGTGTCTTTGATCACTTTTGTTGAATTGAGGTACACGGCCCACGGTTCCCCGTTGATCAGTACAAGTACTGCTTGTGATCAGGTAGGATTCCTAAGAATCTCCTTGACAGGGTTTCGCAGCTGTTCTAGCCGTTCTCAAACCAGAACGTCTCAAAGAAGACAACACGGAGTGAGTGAACCAGCGAATTGAGATTCACTGATTGATGAAAAATGATTTGAAAACAATCGCGTATTGCTTAGAAGAAAGAGTTTTGCAATACGACGAAGGTTTTATGAGAAAGATCAATTTTCAATCAAATACTTTTTGTATTTAAAAGAGTACACATCCGGCGTGCTAGAGAAAAGAAGATTTGCACATCGAACGGTTTTTCCAAAAGTATTTTTTCAATCAGAGATACTTTTTGAGTTTGAAAACATAAGTACACATTCGACGTGCTAGAGAAAGGAAGGTTTGCACATCGAACGGTTTTTCCAAAAGCATCCGTCAATCCATTTCCTGGACCAAGGTTGATTCACGAATGAATCGCCCCATCGTTTCTATCCAGTTGTCACAAGTTTGATCTTATGAAAGATCTCACATGCCACCTACCAAGAGCTTGTTTGATGTTGGCTCTAGAAGGCTTTCCATCTTCATCGTGAATATTTTACATATCACTCGGATGTTCTGGCAATACCACAAGGATAATGCGTAGGACTCTTAAGATATATTCTCACTTTCCACATTGTGTGAAACAGTGAGTCTTCAAGAATATAGTGTCCTAATGAGATATTGTGGATGATCTCTTGGCTCTAGACTCAATAGTGCACATTTGGTTCCTTTGTCGGAGACTAGGGAGAGGGTCTCCTTCTTCAATATCAACTATCTCTAAGAGAAAGTCGATAGATTATGTCGGTTCCCCGTGAGAATGAAACAAGCCCTTTTAAGAGGAACTTGAGTGGCTTGGGAAGTTTAGTGCAGTGCGTCACTGGGTCCATGACGTCTTGTCTTCAATACCGGCGTTACCTTGTTAACCACCAGTAGCATATGTATTGAACCCGGTTTCTGCCCTAAGGTTGAATTATTGGAGGGCTATTTCTTTTCACCCTTTTCATATTCATTTCTTTTTCATTCTTCAACCCCTTCAGTGCTTACCGAGACTTCATAACTAGAACCTTGTTGGGTTTATTCCAGTACTAGCTCTGTCTCAGTCCGCACTCTTCCCATTTCTCATTTTTCTCCTTTTTTCATCATACCTAAGGACTTTTACACTAACTAGTGAATTGTCCCTGGGTAGATCCCTCCGGCTCTGGCGGGATCGTGGGAACAAATACTGATGAGTGTCTAAATACTCATCATTTTTGTACCAACTAGACTGCAAAAACATCTGAAAACACTCATAAATGCATCAAAATGATAAAAATATCACAAACAAGTGTTTTATGTGTTTTAAATGCAAAAATACCAAAATCTGGTGAAAAACGTATCAACTTTGCATAATTAGCAGTTTTAGTCCCCCAAGTTACAAAAGTTGTCAAATCTAGTCCCTGGTAATTCAAAAACTTGTAAAAAGTCATTTAAGGTCCAATTTGATTCAAAAGTTGTCAAAATAAACCCTTTAAAGTTTAAAATTTACAAAATGACAACTTTAGTCTCTGAACTTTGAAAAATGTCATAAATAGTCCTTGGTGAATTTAAAAATGGAAATTTATCAAAAATAAACCTTGTACTATTCATAAATGACAAAATTGGTCCTTATGGTAAACTTTTGGAAAATTACAAGTTAGGCCCTTAAAGTTTCAAACTTGGCAGTTTTAGTCCCTGGACTTATAAAAAATGAAACTTTATGCAATATTGGTCCGTGTACTAATGAAACTTGGCAAGTTTAACCTTGTATGAGCTTTGGAAATATTACAGTTCAATCCTCAAGTTTGGACAAATTACAATTTCGGTCCTTGTGTTAATACAAACCAAACGGACCACTTATATATTAAACCAAACCCAGCCAAGCCCAAAAACCCAACCCGGCCCAAAATTTAAAAACAGAATACCGCGCCACTGTTCCTTCTCCTCTTCCCCCACTGTTAATCCAATACCAGTGGTTTCACCACCTCACCACCACTTTCCACCTCACCTACCTTATCCCCCCAGCTGGTTAACAACCCCCCTCCACCTCTACATAAACCAAAAAGCATTAAATGCAGTTAACCCACTCAAACTTTTTCCGCCAAAACACCAAGTGTACGATTAGGATGAATTAAGATGATCCAATGGCTGGAATAAAGTGGGATTTAATTGTATGTCGACAAGGAAGCTTTCTGGATATCTATAAAGAAGAATGAAGACATAGATTGAGGTGTCGCATGTTTTAGACCAAATTTGTAGTGTAAAACCTTTTTAATACTGTTTAGCTTAAATTTCAATTCTCAGTGTAATGTTAAGTTTATTTCAAGCTAAAAGTCACTTTTATATTGTAATTATTCCAGTTTAATAAGATTTCAAGTTTTTATGTTTCTTGATAATTCGAATTAAGTTAAAGTGTTAATTAAAAAGCTTATTTACTGTTTGAATAAGCTCATACAAGCTTATTATAGCTTGGTGTGAGCCTATGCTAGTTGAATTCAGTTCTATCCAAGATTTCAAAAGGTCAACGAAAGTCAACTGAGGTGGAATTTGGTATGGAAATGGAGTTGGGTTGATGCTGAGCTAAATTATGGATTGGATTTGGTCTTAAAATGGTTGGTTTGGTTCTGTGTTAAGCTTCATCACGTGAGTTTGATTTTTATTTTTTCTTTAAAAACTGTCAAATAAGCTTATTGATTTTAGGTTGTGTTAGATCATGTTAGTACTTAATTTGATCTTGTTTCAGCTTTAGGATCTTAGTTTTATACTTGTTTTAATCTCTGCTTAAGTAGATATAGTAATAGATGGTTAAACAAGCTTATTAAGTAGCTTAAAAGTGTGTTTGGATCTAGGATTTAGACCGAGATTAAGGTTAGCTCAGTGGTTAATACTAGTTGTTATAGTTTTACTTAGGTATAATATAGTTACTTTAGGCATTTGATTGCACCTAGGATTAGTAAAAGTCAAAATCACCTTAAATCTATCTTAAGTTAATAACTGTTAGAATTTTTAAGTTCAAATCTCATCAAAGTAGTTTATAACTTGATACAATAGCTTAATTTCACCTTATCATAGCTTATAATAACATTTTCAGTCCATAGAATTGATTACAAGTTCATATAAGTCAAACTGCTTAATATCTTAAAAAGTCAAAATTTCCTAAATGCAGTTTTTGAATAAAATTTAGAATTTTATATAGGATTCAATACTAAGATTTAGCTCATAAGCTTTTGGGATATCAATGTTGAGCTGCTTGTCTTAATTAGAAAAATATTAGTTTATATACATTTAGTTTTTTAACTGCTTATTTCCTTGTTTCTTTTTAGTCCTTTTCTGAAATACTCCCCTGTGCACAGCTGTTGAGATCTTTTTCACAAGCTCTCAGAGAGCTTGTTAGTTAGCCTAAACTTGTGTAATTTAGCTTTTTGAGAAGCTCACCTAGCTGTCTCAAGATTCCAGTTTTTATTTTTCCATTCTTGGCTTATTTAGTAGGCCTGCTATAAGTTTTTTGTTTTGTCCATTTTATCTAGTCTAATAATTAGTCAGTGTTTTCAAGTTTTTGAATAAGCTCATTAAAAGCTCTCTAGTGAACACCACTGTGAGTATTTTAGCTTTTTGGATAGCTCAGTTGGTTAGCTTGTTAGTTCAAGTGCTCCTTTTCATTTCTTGACTTATTTCAGTGCTTAAAATTTAGTTAGAAAGTGCCTAGTAAACTAATAAGTGTCCTGTGTTAACAGTTAAGTTAGAGCTTATTTATAGCTTGTTAAGTGCTTATTTTTAGTCACTTTGCTTATTTAGTTGTCACATTAGCTTATTATTAGTGACTTAGCTTATTCCCAGTGTAATTGTGCTTATCTTTTAGCTTATAAGAAGTTTGGCTTATCCTTATGCTTATTTTCATTTTCTAGCCACTGTTAGTAAACATAAGCTTATTTTCAGCTTATTAGAAGTTTTCATAAAAAGTTTTAGTTATAAAAGTTGCTTAAAATCATTTACTTAATAAGTTTCAAAAAGAAAAATCAAAAAAATAAAATGTTTTGCAAAAAGGTGGGAGGCAGGCTCGAACCTGAGACCTCCCGACCTTGAAGAGTGATAGTGTGTACCTGTATACCAGTTGCCCTTGGGTCTTTGACTGGTTATATCACGCACAATTTAATACATAAGTCTTCCTTGTTCATTTAGCTTATACGAACATATTAGCTTATTTCTAGCTTATTAAAACTAGCTTTTTCATGTTTTGTATTTTTCTTAACTTTGTATTAGTATAAAGTATTTTATAAAAAAGTTTCAGATTTTTCTCAATAGTTTTAGTATTTTTAATCATTTAATTAGTGTAAAAACTTATTTAATTCATAATAAAAAATATAAAAGTCTAAAAAATATAAATCTTTTTTTTTTAAATTTTCTTTTGTCATATAGTACATAATAAAATTGTTTTTACACTTGTAGGACTTTTATTTCACAAATTTTACGTTTTTGCTTGCGCACTCGCGTAATTTTTATACTTAACGTACGTTTTCATTTTAAGTTACGTTTTTAGATAATTTAAGTTTACATTTTAGTTAAAATAGTTTATTTAAGTTATTTTGTTTTATAAATCTAGAAAAAACATCATTGTAAAAATAGTGATAGCGTTTATTTAATATATTTTTAACTCTTTATTTCCTTTAATTTGCATTTAAGTCGCTGTAATTTATAGAACTTTTTTTTATTATATTATCCATCAAAATCTTTACTGATCACTATCCTTAGTGATTATTCGACATCTGAAGTTGTTTAACACCAATTCATCCTCCGTGGGACTTAACGACCCGAGAATACACTATATTCCTCTGATCTTTATTGCATTGGTTTCTGAGCAGTTTTAAGTTTATTACGGTCAGCCATTCACAAGTGGCCGGCTTGTGTGATTAAGCTTGACGGTTCGGGACCAATCAAATACCTAACCTAACCATCCTTATAACACCATGCATAAAGTAAATTGGTCGGTCTTTTGGTATTGTTCTTTCCTTCTCGAAACCAATTGAAAAAATCATTTGGAAAAACAATCAAGGTACTTGCGATACGAGATCAAAGCGTTTTGTACCTTAATAGTTTTGATCATTTAGAAAACCTCCCCCTCAACATGTGCATATGATTTAGAAATTGTTTAGCACATGGAGGCAAGAGGACTTTTGAAATATTTTCTTTAATCACCATTTCATAGAAAAGCCATATGATTTTCTTTGATAAATTCTCCCCCTCAATATGTGCATAGGATATTTGAAATCATTTTATCACATAGAGGCAAGAGTTCTTTTTGAAGCACATTTACGATCACAAAAACCATTAAGAAACCATTTAAAACTCAATCAAGGCACATTATATTAAAACATAAAAGCATTTGCACCCCGACAGTTTATTTACTTTTTAAAATGCTCCCCCTCAATATATGCTTCGAGATTCGAAAGCGTTTAGCACATATGAGAGAGCAGGCTGCACAATTGAGTCAAAACGATCACCTTTTATCAAATTTCATAATTAAATCACAAATTCTCCCCCGATCAAAAATATCAAATCCTTTGAGATTTTGGATCCCAAGTGATTTAATAAGGTTTAGAAAACATGGGAGAATATGTGGTTTTTAATACTCATCTTGTTTTTTTGGATAAATCCTCCTTCTCAACATGTGCATTGTGTATTTGAAATCGTTTGGCACATGGAGGCAGGAGTGCCTAAAAAGGACTAAAACCGATTCCATAAAAACAGATTTGAGATTTAAATCACGAACTCTCACTTGATCAAAATATCAAACCATTCGAGATTTGTGATCCCATCTGATTTAAATCATTTAGAAAAGTTTTAGGGAAAGACGTGGCAAATTTAATTTGAAAATGATTATAAGGAAAGATTTAGACATTAAAGATTGTTAGTGTCAGGTATGATTGTTTTTAATAGATCTTTTGAGTAAAACAAAACAATTTCACAATCAAACAAGAACAGAAAAATTTCATTTTGAAAGACCTTGATTCAAAGAAAAATCATACCATGACATAACATTAAATCTTTAGATCACCACATAATTCGTACAAACGGACTCTTTTGAAGATATATTGTTTTGAAAATATTTTAAATTAAATCACTCTCCCCCTCAATCGAAGACCGAAGTCGATAATTGAGTGACTTAAATTTTGATAAAATGAAGTCCGGTGATTTTCAAATTTTAGTCCAATATATTTTCAAAACAATATTTTTCCATTTTCAAAAACAATATTTTTCAAAGTTTTAGAAAAATGGTATCCTCACTATCTTGCACAAAGATATGTTAGGTGGTTGAGAAGCTTCTGTTGTTGCTGTAGGGCTGGAAGAAAACCGTCTGCTGATGCAGTGAGACTTCTTCCGTTGCATTTTGAATGCAACGAGGTCAAATTAAACTTCGTTTCTTCAATCAATTAGAAGAAAACCATCTGCTGATGCAGTGAGACCTCTTACGTTGCATTATGCCAACTCTCCATAGAAGTCCAATTAAGCTCCGTTTCTTCATTTGTCAACCCAAGAAATAGTTACCCTTTCCTTTCGGCATCCAATCATCTTATTATGTGGGATCCGGATCGGAAACATTATAACCAAGATACCTGCATACGTTAGTGAACACACATACAGATATATGGTGGTCGACATCACCCAAACAGCAATCGACTAATTCAAGTCAATGCAACATATCAATCAGATCATATAAATGTATGAGAATAATGTGTTCATCAAACTCTAATCATCTAATCCTAGCAATCATATCCTAGGCACCTAGTCCTTCAACATAGGTTAACATAATTTTTAATTAAGCATATTAGGATGATTAAGAAAGCCCGTTAGATGATGTAGATTTGAAAAACATTATCCCCCTCAATCCATGACTCATTTTATGAAAAGTTTAAAAGCGCTGAAGTCATTGATTGAGTTTTTCAATTTTACAAGAACTCTGAAACTGATTGTTTTTAAAGCAACTCATTTACCGCCATTTTTGAAAACACCAAATATTTTTCTGAAGAATTTTAGACGGAAAAACATTTGTGTAGGAACAGCAGTCCTTCGACATACTTTCCTTGTTTTGTTTTTAGGATAAGTGCACGAAATATTTTGAAAATAGGTTTAGCGCAGCACTTTCCTTCCTTTAAAAGAACGGGTTGCTATCTGAAATAATAGCAAGCCATTGTTTAAGCGCGGGTCACAGTCTGATGTAACTGCAAGCCATTGTTTGAGACATGTTTAGAAAAGAAATATTTACACCTCCTGCTCGAACTTCATCTATGGTCCCGTGCCATTATTGAATGACATTTCTAAGACCGTAGATGTTATCGATACCAGAAGACATGTCTTTAGAAAACATATTTTTGGAATTTTTCAAATTTTCTGATTGTTATGGGTTTTTGTTGGTTTTATATTTTTCTATTTTCTTTTTGTTGGTTTTATATTTTTGTATTTTGTTTTTAAAAAATTATACACAAAGATAGTTTAGATGATATAGTTAAAGACGATGATGATACGAGTACCGAGATAAGGATATTGAGCAGCCCCGTTGAAGAAGATAGAATTCGTCATCTCTTAAACTTCCACCACCAAAGCTTCTGAGGCTCTTGCATAGAAGAAAGAAATTGAACCATCTGAAAGTGAGACTTTGGCAGCTTCCCCCCAAACCGAAAATCCTTATGTTGAGCAGATTCGAAGCTCTATTTCAAGCTTGCTTTAGCCAGGTGCACAAAGAAGCACACCATTATCATAAACCCAGCTGCTCCTTTTAAGAATAATCACCGTGATTCTTCGTTCGAGGCTATATCATCCAATAGAACAACAACAACGTATCATCCCACATTTAAATAATCTTCTCAAATTTCCTTTCCACTGAAGCTGAAACGATCCATTCCAAAAGGTGTCAAGAGAACATTTCCCCCGTGTAGTTGAAATGATGCAGTCCGTCTCTTAGTATAATGCTCAAGAACTCTCCCAAATACACTTCATGAGGGGAATGAAGAACACCTTCCCATGTTCACATTTTTCTTCCCTGATGAACGTGTATGAAGCTCAAGAACCCGAAGTACACCAATATCCAAGAACTCTCCCGAATACACATCATGCCCGGAAATAAAACACCTCCCTAATGTTTGTGGTAAACAATGGTTTTCTTCCCTAATGATCGTGTATGAAGCTCAAGAACCCGAAGTACACATATTCCCACCAAAAGAATAACTGATAACACCTCCCTCATATTATACGTTTATCTCTCCTGAATATGCCATACTTGTATACCTCTTTTATCTTCAGAAACTTTCTCTAACATCACTTCCCCCACGTAGTTGGAATAAGAACACTAAGCGCCATGAGTCAAACCTTGAGTTTCTCTGCGGTAATGACAATCGTCTTCCCGGGATATCTTCAATCACTTAGAAGTATTAAGTTCATCAAAGTTTACTCGCGTTTAGATGCGTGTCTCCTTCCCCCTTGCTGGTTTTGATACTTCAGAATCAGCAACTCTTTGAAAGCCCAAATACTAGAAATCAGTTGAGAAGAACGCTTGAAGTCTTTGTGAGAATCAACATGCTGAATATTGTGAGCAAGTCTAATTGGGGATTAAATCAAACATTTCACCCTCCCCCAATTAGTGCTCTCCCATAAACCGACAATCTGTTTGATAAATGCCCAGATTAAGAAGAAGTCTTTGGATAAACAAATGCAGCTCGTCTTTAGTCTTCTAACATGCAGCAGAAAATGTAGAACCGACTGTAGACTCGACCTTCTTCAAGATTGTCCAGTTGGGGAATAGATTGTTAACATCTTCAACTCACACCAAAGAGCATCTCACCAAAAAGCATCCCAATTAACTTTACATCTTGCAAATCCCCTTAACTAAAATCCCTCCCAATCAAACAAGAACAGAAAGATGTTCATCAAGGAAATCAGCAATCAGCCCGCAACGAACACTTGAAATGGTAACACCAAACAAACAATCACATCAAACAAGAACAGAAGGTTGCCCGGAATCATCACATCGAAGTATACGTGAAGCATTAACTGGAAGCACTTTGTCGTTAAACTCATTAATCCGAGTGAAGATGTCAACCAGCGGCTCATAAAAGAAAAACTCCATGTGAAGATGACCCGATAAGAAGAAGCTCGGTTCTTACATGAGTTTGGAGCCGTTTGACCATTTATTCTCAGATATCGATCAACCATGCAGTAAATTCACACTTCTTCTCCCCCTCAAGAATTGCATTCGGAGATGCCATTCTTGATTAAATAAGTGAAAATCATCCGAATGTTCTATTCACACTTCTCTCCCGTAAAATCAGCACATGATGTCGCCATCTTCATTATAATCGAGCAAGTGGAATGAGAAAACAATCAGTGGTAGCCCGGTTCACTTGATGACTGAAGCACATGGAAAAAGCATGAAGCATGTTGATGAGAATGGTCATATTTGAGAAGATTTCTCTTCTTTAGAAGATAATGCGCACTGAAGCGTACACATTTCTTTTCTTTGAGTACGAGGCATGAACTGTTGTGTTCATACGTCATAAGAAGATTTCTCTTCTTTCGAAGATAAAGCGCACTGAGACGTACACTTTTCTTTTCTTTAGAGAACGAGGCATGAACTGTTGTGTTCATACGTCATAATCTCTCTCTTTTCATCTCTCTTAGCAAAACATGTAATCATCCCCATTATCATTCTGTAGGCTCTTTGTCGTGACATCTGATGGAGAAAACCCAATATGATGAATTTGACCGTGAAGTAAACTACCCCGAACTCGTGACTTAAACTTGCACATATGTAACAAAGAGCGGTGCCGATTTCCATTAGTATCTCTAAGTACTCTCTATGTAGTCTATACTCTTCAACCAACCAACCATCAAGTATAAGACGTACATTACCTCTTGAAAATCCACAATTGAATGTGACCCTGAGCACTACAACGTAACTCCTTAAAGTGATAGTTATTTTGTGGTGGTATGAGCCCAATTCCCCAAGTGGTAAAGAAAAGGTAAAGACACCCAACAAATAACTAGATTTCCAAGTCTTTGTTTTTGATAATAAGCTCGAACAAGGATCTTGAAGAATATTCATCCAACCATCCCCGATACCTTCAGATACTAAGTACACTCGCCCGTGATATTTTCACTTCAACCTCAAATAAATAATAGTGAATTAACCCTGTTGTCACATCTTCTGGTTAAAATCTCACATCTAGCCTCCTTTGACATTTTAA
Source organism: Chrysanthemum makinoi (assembly GCA_910596185.1). Taxonomy (NCBI): domain Eukaryota; kingdom Viridiplantae; phylum Streptophyta; class Magnoliopsida; order Asterales; family Asteraceae; genus Chrysanthemum; species Chrysanthemum makinoi. The sequence goes on along the minus strand of OU343223.1, from coordinate 100,103,590 downwards.
GTGATCTATGATAATGGTTTCATCCCGACCATAGTTAGAAGCACGTAACCCCGTAAAACCATGTAATAACCAAACTGCCATGACGAATATCCAAACACACATCCAATTCATGAAGTACACCCTTTTATCCCTTCTTCGAAGCAGAAATCATAGCACCAGCATCAGAAAGATCCAGAATTACACTTTCCATTTCTCCAGGATGGCTCCATCATCACGGGATTTTACAATTCCATAGTTTAAACCGAGAAATAGTTTCTTTCGCTAGATTTTACAAAACCAAGAATAAACCGTAAGATAGATCCGGAAATGCACTTTACTATTACCCGGATGTTTCCATTGTCAAGGGATTTTACAAGTCTCTGATTTAAACCGAGAAATAGGTTCTTTCGCGGGATTTTACAAAATCAAGACAAAACCGTAAACAATGTCAGCTTGAATGTGTTATGACAACTTTGGTTTCTGTGAATATCTGTTTTAGGGGAATATGCAGCGGTTCATCAACGGTTCATTATCCAATATCAACAATATCATCAACAATCCAATAAAAACTTTGGCAAACGCATCATTCACGCATTCTGTCGGCTATTGCAGTGACCACCTGGTGAAGTAAACCCGATATACCAAATTTGATCATGAAGTAACATTCCCCAGATTTGTTACTTAAACTTGTACTAATTCTCGTGAAAAAGAAACGGTGTACCCAATGTAGAAACCTCTTGACATTCTCAACTGAGTGAGACACCGAAGTGATAGTTACGTTGTGGCTAAAGCGAGAAAGAGTCACAACCGTAATTAAATAGCCAAGTCTTTATCACCCTCTATAAACGCCCAAACAAATCATCTTCGCAGAAGGGTAGAAAGAAAGAAGACGAAAGAAGTAAACGTGCCCGGAAAACGTCACTTCAAATCCAAATAAGAAATACTGAATAAACAACCCCGAAGTCCACATTGTTCATCCATCAACTCAAGCCGAGACATGATATTTTCCATGAAAATGCATACACCAAGGTACCAAGCCTCATAACCCATCAAATCACAGCATCATACCAAATCATATCATCAACCTCACGAAGTTCATCGAAATGTACTGAAAATGCAACCCGTGTGCAAATCCAATTGTCAAACCCGACTTAAATGATGATATCACTTGAGATACACTGTTGAATACACATCATCGTCAATTCAGTTCATAACAACTCACGAAACCATAAGTAAACACCTCGAGGCCTAATCAAGATTATGTAAATAATCTTGGTTCAATAGTTACACGATCCATTTTATGTATGGTCAATCCCATTTTACTCGCACAAATAACTCATAAGTGGAGGAACACAAATAACTCTCGGTTCATACAAAAACATAAATCACTCGGCCCAAACAAAAAACATCAGATCCCCAAGGCCCATGTGTAAAATACGAATCAGCCCATAAATCCCTACAGCCATGTTAGGTCCATTTGTATCAAACTCACCCACGTCCACATTTCACTATCCCTAATTTACTGGATATAAGAGACCTCACATTACATTCACTCAACCCTAATTTCTCTCACAAAACTTACGCCTCTTTTCCTGACTTTTCTCATTCATAACCCTAAAACTTCTCTATCAAATATTCAGCCACCATCAAAACTCACATCATTCACAAATAATTTCCGCCCCTCATTCACTACTTTTCTTAACCAAATCTCATCACAAATCCATATAATACTCAAAACTGTACGACTCCCTTTTATTTCATCATACAAACGGCATCAAGGAGTGTACACATCAAAGAATATCGTCAAGACCGAGCTCTTTAATCCTAGAAACGGATTAGCCTTAACGGCATACGCCACAGGGATGGCATGAGCAACACATATTGGCCAAGAGATCAAACTTCGAGTCAAGGGTAAGGATTATATTTGTAATAGTAGTTGAATAATAACACGAAACAAAGAAAACAAGAAATAACGAAATTGTTATTTACTTGATTCTTTAAATTCGTATATCAAAACACTTTGATCTATGATGATAAAAAATTCGTGATTTAGATCTATAGAAGGTCTCGAAGTGATTTGTTATACACAAATTTAATTCTGAGATCTAATTTCATTTTGTGTTCATTTCGATTTCGTCTTGACAAATGGATCTGTGATGTTGAATAAATTTCGTGAGTAATGATCTTTCAAAGGTCTTGAAGTTTAATGAATACCACGAAAAATAAACTGAGATTGAAATATGATTGAGTCGGATTTGATTTTCGTATTCATTTTAAGATTCGTTGACTGATGATGGGTTAGTAATAACCAGAGGTTGGTTTATTGTTATGGTAAAAGGTATGTGGTCTTTTGGTAGTAGTTGGTCTTGTATTCTCATTCTTCATTTCTATCCAAGTCGCTAACTATTTTTCAAAGCAAGTCGCTAGCTTAGTCAAAACACTCAAGTTGCTAACTTGTTAAGTAACAAGTCGCCAGCACTAAGTCGCTAGGTCTTTTTCTTGACATAAGTCGCCACACATTTTAAAAACAGTCAACAAGACATCAAGTCGCTACAGAAATGTGTAGACAACTCGCTTGACATTAAAAAATGTCAATTCGCTACCTCAACTAGCTATAAAGAAGGTACACTGAATCTGGACATGACCAACTCGCTAAGAAGAATAACCACAAGTCGCTAGCAAGATTTCCGACCAACTTTCGACCATATTCATAAGAAACCCAGAAAAACAGTTTTGACCCAGTTAATGACCATGTTTGACCTTGTTAAAATAAGCAGATATGTAAACTTTGAGACAAACAGGTTACAGAAATACTTGACTTGGACTGATAAAAGACAGATTATGTAAACTTATATGGACCATATGAATTATTGACCAAAAAGATACATAAAATACCCAACAAGACTCGTAACATAAACTTGTATAAACTGCTTATTCAGAAAAAGTGAGGAAATAAATTATCCAACCCTTAAAAGTGATATAAAAAACAGTTTAATACAAGATTCGAACCACCAAAAATCATCAAAACACAAAAAAAAAACCTTGGCTCTGGTACCAATTGTAGGATCATATATTTATTGTGTTGATGATTCGGGTGGTCTTGGATGATCAAAATACATGTTTACCATTTTAGAGAGAGAGGTGTTCTTGCTAGAGGTTTAAACAAAGGAAATGTTAGATTGAATGAGAAGCACCACCCCTTCCATGGATGGAAGGGGTATTTATAGTTACAAGAAATACGACCTCCTACCGGCCTGTGGATTAGGTATACAGTGGGTAAAGACCCGTCCTTCCTCCACGGTGTTGCTCTAAACTAAACTACGCTACAAACTAACAAATAAACTACTTAATAACGTAACAAACGACACGTCTACGAGCTAACATATGCTAGACTTATAATTGGGGTGACCGACACTTTAACATGGAATTTTCTAATTCCTAACAGGGTTAGATGCAAGCAAACTCCCAAAGGGTCAGGCAGGACAAAAGTTCAAGGATGCTCAGGCTGCTCAAATGTCTGCAATGAGAAAGCAGTATGAAGAAAAGAGAAAGAAAACTGAAGCTCTCAGGAAAAGCAGAATTGAGGAATACAACTGGACAATGAACAACCGAAGGCTTCCTGAAAAAATCACTGATGTCAAGATTATTCCCAACACCAAACCATTGGCTATGAATGTTTACAGAGGGGATGACAAAAGACACTTTGAGGTTCATGATCCCTTAAAATTCAGTGACTTTGGGATCACTGAACTTGATGAACTTGGTCCGATCATTGGAAAGAAGCAAAATAAGGTGGTCAAGGAGCTGATGAAGATGCTCAGTAAAAGATATGAAAGGCTGAGGGATGCACCTGCCCAACTGGGAATTCAGCCTGCCTTGACTGCACCTCAAGGATCTCAACCACAAACCTCTACTGGCAAAAGGAAAAGAGTTGAGTTCCAGCCTGAAATCAAAGTGCCTGGTTTAGAATGCAACAGAGAGCTGCCTGAGGGTGTCAAATTTGTGAACTGTCTGGTGATTGAAGAGCCTGAAAGAGGGCTATTCTACATTGATGTCTATGGAAACCCAACATTTCAAAGGTGGAGTGATATTGATCAGGCTGGTGTAGCTGCAATGATCAGCTATATTCCAGTGGCCTCTCAGATCCAATCCCCAGCAAACATCAGGTTTTGTCAAGACCTGAATGCAAAGATAAGAGACCATCCTGACAGGGAAACACTCATCACCAAGAAAGTGAAGCTCGAAGCACTGGGTATCCATCTGGACTAACATCATTTTATCCTTTTGTACTAGTGATAGGAAATATGTAATCTGATCAATAAAAGATGTATGTTTTTGTCAAATTACTCAAATGTTCCTTATTGTATTCATTAGTACATTCAGTGTAAGAAGAAGCTTTTTTGCTCACTTACACTGATCAAACACTTAGGCTATTTGTATATCCAAATAGGGGGAGACTGTTGGATTCAGTAAATACCCAAACCCCTTAAACTAGGATTTGAATAGAAAATATCCTAAGTGTTTAATTCGTTAAACACAATCAAGTCACTGAGCGCATAGTCTCTCAGTGAGCTATCTTCAGGACACTTAGTATGAGGCGAAGAAGGAGCCTCTCCACTCTGCAAGGCGGAACTTAAAGGGTGAAGACTAAGTCAAGAGGAAGATAGTGGATTCAGTGAGCGATGACAATAACTCACTGAATCCCTTCGACTCCTCTCCAACTGTTAAACACTGAAGACAAACGAAGGAAGAGACTGAAGACTTTAAAGACTGAAGAATGAGTTGGATTAGGCGGGAAAGTTTTACCCAGATAAAACTAAGTCCCTCAAGTGTTTATCTAGTCCATACATAGTCTCAATCTATCAAGATCATATCTTCCCATTTATAGTAAGCGGTGATTCTCTGTCAAGGAAAGAAGCTTCGCCGCCTACTATAGAAATGTGAACAGTAACCGAATATATCAATATTCGTGTTTGCTGTGATCCATGTTTTTGTCTTCTAGGTTAAAGTTAATTATCATACTTGTATAAATAGCATAAGAGAATGAGTGAAAAGTTTAAGCTTGTGAATTGTAAAAACACACACACACACAAGCCAACTTTTCACTCCTCCAAATACAACTTTATCCTTGAGCTAGCTCAGTGGGTTCTAAGAGTTGTGCTCAGACTTAGCCTGAGCTTAGAGAGGAGTCACCCAAACTTTGTCATTTCAATCCCAAGTACTATTCCGCAAGTACTTGGATAACATATTCTTTTGATTTATTTCTAATAAGAATATGATGTTGAAAATTACCTTGTGTGTTTTACTTATGTTAATTTCAGTCATTATTCACTGTTAATTGCTTTAAGTACTTAATTATTCCTTTTTAACGATAGTGAATAGGGAACAACACGAATCTTTTGGAAATCCGTCATAAGTAAGTCGGAAGAGCACACTTGTTGTTTTGACGGAATATTGTAGGTAATTAGCGACGGATAAATATGCGTCAAAATATCTGTCGATGAAAGTCCACCTTCTAGTAGCGAACAAATTTCAAAATCATACAAGGTGCTAAATATTTTGGAAGCATTCGTTTTTCATTCGGTTCGTCAAATTCAATTGCCACGCCTTAAATGTACAATCTCTTACCTTTAAGCCAAATGTTGTTAAAAAAAAGTTAAGTGAGATGTTATTTATTTTTTTCCTCTCTAAAAAAAGTTGAGTGAGATGTAAGCCAAATGTTGTTAACTTTTTCTAACAAGTGCGATATCCGTGCGTTGCCGATATACTACCTTTTGATGACGTTCGTATTAGTTTATTTAGTTAGAAAGAGTTTGAATATATGAAGTTAAAAGATATGAGTTTGATTGGAACTCTTGGATGAAATGTCCTAGTTCTTTTTCTTTGTAATTCTTCCTAGCATCTTGCTAGTTTATTATAAATCTGTCGTTCAAAAAAAAATATATATATATGACTAATCAAAGACATACAATTGAGATACAAATTTGTTAGATCTATGGAATATTTTGATATATTTGTTACACATCACTTTTCAAATAGTTTATCTATCAAACTTTTAACTTTGTTAAAATTCAATTCATACTTAATCAACCAACATGATTTTGTATGAAAGTCTATTGACACGGTGAAAGGGACTTTTGAAACATGGTGAATAAGAGATCAAAAATGTTTGCTCAAAAAAAAAAAAAAAAAAAAAGATCAAAATGGGTACATAGTGTTGCCGTAAACGGGTCAAGTTGGTTTACAACTTTACATTGACCTTCCAAAATAGGTACCTTTTACTTGTCAATTTTTTTTAACTGAATAATATCCTGGTCTTTGTAATTATTTTAATAAAGAAAAGTAGAAAACACATGCAAAGTCCAAAACTATTTCATATCTATACTATATGTGGGGACTACAACTTGAAACAAGTTTTAATAAAGAAAAGTAGAAAACACATGCAAAGTCCAAAACTTTGTAATTGTTTATAAAACCAACACAAAGTTCGAGATTAATTTCATACACACTTTAACTTAAAAATACACACTTTAACCTAAATTAGCTATGTAAATATAAAAAGGTCATCTAAATGTACTCTGATTAGTGCTTCAATCATTATATGTTTTACCATTTTTACTAAAACTTTTACGTAAATCAATTTATTATATTATCATTTTTTTTTATCAAGTAATCATGTTTTACTTTTTAAATTTTTTGTTTTCTCTTTTACTTGTGTTATCAAAGTAAAGTGACACTATTTCTAACTCTTATATGTAAGTGATATTCGTAAGTTAACTAAATCAATTAGTGTCAACTAAAACTCTTTTTAAGTCGAGGGACATAATAAGTAAATTATACGAGTTTGTATCTCATTTTGTATGCACAAGTCTGGTCGTAGAGAAAACATTGGTTGTTCAAAACTTTTAATTATTTTTTATTTTGCGACAATGTCGTCACAAAGCTTTTTTTATTATTTTTATTTTATATTTTAAATCATTTATGAAATTAAAATAAAAAATTAAATCATTTACTAAATATATTTCACTAATTTAGCATAAGATTTTCTAAAGGTTTGACAGTCCCTTAGCAATGGATATGAAAAAAAATAGCAACGATGTCTTTTCCGAGCAAAAAGTGCATTACAATATACACCACATTAAGCTAGACCATATCAAATTTAAGATAGCAAACAACATATAAAATCAATATATTCAATATTATAAAAGTGCATTATACACAAAACGTGGTGAACTGCCCCGCCGCGTTGCGGCGGGTTTTTTTTAAAGTGGTTACAAATAATGTAGGATAGCTTAGATATATTGTTGCAAGTCGTAATACTTAATAGTTGGAACTCGTTTATGATATCGTTAATAAATTCTCAAGCTTCAAGTAACATAAGCGAAAACCATTACACAGTTAGCGGAGAACACTACAAATTGTCCCGAGAGAATACATCTTCTCTGTGGAAAACTAGAAGGGGGGTTGAATAGTTTTACCAATTAAAACTTCGTTTTAAAATATTTAGATCGACTTATGTCAATCTATTTAGACGTGTATGTTGGACATTGATAGATAGATATATAAATGTGTAATGAAAGATAAGGAGTAAAAAGCACATAACCACGACACGAGTATTTATAGTGGTTCGGCTACAAGGACACCTTCCTTGCCCTACTCCACTCCCCGAGTCACCTACTCGAGAGTTCGTAAACACTACACGACACCAACTCCTTATGGCGGAAAAGCCTTCACAACGTCGCCTACTCTTTTTCCGTTACTAGGCTAACCACCGGGTTCTTTCACCAAGGAGAACCACACCTATCAAATCGTCGCCTACCCTTTATCCGGTACTAGGCTAAGTACCGAGTTCCATTACAATGGAGGAACTACTACCCAACACTACACAACACCTAACCCCAAAGGAGACCCACTCCTTATTACAACACCATCAAGGATATCAACATCCTTGGAAACAAACTATCACTATTTGTATAACGATGCACCTCATCGATTATACGACCTTGGCATCCTTCACTAATGCCCTTGACACGAGCGCTTGACACCTTTCACTAATGCCTTCGTCGTGACTCTTTTAGCATTCTTCACTAATGCTTTTGACACGGACGTTAAGCATCTTTCACTAATGCTTTCGTCTTGACTCTTTCGGCATCCTTCACTAATGCTTTCAACACAACACTTCTATGGAGGAAGAAAGAACTATCAACAAGATAACCTCAGTAGTCTTGATGATGACGAAGCATGGCAACTCATGGACTTGAGCTTGCTCGACTTCAAGAAGTGGTGATCTCGCCTTTAAGAGGAACCTAGAGAATCACACAAAAACAAAAGACAAACTACATAGAAAGATCCCTTAGGATCTATGGTTAGAAGGTTACAATACTTGGGGAAAGTATGTGTGGGAGTGGCAACCCAAAAGGAAGAAATGGCTCACTATTTATAGAAGAAAAAAACTACCGTTCCACGGATCCCTCACTTGAGGGATCCGTCCAGTGTATTACTGGGGATCCGTGGGACGCTCCCTTTTGCCCATGGGTTTTGGGTCATGGGTCATGGGTTATGGATCATTGGTATCCAAGTAGATACAATGTATCTATAAGGTGCAATGCATCTAGTCCATGGTTCATGAATTAAAACTATGGGCCATGGATTAAAACCATGTATGACTTAAGCATGATGTCATGCAATGGGTTATGGGTCAAGCTCCATGGGTATGGGTCATGGACTTTGGGTTGTACCCAACTACATTCAATGTATTTGGTCAATGGGTCAAATACTTAAGTTTCTACCCATTTATATTACCCATTATAATACATACTAGTTATGTATATATTTGCCCAATATGTAAACACTAGTTGTTGTACATATGTATTACTAAATCATAAAATCACTTATACTTGTTTTAGTGTTTTATGTGAAAACGTAAGTGTGTTAGAAAACTATTGGCTCAAAGCATTTACGTATTTTATTTGTTTTGTTAAAATGATTTTACGTTTGTTATCAACAAAACATTGGAAGATCGTAAAATATAAATAAACGTTTTTACGGCTTATTTGTATTAACAATCTCCCCCTTTTTTGTTGATGACAAAACATAAAATTATTTTAAGGAAAAACTAAAATTCGTAAAAGTTCGAATTGGAGTTTTTAGTCTCTTCTCCCCCTTTTTGTCGAAACAAAAAGAGCGTCGAAAAGAAACTAATATAATGTTTTAAGAAAAACATGTAAAAGAAAAAAATATATAGAACAAGTGACGGGAAGATTTCTCGTCTTAACTCCCCCTTGACGAGTCCATCCCTTTGTGAGGGCGTCAATTAATTAAAAACTACTAAGCTAATGCATTGCAACTATGTTTGCAAATGGTTTCGTCTTAGTGACGATAATGCTCCCCCTAGATGATTGCAACTTTGCAAGGGGACGAAACGAAATGTAATCCATATGAGGATTATATTGCAAATGATTTTGCAATGCATGGTTTGACACAAAGCTCTCCCTAGCTTAGGGTGTCAAAGTCTTCATGTGTATTTTAAAAATCTACAAAACAAAGTTTAGAAAACAAGTATATAGTGCATAATTTCCTGCAAATAAGACTCAAGTTAATAGAAAATTGGTCTTCTGTTGCACGGATCCCACGGTTCCCTCCTTGGAGGGATCCGTCTAGGAAAAGTTCAGGGATCCGTCTGTCTGTTAACATATTTCAGCAATGGTGATGTAACAAATAATGTTATCATCAAGGAGAGATATGTATTCAAGCAACAAACATATACTCAAAGCAATATGGCAAATAAAATATCATTCAATAAAACATAAGAGATAATCAACAAATCTCTAAAACTAAGAGAATGATTTAGCCATGTGATACATATACTACTAATACTAATAAGTGACCAAAACTTAAGAAGCAACAATGTGCTTGAGTCTAAGGATGAGTAGACTTGTTGATTTGGTCCAATCTTTCAAGAAGATGATTAAACATGAAATGCAACTCATTTCGTACTTCTTGAACAAGTCCTTGGGTGATTAGACAATTAGAGCAATTATTGTCTTGATTAGGAACCGGAGGAGATTGGATGTTTTGAGGAGGCTCTACAAATGTTGGTGGGGTTTCATTGAGAAATGTAGGATGAGGTTCTACTAACAATGAAGGTGGTGGTAATGGAAATTCCTCCATATGAGTAAGTCCTTGGTGGTTCCTTGTTTCCAAAGATGGACTAGTTGGTGTTGAAGGTGGTTCCCTATTTAACGAGAAAGTTGGTGAATGGGAAGTTCTTGGTGGTGAATGCTCTAATGAATAGAGATTTGGGTGAGAGATAGGCTCGTTGAAAAGGTGTAGTCTATGCTCTATAAATGAAGGCTTAGACGGTTTGCTAGAGCTAGGTACGTTTGGTTTAGAGCTTGATGAGCCCTTTTCTAACCCAAAAGGTCTCATGCTAATTCTTGCGGTTCTCCTAGCAATTGTTGATTAGGTTTGTTGAGGTGGGATTCTAGCACTATTATCTCTTACAGGAGATGATTCGGTGGATGAAATCTCATGAATCATATGACCATTCCTTTTGGATGAACCTTTGGTTGAAGAGTTGTTGCTAAGTGCTTTAGTCATGATGATGGTGAGGATGCAATATGAGCTTCTAACTACTGATTTTGAGGACTAGGTAAGAGTGTTGACTTAACCTCAAGAGTGTTTGGTTTATAAAGGATGAATTTGACTTAAGGAATTAAATTCATGACCACTAAAGGGATTAGGCATGCACTAAGGTCAACTAAGATATTGTTCAGCTCTAGGAAAACATTAAATGGTAACTAAAAGTGTTTAGATTACCAAAGGTGGCTTAAGTTTGAAGAGAAAAGCTGATTAAAGTCTTTCTGTAGACACGGATCCCTCTCACCAGGGATCCGTCTGGTTATAAACCAGGGATTCGTCTGTCAGACAGATATGTGATGAAATGATTATGCTTTTTGTAAGGTCTAGTACCTATGAATCTTGAGGATTTGACTTTCCTTAAATGTCTTGAGTGGTGGATGTCTTAAATGCTCAACCATAAGGAGTGAGGATGCTTAATGATGGTTTTGGGTAGGAAAGTGGACTTTAGAGAGTTTAACTAAGTGCTTGAGAAGGATACCATTTGATTTGAAATGGGAAAATGATGACACTTAGTCTTAGAAATCAGATGATGACTCAAGAGAAAATTGAGAAAATCCTAAAAAATAAAGAAAAATAAAAAAGCTAGTTTTAAGCCTATTTTGAGATAAGAGTGACTAAAATCAATTTGCTAAAATTGATAGAAATATCAAACTAAGTGTTTTGAGATGTGAGAAATAATGTGTGAGCGTTAGAGTGGAAATATGGTGGATATTGGTGAGTTTGATAAATCAAAGGAACTTTGAATTTGATCCTAAATTACCTACGGGTGAATGTGAGACCTATTGTGCATGAGGAAGCCTCAAGCGGTATTAAAGAATCATGTTTAGCCATCATGATGTGATTAGGGGGATAACTTGGATGTATGGTGATCTGTATCAGATAACTGTCTTCCCGGATCCCACGGTTCCCTCTTGGGAGGGATCTGGCTAGTTATAATACTGGGATCCTGCTACTGCAGATCAGAAGGCTTTCAGCAAATGTGCAATTCTTGAACTCTTAGCAAATGCTTCTCCTAGTTATTTCTACAAAGACTAAATGCAAAAACACATCAAGTACAACGCATAGCAAGTGTGGGGGGAACTAAAGGTAGCTAAAGATGAGTGGCGACGACTACTTGATTGATTTCAAGATGTCGTAAAATCTCATCCTACTCGTTCCTAAGTTAAGATTTTTCAACGCCAAGTTATGGCAATACCTACATACTACATCCTACTCTACATAAGTATTGTTTAGATGTTACAAACCATTGTTTCAAAATTGTTTCACAAATTAAGGTCCTATGACCTTACCTTACTTCCCCATCTCCTTCCATATCACTCCCCGTCTTCATCCTCCCCTCCACTCTTCATCTCACCATCTCTACTTCTTTTTCTTCAAGAATTTGGCAAAGCACTTGAAGATCCCTTTGGTTTGTTGCCATTCTTGTGATGGGCTAGGAATGTCCGGCAATTGATTGATGCAATCCAAAGGCTCGAGATCGGTGTTACCGAGAGGGTTGCTACTTCCTTCTCCTTCTCTTTGTCTCTCATGTTCATCCAAGGAATCCGTTGGTGGGTGAGGTCTTTTGCCTTCCACCATAAACCTTGTAGTTCTTCCCTCGGTCAATGACACCATAACTTTGTTGCAAAAGCTATGATCATAGGAGAACGGAGAAGGATCTAAAGCAAAGATGAACCTTGCAAGGCGGGTTAGGAGCATTGCATACGGGAGCACCATTTTGTCCATGCTTTTTACACTCGCCATTCTTTTAATCATGTAATATGCAAGGTTGAAGCGAGTCTCGGTCACAAGGCAATAGATCATGAAACTTAGGCACGCATTGGGGTGATCCTTGTTCCCTCCTAATCATAGCACATTCTCCCTTACTACCACTTCCCATTTCCTATACAAAGCATACATCTTGGAGAGCTCCATTTGGAATGGATCCCTATAGATCACTTTGGAATTTCTAGTGACCCTCGATGGGGATGCCCTTTGCATGAACACGGTATCCCTTACCGTGGTAGCTTCCGGGATTCTCATGTGGTAGACTTCATGGTGATCAACCATATCGTGTAGTTCCACCAAAGACCACTCATTGGAAAACATGCAAACTCCCTGATATGGAACCCGTAGTATTCTTCCAAATTCCACAAGTGAAAGGGTGTACTCATGCTCATTTATAATGAAGACAATTGAGATGGTCCCGTTCTCATTCCTAACTATCCTCATTGTTTTGTAGAACTCGAGTACGAACACCGGGCAAATTTGCTAGTTTATGTCCAACAAACAATCAAAGCCAATAGTTTCAAAAACTTGTCGGATGTCGGTGTTAGCAAGGAATGATGGTTCTACCACACGACCTTCATGAAAAAGTCTCTTTTTGAGCAACTTGAAAGCTTTCCTATCTTCTGGGCTAAGTTCATCCTTTCTATGGTACATTGGGATGTAGTGGGCGGTATCTTGATAGTCTTGTTGTCGGTTACTAGGCATAATTGTTCCTATACAACAAAATTATGAATAGTAGCCTAAAGGGTTTGATCATAATTTTGCTCAAATCATCTTTATTGAATTCAAGAAATGAGTTTAATTTGTATCAACAATGTTAATTCTTTGATTTAGATTATCTTAGAAAACAGTGTGGTAACAAATTATGACAAACCCATTTGACCCCAACTTCTAAAGATGAAAAATTGTAATCCTAGAAATCAATGAATTAAATTAACAATGTAGTGAAGATTATACTTACACAAGAGATTGTTTAGCTTGAAAGAAATGATCAAATTGCTCCTGTGAACAGTAATTGGGTTTTTGTCGTGAGTCTTTGAAGGGAAAGTGATAGTGGAACTTCCACAGTGATCATTTCTAACTTAAGCTGTTTTCTGTTGCACGGATCCCTCTCATTAGGGATCCGGCTAGTTCAAACTCAGGGATCCGGCATGACAGCAAAATTCAGCTTAAGCATTCCTTGATAACTTTGGTTTGGGAGTTCTAAAATGCCTAGAGTTGATGTTTAAGCTCTATAACTTGTGGTTTGAGGTTTTGACGGTTTAATACTAATCCTATTTGACAAGGTTCCCTTTTTATGAAAAAGTCATAAATCATTGGGAGTTTTTTCAAAGATTATGAAAAAATCCCATTTTATCATAATATAAGAAATTTCACATGGATATTCATTGACATAGATGAAATGTCAATAATCCTTTTGTGATGAATAATGATCAAGGCTATTGAATAACTGAGATATCATTATTACAGGTTTGTAGTGTAGTCTATATAAATCAACAAAAAATACTATTCTTGATGATGATTTTAATATAGATAACTACTTAAGTAATTACTAATAAAGAGTAATCATACAACTAAAACTTTAATAATAATAACAAAATGTAAATTATTAAAGATCATACCTTTGCTAAATGTTCTTTTTAAGGAAAGAAGTATTTAGAGAAATTCTTTGTGATCTTCTTAGGATCTCCAGATCCACGTGTGAGGAATACAATGCTAAATATTCTTTTTACGAAAAGAGATATTTAGAGAATTTCTTCATGATCTTCTTGGTATGCCCAAATCCAAGTATGGAGAATTCTTAACAAGGAAAATATTAGAACGTTCTATCATTGTCCAACATTAAACACTATGATGATTTTTAAAACATGACTTAAAGAATCCTTCTTTGTAGTTTTCAAACATACACGGATCGTATCAAGTTTTTAAAGTACAGCATACACTAAGAAACTTGGTAAAGAAGCTCTGATGCCAATTGTGGAAAACTAGAGGGGGGTTGAATAGTTTTACCAATTAAAACTTCGTCTTTAAATATTTAGATCGATTTATGTCAATCTATATAGACATGTATGTTGGACATTGATAGATAGATATATAAATGTGTAATGAAAGATAAGGAGTAAGAAGCACATAACCACGACACGAGTATTTATAGTGGTTCGGCTACAAGGACACCTTCCTTGCCCTACTCCACTCCCCGAGTCACCTACTCGAGAGTTCGTAAACACTACACGACACCAACTCCTTATGACGGAGAAGCCTTCTCAACGTCACCTACTCTTTTTCCGGTACTAGGCTAACCACCGGGTTCTTTCACCAAGGAGAACCACACCTATCAAATCGTCGCCTACCCTTTATCCGGTACTAGGCTAAGTACCAAGTTCCATTACAATGGAGGAACTACTACCCAACACTACACAATACCTAACCCCAAAGGAGACCCACTCCTTATTACAACACCATCAAGGATATCAACATCCTTGGAAACAAACTATCACTATTTGTATAACGATGCACCTCATCGATTATACGACCTTGGCAACCTTCACTAATGCCCTTGACACAAGCGCTTAGCACCTTTCACTAATGCCTTCGTCTTGACTCTTTTAGCATTCTTCACTAATGCTTTTGTCACGGACGTTAAGCATCTTTCACTAATGCTTTCGTCTTGACTCTTTCGGCATCCTTCACTAATGCTTTCAACACAACACTTCTATGGAAGAAGAAAGAACTATCAACAAGATAACCTCAGTAGTCTTGATGATGACGAAGCATGGAAACTCATGGACTTGAGCTTGCTCGACTTCAAGAAGTGGTGATCTCGCCTTTAAGAGGAACCTAGAGAATCACACAAAAACAAAAGACAAACTACATAGAAAGATCCCTTAGGATCTGTGGTTAGAAGGTTACAATACTTGGGGAAAGTATGTGTGGGAGTGGCAACCCAAAAGGAAGAAATGGCTCACTATTTATAGAAGAAAAACAACTACTGTTCCACGGATCCCACGGATCCCTCACTTGAGGGATCCGTCCAGTGTATTACTGGGGATCCGTGGGACACTCCCTTTTGCCCATGGGTTTTGGGTCATGGGTCATGGGTTATGGATCATGGGTATCCAAGTAGATACAATGTATCTATAAGGTGCAATGCATCTAGTCCATGGTTCATGGATTAAAACTATGGGCCATGGATTAAAACCATGTATGACTTAAGCATGATGTCATGCAATGGGTTATGGGTCAAGCTCCATGGGTATGGGTCATGGACTTTGGATTGTACCCAACTACATTCAATGTATTTGGTCAATGGGTCAAATACTTAAGTTTCTACCCGTTTATATTACCCATTATAATACATACTAGTTATGTATATATTTGCCCAATATGTAAACACTAGTTGTTGTACATATGTATTACTAAATCATAAAATCACTTATACTTGTTTTAGTGTTTTATGTGAAAATCTAAGTGTGTTAGAAAACTATTGGCTCAAAGCATTTACGTATTTTATTTGTTTTGTTAAAATGATTTTACGTTTGTTATCGACAAAACATTGGAAGATCGTAAAATATAAATAAACGTTTTTACGGCTTATTTGTATTAACATTCTCGATGAAATATCATGTGACAAAGCATAATAACATAAAATCAATCACCCGAATGACATACACAATTTTTTTGTTTGCATCAATAATGCGCATACATGTTACAATTTCCCCTTATCTATAGTTTAGAGAAGCTGAAGTTGCAGATATGGGTTCGCCCTCTTTTTTAATCAGCTGCAGTAAAAGTGGACATTGTCATCACACCGTAGGCGTCCACCACGACTTCAGTGTGCTCGTTGTTTTATAGCTACGATACCTGCATGAAGTGAAAAAGTCACAAACCTTAGCATTTGAGAATCTGTTTAAGACAGAAACTAACCAACACCAAAAAAATGTCCTTGTTTGTGTTAACCTCAAATGGGCATAATGCAACCATTTTACTACGGAAACTATTCTTTTATCCGCGTGTGCTAGCATCATTTAGTAAACATGTATGTCTAAAGATAAAAATAGATTTGTATGTGACGTTTGTTTTGAAACAAATAACAATCAGCTCAATCCTATTGTACAGTTGTGGTATGCATCAAGAATTTATGTATTTTTTTACCTGCTAACTTGCTTGATCGGAACTTTACGTAT
Organism: Chrysanthemum makinoi; assembly: GCA_910596185.1. NCBI lineage: Eukaryota > Viridiplantae > Streptophyta > Magnoliopsida > Asterales > Asteraceae > Chrysanthemum > Chrysanthemum makinoi. The sequence goes on along the minus strand of OU343223.1, from coordinate 100,087,019 downwards.
TCCTGGGCTATTAAGAAATTGGAAGCGATGATCGAGTCCGAACTGCAAAAAGTTTGCCATCTCAGGGCATGAACTCCTCAGCTGTCTATTTTCCATCGTCAACCTTTGTGTCCACAATCGTCACCTTTGCTGAACTATCCTTGTGCTACAACTTACTCTCTTACTTCACGTGCATTGGCGCTTCTGGTTATCTGTGACTTACAACACAACAAGTAGTCATCCACTTCGAAACACTGCAAAACTGTATAAAGTTCGATAAAGTAGTAAGAATGAAAAACAATGGATAAAATTTAGCATTTGACTATCAAAATCAAAAGTTTTTACAGATGCAAATTTTTATAGTTTTAAAGTAAAGGGCAATCGCATGATTCATAAAATCTTTAAGATTTAAAAAAGCAGCATGGCTATGAGGCAAATAATCTGATAAATCCCTAGCTGAATAAAAGACAGGTTTCTCACCGTCGTTGGTAGCGTTATTGCTTTGAGGATCATTAACAACCACAAGGGCTGGTCTTTGAGGTTCTATCGTACGCATTCCGGGCCTCCGTTTGTATTAGTAGTTGTCTGCAGAGGCCCACATGAAACCGCTCAATTCAACATCAGCAGAAGATGTTACTAATATCTCATTTACGCTCACCTGTAATTCCACATAAATAAAAGCAATGTGAAAAAATTACGAAGTCACAAAAGTAGAATCACATAATGTGACTGAAATGAACCCATAATTGAGGCATATGATTTCTTTTACCTTTTTAGTTGCAGAGAGATCAAGTTTCCGAACTGATTGAAAGTGCAACATACGACATAAACTGGAAGAAGTTTATCAAAAGCCGTATGCAACCTATTAAAAGGAACTCCGATAAGGCAGTAATACGCGAGTACGTGCATCTTCAAGGAGCTTATCAATATCGACTTGGTGAAAGAATCTTTCGCTGTTCGCGTAGCATGTACCCACACAAGTTGTACTCTATGAAGGAGCCTTTTGTTCCATACTTGAATATCGTCGTGTCATCGAGTTGAATCTTTCCACTTGAAAGTATACTTCAATCGCTAGTCGATGATGTTGACGCGCGATGTTCAGGATAGTGACACCTGTCTAATCGCCCTCTCAGATCGCTTTTGCTGTGTCAAGAGTCTTTGTGCAAAGGTCTACACTAGACGTATTGCTAGACCATTGTCACAACGAAAGGAATCCGAGGGGAAGATGAGAACCGGGAAATATCTTAGACATCCCGTATCAATATTATCAAATGACGATTGCACTATTCTACTGAGCGGAAAGATTCCAATCGTTGACACGACTATTTACTTGCGTAAGATGCAACTCATATAACTTCTGTGCATCAATAAAAACTTCTGTGCACACAACATTACACTTGAATATTGTTGTGTCACTGAGTGGGCTCTTTCCACTCGGGAGTACATTTCAAGTAGCAGTCACTAATGTTGAGACGCGATGTTCAAGATACCGAGACCCATCTACTCGGCCCATTGAATTCCTTTTGCTATTGCAACGGCTGTTGTGCAAAGGTCTGAACCAGACGTATTGCTACACCGTTGTAACAACGAAAGGGTTTCGAGGGGTGAATTAGAACAGGGAAATATCTTAAACATCTCATATCAATATTAGCAAATGAAGCGTGCAATATTCTACCGGGTGGAAAGATCCCAATCAGTGACACGAGAATTCAGTTGGATAAGATTCTACTGCTACCGACTGCAAAAGTATGGGTAGTGATGCAGGTTTTACTGACCAGGTTTTACATTTATAGTAACTCGTCTACCTATGGCCTACCTAATGCACTAACGGGCAGTGTACCCGGTCGCATGTAGTGAGGGAATGGTAAGACCGAGGTCGTCCCAAGAACGGTTGATTCCTAACTGTCTAATTTATTAAATTTGTAGGATCATATATTTATTGTGTTGATGATTCGGGTGGTCTTGGATGATCAAAATACATGTTTGCCATAGTTAGAGAGTTAGTAGAGAGAGAGGGTGTTCTTGCTAGAGGTTTACACAAAGTATGGAATATTAGATTGAATGAGAAGCACCACCCCTTCCATGGATGGAAGGGGTATTTATAGTTACATGAAATACGACCTCCTATCGGCCTGTGGATCAGGGATACAGTGGGTAAAGACCTGTCCTTCCTCCACGGTGTTGCACTAAACTATTTTACGCTACTGACTAACTAATTAACAACTTAATAACGTAAATAACGACAAGTCTACGAGCTAAATTAAGCTAGATAACATTTGGGGTGACCGACTCTTCACTGTGGAATTTTCTAATTCCTAACAATCTCCCCCTAAGGGAGGTCACCCCATGTTTTACATTTCAAATCCTAGCATTCTATTCTTGTCATTGTTCTTGAGCTCGTAGACTTCAATTCTTCATTTCAACAATCTTTGTGCTTTTGTAGCGATTCTTCAAAGTCCGCATTGATTTGTACTTTTAGTGGAGGCCTTTAACTGATCCACATCTTTGATGATCTTCGAGCTTTCATTGAGATCATCAGCCACAGTAAATCTCTGGATCACCCTTTATTGTGTTGCCATCATGTGAAGTTGTGACTTTCGGACCGACATGCTCACACTTTTGAATCATGACATCTTTCCATCGAGTAGCGAAGCCTTACTGGTTCATGATATTTGCAGAGCGAAGCATAAGCATAGTATGAAATATCGAGCCGTGTTATGTAGATATGCTCCAGTCATGATTTCTTCAAATTAAGTGTGGATGCTGTGAGCATGCGGCTTTGGATTGACTCTTCAATTCTGATCAGTTGCAACCGTCCAAATGTACCTGCAAACGACAGTTAGCAATAAAACACACAAAAGTGTCTTTGATCACTTTCGCAATTGAGGTACACGCCCACGGTTCCCGTTGATCAAGATAAATACTGCCTGTGAACAGGTAGGATTCCTAAGAATCTCCTTGACAGGGTTTCGCAGCTGTTCTAGCTGTTCTCAAACCGGAACGTCTCAAAGAAGACAACACGGAGTGAGTGAACCAGCGAATTGAGATTCACTGATTGATGAAAAATGATTTGAAAAACAATCGCGTATTGCTTGAAGAAAGAGTTTTTGCAATACGACGAAGGTTTTATGAGAAAGATCAATTTTCAATCAAAATACTTTTTGTATTAGAGAATGAGTACACATTCGACGTGCTAGCGAAAAGAAGAGATTCGCACATCGAACGGTTTTTCTAAAAGTATTTTTCAATCAGAGATACTTTTTGAATTTGAAAACATAAGTACACATTCGACGTGCTAGAGAAAAGAAGGTTTGCACATCGAACGGTTTTTCCAAAAGTATTCGTCAATTCCATTCCTGGACCAAGGTTGATTCACGAGTGAATCGCCCCATCGTTTCTATCCAGTTGTCACATGGTTGATCTATAGAATAGATCTCACATGCCACCTACCAGGAGCTTGTTTGATGTTGGCTCCAGAAGGCTTTCCATCTTCATTGTGAATATGTTTACATATCACTCGGATGTTCTGGCAATACCACAGGGATAATGCGTAGGACTCTAAATATATACTTACTTTCCACATTGTGTGAAACAGCAAGTCTTCATTAATTTTGTGTCCTAATGAGATATTGTGGATGATCTCTTGGCTCTAGACTCAATCAGTGCACATTTGGTTCCTATGCCGGAGACTAGGGAGAGGGTCTCCTTCTTCAATATCAACAATCTCTAAGAGAAAGTCGATAGATAATGTCGGTTCCCCGTGAGAATGAAACAAGCCCTTTTAAGAGGAACTTGAGTAGTTTGGGAAGTTTAGTGCAGTGCGTCACTGGGTCCATGACGTCTTGTCTTCAATACCAGTGTTACCTTAGTAACCACTTAGTAGCATATGTATTGAACCCGGTTACTGCCCTAAGGTTGAATTATTGGAGGGCTATTTCTTTTCACCCTTTTCTCATTTATTTCTTTTTCATTCTTCAACCCCTTCAGTGCTTACCGAGACTTCATAACTAGAACCTTGTTGGGTTTATTCCAGTACTAGCTCTGTCTCAGTCCGCACTCTTCCCATATCTCATTTTTCTCCTTTTTTTCAATATACCTATGGACTCTACACTATCTAGTGGATTGTCCCTGGGTAGATCCCTCCGGTTCTGGCGGATCGTGGGAACTAATACCTAACCTAACCATCCTTATATCACCATGCATAAAGTAAATTGGTCGGTCTTTTGGTATTGTTCATTCCTTCCTGAAACCAATTGAAAAATCATTTGGAAAACCAATCAAGGTACTTGTGATACGAGATCAAAGCATTTTGTACCTTAATAGTTTTGATCATTTAGAAAACCTCCCCCTCAACATGTGCGTATGATTAGAAATTGTTTAGCACAAGGAGGCAAGAGGACTTTGAAATATTTTCTTTGATCACAATTTTCATATGAAAAAGCCATTTGATTTTCATGGTAAAATTCTCCCCCTCAATATGTGCATAGGATATTTGAAATCATTTTTATCACATAGAGGCAAGAGTTCTTTTGAAGCACATCCACGATTACAAAAGCCATTTAAGAAACCATTTGAAAACTCAATCAAGGTACATTATGTTAAAACATAAAAGCTTTTGTACCTCGATAGTTTATTTTCTTTTTAAATGCTCCCCCTCAATATATGCTTCGAGATTCGAAAGCGTTTAGCACATATGAGTGAGCAGCGTGCACAATTAAATCAAAACGATCACCTTTTATCAAATTTCATTATTAAATCACAAATTCTCCCCCGATCAAAAATATCAAACCCTTTGAGATTTTGGATCCCAAGTGATTTAATTAGGTTTAGAAAACATGGGAGAAAATGTGGCCTTGTTTAAATACTCATCTGGTTTTTGGATAAATCCTCCTCCTCAACATGTGCATTGTGTATTTGAAATCGTTTGGCACATGGAGGCAGGAGTGCCTTTGAAGGACTAAAACCAATTCCATTAAAACAGATTTGAGATTTAAATCACGATCTCTCCCGCGATCAAAATTTCAAACCATTTGAGATTTGTAATCCCAAAAGATTTAAATTATTTAGAAAATTTTAGGGGAAAGACGTGGCAAGATTTAATTCTGAAAGATGACAGATAGGAACAGATTTAGACATTAAAGATTGTTAGTGTCAGGTATGATTTGTTTTAAGAGATCTTTAAGTAAAATAAAACAATTTCACAATCAAACAAGAACAGAAAAAATTTCATTTTGAAAGACCTTGATTCAAAAGAAAAATCATACCATGACATAACATTAAATCTTTAGATCACCACATAATTTCGTACAAACGGACTCTTTTGAAGATATATTGTTTGAAAATATTTTAAATTAAATCACTCTCCCCCTCAATCCATGACAGAAGTCAATAATTGAGTGACTTAGGTTTTGATAACAAGAAGTCCGGTGATTTTCAAAATTTAGTCCAATTTATTTTCAAAACAATATTTTCCATTTTCAAAACAATTTAATCAAATTATTCAAAATTGTTTAAAAATGGTATCCTGCACAAAGATACGTTAGGTGGTTGAGCGCTTTTGTTGATGTTGCTGCTGTAGGGCTTGGAAGAAAAACCGTCTGCTAATGCAGTGAGACTTCTTCTTACGTTGCATTTTGAATGCCAACTGAGGTCAAATTAAGCTCCGTTTCTTCAATCACTTAGAAGAAAACCATCTGCTGATGCAGTGAGACCTCTTTCGTTGCATTTATGCCAACTCTCCATAGAAGTCCAATTAAGCTCCGTTTCTTCATTTGTCAACCCAAGAAATAGTTACCCTTTCCTTTCGGCATCCAATCATCATCATTAGTGGGATCCGGATCGGGAACATTCTTATATCCATGATATCTGCATACGTTAGTGAACACACATACAGATATATGGTGGTCGACATCACCCATAACAACAATCGACTAATAAAAGTCAATTCAACATATCAATCAGTTCATATAAAGCATGGGAATAGTGTTCATCAATCTATAATCATCTAAACCTAACAATCACATCCTAGAAACCTAGTCCTTCAACATAGGCAATTATATTTTTACAGATAAGCATGTAGGATGATTAAGAAAGCCCGTTAGATGATGTAAATTTGAAAAATATTCTTCCCCTCAATCAATGACTCTTTTTCTTGAAAAGTTTTAAAAGTGCTGAAGTCATCGATTGAGTTTTGGAATTAATACGAAAACTCTGAATCTGATTGATTTTTTCAAGCAACTCATTTACCACCATTTTGAACACAACAAATATTTTTCTGAAGAATTATAGACGGAAAAACATTTGTGTAGGAACAGCAGTCCTTCGACATACTTTCCTCATTTTGTTTTAGGATAAGTGCACGAAATTTGTGAAAAACGTTTAAGCGTGGCACTTTCCTTCCTTTTAAGAGCGGGTTGCTATCAGAAATAATAGCAAACCATTGTTTAAGCGCGGGTCACAGTCAGAAGTAACTGCAAGCCATTTGATTTGTGACATGTTTTGAAAAAGAATATATACACCTCCTGCTCGAACTTCATCTAAAGTCCCGTGCCATTATTGAATGACATTTCTAAGACCGTAGATGTTATCGATACCAGAAGACATGTCTTTGAAAACATATTTTTGGTCTTTTTCAAATTTTCTGATTTTTATGGCTTTTTGAAAATTTTATATTTTTCTATTTTCTTTTTGTTGGTTTTATATTTTTGTATTTTGTTTTCTGATAAATATATACAAAGATAGAGTAGATGATATAGTATAAGAAGATGATGATACGAGTACCGAGATAAGGATATCAAGCAGCACGTCGTAGAAGATAGAGTTCGTCATCTCTTAAACTTCCACCACCAAAGCTTCCAAGGGCTCTTGAATTGAAAGAAATAGAACCATCTGAAAGTGAGACTTTGGCAGCTTCCCCCCAAACCGAAAATCCTCTAGCAGAGCAGATACAAAGCTTTCTTTCAAGCTTCTCTTAGCCAGGTGCACAAAGAAGCACACCATTGTCATCGAACTTGCTGCTCCTTTTAAGAATAATCACCGTGATTCTTCGTTCGAGGTTATATCATCCAATAGAACACCAGCAACGTTTCATCCCACAATTAAATAATCTTCTCAAATTTCTTTTCCACTGAAGTCTGAAGCAATCCATTCCAAAAAGGTGTCAAGAGACCACTTCCCCCAAGTAGTTGAATTGATGCAGTCAATCTCTTAGACTAGAGCTCACGAACCCGAATACACATACCCGAAGACAAAGAAACTTATACCATCGAAGTAGCAGATTAAGTCCAATAGCCAAAGAATAACCCCGATGTATACTTTTCTCTCCCAAGAAAATGTATGAAGCTCAAGAACCCGGTACCAATGCCCAAAGAGAGACTAACCGATAACATTGAAGAAGCAGGCCGAATCACTGATTATCTCTGCGGGTGACAATCTCTGCGGATGTCAACACCGGAATAAGTGATTATATCTCTGAATCACAGATTAAGCCCTCAGGTAAAACAGCTGAGCATCCCCAATGTACACAATCTCTATCCCTTGATGATTGTGATAAGATCAAAATCATCACACACTTGTGTACCTCTTTCATCTTCAGAAACTAACTCTTCCATCTCTTCCCCCACGTCGTTGGAATAAAAAAACACTGAACGCTATGAGTCAAATCTTGAGTTTCTCTGCGGTAATGACAATAGTCTTCCCGGGATATCTTCAATCACTTAGAAGTATTAAGCTCGTCAAGATTACTCGCGTATAGATGTGTGTCTCCTTCCCCCTTGCTGGTTTTGATACTTCAGAATCAACAACTCTATGTAAGCCCGTATACATGAAATCTTTTGAGAAGAACACTGGTAATCTTGTGGGAATCAACATGCTGAAGACTCTCTCTGACTATTTTTTATCAACCCTTATGTAGACGATTTGTAGTGACTACTGAAGAAGAAAACCCGATATACCCTACTTGAAACTGAAGTCAACTTCCCCACATTTGTATCTTAAGCTTGCACCTAATGATGGAAGAACGGTGTCGAGAATTTATGCTTCAAGCAAATCTCTAAGTACTCACTACCCAAACAAAGTATGAGACATTAACACCTCTTGAGATTATCCACACCGTCATATGCGTGTGACACTGAGTAAAACAAAGTAACTCCTAATAGTGATAGTTAGCCAGGTCTTCAACCATCCACCTCGACTGCTGGTAACTAGATAAACCAAGTCTTCACCTCAAATTCTTAAGCCCGAGCAAGTTATCAAATAAGAACACGCCTTTGTGAAAGTCAACTTCAATCTCAAATAAGTGATAAATGATTAACTCCGAAGTAATCACCTTGTGTCAAATGTCCAACAATAGTCAATATCAACGTCTCGAGGAGTCATTGCTAAAAAATATGAGCAAGTCTAATTGGGAATTGAATCTGACTTATAACTTTCTCCCAATTAGTGCTCCCCCCTAAACCGACAATCTGTTTGATAAATGCCCAGATTAAGAAGAAGTCTTTAGATCGTTAAATGCAACTCGTCTTTAGTCTTCTAACATGTAGCAGAAAATGTAGAACAGACTGTAGACTCGACCTTCTTCAAGATTGTGCAGTTGGGAAATAGATAGTTAACATCTTCAACTCACACCAAAAAGCATCCCAATTAACTTACATCTTGCAAATCCCCTTAACTAAAATCCCTCCCAATCAAACAAGAACAGAAAGATGTTCATCAAGGAAATCAGCAATCAGGCCACAACGAACACACAAGATGGTAACACCAAACTACCCATCACTTCAAACAAGAACAGAGAGATTGTTCGTAATCATCATGTTGATGTATACGTGAAGCATTAACCGGAAGCACTTTGTCGATAAACTCATCAATCCGAGTGAAGATGTCAACCAACGGCTCTTAGAAGAGAAAAACTCCATGTGAAGATGACCCGATAACAAGAAGCTCGGTTCTTACATGAGTTTAGAGCCGTATGACCATTTTTATTCTCAAATATCAATCAACAATGCAAAAAATTCACACTTCTTCTCCCCCTCAAGAATTGCATACGGAGATGCCATTCTTGACTGAATAAGTGAAAATCATCCGAATGTTCTATTCACACTTCTCTCCCGCAAAATAAGCACATGATGTCGCCATCTTCATTATAATCGAGCAAGTGGAATGAGAAAACAATCAGTGGTAGCCCGGTTCACTTTGTGACTGAAGCGTATGGAAAAAGCATGAAGCATGTTGATGAGAATGGTCATTAATTAGAAGATTTCTCTTCTTCAGAAGATAAAGCGCACTGACACGTACACTTTTCTTTTCTATAGAGAACGAGGCATGAACTGTTGTGTTCATACGTCATAAGAAGATTTCTCTTCTTTTGAAGATAATGCGCACTGAAACGTACACATTTCTTTTCTTTAGAGTACGAGGCCTGAACTGAAGTGAACAGACGTCATAAGAAGATTTCTCTTCTTCGGAAGATAATGCGCACTGAAATGTACACATTTCTTTTCTTTGGAGTACGAGGCCTGAACTGAAGTGAACAGACATCATTATCTCTCTCTTTTCTGCTCTCTTAGCAAAACATGTAATCAGCCCCATTATCATTCAGTAGGCTCTTTGTCGTGACAACTGATGGAGAAAACCCAATATGATAGATTTGACCCTGAAGTAAACTAACCCGAACTCGTGACTTAAACTTGCACATATGTAACAAAGAGCGGTGCCGAGACTTCATGCCCATTTGAATCTCTAAGTACTCTATACTCTTCAACCAACCAACCATCGAGTATTAGACGTGTATCACCTCTTGAAAATCCACAATTGAATGTGACACTGAGCACTACAACGTAACTCCTTTAAGTGATAGTTATTTTGTGGTGGTATGAGCCCAATTCCCCCAAGTGGTAAAAGAAAAGGTAAAAGACACCCAACAATAACTAGATTTCCAAGTCTTAGTTTTTGATAAAAAGCTCGAACAAGGATCTTGAAGAATCTTCATCCATCCATCCCCGATACCTTCAGATACTAAGTACACTCGCCCGTGATATTTCACTTCAACCTCAAATAAATAATACTGAATTAACGCCGTTGTCACATCTTCTGAACTGCTCATATCTAGCCTCCTTTGACATTAAAAGTGAACTTTGATAATGGTTTCATCCCGACCATGGTTAAAAGCACATAACCCCGTAAAACCATGTAATAACCAAATTACCATGACGAATATCCAAACACACATCCAATTCATGAAGTACACCCTTTTATCCCTTCTTCGAAGCAGAAACCGTAGCACCAAAGATCAAGTAAGATCCGTAATTACGCTTTCTCTTCTCTAAGATGGTTCCATCATTACGGGATTTTACAACTCTATGGTTTAAACCGAGAAATGATTTCTTTCGCGGGATTTTACAAAACCAAGAATAAACCGTAAGATAGATCCGGAAATGCACTTTACAATTACCAAGATGTTTCCATTGTCACGGGATTTTACAAGTCAGTGATTTAAACCGAGAAATAGGTTCTTTCGCGGGATTTTACAAAATCAAGACAAAACCGTAAACAATGTCAGCTTGAATGAGTTATGACAACTTTGGTTTCGGTGAATATCTGTTTTAGGGGAACATGCAGTTGTTCGTCAACGGTTCATCTTTATCATCAACAATTCTTAACCCATATGTAGACAACTTCACAAACCATACTAAGTCAAGTAGTATTAAACTCCTTTTCCCTGGAGGTTAACCGTAAAACATCAGAGTACACGTTTCTCCCCCATGATGGTTTCGAACTTTCGAAGCATTATAACGTGTACGACCATTTGCACGAGAAGTTCTTGTCATAAGCAAACATCTTGAAATAAATCATAACTGACGCTGAAGATTCTTGAAAGATTTTGCTTAGACTGTGAAGTATCATTAACATTATGTGGTGTCTAATATCTTATGGGAATTGCTAAAATTGAACCTCAAATTATTCATCGGCTAATAGTAATGACCACATATGGAGATAACCCGATACGACTAACTTGAAAAGAAAGGAGACATCCCAACTTAGTGACTTACTGCTTGTTCTATATTTTTTGAACAATCCACAACTCCGTGTGACACTAAGTACTACAACTTCCTTAAGATGATAGTTATACACTGTGAGCACGGCGTCGTAGCTCCTTATATCAGTTATAACCAGATTGTCAATTCATAATCACTTAAAGTGATAGTTATGCCCCAACAAGTTATCTTGAGACTTGCAACCAACCAACCATCGTCTCAAAGATAAAGAAGATCACCCATGAAATATCTCTTCAAATTCGCATCAATAATACCGTACAAAAACTCCGTAGTCATTTTTTATTATTGCTCAAGCCGTGAATTTTGTATCCTTCCGTGAAATTTAGCAAGACCAAAATACCACACATTTTATGAAATGTCATCCAATTTTTTGTAAATTATGATATTAACATGAAAGTCTAGATATCATTTTTACAATCTCATACTACATCAGTTGACCGCCCATCCTATGGAGCCCAATGATGAATTAAGACCCCAAAGCCCAAGTTCCAATATGAAATCAGAAACACACGTAAAACCAAATCCACAAGCCCATTCTAACGTAAAACCACTGAAGAGAAAGTCACGGTATAATAGTTACCATAATCCCTAATTATACTAACCCTAACACATCACTTATCAAATATTCGCCTACCACCCAACTTTTTCTCACACAACCGGTTATCTCTCAACACTGATCCAAAAAAATATTCATCATACCCAACTTATCTTCACTCATCAAATTCAATCCGAATCATATAAACACAAATTAAACCCATTCAACAATCACGAATAATATCTAATTCGTCCTTTCTTCTTTATATGCACAAGTGAATCAAGAACACGAGTCATACGGCTTTGAGATCCATTGGGTCTAAGGTAGGTTGTAATTTATGTTTTCGTTTTTATTTTTGAAGATGAACGAACCGAAAGAAAACAAATAACAGATTTGTTATATTGTTTCTTTAAGTGTTCGGAAATTATTCATGGATCGGTGAGGATAATTGTTTCAATTAAAACAATCTTGAAAAAGGTTGCAAAAATATTGAAACAAATCTGATATTGTTATATGTTTTCTTTTAGAGTCTTTATTGAATGAGAGATGGGGAGTGATAGTGAGGGTTCTTGAAGTGAGTCTAGATGTAGGTTAGATGGTTTTGGTTTTGGAGCTCTCGGACTAATGATGTTATGGCTGAGGTCGAGAGATGTTAATTTGGTAATTGGTAAATGTGGTCGTGTCATAAGAGTCTTTTCTTCCTCTACCTTTCTGTTTTGTCGCATCATCTTTTGAGTCAAGTCGCTAGTGTCAATGGACTTGAGCCAACTCGCTAGCCAACTCGCTAGCCAAGTCGCTAGCCAAGTCGCTAGCCAAGTCGCTAAGCTAACTAGCTACGACTTGTTAAATAACAAGTCGCTAGGTAAAAGGTTTTACAAAAACAAATCGCTAACCTGCTAAATAGCAAGTCGCTAGGAAAAATAAATTGAATCTGGACTGGTTAGTAACTAGTCGCTAGCAAGAATTATGGTATTTTCCGACCACCTTCATAATAAACCCAGAAAAATATTCAAAGTGCATCTTTTATTTGACCCATTTTGACCATAATAACATACCAGATTCATTTAACCCATAAAAAATGATATGAGAAGACCTTTTGACCCATTAAATGACCACAAGTATTCACGGATATTGGTAATAAAAGTATGTGTGAAAAGATATGATATTTGACCATAACACTGTTTGGACCTGAAAAAGGACACAAGATATGATATGATATTTGACCACATGACATATTTTAACCAAACGAGATACATAAAACTGTTAAAAAACTGGTTTTGACAAAAATAATAGACGGAAAAATTATTCCGACCACAAAAGTACACAAAAACAGCTTAAAAACATGTAGAAACCACAATAAATCACCATAACACAAAAACCTTGGCTCTGGTACCATTTGTAGGATCATATATTTATTGTGTTGATGATTCGGGTGGTCTTGGATGATCAAAATACATGTTTGCCATAGTTAGAGAGTTAGTAGAGAGAGGGGGTGTTCTTGCTAGAGGTTTACACAAAGTATGGAATATTAGATTGAATGAGAAGCACCACCCCTTCCATGGATGGAAGGGGTATTTATAGTTACATGAAATACGACCTCCTATCGGCCTGTGGATCAGGGATACAGTGGGTAAAGACCCGTCCTTCCTCCACGGTGTTGCACTAAACTATTTTACGCTACTGACTAACTAATTAACAACTTAATAACGTAAATAACGACAAGTCTACGAGCTAAATTAAGCTAGATAACATTTGGGGTGACCGACTCTTCACTGTGGAATTTTCTAATTCATAACAAAATTAGTCAAATAAATAAGTTTTAATGAAAGGATTGATAATATTTAAGGTGTCACGTGATCAATTGGGCTGGTTCTCTGGTAAACAAGCTAATGGAAACGATAGTGATGCACTTCTTAAACCGATTTCATCCATAAGTGGAATAAGTCGATAGACTCATTTGGTTAATTCGCCTACCCTATGGTTCTTAGAATCCTCACCAAGATGAACAGGTCACCCGGGATCATTCGGCAATCTAATAGCAGCCATTAAGTGCCGGCGTTTACTATCGCAATACATGGGTTCTAAATGTCACTAGATTCCTGTGTCAAGTGGGGTTAAATTCGAGAGGACATCATTTGGTCAATTCGCCCTAACCTATCAGCAAAGATGCTACCACAAGAGAAGTCAGGCGCACCGTCATAAGTCCTGTTGTTCCTGGTCCCCTAAGCCAAGTCATTAAGTACCGCTACATGCTAGATTTATAATAGTGAGTGCCCGGCCGTTAGGAACTTAGACACTCACCCCCTAATTCTTAAGTTCATCCAAACGGTAGGTGATCAGTTGGTCAAATCGCACAAGTAGAAAGGGTCGTCAGTTGGTCATATCTTACCCTTCCCGTCTCAGTCTACTCACTTAGGGTCAGTTGGTCATATCTCCTAAGCAACTAGCCTCTACCGCCATTCAAAACTACCAAACCAAGGGTAGCTACCAATAAATTATGTATGCATACACTATAAACAATTAATAACGCAAAAACATTAAAAATAAAAGAATCAAAACTAGGCCAAGACCTAATTTCCACATCTCCATAGTACCCTAGTGGAATGACAAATATAATTACCATATAAAACAATAAATAAACAAAGACATAATATCAAATAATTAATTAACTAATAGTAAATTAATAATCAATTAAATATAATACAATAAGAATTAATTCGCCAACAATTATGTTGAGAATCAAAATTATAATAAATAATAATGGAACCAAAATAATATTATGAGTCAGAAAATAATTACATATCATACCAAGGAAAAAGCTATCGATCCCCTAGTTGAGTACCGGGGCAAAACCCCCTAAAAGAACCTGCGCCTCTTTTGCCTTTCTTTCTTGCTCTCGTACAGTAGAAAACCACAAGAACCAATTGATATCTCATTTAGTCTAATGAGAATGATATTTATAATAGTATTTTTAGGGCATCATGCAACTTGGGCCCGGGCTTTTAATAATTACGGCGTAACTAAATTAATAAGTTACGTCGTAATTCCTTGTAGCTTCATATAAAATAGCCGCATTTAATTAAGATAAAATTCTTAAAATAAGCTAAAAAGTCATGCATGGTTCATTAAATGGTCATTTTTTGTGTTTTTTCCCATTTTGGTCATGCTCGACTGCTCAACTGCTTGACGTCAATCAAAAATTTGACAAGTGTCATTCCTTTTAGGTGCTCAACTGCTCGACTTTTACTGGTCAACTGCTCGACTCCACCCAAAATTTGACACGTGTCATTCTTATGTACTTTTCTGGAAAAAAAAGTACAAAAGAATGACACGTGTCAAAATTTGGGTGGAGTCGAGCAGTTGAGCAGTCGAGCATAACCAAAATGGGAAAAAAGCACAAAAAAATGACCATATAAAGGACCATACATGACTTTTTGGCTTATTTTGGGAATTTTCTTTTTAATTAATTACGGCGTAATTAAATTATAATTACGCCTTAGCCTTCAAACTTTGCGCCCAAGTAATTAATTACGCCGTAACTAAAAATCGGGTTACGTCGTAATCCTTTGTTATCTCATACTTATCCGATCCGAAATTATCTCTACCGCGTAACTAATATCATGTTACGCCGTAACCTCCACAAAAATAATTACGACGTAACCATAAGAGATAGTTACGCCGTATCCTTCAAAGCTCATATTTACGCCGTAACATTATTAAGCAGTTATGGCGTAACCTTCACAAATAAATCATAGGCCTTTGTAAATCAATCTTCAGAACATATATTTGGCCTTTTATCACTTTATTTCCGCTCCATCGCCTCATTTAACCTGAAATGCAATTATGAACGAATATGAACGAATTAAGTACTATATTAATACAAATGAGGCCATAAACACGGGAATTTGATATATAAAAGATCAGACTAATTTGATGTTATCAAATATCCCCCCACTTGAATCCTACTTGTCCTCAAGTAGACTCTTTAAATAATTTTTAAAAAGATATCTTCCTGGATTAATTGGAGGATATGAGTTTAGAAATCACCTAAGCTAGAAAATTCCAAACCGAGCATCTCACGAAAAGGGAATTGAAATCACACTCTCTCTCATAATTCATGTGTTTATTTTTGGGTGATCACTCAACTGCTCAGTCATGGCGAGTATTCTATCATAGGCTTGGCAAAGATACTAATCTCCATCACTAGAGTCTATAAATGCAGCTATTCTAAAAGGCAATAGGTTGACACAACATAGGCTTATGGGTTTATTTTCTCATTACTAACGAGCTACGGCGAATGGGACAAAACCAATGATACATGACCAAATCCATGGCCAAGACACCAATGATTGCTCGCTTCCTCACCTAAATTCGATTCATGACTAAGGGTAGGATAAGACATGGGAAACATTTAATGGGTGTAAATAAAAAGACACGAAACAAATAGATTCCTAAGTCCACAGTCGCCCCACCACTAGTCGCATTCAATCCCAAAGCAAAAATCGAGGGTCAAGAGTCAAGGGGTCTTCAATACACGAGTCAATGCATATAAAATGTAAAGTAGTGCCTTATAAACTCCATAAACAAGGTAAATAAGGTGCATTAACTCGGCCTTCATCATCAATGAAAAAGGAATGTGCTATATAAAAAAATTTAAAATTTGGGTAATTTTAGCATATTTTCAACCAAAAAATTATAAAATCAACCATTTCTATCTCCCATCCCCCCACTTGAAATGTACAATGCCCCCATTGTACGAAAATTGATTAGAATTTGAAAGGCGAGATAGAAGTGTTCGGGTTTCAAATATTATCCGTAAGACAAAACGGATATGTAAAAACTGCGCCTAACAGAAACAAGGCGAGAACACTTATCACAATACGACACATAAGCTGATTTATATTTCGATCAGCAATAAACAAATTAACAAACTCTTGCTTGCATTCTCAACTTTTTTTTGATGCAAGACAAGGTATACATGAATCAAAATAAAAACAATACGAACATAAAAAGCGTCCCCCCACTTGAGATCAACTATCATCTAAACCCGATTTTCTCCCAAAACCCTTTATTCAAAACCCACGACTTTCACTAGTGGAACCAAAATTAACCAACAGCGCCCGGACCATGGACATAGGAAACTAAAGGGTAGGCTAGGCGATAGGTGAAACGAAACAATAATATATTGGTGATCAAAATGAAAGGAAAGGCTCTGAAGGGTGTATCTAGGGGTATTTTGCACTAATGATGAGTGCAACAAAAAGGGTTTAACAGGGGGATTGACTAATTGGTGTGAAAAGCCAATATACACAAACATAAATGATGGGCTATTTGGGTTTAATCCTAAAATTTCCCTAAATCATAGCTGCACCGATCACACCAAGTTACCTCAGTGTAATGCTCATGATAATGGTCTCGAAAAGATATGCAAGGCCAAGTTCTAAAGTCTACTACAGCAACCGGCACACTCATTTTTATGGTATTATGTATAAGGGGAAAACGAAAAGGCTTATCCTCACACAATGGAAATATAGGGTAGGTGTGCTCAGTCTAGATTAATCCAGTTAAGTAATGAAAAACATGTCAAAATTTAATTAATGAAACACTTTTCATCAAAAACTAGAAAAATAAGGGCAAGTAAAATCAAGTGGGTGTCTATGTCTAATCCCTTCCCCCCACTTGGGTCATACATAAGCATATAATTGAAAAATAGGAAGGGTTAGAGATGGAACGAAAAACTCCCCTGGATTTGCTCGGTATGAATAATAATGCATGTTCAAAAACATGCTCCAATTGTGCCTCCACGAGCAACATCCAACTTCTCATCAACTTTCCTTGCAAACACCAAGTCACTCAACTAGGATGGATAAAAAGTGTTCTCTTGCGGCCAATCATAGCTCCATAATCAATCTGTATTGCTGCAAGAAAAACTAATACCAAAAAGCAAAATTCTAGATAGAAAGCAAAAATAACACGAAATGTAAAAATAAAAACAAAATAAAACCTAACTCACTTTCGTAGGAATCACGGTTGCATTTAGCACATGCAACAAGCCTTTTAAACCCCTCGGTGTCCCGAGTGGACGAGTGAAGTCTCGTGAGGGTTTACAAGGAACACACCCACAAAGTTCATTTAATTACTAATACAAGGTTACGACAATGTTTCAAAACTTGTTTTTATTAAAAGTTTTCATATCAGAGGATAGTTATGGCGTAACTGGATCGGCCCAATTACGGCGTAGGTGAGTTGACTTAATAAAATGTGTACCAGGAAAGGGGTTACGACGTAACTGGATCGGCCCAGTTACAGCGTAATAAGAAAGCACGAGAAAGAAAATACCTGGAACGAGGAAGTTACGGCGTAACTAGATCGGCATAGTTACGCCGTAGTTATGATGAAGTGGGCAGATGGCCTTACTGATCGCCAGTTATGGCGTAAATGGATCGGCCCATTACGCCATAATTACTCACTGATGTTGTAATGCCCAAAATATCAACTTCTTCCTACGTGTTCAAAAGGAGTTATCGGAACTCCTATCATCTATCACTGGTCTTTATACCTGCAAACGAGATAAACAAAACATGCCAAACCAACTACAAAACCTAAAAACCACAAAAATATCCAAAAAGGTCTATGAAATAAAATCAAAAACTAAATCTAGGATAGGGACGGGTAGTCTCCCGACGAGCACTTTTCTTTAACTTCCTTGAGTCTTTAAGTTAGACTCCTGCAACCATCATCAACGGGCATCCATTGGACGTCTCCAATCATGTCCATTGCTCCACTAATCTCGGCTTATGATCTTGTCGAGATTTCCTCCACTTGTTCTTTTTGTACCTGCACAAAAACACTACCAGTGCATTAAATGTGTAAAATAATTTCATAAGCAACAAGTGAGGATAATTACAGATGTTCAGACTTTGTTACGGCGTAATACTATTAACAACTACGCCGTAACTTCAGTCGGAAAGAAACCTGTTATAATATAATAAAAAATTACGTCGTAACCATGGCCAAGGTTACGCCGTAATCTCAAGATAGAAGACATAATTGTAGAATAATATTAATCAAACAGCCAAAAATACGAAGACCGTTCCCCGGCAGCGGCGCCAAAAACTTGATGCAGGTTTTACATTTATAGTAACTCGTCTACCTATGGCCTACCTAATGCACTAACGGGCAGTGTACCCGGTCGCATGTAGTGAGGGAATGGTAAGACCGAGGTCGTCCCAAGAACGGTTGATTCCTAGCTGTCTAATTAATTAAATTAGTCAAATAAATAAGTTTTAATGAAAGGATTGATAATATTTAAGGTGTCACATGATCAATTGGGCTGGTTTTCTGGTAAACAAGCTAATGGAAACGATAGTGATGCAATTCTTAAACCGATTTCATCCATAAGTGGAATAAGTCGATAGACTCCTTTGGTCAATTCGCCTACCCTATGGTTCTTAGAATCCTCACCAAGATGAACAGGTCACCCGGGATCATTCGGTAATCTAATAGCAGTCATTAAGTGCCGGCGTTTACTATCGCAATACATGGGTTCTAAATGTCACTAGATTCCTGTTTCAAGTGGGGTTAAAGTCGAGAGGACAACATTTGGTCAATTCGCCCTAACCTATCAGCAAAGATGCCACCACAGGAGAAGTCAGGCGCGCCGTCATAAGTCATGTTGTTCCTGGTCCCCTAAGCCAAGTTATTAATTACCGCTACATGTTAGATTTATAATAGTGAGTGCCCGGCCGTTAGGAACTTAGACATTCACCCCCCTAATTCTTAAGTTCATCCAAACGGTAGGTGATCAGTTGGTCAAATCGCACAAGTAGAAAAGGTCGTCAGTTGGTCATATCTTACCCTTCTCGTCTCAGTCTACTCACTTAGGGTCAGTTGGTCATATCTCCTAAGCAACTAGCCTCTACCGCCATTCAAAACTACCGAACTAAGGGTAGCTACCAATAAACTATGCTTGCATATACTAGATACAATTAATAACGCAAAAGCATTAAAAATAAAAGAATCAAAACTAGGCCAAGACCTAATTTCCACATCTCCATAGTACCCTAGTGGAATGACAAATATAATTACCATATAAAACAATAAATAAACAAAGACATAACATCAAATAATTAATTAACTAATAATAAATTAATAATCAATTAAATATAACACAATAAGAATTAATTCGCCAACAATTATATTGAGAACCAAAATTATAATAAATAATAATGGAACCAAAATAATATTATGAGTCAGAAAATAATTACATATCGTGCCAAGGATAAAGCTATCGATCCTCTAGTTGATTGCCCCTAAAAGAACCTGCGCCTCTTCTGCCTTTCTTTCTTGCTCTCGTACAGTAGAAAACAACAAGAACCAATTGATATCTCATTTAGTCTAATGAGAATGATATTTATAATAGTATTTTTAGGGCATCATGCAACTTTTGCCCGGGCTTTTAATAATTACGGCGTAACTAAATTAATAAGTTACGTCGTAATTCCTTGTAGCTTCATATAAAATAGCCGCATTAATTAATTACGGCTAAATTATAATTACGCCGTAGCCTTCAAACTTTGCGCCCAAGTAATTAATTACGCCGTAACTAAACATCGGGATACGTCGCAATCCTTTGTTATCTCATACTTATCTGATCCGAAATTATCTCTACGGTGTAACTTATATCATGTTACGCCGTAACCTCCACAAAAATAATTACGACGTAACCATAAGATATGGTTACGCCGTATCCTTCAAAGCTCATATTTACGCCGTAACATTATTAAGCAGTTACGGCGTAACCGTCACAAATAAATCATAGGCCTTTGTAAATCAATCTTCAGAACATATATTTGACCTTTTATCACTTCTTTTCCGCTCCAGCACCTCATTTAACCTGAAATGCAATTATGAACGAATATGAACGAATTAAGTACCATATTAATACAAATGGGGCCATAAACACGAGAATTTGATATATAAAAGATCAGGCTAATTTGATGTTATCAGGTAGTATTAGAATTAGAACCTAACGACATAGTAGTGCAGAAACAATAGTTGTCAGCTAACACTATCTGGTGTGAAACAATTCGTCCCGCTTTCAACTTGGTGAAGAAATCCTTCGTTGTTCGCGAAGCATGTACCCGCACAAGTTCTGCTCTGTGAGGCTTCCTTTTGCTCCGCACCCGAATATTGTTGTGTCATCGAATTGAATCTTTCCACTCGGAAGTATACCGCAATTGTCAGTCGATGATATTGACGCGCGATGCTCAGGATAATGAGACCCGTCTGATCGCCCTCTCAAATTCCTTTTGCTGTTTCAAGAATCTTTGTGCAACGGTCTGCACCAGATGTATTGCTAGACCATTGTGACAACGAAAGGAATTCGAATGGAATATTAGAACAGGGCAATATCTTAAACATCCCGCATCACTATTAGCAAATGAAAATTGCAATACTCTACCCAGTGGAAAGATTCCAATCGATGACACCACTATTTACTTGGATAAGATTCAACTCATGCCGGCTGAATACATACAGACAATTCCAAACAACCGTTAGTCATAAAAATGCAGCTACCCATGTTTCTATAGTGCCATTCGAAATAGTATCATTTCACTATTAGAATTATAATGCATTGATACAGAAACACATAGATGGTAGTTGGTAGGTAACATGATTTCTTTGGCAAACCTTTTATATGCAGTATCCACGGGTCCTGATTTAGGAAATAGCAACAGTAACACACACGTGATAAATACGCGCAAAAAATACTACATAGACGTACGAGTATTTGTCACTTAACCTACAGTTTCACTAACACGTCAAAACCAATAGGAAAACATAAATGATGGCAACGAATGAGGCTCAGATATATGTATACAATAGCGACACCAGACAATCAAAATGGCTGCAGTCACACGTTCAATGTGGTATGCCACCGCCGATGCGGGCCAAGGAAATGCATACGCGTTGGTCAGAATATTATCATCATCGCCTATAGACTGGTTGGAGGCTGATCAGTATTCAACCAAGAAAAAGCAATCCAAGTACATCAGTAGCAGGATTCGTTTTTCTTGGCTAGATACTGACCGCAACATCCATTTGCCAAATACCGAACAGGAAAAGTGGAGACCAAATAAGTATAGGACTGAGATTAGATCGGAGTCATACAGCTAAAAAGGCTTAGGCCAGCAATTATTGAAGTGGTGCTCAAAACCCCACAGCTGCAACCGTAACGTCGCCATGCCAAGATATGGGTTTTGGTAAACAACACTTACAGAAACAGCAATCGTTGTCACATTTCATCATCGGCTGCAGTGTAATCAAACGTCGACAACAAACAGTTCTACACAACAATAGATACCTTTGCAATAAAAAATAATAACTGACAACCTAGAATCAACATGCAGCAACTAACCATGGTCAAAAGAAGACAACATGCAAGAAGAAATCCTACCTACCTACTCAAATAACGCAACCAGAGAAACAATGAGAAAACCTTCTTCCAAAGTTAACGAATTGTCACACATATAACGGCCTCAAAAGGCTAAAAAATGTCTGAATACGGGTCATAAGCAACAGTGTGACAACTCGTAAATTCCTCGATGTGTCGTTATTGGAGAAACATTAATTAGAGCGATCGTTTTAACAAATTTGAGATACGAGTCGTGTTATATATCGTTTTTATTGGAAATAATATTCTAAGAGCATTGGCGTAACTCTTATGTCACGAATCATTCGTTTACTAGGTTAAATGTGTCCCGAACCTTATATATAAAACTTTGAGAAAGTTTCATAATAGGCCCTTGTGGAAGTTACATGGCCGCCCCCCTTGTATGTGTTATTTGCAACATAAGCCCCTCCTTGGGTATAAATACACCCACTTCTCCCACTTCCCTCATTTCCACCCATCACTTTCTCTCTCTTAAAATAACACACATAAACACTCTCTCCCTTCTCTCTAGAAATCCGGCCACCCAACTAGGGTTCTGGCGCTGTCGCCTGATTTCGGCCAACTTCCGGCCACTCCCTCTTGTTACACCACCCATCTCAAATGATAGATTGGGGTCTTGTGACCCCGTTTATGCATCATACGCACCATAAATTCTTATAACGCGCCCTAGATCTTGAAAATAAGATTCGGATAACTAGGGTTTCTACTCCTAAACGAGTGTAAAGGGGTTTTATGTCGTTGGGGTCACGTCCGAGAGCCAACCACCACTGCCCCCGCACCACAACCGCCGTCCTCGCCTCATCTTTTCATCTCCTTTTTCCTCATTCTTTTCTCTCTTGTTCCTATGGTAAGCCAAAGACTCACGTGTGTATTGTCTCAATATTGTTGTGTTAATTTTCGTGGATTTAGAAACAATATTAAAAATGTTTTTACAAGATTTTCGTGTGGTGAATCGCTATCAAAATGGATTAAAACATGGTTAAAAACGTTTATAAAACCCTCGTGTGGGTCCCACCTTTCTCGGCATTTGACTCAGTCAACTCACCGAGTCAACTCGGTTGACTCAGTGAGTATTTGATGTTTGTTATTATTTTATTGTTGTTTTTAAGGTTAAGGTTGAATTCGGATTTGGTTTTGATGCCCGTTCAATTTATTTTGTTCTCGGCAGTCTTGGTTAGCCAAGCCGTGACTCACGGCGAGTCATGGCGAGGCGTGGTCTTGGTTAGGGTTAGGATTTGGTTGTAACGTAATGTTGGGTCGGCTGTGTTTGTGTTCAGATTCGACTTGGGTGAGTGTTTGGTCAAGCCGAAAGCAACATCGGCTCGAATTGAGTCGAGCCGTGACTCACGGGAGTCACGGCGAGGTTTATATTGTGTGGATGATTTGTTTCATTTATTTAGTTATGTTTCGAGATGGTTTCGGCTAAAGCTTATTTGAAATGGGAAAAACGATGACAATAATTAAAAAGATAACAATAGTTAAGGGAATATATTGCAACACTTGAGGCCTTGATTTATTGGACTCGTTTACGAGCATTATGACATTATTATATTGTTGAACAAGGATTGGACATATTGGATTTACGGTATTAGTTATTTGGACATTATGGACCCTTTGGTACACGCGACGGAAGGGTATGTTAGACTCATAAGAGTTTAACATATCTGGACCCGAACTATACAAAACGGTCGATAAAACTAAACAACTAATATATACGCGAATGATATGTTCAATTGTATATTATAAGTTGTAACATTTGACTAATTGGGAAACTTAACGATAAATTTTATATTATTCAAGAGTCATTATGACTTGGAAATGTCTTATAAATGGGCACTTCATGCCGAAAATTTCGTAAAATATTTTATAAACTTAAATCATTGTGATTTATTTAATATCCTTAATCGATGCAAAACCGTCAAGTTTTCTCACACAAGCCGGCCACTTGTGAATGGCCGACCGTAAGAAACTTAAAACAGTTTAAACACCAATGCAATGAAGATCTGGGGAGTATAGGGTTTCCCCGGGTCGTTATGTCCCAGCGAGCTATGCGAAGAATCACCAAACGAATAGTGATCGAGAAGATTTGAATGGGAAAGAGTTTGAATTATTATAACTACAGAAAAAAATCTATAAACTAAAGAGGCTTAAATGCAAATTAAAGGAAATTAAAAAGATAAAAAAAAAATTAAATAAACGCTATCACTATTTGCAAAATGATGTTTTTGATTTTATGTTTTTATAAAAAATAAAAACGTATACAAATAAAAATGTAAAACTTACACAATATTAATCCTAAAAATATGAAAATGATATTTTTACAAACCTACTGATAAAAGAAATTTATTAGAAAAAGAAAATTATTTTTATAACTATTTAATTAATTATTATTAATTAAAAACTATTTTTTACTATTTAATTAAAGCCTAAAATACAAGAAAATAGGAAATAAAGCTAGAAAAATAAAATTATGACTTGGAAAAATCTAAAATAACAAAAGAGAATTTTCAAAACTATTTTTGTATTTTTATGAATATTTTTCTATTTTCTAGGAATTAAAAACTATTTAAAACTAATTAAATTACTTAAAAATACAAATTTAACTAAGAAAAATCTGAAAAAATATTTTTTTGTCTTTTTATATTTATCTTAACTTAAGAAAAATGAAAATTATTTTTTTGAAACTTTTCTTAATTAATTGTATTAAATGCTAATTAAAAAGGCTTAAAAACTAATTTAAATGGAGAAAAATAACAAACAAGACTGAAAAATATGAAAAATTCAAGATAAGCCTAAAATAATGTGCTGAATCTAGGAAAAATATCAAAACAGGTGGTTATGTGAAGGAAAATGCAACTAAGCCAAGTTGCTTATAAATAAGCACTTTTAATAAGCAAGTGACGACCAAAGACCACCACAAAATACAAAAGCTATAATAAGCTACAAGTACTCAAAATGAACTAAGAACAACAAGCCTAAACCTCAGTATTGCAACCTTAACATATTTGACTTATTTGAGTTTATTGCTAAAACAGTTTTGAGGGGTCTACTAAGAGCCTAAGAACAAGCTATCAAATAAGCTAGAAATCAAAACCAAAAGAAAGCACCTAAAGAAGACCTGGTCAAGTGCTTATAAGCCAAAAATAGCCCCGACAAGATCTGATGAGCTTGTTGCAAGCTCTGCAAACTTACTGCACACTGATATACACTGCTAAGCCCATTTTAACAAGTTATTATGAAGCTTTTATAAAATTCACAAAAATATACTAAAATGGGGATAAGAAAAATAGACCAGAGGACTTTTTTAAACCACAAGTTTCATTGAAATTGACTGAAATGGTCCAAGAAAAATCCTTTTAGTTGTTGGATGAAAACTGGAATTTTGCAATTTGACTTTTGAAGCAAACATTGCTTAAATGAAATTTGATCTAGATTTACCAACTGAATATGATGTTTTAAGATGAATTAACGTGCAAGCTTTATCTATGATATTTAAACACAAAATGAGCTTTTGGTTTTATAAAAGCTCAACAGTTAAGCTGTTGAGACATGATTTTTGACCTTTGTGCAGGCACAAGTTAAAGACAGATATTAGTACACTAAACAAACATAAACCAACAAGTCCTAACCCATGAACAATCCTCTAGCACAGTTCAAGTAGCAAATCCAAACACCACTATAAACACTAATTTGCAGATATAAACACTGCACTAGCTTGTACCAATGATCAACCGAAGTTTTCTTGCTAAAAATTACTTTTCTAAACCGTAAACCCAGCATACAAGTACAAACAAAAACTACAAATTGAAAAATTGAAAAATGAGAAATCTTACTCACATGTGTCCAACTATAGCCTAAACCAGAATCACACTATGCTAACCTAGTCTATTTCAACCCTTATCCATGAAAATAACGGACTCCACGATTTAAATTGATTCCAAAGCTTGTCAAAAGCTACTTGACAGCTTAAAATACTTTTATCAACAACAACAGAAACTTGAAAATTGGAACTTATATAAAAACTTGAAAATTGGAACTCTATTATCATATACATAGAACTTGAAATTACAACATTTTGTAAACTAAGACATTTTAAAAAACGACATTTAAAAACCACATTAAGAAAAATTATAAGCATCTTTTCTCTCTCTGATTTTTCTCTCTCTGAGCTTATTGTTTGAGACCACTGGATGGCTTGGAGAGTTAGCCATAGGATTTCGATTTTAAGGAAATGGGTTTATGCCAGTTGGAGGTTGAGTGCAAAAAGGAAGAAAGGGCATTAAATGCTATTTGGAAGGTTGTGAGGATCACTTGTCGGGGATATTTATTTGACCAAAGTTTGACCAGGGGTAATATTAAAAGGGAAAGGTCCAATTGAAGGGGGGTCCAAAGGCTTGGCAGGGTCACAATGGGTTTTGGACTTTAAATGTCGTACATTCTTCTGCCAATATCTCAAAGGATGCCATGGACCATTTTTGCCAAATTTGATTAATTTCTCAAAACTTTTGATATTTTTTCACCAAAGGACTTTAGTTATGATGCCTTTGGTGATGTTAGGGCTCAATATTTCACAACTTTTGAAACTGGGGGACTGAACTGCCATTATGCAAATTTAGCATTTGATTTAAACATTTTTCATCCTATAAAATGCAATTTTGATATATTTTCAGTATTTTGATGCATTTCTGAGCATTTTTAAACGTTTTGCAGTTCCGATTTGACCAAAAATGATGAGTATTTACACACTCATCAATCCTAAAACCTTTTCAAAACTTATACGTTTTGATGATATACCAACTATTTTGGAAGAAATGGGTAAATGCCGAAACTTATCAATTGACTTGCTTGCCTGTCATAGTTATGTGTCGCTATTTCCTCGACTTCTTTCGTATCGCTTTCTACTCGAGTTGAGTCTTGGTCAATATTACTTGACTATTCCTTATAATGTATTGGGATATACATTATGCTTTAGCGTGAGAGTTACATTTTGGCATACTATTGTATGTCGAGTCTGATTCCTTACCACCACACGAAGCGTTAAAACTAAACTTTTGAGATATTAATTATAAACTTTTGGGGAACGATAACGGACTATAACGACATGAGTAATCCACGAAAACTGGAATTTAAGATTATCCCATTAGGTTGTGTCACTTCTATTCTATCGTACTTGTCGTACATTCTTCTGGATGCCATTTAGCTTTAGATGCCAGTCGTGTCAATAGTGAATAGTGCATTGCTCGTGGCTATGAGTTTCATTAAGTTGTACATGCTGCTTTTATATAACTGGATATGTGAATATTATTTGGAATGACCGTTGTTTGGTATACTTGATTTGTAAATTGTTATCTTATGTGTTTATGTGATTGCAAACTATTTCTTGGACATGTCACTACCCTTTTGAATTGCTAATGTGTTGATTAGGTAAGATTAGATATGTGAAAGATGTTGACTTAGACTAGGGTAGCAATCCTTTGCT
Organism: Chrysanthemum makinoi; assembly: GCA_910596185.1. Taxonomy (NCBI): domain Eukaryota; kingdom Viridiplantae; phylum Streptophyta; class Magnoliopsida; order Asterales; family Asteraceae; genus Chrysanthemum; species Chrysanthemum makinoi. The sequence goes on along the minus strand of OU343223.1, from coordinate 100,059,519 downwards.
ATAGCGCGATACCTAGCTAAGAATAGACATCTGTATCTGACCTAGATTAGGAAAGCATTGAGGTCATCTTTGCTATAACTGTGGTACCTGGCTAGAGTCGCTAGGGGCTCCGCTGAGATTCCGATTGTGTTGTGAATTATTGATTGGATTTATTGTTGATTGGAACGTGTGCTATATGTATGCCTTAGTCGCACATAGCAATTAAAATCTATCAGGTCCACTATTACTTTTGTAACTAAACTCTATGAACTCACCAGCGTAAGCTGACCTTTTAAGCATGTGTTCTCAGGTTTAAGGCGATAACTCACTATTGGAAGACGCTTGGCAAGGGGCATGGTCATAGGCGACTATGATGAATAAACGGGACCGCTTTAATTATATTTTGGACCTATTTTCGCACTACTTTCATTAATGTAAACTTATGGTTTTCAATTAAAGAATCTCATTCTAAATAAATGGGATAAAAACCATTCTTTGTACCTTATGTTATGATACCAAGATTATAGCACCCAAAGGTTCGTATGCTTTCTTTGGACCCAAATTTCGGGTTGTTACTAACAGCCCACGGCTTGGCTCATTAGATGCCTTCGCAATAAAAAAACGATAACAAACAGCCTAGAAAGAACATGCAGCAACTAATCACAACCAAAAGCAGATAACATGCATGAAGAAATCCGTCTAACGTACTCAAATAACGCAAAGAGAGAAACAATGAGAAAACCTTCTTCTAAAGTAAACGAATAGTCATACATATAACGTCCTCCAAAGGGCCAAAACTGTAGGAACACGGGCCATTAGCAACAGCCCACGCCCTGGCCCAAAGCCCACAATACCCCGCTTGCCACTAACGAAAATAATAGTTTTTAAAGTAACCGACATTCTGTTTTATATGTATAAGGCTCAGGTCAACAATTATTGAAGTGGTACTCAAAACCCCATGACTGCAACCGTGAGGTTACCACGCCAAGATATGGGTTTTGGTAAACAGCACTTACACAAACACCAAACGCTGACAGCTCTCATCATCGCCTACAGTGTAATCAAAACCCCATGGCTGCAACTGTAACGCAACCAGAGAAACAATGAGCAAAACTTCGTCTAAAGTTAACGAACGGTCACACATATAACGGCCTCAAAAGGCTAAAAAATGTCCGAATACGGGTCATAAGCAACAGCCCACGGCTTGGCTCAAAACCCACCATACCCCGCTTTCCACTAACGAAGATAATAATTTTTTGAGTAACCAACCATCTGTTTCATATGTTTAAATGCAGGACTAAGATCAGATTGCAGCCATACAACTAAAAAGGCCCAGGTCAGCAATTCTCTGAGGTGGTACTCAAAACCCCATGGCTGCAACCGTGAGGTTAACACGCCAAGATATGGGTTTCGATAAACAGCACTTAAACAAACACCAAACGGTGACAGCTCTCATCATCGCCTCCAATGTAATCAAAACCCCATGGCTGCAACTGTGAGGTCGTCACGCCAAGATACGGGTTCTGTTACATGTAATCAAAAATGATTTATTGGGTAAGGAAAACATAAGCTTCAGCTGTAATATGAATTATTGAGCGCCTTAATATTCTCTATAACCAATAGTTTGTGATGTAACTTTTTTCTCCACACAAAAAAACTGCTTCGCAATTGAATAAACCTATTTTAAGAATTCTCTTATACATATAAAACAGAAAGTCGGTTGACATGTCTCATCATCGCCTAGAGTGTAGTCAAAACCCCATGGCTGCAACCGTGAGGTCGCCACGCCAAGATACGGGTTCTGTTACATGTAACCCAACCAAAACCAAAACCAATATGTCGGATCGATGTACTCTATCCAAACTAACTTAAATAGCTTGTTAAGGGTTTAATAACTTCGGATAAATCCTAAGCTATTAACAATGAAACACTGAGTAATCTTTATCAAGTACGCGGAATTTACTTAACAAAGCTAAGAAGAATATAACTTTTAACTTTCAACGATTTTATTAATAACTCTAATTCTGCTTGTTATGCAGATTTCTTTAACAACTAATAATGTCGAACTCTCTAAAACTCTAATGATAGGCGTACATCTAATACCAATCTAGGGGTCCTTTTATAGGCTCAAAGATAACCCTAGTCGGTTTACAATTTGTATCCTTGTACGACAAGTAATCTAATAAAGAATATTCTAGAATTACAAAGCTTTCCATAAACGAATATAACAGTTCTTTTAGCTTTGCAGTACTTTGACTTCTACGGCAGTACTTTGACTTCTTCTTTAGCACTTTCATATCCCAACAATCCTCCCCTAACTTGAATTCTACTTGCTTGACTTCAAGTTCCTTTGTGAATTTATCTTTAACAGCTCCATCTTTGAAAGAAAGATTGTGTCCTTGCCTTTAGATTGTATCTTTGTAGACTCTGTGCTTATATCATCATTTATCAAAGTATTCTTTAGAATTTATTCTTTTCAGCATCAAACATCAATTTTATTTCTTTTACGCAACATTAAACAAGCTCCATCTTTTAGCACATAAGACAATTTGTACATTTAATTCAGTTAAGTTCCAGTCTATTCTCATCACTTTCAGGTTTGTAAACTCCTGTGAGAGGTGAATCATTAAAAATTTTAATGGATTTGAGTTCTCTTTACCAAAGCCATTAACTCTGGAGTAGCCAAATGTTTTGATGTGTAAGATCATGGTACACTGATAACCATATGATTTTTAGCAAATCATCAGCTATCAACAGATTTGAGTTGTCTTTACCAAAAGTTGTACCCTTTTGGACTAGTTAGTTCTTTCATCATGGTGAACTAATTACCATATAATGGTTTTTCCACAGCCTTTACCACAAGCCATTTTATTGTGGGCTAGCCAACTCTTCACATTACTGATATGGTGAGTTGATGACCATACAACTTATTAGCAAGTTGTCAACTATAAAACGGATTTGAGATATCTTTACGAGAGCCGTTTGCTCATGGATTAGCCAATCCTTTTGTAACCATGGTGGATTGATAACCTATTGGTGTTACCATCTCAAAAACCATTTATTTCTTTTAACCTTTGTTTCAAAATATTTATTACTTAACAAAGTTTTTCAAAATCGATGCTGGTTTAAAAGCAAGCGTACTTTGATTAAAGTATCTTGTTTGATCAGCATACTTTGAATAAAGTACTGATATATCAAAATTTTAATCAATTAAGATTCATACCAGTTATTCATCATCATCATCAGCTATATCTGTCCATCTGATAAACAATTTGATAACCATAAGTCTTTGTTTCATTGTCTTCTTCAACTTCCATTCCATGCTCGGCATCCTTCTCATGAGATCTGATGTAAGAGGATATCTTCTATGAGCTAACATGTGAATCATTGTCCCATCTTCTAGCTCTAGCACATGTACTCCAGATTCTTCAAAGAATCTCCAGCAAGTAATCTCCCATTCTTCTTGGTTTCTCCAGATCTCAGTAGTACTTGTTTCTTCAGTTTCCCAAACAGTTATGAGATCTCCAAGTAAGACTAAACCAAATCCTTCTGATGGATTGTGTTCATAATATTCTTTCACCACATGATATAAATGGAATAAATCCACTCTATCAATTATATGCAATAAATCCCACAGCATATTGAACACCTTGAAACTTTCATCTTCTTTGTGAAACATCAGATAATTCTCATCTTTTGACTCAACAACTTCAAAAGTAATTATTGGAGATTTGTTCATCTTCAATTCAGCATCATCTTTAGAATACTCAAAATCTACAATCCTTAAGTAATTCTTCAGTTCATCATTTGTTTCAGATCTTAATTCAACTTTCTTTGATGGCTGATGATCTTTAACTTCAGTTACCCTTTTTCTTTTTAAGCTTTCTTTTCTTTCTTCTTCTTTGTAAGCATCATCATCTTTATAATCTTTGATACTATCAACTTGTTTATGATAATCTTCTCTGACAGCATCATATAACTCTTTCATATTAACATAATTCAGCTTGTTCAACCCAACATATCCTCTCTTCTTTAGATAAGCCATCATTGCATTCCTTTCCTTAGCAAGATTTGGTCTTCTTGGTAGAGAAGAAATAGGAAGAGGTGATGGTATAACAGCTTCAGCATTCAATTCTTCATGTAATTTCCTAGCTGCTTGTTCATTAATAGCTTCTTCTTCATTAGCAACCTCAGCATTTAGTTCTTCTTGTACCTTTCTAGGTGCTTCCTCATTCCTAGCAACTTCAATTGCTCTAATATCTGCCAATGTAAGCTTCTTTTTCTTCTTTGTTTCTACTAATATACCTTTTCCTTTATCCTTTGGATCAATAGCAGGTTGAGAAGCTCTTGGTTGTTCCTTTGCAACTTTTGAAATAGTAACACCCCTTGGTCTTGATAAATCATGCAAGATCTCAGCAATGGTTTCGTCATCACTTGCAGTATGTATAGGTTTGGGTGTATCAGCTTCTTTTTCTAGTGTGACAGTTGAAGGACCAGCTTCCTCTTCAAAATCTAACAACCTTGGAGTAATCAATTCTTTCCTGAAAGTTCTTTGAAAAGCAGTACTTTGATCTTCAGTACCTTGAATTTCAACATTAATGACTTGCTCCTCAGTACCTTGAACTTCAACATTAATAACTTACTCCTCAGTACCTTGAACTTCAGTCCTTTCTTCCTCAGTACTTTCAATATTAACATACTCTTTAGTACCTTGAGGTTCATTCTCCTTAACAACATCTTTGTTAATACAAATAAGCCGTAAAAACGTTTATTTATATTTTACGATCTTCTAATGTTTTGTCGATAACAAAAGTAAAATCATTTTAACGAAACAAATAGAGTACGTAAATAGTTTGAGTTAATAGTTTTCAAACACAATTAAGTTGTCACATAAAACACTAAAACAAGTATAAGTGATTTTATGATTTAGATACATATGTACAACAACTAGTGTTTACATATTGGGTTAAACATATACTTAAACTAAGTATACTAAAATGGGTAAAAACTAAGTGTATGCTAAAATGGGTAAATACTAGCAAATGGTTTTGACCCATAACCCATGGTTTTATATATACCACTTAACCAAGTTCATTGTATCTAGAAAGAAAACCATGGATCAACCCATAACCCATGACCCATGACCCATAACCAAAAATACCCATGGGCAAAGAGGAGCGGACCACGGATCCCTAGCTTTGTGCTAGCCGGATCCCTTGTGGTAGGGATCCGTGGGATCCGGGAACAGAGAGGTTTTTCCTCTATAAATAGTGAGCCATTTCTTCATTGTTTCTCACCCCTTTCAATATACTTTCTCCCTGAGTTAAATCTCACTAACCTTAGATCCAAGAGATCTATGTTTGTAGTTTTGTTTTTGTGTGATCTTTTAGGTTCCTCTTAAAGGCAAGATCACCACCTTTGAAGTCGAGCAAGCTCAAGTCCATGAGTTGCCATGCTTCCTCATCATCAAGACTACTGAAGTCTTCTTGTTGATGATTCCCTTCTTTCTTCAAAGAAGTGTAGTGTTGAAGACATTAGTGAAAGATGTCTTAAGAGTCAAGACAAAGATATTAGTGAAGGGTATCTATCGTCTATAGGATAAAGCACTTGTGGTAGGTGCTTGGAAGTCAAGACTAAGAAGCATTAGTGAAAGGTGCTTAGAAGTCAAGACAAAGAAGCATTAGTGAAAGGTGCTTAGAAGTGAAGACACAAGACATTAGTGAAAGGTGCTTAGAAGTGAAGACACAAGACATTAGTGAAAGGTGTCTTGTAGATCTAGTCAAAGGCATTAGTGAAAGGTGCCTTAGATGTACATTCGATATGGTGTGTTTTGATGTACAAGATAGACTAGTTTTAGATCCAAGGATATTGATATCCTTGATGATGTTGTAAAGGAGTAGATCTCCTTTGGGATTAGTCGTTGGTGTAGTGTGGTAGTAGTTCCTCCATTGCAATGGAACTAGGTGCTTAGCCTAGTACCTAATAAAGGGTAGGCGACGTTGTGAAGGTGTAGTTCACCTAAGGTGTGAAAGAACTAGGTACTTAGCCTAGTACCTTATAAAGGGTAGGCGACGTTGTGTAGGTGTGGTTCACCTTGGAGTGAAAGAACCCGGTGGTTAGCCTAGTACCGGAAAAAGAGTAGGCGACGTTGTGAAGGCTTCTCCGCCATAAGGAGTTGGTGTAGTGATTACGAACTCTCGAGTAGGTGACTCGGGGAGTGAAGTAGGGCAAGGAAGGTGACCTTGTAGCCAAACCACTATAAATACTTGCGTTGTGGTTTTGTGCTTCTTACTCTAATCTTTTCATTACTTACCTTTACATGCTTGTTTATCAACATCCAACACACACATCCAAATAGATTGACATAAGTCGATCTAAATAGATTAAAAGGAAGTTTTAATTGGTAAAACTATTCAACCCCCCCTTCTAGTTTTCCACAATTGGCATCAGAGCTTCGTTACCAAGTTTGTTGAAGTATATTGTACTTTAAAAACTTGATACGATCCACGGTTAATTGAAAACTACAAAGAAGGTCTTTCATAAAAACAAACACCATGTCTTTTAAAACTATATGTTTGGATGTTGATTTGATAACAACATTTTTATTTATTTTTAATTGCACTAATCTTCTTTGTCATGTTGATTAGTCAAAGCTCATACCCACCAAGCTTTAGGAATCGCTTGGTAACAAGAATACCTTCCTTAAGAAGGTATCTTAAAGGAGCGGGAATCGTCTAAGTGACATTTGTTGTGTCATTTGTAAAGACATTCCTAAGTACGCTAGAGGTATGATTTTCTTTTTACTTTGCTTGATAATTAAGTATACCTATTTAGGTATTTATATGATTATCTTTTGTGCTTATACATGTTTTACATGAAGCTTCATTAGGAAGCCTTTTTCTCACATACGTGTTTTATTTCTCGTCTAAAAATCGTGGTATATAAAACTTATGTTTTGTTTCTTTTAAATCCAATAATAAAACATAACACGAATTTCAAAAATTCCTCCTTCCCTATAAAAACTCTCACCGTCGACCTATCTATCAAATCCTCACTTTTTCAAATCATCCAATTTCAAAAATTCCCTCTCACTTAAAAACTTCATCTTCCTCCTCATTCCATCTCAACCGAAACCAAGAAGATCCGTCATCAACATGGTTTACATCGCACTCGTGCTCATCGTCATAACACTCATCGCACTTGTGTTCCCTATGATGAAGTTCACATACGGAGACATTTACTTTGTGTTGTTAATCTATATTGGGGTCATTTACCCAATCCTTTGTATCATCCTTAGCATTGAAATGCAATATTATTAATGATCTAGATTATCTAGGTTGCTTTTGTTATAGTATGTTTATCATTTCTTTTGATTTATATGTTTCATTTCTTTCGTGATACATTAGAAGTCATGTATGCATGCTAAAGGAAAATGTAGGATAAAACATATTTTCATGGTATAAAAACTATAAAATCTGTTTACATTTTCTGAGATCCACGGATCCGGGAAGTTATACTAGCCGGATCCCTTTTGAAAAGGAACCGTGGGATCCGTCCTATTGGAAAACAGTTTTCATGCAAATCAAAAACCTCTTTTCGTCTAAGAGTAATACTCCACTTGTATGTCAAAACCATAAGTGAGTTAAGTGTATTTCTTGTTAAAAACCATTGTTAATAAAAATTCTAGTAAAAACATTAGATTAACATACGTTGACCACAAACATTTCCTTTTATTAACTTGTCATTTCTATAGGTTCAACTATGACGCATGAATATGAGTTTGATTTTTCACTCACTAGCGTCTACACTCCGAACATCTCTCTCGAACCCAACACGCCTGGCAATCATGTCCGTGGGTTCAATAATCTCGAAAACCGTCACTTCCATGAAGGACATATTGTAGACACCTCTCTACAATTCGAAGAAGGTATCAATACCTCCTTCCGAGCCATAGGACTAGAATGTCTTCTTGAAATCAACGAGAAGATATGTCCAAGGTTCATAATGGAATTCTTCCGTCAAGTCGAACTCGTTCGTAACGAGGATCGCTCTTTATCTCTTTGGTTTTATATCAAAAACCAAAAGTTCGCTTTAACCCTTGGGCATTTTGCTCACATCCTCCGGATTCCAAATCATGGACAATGTGCCTTCACCGAAGATTGGTCTCTTGATTCTCTCTTCAACTTTCGTGAAGAAAATAGTCCATATTGTTCACACATACCCTCTCGAAGATTTAAATCGCAAAATATGCAAACCTCGACCATATTACTCCGATCCAAACATTATCTTTACAAGGGATATCGGAGAAGAGTACAAGCCTCTTGCACTCATCCTACGTGAAAATGTTTGGAGTCTTAGGGGAAATCGAGAAATCCTTCCCGCTTGTTGTGCTCACATGTTGTACTGTTTGCTAACACAACAACCATACAATCTCGCCTACTTCTTCGCAAGGCGAATTGCAAATCTTCAAGGCTCCAAGAATAAACTCATCCCTTATGGAATGTTCCTGACACGCCTCTATCATAATGTTATGCACTTCCATCCTCAATTTCAAAGTCCGTTGTACGTACTTGTGAACAAAATGATGGAACCGCTAAACATATCCCTCATGAAGACTTTCTTCATTCTTGACTCCACCAACACTCATCAATCACTTAATGATCCTCCTAGCGAGAACACTCAAGGAAACTAATAATATTTCAAAATAGGATCAAATCTATTGTACTCGTGCTTTATCAATGTAATCCAATTTCCTTCATGAAATAAAACATTTGATATCTTAGTATTTAGAACTCTCTTTAGACTATCCTTGAGATATAATGCATTGTCAAGATCATTGCATACCTTTAGTAAAGGTCCTGCTGACGGATGGGCGGATCCCAAACATTACACTAGACGGATCCCTACTCTTAGGGAACCGTGGGATCCGTCGAACAGAAAATGCAATTACAAGCATTGTATTTCAAAGACATTCTTAGAACACCTCACACTAAGCTAAACATAGTGTCTTAAGGCAAATTAAGTCCTTATCAAGATAGGTTAATCTTTCCCATTCATACATAACTCACCGAGGTTACACTCTAAAAACGCTTGTAGATCTACCGTTTCGTTTTAATCCATTACTCTTCCGCTCTTAAACTCACACCTTATTTTCTACTTGATCCCTCACATCTAGTCTTAGAAATCTTTCAATTATGGCAAAATTGATCATAAATCATCCTCACCTCCAAATTGATCAAATTTGATCAAAATCTAGTTTTCTCATCTTAAAGCTTCTAGGATATTTTCCAAAACACTATCCTAAGACACAACCTGATCTCTAGGATCATCTAGCTTCAATTGACATTCTAAATCTTTAGTGTCATCCTTGTTCATCCATTGGTACTCTTGAAAGTTCCAAATCCTTCCACAAAAGACAATCATTAGCTACATCATTCATTACCTTCAAGTACTCAAGCATCCCTTCATTTAAAACACTTAGGAGGACTGAAACACTCAAGATGATATAGGTCTTAGATCTTAGAAACATCATTTCCAATCTTTCATAGGCTGCGAGAGACGGATCCCTTAGATTAGCCTAGACGGATCCCTCTAAGGAGGGAACCGTGGGATCCGTATGACAGTATAGGTCAAATCTTGCTAAAGCAATCATTTCAACTCATCTTCCTAACTCAAACACTCCATCTCATCTTAAATGAGTTCCTAGATCAGTACAACCTCTGAAGTTGACTCTTGTGCATGTCAATCATCACATTCCAATGAATCCTAGTGGCTTGAAGCTTAAATGCACTTGCCAAATCTCTTAGTTTATAAACCACCTTATTAGGACCTCCATAGTCATCACTTTCATCCTAACTTTCAGCTCTTGCAAACTCTTGAAATCATCTCATCATGAGGAAAACCCCAAGTAGTAACTTATCCACCAAAGAACCACCCATGAAAAGAGCACGTGTTATACACGAAATTTCCTCAACCGAATCATCTCCGGTCAAGCCAACAAATGATAGAATCCTTCATCATCCAATCAAACCAATTTCTAAAAGGTTAGTACCCACAAAACTACCTTTGCCAAACACCACCATACCTCCTAGGCCAAACAATATCATCTCCACCAAACCATCACCATTGGTTCCTAGAGCTATTTCATTTACATCCCACTATCATCACCACACCTCTACAATTTAGAGGACTTGCCTCCTAGGCCGTCTCATCAGCTTCACGCAACATTCCCCTCATTAGGAGGAATAATGGTTCAAAATCAAGGTGTTGAGTCAACACTTGCTCTGGCTTCCTTCTCAGCGTTTTCATCATATAATCCCATTTGGATTATGACAAATCATCAAAATCAACCACCCGACCATATGGAAGTTGACACTTCTCTACCACCACCATCATTCTTGGTTGAGTCATTCTTAAATGCACCTCCACCAATCCCTCCATCGTTTGAAGCTCCACAAGCCGCTTCACTTGATCCTTCGAATCAAGCCATTTCATTTCATCCACCACCACTACCTAGCCATGACAAAGATTGCTATCATTGTCAACATGTTGAAAGTTTGATACATGAAGTACGAGAAGACCAACGTTTCATGTTCTATCATCTCCTCGAACGTTTCGACGAGATTAAACCTAAACAAAACTTGAGCTAGAAGATTATAGTGGTGTCTTAGCTTCAAGCGTTAGGTGATCTAGAAATTCCTAGTCATGTATTGTCTATTGTCATATTTTTTGAGTCATGTGTATCATAACTCTTGTTTATTAAATGGAATTACATGCTACTTGCTATATTTTTGAGTATGTGAGTATACTATATAATCCATATCTCTTTTTAGTATTAACATTTTTTGTTATACCAATCTTTGCTGACTTTATTCATCAGCCCGACGGATCCCTCAGATTTGCCTAGACGGATCCCTACTAGGAGGGAACCGCGGGATCCGTGAAGCAGAAAGCTTTCTTTCTACTAACTTGGACAACATTTGCAGGAAATTGTGAATTATACTTGCTTTCTAACCTTTGTTTTGTAGTTATTCAATTTACATATGAAGACTTTGACATCCTAAAGCTAGGGGGAGCTTTATGTCAAAGCAATACATTGCAAATTATTTGCAATACTAGGTTTACATTTCGTGACATCCCTTTGAAAATTGCAATCATCAAGGGGGAGCACATTCGTCTCGTAGACGATATCTTTTGCAAACTTATTTGCAAACAAACTAGATTAGTATCATTTACTTGACGCCCTTACATATGGATGGACTCGTCAAGGGGGAGTAAAAGACGAGATCCTTTCCCGTTATTTGCTCTCTATTTCTTTTTACTTTTTATTTCACATGTTTTTTTCTTAAAACCAATGTGTTGCCTTCCTTCAAACACTTTTTGTTTCGACAAAAAGGGGGAGAAGAAAGTAAAAACTACAAATTCAAATTTTTACGAATTTTAGCTTTTTCCTTAAAATAATTTTATGTTTTGTCATCAACAAAAAGGGGGAGATTGTTAATACAAATAAGCCGTAAAAACGTTTATTTATATTTTACGATCTTCTAATGTTTTGTCGATAACAAAAGTAAAATCATTTTAACGAAACAAATAGAGTACGTAAATAGTTTGAGTTAATAGTTTTCTAACACAATTAAGTTGTCACATAAAACACTAAAACAAGTATAAGTGATTTTATGATTTAGATACATATGTACAACAACTAATGTTTACATATTGGGTTAAACATATACTTAAACTAAGTATACTAAAATGGGTAAAAACTAAGTGTATGCTAAAATGGGTAAATACAAGTATATACTAAATGGGTAAATACTAGCAAATGGTTTTGACCCATAACCCATGGTTTTATATATACCACTTAACCAAGTTCATTGTATCTAGAAAGAAAACCATGGATCAACCCATAACCCATGACCCATGACCCATAACCAAAAATACCCATGGGCAAAGGGGAGCGGACCACGGATCCCTAGCTTTGTGCTAGCGGATCCCTTGTGGTAGGGATCCGTGGGATCCGAGGAACAGTAGAGGTTTTTCCTCTATAAATAGTGAGCCATTTCTTCATTGTTTCTCACCCCTTTCAATATACTTTCTCCCTGAGTTAAATCTCACTAACCTTAGATCCAAGAGATCTATGTTTGTAGTTTTGTTTTTGTGTGATCTTTTAGGTTCCTCTTAAAGGCAAGATCACCACCTTTGAAGTCGAGCAAGCTCAAGTCCATGAGTTGCCATGCTTCCTCATCATCAAGACTACTGAAGTCTTCTTGTTGATGATTCCCTTCTTTCTTCAAAGAAGTGTAGTGTTGAAGACATTAGTGAAAGATGTCTTAAGAGTCAAGACGAAGATATTAGTGAAGGGTATCTATCGTCTATAGGATAAAGCACTTGTGGTAGGTGCTTGGAAGTCAAGACTAAGAAGCATTAGTGAAAGGTGCTTAGAAGTCAAGACAAAGAAGCATTAGTGAAAGGTGCTTAGAAGTGAAGACACAAGACATTAGTGAAAGGTTCTTAGAAGTGAAGACACAAGACATTAGTGAAACGTGTCTTGTAGATCTAGTCAAAGGCATTAGTGAAAGGTGCCTTAGATGTACATTCGATATGGTGTGTTTCGATGTACAAGATAGACTAGTTTTAGATCCAAGGATATTGATATCCTTGATGATGTTGTAAAGGAGTAGATCTTCTTTGGGATTAGTCGTTGGTGTAGTGTGGTAGTAGTTCCTCCATTGCATTGGAATTAGGTGCTTAGCCCAGTACCTAATAAAGGGTAGGCGACGTTGTGAAGGTGTAGTTCACCTAAGGTGTGAAAGAACTAGGTACTTAGCCTAGTACCTTATAAAGGGTAGGCGACGTTGTGTAGGTGTGGTTCACCTTGGAGTGAAAGAACCCGGTGGTTAGCCTAGTACCGGAAAAAGAGTAGGCGACGTTGTGAAGGCTTCTACGCCATAAGGAGTTGGTGTAGTGATTACGAACTCTCGAGTAGGTGACTCGGGGAGTGGAGTAGGGCAAGGAAGGTGACCTTGTAGCCGAACCACTATAAATACTTGCGTTGTGGTTTTGTGCTTCTTACTCTAATCTTTTCATTACTTACCTTTACATGCTTGTTTATCAACATCCAACACACACATCCAAATAGATTGACATAAGTCGATCTAAATAGATTAAAAGGAAGTTTTAATTGATAAAACTATTCAACCCCCCTTCTAGTTTTCCACAATCTTCTTTCAAATTCTTTTCTTCTAAATTCCTCCCCAATTGGACAGAAGATGAGTGTTGAACCTTCTTACCTTTGGTTGTCTTCTTAAATTTCCTAACAGGCTTTCCTTGCTTTCTTTGAGACTTGACCCATAGACGATGATGTTGAACCAATGGCCAGACAAAATTCTTGAGTCTTCTAAACTTAAGCTTTATCTTCTTAATTTGTTTAGCCTGAGCCTCAGTTGTTTTCTTCAATCTGACTAACTCCCTTGTCAGAACATAATTATCCAATACCAAACCTTCAGGGGGTATAGTAGCTGGATCATCTCCTCTAATTGGTGAATGTTCTTCTGGTTGAGATTCATGACCAGATATTTGTGGAGATGGTGAAGGTGAAACTACAACATCTTCTTGAACTTCAGTACTTTGTGATGCAGCACTTAGAGATGCAGTACCTTGTGATGCAGCACTTGGAGATGCAGTACTTTGTGATGCAGCACTTGGAGATGCAGTACTTTGGGATGCAGCACTTTGAGAAGCAGTACTCTGTGTAAAAGCAGTACCTTCAGTGTCATCACCTTCTGCAGCATCAGCTCTGACAGCTTGAATAACTTCCATCATAGAAGTAGTTAATGGAGTGTCCCTTCTAGTGAATAAATCACTCTTCCTAGCCATGAAAGTGAAAATCTTGGCTTGTTGGACCACAACAGGTAAAAGACTTGTAGGCTTAGGGACATCTGAAAGTTGTTTATTGAGGAACACTTGAATAAACCTTGGATACATCAACCATCTTGAACCATGAGAGATGTGTGAAAGCATTCCATATAGAATTAGCCTTGAAAAGTTGAAAATTCGATCTGTAGCCAATCCCACTATAGCAGATGCTATGTTAGACCTAAATTGCTCCCATGAGGTACTTTTAGCACTAATATAATGAAGCAATACATGAACCAAAAACTTCCAGTGAGGACAAAATAAGGGTTTCTTGAATGTTTGTTCAACTAAAGACCCTTCATATCCAATGTCCCTAAAAGTATCCCAAATCAGTTGCTTATCAAAACGAAGAGCCCCATCTTCATCATTAAACAATAAGTCTTCACGAATAGAGGCTTCAGTAATCTTCACAATTCTCCCAGCAACTTTAGCTTGAATATATGAATCACCATTCACCATAATAACCCTAGCAGTTTCCCAAAATTGTTGAATCCAGAGCTCAATGATATCTGGTTCTACTAAAAGGGCATAACTAATTGGCGACCCAGTAAGAAAATCGATGATATCATGAAAGATTACATTCGCTTCAGTCTTGTCTAAATTCGCCACCATGTTGTGTTTGGAAACGGTATTAAGATTCGCCATTGATGATTATATGATCACAATAAGAGATAGAACGAATAATATAGGTGAAAGTGAGAGAAATATGGAAAAGATTTGAAGATATTAATATGAGAGGGAAATTCGGAGAGTAGTTATTTATAGGTGAGATTTAAAAAATCACACCATTAATAACAAAGTTACCGTTAGTTGTAGTTACCCTCAATATTACCGTTGGAACGATGCGTTAATAAGACAAAGCAGTACTTTCTACGTATGCAGTACTTTCTAAAGCAGTACTTTCCAAGCAGTACTTTCATAAAATCAAAAAGCAGTACTTTTCCATTCTCTTCCTTACAATAGCATATACAGCAAATAAACATGAATATCCTCCCCTCAAGCAATGCATAGGACTATACTTACACTAAATAGTCCTCCCCTTAAATGTAGCTCAGTAATTAATCATGCCAATACTCACCACCAAGTGAGTAAATCTTGAAACATCAAATCCTTTGGTGAGTAAATCAGCTACATTATCATCCGTACGCACCTTGACAACATTAATGAGCCGATGCTCTTAACAATCTCTGATGAAGTGGTGCCTAATCTGAATATGCTTGGTCTTGGAATGATAAATTGGATTCTTCACAATGCAAATGGTACTCTCATTATCAATATTGATAGGAGTATTCTTGAAATTGAACCCATAATCCAAAAGTTGATTCTGCATCCACAACACTTGTCCACAACAACTTGCGCAGCTACATATTACGCTTCAGTTGATGATGTTCTTTGCCAATTGTTTGCTTCTTCCACTGCCATGAAACTAATCTTCTTCCAAGATATTGGCATCCACCTGTGGTTGATCTTCTGTCATAGTTGTCACCTGCATAATCACTATCTGAAAAAGCTTCCAAGTGAAAAGGTGAATCCCTTGGATACCACAACCCCAACTTAGGTTGTTGTTTTAAATAACAGAAAATTCTCTTCACTGCATTCATGTGAGAGACCTTGGGTGAGACTTGATATCTTGCACATAAACAAACATCAAACATGATATCAGGCCTTGATGCAGTAAGATACATAAGACAGCCAATCATGGATCTGTATAACTTGACTTCAACTGGTTGTCCATCTTCATCCTTGCCCAATGAGTTGATAGATTTAATAGGTGTAGTAACAGGCTTCATGTCATCAAAATTGAACTTCTTAAGTATGTCACTAACATACTTGTCTTGACTTATGAAAATTCCTTCCTGTGACTGCTTAACTTGAAGTCCCAAAAAGAAAGTTAACTCACCTATTGAACTCATTTGAAATTCATTCTGCATCAGCTTCTCAAACTCCTTGACATAGATTGTTTGGTAGCTCCAAAGATGATATCATCTACATACACTTGAACTAGCATGATATCCTTCTTATCTCTCATGATAAACAAGGTCTTATCTATAGCTCCTCTCCTATAACCATGTTGCAATAAAAAGGTAGAGAGCCTTTCATACCAAGCTCTAGGTGCTTGATGTAAGCCATAAAGAGCTTTGACAACTTTTTAGACTTTGTTTGGATGTTTAGGATCTTCAAAACCAGGAGGTTGTTTGACATATACTTCCTCTGTAATTTTGCCATATAAAAAGGCACTCTTGACATCCATTTGATAAACCTGAAATCCCATATAAGAAGCAAAAGCAAGGAAAATTCGAATTGCTTCAATCCTTGCTACATGAGCAAACACTTCATCATAATCAAATCCTTCTTCTTGTCTGTAGCCTTGGGCAACTAACCTTGCTTTGTTTTTGATAACATTCCCTCTTTCATCTCTCTTGACTCTGAACACCCATCTTGTACCAATGACCTTCTTACCATCAGGAAGATCACATAATACCCAAACTTCTTGTAGTCTGAATTGTAGTAGTTCTTCTTGCATAGCTTCAACCCAACTCTCTTTAGTCAATGCTTGAGCAATATTATTTGGTTCTTCTTGAGAGATAAAGCAAGTAAACAGACATGTTTGATGGTCCTTATGATTCAGTCTGTTTTGTTGATAGAAAAAGCTAAGTAAAGCATTATGAGGTTTAGAAAAACTCTTAGCTCTGTGTCTAGTCATCACTCCAGAAGTAGAAGGACCAATGATTTGATCAGTAGGATGATTCTTATGAATTCTTAAGTTTGGAGACTGTGGAACTCCATAAGTATCATCCAAATTAGTGAAATCAGCATCTTCATTGGAATCTGAGAAAATACCTTCATCTTCAAATTCATCATCAGTATCCTCTAATCCAGGCATGGTAGGATCATCCAAATTATCCAAAGTGCTGTGTAGGTGCAGCAGATACTTTGGTCAAAGTACTGTCCAAAGTCTTTGTGAGAGTACTCTGCAGTCTTGTTCTTCTTCTTTGCTTCTTCATAAGCTTTTCTTTGTTCATCAGTATAAGAATGTGCTAAAACATCTTGAAGAAGCATCTGATTAAGTTCATCTTGAATAGATTGATCCTCAGCAGACACTGAGGATTTTGGCTCATCAGTACTTTTCTCTGTCTCAGCAGGTTTAGGTTCTTCATCATGAATAGCATCTGGTCTAATATGGACTCCATGAACAACATACTGTACCTCTTCTCCATTGTGTAAAGGTTGATTTTCTTCTCTAACAGGAACATAATTCATTGAAGGAGTCAAAACTTCAAGATCAAACATCCAATCAGGACCTTTACCCTTTTGATTTTCTTGATCTTCCAAAAACTCAACATGAAGACAATCTTGAACCTTCTTAGTGACTCTGTTGTACACTCTAAATCCCTTCCTGTTGGTGCAATAGCCCAATAAATAACCTTCTTCTGACTTGCCATCAAATTTACCCAGATTATCAATTGTATTAAGAATAGTGAGAGGGCATCCAAAAGGCTTCATAAATCGAATGTTGGGTTTGCTTCCCATCAGCAACTCATAAGGTGTCTTCATATGTGGTTTGATGACTGATACTCTGTTAAGTACATAGCAAGCAGTACTTACAGCTTGACCCAGAATTGAATAGGTAGGTGTGAGTCTGCAAGCATTGTTCTGGCTGCTTCTATCAAAGTCCTATTCTTTCTCTCTGCAACACCATTCTGCTGTGGTGTTCGGCAATCTTGAACTCCCTCTTGATTTCTTTGTTAGCACAAAATTCATCCATAAGCTTGTTCTTGAATTCAGTTCCATTGTCACATCTAATACCTCTAACTTTCAGTCTCAGTTGGTTTTCAAGTGCTATTATAAGATCCTGAATAGCATCAAAAGTATCATCCTTAAATCCCAAGAAAAATACCCAACTAAGCAGTACTTCTTCTTGTTCAAACTTGTAACAGATACAGGACCAAATAGATCCATATGTAACAGCTCCAATGGTTCTCTAACAGTCCTTTCCTCAAGCTTCTTGCAAGAAGCTTTGTGTTGTTTACCCTTCTTACATGCCAAACAGGAGTGATCATTCTTGTAATTCTTTGAAGGTAAACCTCTAACTAAATTTCCTTTAACCAATTTTTTGATATTCTTATAATTCACATGGCCCAGTCTTCTATGCCACTGATGTGCTTCTTCAAGGTATGCCTTTGCTACTAAACATGTAGCTCTTTCAGAAAAGTGAAGACTCTTCATATCCAAACTGTACACATCATTGGTTCTTGGTACTTTGAGTATCACCAAGTTATCATCATCAAGCTTGAATTCAGGTGAAAGGATGAGGCATTCTGTGTCAGTGAATAACACAGGATGCTTTTTGTCACAGATTTGAGAGACTGACAAAAGATTGAACTTGAGCTCCTTCACATATCTAACATTCTCAAAATCTATGCTTCCTGTCTTGATGGTTCCTTTTCCACTAATTCTTCCTCTACTAGCATCATTCCCAAATGCAACTCTTCCTCCACAATATGGCCTAAAATCTGACATAATCTCCTTGTCTCCTGTCATGCTTCCAGAGCAACCACTATCCACAATAAGATAATCTTTAAGCTCATCTTCTGGGTTGCCCTGCACAAAGATAAATAAGTTAGTGTCTTTTAGGAACCCAAGCCATTACTGACTTGTGTTCCCCTTGTGGAGTAACATACTCAAATTCCTTGAGTATGTAATCTTCACAGTTTTTGTAGACCGAATCAAGTATTATCTTTTGTTTCAAAACTTGTGGTGGATTTTCAGCAAAAGTTTCTTTTCAACAAAACCTCCTTTTATTTTCAACAAAATCATCTGCATCAAAAATCACTTTTTCAGCAGTACTTGTTGAAAGTACTGTTTGTTCATCATCAGTACTTTCTTTCTTAACCCATTGAGTTTTAACTTCAGGTGAAGAGTCTCTAGATCTAAATACTTTCTTGGAGTTGTAACGCCTTCTAGATTGATAGTAGTTAGATCTCCTAGGGTTCCTATTCCAAGAGGTGTTTGGTGAAAGCGAGCGATACTTTGAGAAAGTCTTGGTCTTGGCTTATCAGTACCTTGGAAAGTATTGAAGGGTACTGGAGGTTTTGAAAAGGGTCTTCTCTGGTGAGGGTACCTATAGTCTGGTGAGAAGTTTCTATGATTAACCCTATGTGAATTATTCCAAGCTGGTCTAGTCTCCTTTGGTTTTTGGTTGTCTGTTCTGTTCTTAGGGAACTTACTTAAGTACTCTGAATGTAAGTTACAGTCCTTAATCAAATGAGTGGGACTAAAACAAACAAAACAAAGTTTTTGATATGTGATTCCAAAGTTTCTTCTTCTATGTGTATGACTAAACCTATCCTGTCTTCTAGGTGAATGATGAAAACTGTTTTGACCAAAATTATCCCAAAAAGGTTTAGCAGTCTGTTGAAAAGGTTTTCTTAAAGGTACTGCTGAAGGTGTAGCAGTACTTTGAGGTGGAGCAGTACTTTGGTGTGAAAGTACTGCTTGGCTTTGAACATTATCTACCTTAGGTGTTTCAACAGTTTCTTTTGAGATTTCAGACCTAGATTGACCTTTAAGTTTCTTCCTAAACTCTAAGCTATCTACTCTAAAACGAGAAACATCAGGCCTAAGAGGTTGATGACTACCAGTGGGATGAGGGACTGCATGATAGGCATTATCTTTCTTAAACTCAGGAGGTGGTTCACTAACTGAATCCTCATTACTAGATGTGTCTACATAATTAATGAGTTCATCATCACTAGTGGATATATCCTCAAAGTCACATTCATCCTGATCACTCGGTGGGTTTTCTATGTTATTAAAATCCATACCAAAACCTAGGCCAGTTTTAATATAAGCTCTTCTCTGTTTTTCAACATAAGTGACATGAGAAAGACCTGATTGTCCCCAAGCATTAAACTTTTCTAGTAATTCATCTCTCTCCTTAGTTAATTTCTCAATTTCAGAGATCTTACAGTTTAACTTCCTTTCACTTAATTTCAACTGATAATCCTGTTGTTCATACTTTTCTGCCCAAGCCATTTCATTATTTTCATGTTTTATAATTTTGGCTTCCATTGACTCTAAAGTTATTTGATAACCTGCTACCTCAGACCTAGCCTTTATAGAGTTATCTCTTTCAGCCACATAACTATTCAGTACTTTTTGATAAAAGTCATGACAATTGGAACATACCTCGAGATAGGGGGTGAACTTGGTGAAGTAGCCATCATAGCAAGTAGAACATGATCATCTTCACTCTCCATGCTCCAGTCAAAACTTCCAAAACCATCTTTAGACTCCATAGCAGCATGTCTAGGTTCCTCATCAAAGGCTGTGCTCCAGTCAAATTCTTCCACTGAATCTCCCACAGCTACCATACAGTAGTTCCTGGTTCATCATCAAACGCAGCACTCCAGTCAACCTCTGATAAATTCTCTTGAGCAACCAAAGCTTTTGTTTCTGTAATAGGAATTTCTTTCAACTCTAGCTTTGGTTTCT
Source organism: Chrysanthemum makinoi (assembly GCA_910596185.1). NCBI lineage: Eukaryota > Viridiplantae > Streptophyta > Magnoliopsida > Asterales > Asteraceae > Chrysanthemum > Chrysanthemum makinoi. Next base: position 100,039,131 of record OU343223.1, on the reverse strand, counting down.
CAGCCATCCTGTTTGCTTGATACTTAGCAAACCTGGATTCCCTTGCAAAATGTCCAGTCTTTTGACAATTGAAGCATTCAATTTTGAATTTGTCAAAAGTGATTCCCTGTTTTGGTTTGAAGTCTATGCCTCTTCCAGTCTTCTTCATAAACTTCTTGATCCTAGCAGTGATCATAGCAACTTGCCACCTGATATCAATTTCTTCAAGTGCATCTTCTTCAATCTGTGAGAGATCTTCTTCATAGGTAATAGGCAAAGTAGCTTGATGTGCAAAGAAAGAGCACACAACTTTATCTGAGTGAATGGTATTTGATGATGTGGGTTGCTGAGCATAAGTAGGAGGAGTGTAGACAGCAGTACTTTGAGCAACAGTACTTTGAGGGGGAGAAGCAATACTTTTAGTAGAAGTCGCCCTTTTTTCAGATGATACAAAAGCAATACTGTGAGACTTTAAGCTTGATTGGCCATTCATCTCATGCTCATACACCTTCAGATGATTGTAGAGATCATCAAAATCCATGGTGTCTAATCCAGGTTGTCCTCTGATCATAGTAGCAATCACATGCCATGTCGATGGCAAACTTCTTAAGAACTTTAAATTAGCATATTCTAATGAGACCTCTGCTTTGTATAGTTCCAGCATACTGAGAAGATTTTGGAATCTGTCATAGGCAGCATCAAGGCTTTATCTTTCTCCAACAGTAAAGGTTTCAAATTGCCGCTTCAACAGATTTCTGTGCATCTTCTTGGAAGCATTATTACCTCCAAATCTAGTTTTGAGAGCAGCCCAGAGTTGCTTGGCATCTTTAGCATCATGAAATTTCAGTAAGTGTCCATCTGGAATGGCAGACAACAGTATGTTGAGAGCCTTCTCTTGATTCCTTAGTGTTGCTGCTGGTAAGACTGGTTTGGGTGGTTTAGGTTGTCCAGGAACCTCTATAGGTTCTGGAACTAGTTCATTGCCATTGACAATCACATTCCATAATGCATGGTCTGTGATTGCTATATACTGCCTCATCTTCATGCTCCATAGATCATATTCGCCTTTCTTAATGATTGGAATCCTTAGTGAAGTGATGGAAGGGGGTGGAACAGCTTCAGTCGACATCTTTAGGGTTTTGTTTTTGAACTAGGTTTAAACTGTTTCTTCTTAGTCAGAGTTTCCACACAAGCTCTAATACCACTTGTTGGATCGATGTACTCTAACCAAACTAACTTAAATAGCTTGTTAAGGGTTTAATAACTTCGGATAAATCCTAAGCTATTAACAATGAAACACTGAGTAATCTTTATCAAGTACGCGGAATTTACTTAACAAAGCTAAGAAGAATATAACTTTTAACTTTCAACGATTATATTAATAACTCTAATTCTGCTTGTTATGCAGACTTCTTTAACAACTAATAATGTCGAACTCTCTAAAACTCTAATGATACGCGTACATCTAATGCCAATCTAGGGGTCCTTTTATAGGCTCAAGGATAACCCTAGTCGGTTTACAATTTGTATCCTTGTACGACAAGTAATCTAATAAAGAATATTCTAGAATTACAAAGCTTTTCATAAATGAATATAACAGTTCTTTTAGCTTTGCAGTACTTTGACTTTTATAGCAGTACTTTGACTTCTTCTTTAGCACTTTCATATCCCAACACAATCATCTTTTTTAGTAAGTCACAAAAACAAACACTTGGTACTGCGCCTTACTCCATCATATAAACTACAAAACCAAAAACCCATATCACCAATCACAATTTACAGCAACCCCAAATCATGGAATTTGGTAAAATCAAACACAAATTAAGCAACAATAAAAAAACTAAATTTTAGCCACCTACCTACCAAATGGGTTTGATTAGTTGGCAACACACGTCTATAACAATCCCTTCAAGCCATTTCGCAGATCCAGAACACCACTTGCAAGGCGGTGGACGGTATGTAAGACACATACCCTTCTTCTATGCGTATACGTGTATCAAGCGGTGATGCAAACCGTTTGCTTAAGCTAACCGGGTAAAAAGCCCAAAAGTATAGCAGCCTACGTCCTGGCCCAAAACCCACCATACCCCGCTTTCCAATCACGAACATAATAGTCTTTTAAGTAACCGACTTTCTGTTTTATATGTATAAGAGAATTCACCTTAGATAATATCTAAATTAGCAAACAAATATATATCTTAAGATTCTTCAAGCTTGTGAGCGACGCAACCCGTTCGTTGCGTTACTTATGATTATATGTTAAATATTATATGAAAAATATGTTTTAAATTTCAACAGATGTTGCATCTAGATGAGAATACTCATATTTGGTCGACAAAATGAATTTCGTGAATATCATTATCGCGCTCCACAAGCTTATGATATTAGTTAATAACTTAATATATTATGTAATAGTTTTGCAACTCCGATTATATTTTTATCAATAAAAACTATATTATTTGTTTACTTTTTATTTGTAACTCTGATTATATTTTTATCAATAAAAACTTAGGATATTGTAAAAGAAATAATAAAAAAAGACATTGAGATTTATGATCAGTTTATTATTAAAAGAAAGGAGAAAAGTTCATTTAGAGACTAAGTTTTTATTGCATATTGAGGGACTAATCTTCACCATCTATTTAGTTTTTTAATATAATGGTGGAGATTAACGTATGAAAAACGAAAACGTATGAAAACAGACGAAAACATAGAAAAACGGGCGTAAACGTATGAAAACAAACGAAAACGTAAGAAAACGGACGAAAACGTATTAAAACGGCTGAACACGTATACAAACGGTCGAAAACGTATGAAAACGAACTGAACCGTAAGAAAACGGACCAAAACGTGTGAAAGCAAACTAAACGTATGCAAATATAATTAAAAAAAAGACATTAAGTTAATCGTGTGCTTGTAATTCTCATTTAATTTTAAATAATGATATTTGTAATATTTGTTACATTTTTACTACTGTATTATATTTTTATAAAATAACTATAGAATATTTTTATAAAATAAAAAAAGTATAATTAGTTAATTATTACTTAACAATTACTTGTAAAAAAATAAATGATAAATAAGTCACAATAATAACAAAATAATTAATTTATTAATATTTAAAAAAAAAGAAGGTAATCATTATTTAATGATGATTTATTTAGTATATAAAAATAATTAAAATACGACTAAAATACACGGTTGGTCCCTAAACTTGTCAATCCGCTTCTCGTTGGGACAAACCTCGGCATTATCATCGCCGGAGGTCCAAAACATGGGCTTTATATGCCAAACTCGTCCCTTGACCAATAATGCCGTTGTCAACATTATGTTGGTGAGGGCAAAACCGTCTTTCACTGTAGCGTACTAAATAGAAACCGTTGTACAGTGTTTGTAGCTAGTATATGTCTGTGTAACACGGTTTGGTCGTCATTTATCATCCATCCCTAAACTATCCTACAAAAACAGTCTTCTACAAAACGATAATCGTTTCAAGATGGTACGTCTGCCAACCCAGGGCGTCGATTCTTTGGTTGTCCTGTTGAAGTAAGTGCGTCTTAATATTTATTGTGTTAGTTTGTTTTCGCAAGCAGCAAAGTACATTGTAACAATGGTGGTTGTTTAATGACTTGTCATAATCATGAATAGGGGTCTTCTTGTCGCTGGATAAGATGGTATGATTCTGAAATCTGTGCTCGTTCAAGAATGATCATACCAGGCCTTTTGCGGGGGAGAAATGAGCTTGAGGTAAGATTAGTAGCTGCTGAAGTTGATGTGTGGAAGTGGAAGATTTACCTGGTGCTAAGTTGGATGTTGTTCTTGATTGTTTATGCATTGGGATAACTTTTTTAGCTTTTATGTAATGAGGCGAGATGGTTAATGTTCAGTATCTTGAATTGTAGTAACGTGGTTATGAAGTATTCAGTTTGGTTTGTTTTTTATTTTCAATGCCTTATGGGTATGCAGATGGTTAGCAATTTGTTTAGGGTTGACTTTTAAATGTCAACATTCTTATGAGGTTCTGTTTAGCTTTGGTTACTTTTGATGCAAATTATTCACACATCAAGCTTAGTCAATCTATAAAGATACACAATAATGACATGGTTCCATAGTTAATGCAAATGGATATAATTCCAATTGCATAAAATTGCATACTTTTCAAAGCATGAGAACTACAGTTAGACACACACACACACACATATGTTTTTAGAGTACATAACTTGTCCATAGGAAATAAACTAGATGAAACATTGTCTAGCTAATTAGCATAAAAGAATTGACCTATGGTGAGGCCATCATTCTTTCCAGTGCAGCCTGCTGCCTAGTCATTCTTTGTGTAGCAGGTGGGTTGAGCGAGCTTCTTGAACATCACTTGACTGCACTGAGAATCGACTAGGATTGATCATGTTGCTGGGATTGACACTGGGCTTGCTCATGCATGCTGGGATTGGCAATTACTTCATCTTGATGTTCTTTGGGATTGTGACAGGGATGCATCATGTATGATGGGATCTTCATTCTTTGGATCTTGATTTTTAGATTGAACACCACTTCCTTGAACTGCACTAACTTGACTTTCAACAACACACTGTACCTTCTTCTTTATCTGCTGCTACTTTTTACCTTTAGGATGTGTATTTTTGTTTGCAGCTTTAGTAGGCTCCTGTTTGACATTTCCCTTATTGGCAGTTCGACTACTTTCAGCTCCACCATACCCTAGGCATGTTTTCGGTTGTGTCCAGCAATGCCACAAATACTACACTTAACACTCTTCCAAGCCCTTGACAGCTTACCATCCTTCACAATCTCTTCACTTTCAGGAGCTATCCTAACTCTTTTTCTACCTCTTGCGGTAGTCGGGTTTGTTTCGGATTTCGGTGGAACAATTGTTGGCACAGTTGATTTTTCCCAATGTTCGCTGCTAGTTATAGGCTCAACATGGTGTTTGTAGGTTGCCTCCCAAGTGAGAAGATAGTAACAAGGATGAGCCCATGTTTCTACAGCTCCTACTTGTTGCCCATTTAAAGCCATATTCCAATTGGTAGCAACAGCATGTTTACATGGTAAACCTGTTATCTCCCATCTTCGGCAAGTACAAGACTTGTGTACAACATTAACTACACATTGGTCACCCCATGGTCCACTAACCTGAAACTTAGTACCCCCATTCCATAAAATATTATACTTAACAGCCTCTTTCTTAATACCCTCTAGCATGTGTTGTGCAGTTGGTGTTAGTGGCTCATCACTCTTCTCAATCACCATAAGAACATGCATTATCCTCTTCATACAGTATTCTCTGATGTATTCTAAGGCTGTAATATTTGGTTTGCTTAAACCCTCAATTATTTTGTCATGAAACACTTGACACATGTTATTAAGTAACACATCAGAAGTAGCTCTCCCTAAAGATAATTACAAATAAACATGTATTAATTATAACTGTTTATACTGCATTAACAAATACAAATTAACGGAAACAAATAGATCACTTACATGAAAAATGTGACCTTGACCAATGGATCGGTGATATCTTACTTAACCAATCATGGGCTGGTTGATTAAGTTTCTTGAGATCAGCCATAGCTTTCTGAAACTGTACAACAGTTGAGGCTGTTGCACATTTCCACAGATGATCTTTGTAGGCCTTAACTTTCCATTGCAGTTTCATTTTCTCATGAATGCTTCTAATAAAGAATATGTGTTCTGCGTTTGGAAAAACTTCTGCTAAAGCTCTACTTATATCCTGCACAAAATCAAATATGTTTACTGTCTCTTTCAAAACAGAGAGACTTAAATTCATGAACAGAGTAAGGGAGTACCTTTTCCATGTCAGTAATAAAAGTGATGCTTGAAATTGGCCCAAGTGCTATATCATCGGATAAACAATGAAGAAACAAAGTCCATGATCCTATGTTTTCTGATTCAACAAAAGCATAAGCTAAAGGGTATATACCATTGTTGTTATCAATTCCGACAGCTGTCATCAGTTGACCATTCAAAGGACCACGAATTGGAAAAACACCCAGCCCCAACAACGATCTCCCACACTCTTTAAATCCTTGCTTCAGTGCACCTAAACAAACATACACTCTCTTGAATTCCCTGGTTGGAAGAGCCTCATCTGGAGGTCGTTCCACATTCATCACCACTGTTGTATTAGGATTTGTCTTCTGCAACTCTTGAACATAATCTCTCAACATGGTAAATTGTAGCTTGAATTTACCCCTGATGGATGTTATTGCTAGGTTTTTGGCCCTTAAAACCTTCTGCAGGGACACTTGAAGCTCGTATTGGTTGGTAAGTTGATTATGCACAGACTTGACAGGAAGCTGTGGATTTGTTTCAATTTGTGCTGTAATTTTCTGTGAGATATAGCGAAGGTCAAAAGCTCTGACTTCCCTTGATTTCAAACAAGTGTGTTGCTCATTATATGTTCTGACTGACAAAATACCTGTATCACCATTCCTGCCGACAAACAATAGCCATGGGCAGAGTATTTCTGAAGGGTCCTTTTTGCTAGAACGCAATGCATTTATACCCCTTCTGTTTAATCGACTTCTAGATGGGCCTATATCCAGTCCAGGACCTTCACTTGGTCCTGAAAGTGGAACACAATCCCTACACCTGACCCTTATCTTGTTTTGTCATTCTTCAGAAAAAACAACTCCATCCTAGTTTCTATTGAATGCTCTCTTACTAGGTTTTTTACTTCCCCTGCAGTAGCAAACTCCTGACCAGAATAGAAGAATGTGGTATAGACTCCATTTGCAAAGTCTTCCTGTTGGAAACAAACATAGTCACTGCAAAAGACATCATCAACCATCACATGTAAATCATTTACCAACTGCCTGTCATCACTTATATTACTGGTTGTTCCTGCTTCACCTAAGTCATTACTCTGACCTACTTGTACCATACCAAGTTGTGCATCATTCTCCTGACAAGTGTTCTCTTCATTTGGTTCAATTGAATCACAACTGCATTGCCTAAGTCACTAGTGTCACTCACTTGTAACAGAGTAACATCAACAACATGATCTTCTTCCATGTTATCCTGAGTCAATTGAAACAGAGTTACATCCACATCAGGCTCCTCAAACCTGTTATTGACATCAACTAATGCTCTTCCTGCTTTGTCTACGTGCTTCTCCTGAGTCAATTGAAACAGATTAACCTCAAAATTATCAGGCTCCTCAAACCTGTTATTGACATCAACTAGTGCTCTTCCAACTTTGTCTAAGTGCTTCCCCTAAGTCACTCAGAACAGATTAACCTCAAGATTATCAGGCTCCTTAATAGCATTGTCCTCATCAATAAGTACTAAACCACGCTCACCGTTATGAACAGGTTGGCTAGCAAATGAGCAGTCTAAGGTGGAAAATACTGGCTCAATGTTTGGAAAATTGCTAGATTCACCAATATCATTGACGTCCACAGGCACTTGTGTAAGTTGGATAAAAGGATCTAGGGCAGGTTCATTATCTAGATCATCTAACACCAATCGTCTACAACAAGATTGAATAGCCGCAGTAGCAACTTTTCTCCTATCTTCATCCATCTCCCAAAACACAGTCCTAATTGATTGTGGGGACATTTCAGAAAGTTCTAATCTAGTCTTCCCTATTTCCACATAGACGTCTATCAGCTTATGCTCTATGACAACATCTTTCAACAAGTCAACATTAGCAGCTTCACGTAAAGAAAACAAACCGTCGTCCATTGTACAACCAGGCTTAAGAAAGTAGAAATAATTGGTTTGTCCAGTCTCATAACCGATTTAGGTCATGAGAGCATCCATTTCATCAACGGATACCTCTTTTATTTCCACAAGATCAACAAGGCATTTCTTGCCTCCTTGATATATCCTACCTGGAAAGTATTTGAATGTACCTTCATAATGGAACATCATGCTAAAGGATCCTGGTTCACCCATGTATAAAAATGTACAAAAACAATGTTAAGCTAAAGTTACCTAAAAGGGGAATAACTTAAATAGTCGTACTAACATATGATTGTAATAGGCTCTAACCAAAAAAGACTTACAATATCTCCTGATTGCAGCTTTTTCCTCAGTTTGATGACCATCATAGAAAGGATATTCTCTTACTCGCCACATAGTAAATCCAAGGTGGTTATTTGTTATTTTCTTACTTAGATTATTTGATTTGATGATAGACATTGCATTAGGGTTTTCTGGGTAGGCTTCCAAAGCAAGTTTGGGGATGAGCAATGAGTACACAGCTTTGTTATATTCTACATAATGGCGGGAAATTGGACAAGACATCTGCTACAGTACATCAAGTAAAATGACTATTCTACCCTCAAAAGTAAGATGATAACGGTTTTTTCTGGAGTATAACAGAACGTTGGCAACGTCGTTATTGGTCAAGGGACGAGTTTGGCATATAATGCCCATGTTTTGGACCTCCGGCGATGATAATTCCGAGGTTTGTCCCAACGAGAAGCGGATTGACAAGTTTAGGGACCAACCGTGTATTTTAGTCTTAAAATAATAAAACACAATCATTAGACCTATAAATATGTATGGTTCAAATTAAAAGTATGTATAAATCAAGTGACCCTTTATATGAATACAATTGGATTACTCTATAACCGACAACACAAAGCCATCACTCCAAACAAATATGGACTCAAGTAGGGAAAGGAATAAAATAAGCTAATGATTTCTACACTCAAAAAAGTTATTTGCACGCTCAAGTTACAAGAAGTTGAAGCAGAGTATTTAACATTGTATAAGTATTTAGTATACATATGAAGTGTCCCAATCAAATTTTAAAATGTGCAAATCAATTATCAATAAAATAAGGCTAGGTAACCAACCGGATCGAAAACTCACAAAACTGCACACGCCGCTACATTTTCTTTCTCACACATAAACATGTTGACCATAAGCAAAAAAACCATTCGTTTAAGGATGGTGGTAGTCATGATTCGATGCCTCTCCCATGCCTCACCACCCACCAATAACATTCTGCCATCTCACCCCATGCTTCTATCATGCCTCACCATACTTTTTTAGTGGCAACCATGATTCCATACCTCACCTAATTTTATTTTTTATTTTTTATATTCATAATTATATTAAACAAGTTAATAAAAACATAATATTTCATTAATAATTAAAAGAAAATTACAACCTAAAAATCGCATAAAAAAAACTAAGATAATTAAAAAAAAATTACATCTAAAAATCGCAATTCCATCCATATTTCTCTGCGAGCTCACGTTTTTTGGCAAGAGTGAAGACTAGCATATTTGGATCGGTTATGTGATCGTGCAGTTGGTTATAGAACTTCATCGCCCGAAACAAAGCCTTTTCTTCAACACTACGGATTTGTGCCGCCAACAAATTTTCGGCCAGTTCATCCTTTGCAAGTTTTTTCTCCACCACCGTCTCCAATAGTTGTGTTTTCTTTGCCATGTAGGTGTCAAAGCTCGCAGCAACACTACCCTTTGTCGACGACTCGCTTTCGGTCTTTTTGCCTTTTCTTTTTCGTGTAGGATTTGTGTCGTCATTCAGATCCGGAATAACAGTGTTGTCATTGCTTCCCGACTCATAGTTGCCGGATTCTGACGACTTTCTTTGTTTGTCGGAATCAGACGAAGATGCTTGAATCACATCTGGTTGTTCCAACCATTTGCCTTCTAGCCTAACAATCTCCCATGCTTCAATATGAGTATATGACTAAAAGACTTGCCAGATTTCTTATTATAATCGACCAAGGCATTTTTCATGATGTCAACATCGCTACACCAACTCTCACGAAGACGCTTCTACAATTATAAAAGTAAAAAGTATAAATTAATAAAAGTATACAATTAAAAAAGTAAAAAATATAAATTAATACATATAAAGTAAAAAAAGTATAGAGTTTAAAAATTACTTGTTGGATGAATAGCCCATTAAAGACACTCATGGCGGCATTCATATTTTGCCACTTTGTGTTCAAGCCATGATAAGTTCGAGTAGTATCTTTCACGTTTTGCTTGAAATGCTCTAGAATTCTTTTCCAAAAACTATCTCTAGTTTGTTCATTCCCGACGATTTTACAAGTCAAGATATGAACCCACGCTTTTGCCAAAGCCGTCTCTTCAGCCGACGTCCAAGCTTTTTTTTTCCGCTTTATTTGGTTGTCTTCTTTTTCGAACTTCTTGAACTTCTTGAATATCTTCATCATTTTGTTGTTGGCCTCCTACATAGTATAACAAATCATATTATAACAAATAAAATTATAACGAATCATATTATAACAAATAAAATTATAACAAAAAAATTATACCGATTGAATTTTGTGGTTGCGTTTCGGGAACAACATCATCTTCATAATCCTCGACATCATATAGCGGTAGTTCTCGTTCGACACTTGGTTCACGCCGCGAAAGACCGTCATGAAAGTCGGTGAACGGGTCGAAGTCACTTGTAAGGGACATCGTGTATTGGTTTGGATTCATCGGTGGAGGTTGGGGATAATATTGGTGTTGATAGTATGGTGGAGAAGTCATTTGAGGATAATAAGCAGGTTGAGGACGCATTTGAGGAACGTAGGGAGCGGGTTGTGATTGAATTTGCGGATGAATGGGTTGAGATCGAGAGACCTGTCCACGACCTTTGGATGAGGATAAAACACCTTTTGATTTCCTTGGATCCATGCTTAATTTTTTTTAAAAGTGTAAAGAGTTAGAAGTGGCTAAATTGTTAGGCTATGAATGTGTTTATTTATAAAGTGAAAATTATTTATTTATTTTTTTTGAAAATCCCCGAACGGTCATCCCCACTAGCCGTTCAACGGCTCTATTTTTGTTCCAAGGTTCCATGCTTAAGTGGGATAAGATGTCGAAGTTACTCATGCCTCGTCCATGTCGAGCTAGTGGCGGCGGTGTTCCAATTCGGCATGGAGCATGCCGCCCTCCATGCCGTGTCCATTGCCACCACCCTAAGTAGCCTTCTTTTGTTAATTAAATATTATCATGTTGCATGTTATATGAGTCAAATTTGAATCATAAACATTTTAAAAATATAAAAAGTGAAGGCTGAATATACGTAACAAACTTTCTCAAATTAACAATATACATAACATGCTTATTTTATTATCAACATACGTAATATACTTTTAAATACTTACCAATGCACAAATATTGACCCAAAAATAACTTGTTTGACCCGTTACCACTTAAATAAGTTATTTTTTTGATCCTTGTCGTTTGCGTTGACTTCCACCGATAGTCCCTTAACATTTTTCACTAAGAAAAGTTACAATAAAGGTCCATTGACTTCTTTTTTTGACTTCCACCGTTAGTCCTATAACATTTTTTCACCTAATATATGTATATTTTTTTAATAACTTTCGCCGGGTATTTGACCCACTTATTTTGACCCCTTGTATGTTTTGGCCGTTATCTATTATTATTATTATTATTGTTTTCTTGGGTACGTTTTCGCTGGTTTTGTAAAGTTTATGTACATTTTTATATCTTCTTATCCGTTTTCTACATTTTTAGTACGTTTTTGTACGTTATAGTCAACGAATGAGTCACTTTTTCCCTTCACCCCATATAAAAAAAGGCGGGGAAAGGCGTTGTAGATGTCCAGGACGGACACGACTTCTTCAAACGCTAAAGACCATTAGATACACCCGAGATCATAGCATGTCGTGAAAGAAGCACATTGGGCGGGCGTGCCTCTGGGGCACAGTCGAATGTAGATAATATGAATGCGAGGTGCACGTACTAGGCCAAGAAAGTCGGGTAACCACCCCCTAATTTAGGGGTGGCAATTCGGGTCGGGTTCGGGTTGTCAGGTTGGCGGGTCAGAAAATCCCAACCCAAACCTGATCCATTTAAATCATCGGGTCAGCTATGTCAACCCTAACCTGTTTAGACATAACCCGAACCTAACCCATTTAACCCGTATATATACTTGGGTTGGCGGGTTAAATAGGTTACACCGGTTGAATCGGTTAAGCGGGTTTCGGGTTGACACATTTAACCCTTTTTATATACAAAATTTGGCACATTACACGAGTTAAACGGGTTAAACAGGTTGTCGGGTCGACCCATTTAACACATTTAACCCGAATAATAAAATATAAGTAATTTTGAGTTTATGAAAAAAATCTTAAACGGGTTGACGGGTCGACCCGCTTATTTTGTTCTCAACCCGAACCTGACCTGTTTAATAAACTGGTTAGATAGGTCGACCCAAACCTGACCCAAAATCTATTTAGCACAACCCGAACCTGTTAATTTTCGTGTCGGTTTCAGGTCGGGTTTTGTGTCGGGTCAGAAATTGCCACCCCTGGCCCTATGTGCCAATCGATAGTGAAACCAGGGCCCAACGCTATTTATAAAATGATTTTTTTGAAGTATGAGATGAAGCTACGTGTACATTAGCTGTTTTTGAAACTCGATCATCTCTTTTAATTATGTAGTACTTTTTTTTTTCTTTTTTCTGATAAAATTATATACTATTTTTAAAGTATGAGATAAAGCTACAAATTATACGTAACGAGTTGAAGATGCCCGCCGCAACGCAATTGTTGATACCGAGTTTTTCAGATCAAAGTGCGGGCTCATGTATGCACTTACAAAAATGACCCATTAAGGGCATGTGCATCTCCCTATAATGACCTATTTTAGCAAGTGAATGCTATACTTGAATATTGTTGTGTTATCGAGTAGAATCTTTCCACCCGGAAGTATGTTTCAACCTTCAATCGCTAATGCTGACATGCGATGTTCATGATAGCGAAACCCGTCTAAGCGTCCCCTCAAATTCCTTTTGCTATTTCAATAATCTTTGTGCAAAGGTCTGCACCAGACGCCTCGCTAGACCATTGCAACAACGAAAGGAATTCGAGCAAAGAATTAGAACAGGTAGTATCCTAAATATCTCGTATCAATATTAGCAAATGAAGATTGCCACATTCTTTCGAGTGAAAAGATTCCAATCGATGACACGACTATTCAGTTGGATAAGAGGTACTACGACCCGTTTCTTTAATGCTTAAAAATTATAGAAAGATCATGTTTTGACCCGTAACTGATGCTCACTCAAAACCCAACCCGATAGAAAATATGCAAAGCTTATCCTTTATGAATACAATTTAAATATTTGATATTCAAGTGCTCATATGACAGCAACAGTTACCCAATTAGCATGAAATTAAGTAAAACATAGCGAAGCAGAAATCTGCTGGCCCCTGCAGCTGTTACGTTACGAAAGGCATGCGCAGATAGGGTGGCATTTGGAAAAAGCGGGCGCACCAATTATTCATGGCTGGTGATATGGCATACAGTGACAGTAATACGTACCTCTTAAGTACACACAGCGAATATTGTATAAACGTATGCTTATTTCTCACGTAGTCCAAACTTTTACTAACACGTCAAAACTGACAGAAACGTATGAATAATGATAACAAATGAGGCTCAGATATATGTATACAATAGCGGCACCAGGCAACCAACATGGCTGCAGTCACACATTCGATATGACTGCCTTGCCACAATGCGGGCCACGGAAATGTACACATAATGGTGAGCATATTATCATCATCGCTTATAGAAAGAGAAAAGGTTAAAATTCATGTACGCGATAGCGCGAGCAGGCAACAGACAGTGAGCGCAAAACTATTTCAAAACATGTGACGACAGACATGCTGCCGCTTTGTGACCGTAATCATATATACATTCATTATAGAATACCAAACTGCGATTGAACCGAAACCGACCTTTACCAAAGCCACAGAACCACTCAACATCTGCAAGGACCATAAGAAAGCGACAAAGACTTTTACTAACACTTCACAACGAAACATATGAATAATGATAACAAATGAGGCTCAGATATATGTATACAATAGCGGCACCAGGCAACCAAGTTGGCTGCAGTCACACATTCGATATGAATGCCTTACCACGGTGCGGGCCAAGCAAATGTACATGTAATGGTCAGCATATTATCGTCATCGCCTATAGATAGAAGGTTAAAATTCATGTACACGGTAGCGTAAACAGGCAACAAACAGTGACCGCAAAACTATTTCAAAACCTTTGACGACATGCATGCTGACGTTTTGTCATCGTAATCATATATATATCCGTTTCAGAATACGAAACGATGATAGAACCACAACCAACCTTTACGAAAGGCACATAGCCAAAACCACTCAACATCTGCAAGGACCGTAAGAAAGCAACAAAAGCCTCCATGGCTGCGTTACAATAAACGCCCCGCCAAGAGAAGACCTTTTTAAAGGTTTGAATTATCAGTCAATAATAAACTTTAAAAGTGTAGCAAAAGAAAGGCAAGAAAACCTCGATGGCTGCGTTACTGAATGCCACGCCAAAATAAGGCCTTTCTCAAGCTTTGAAGTATCAGTAGTGTTAAAAGAACAATATTTATCTCCAACTGAACCACTGCTATTCAAAAACGTTTCAGATATTCAAGAATAGCATTTCTGCGCCACGTGTAGCATCCTATAACCTCGCAAAGCGGTGATCAGTATTCGACTAAGAAAAAGCAATCCCAGTAAATCAATAGTAGGATTAGTTTTTCTTGGCCGAATACTGGTCACTCCAATCACTGTGTCAACGATAGCCTGAAATCCAAAAAATGGAAAACCGCGTTTTAAAGTTCCTGAAGAAAGAAAGTATAGAGTCAATTACCCTTTGCAAGGACCATAAGAAAGCAACAAAAGCCACTGTGGCAGCGTTACAATAAACGGCCCGTCAACAAAAGACCTGGCTAAAGGTTTGAATTACCAGTCAATAATAAGCCTTAAAAGTGTAGCAAAAGAAAGAGAAGGAAACCTCCATGGCTGCGTTACTGAATGCCACGCCAAGATAAGGCCTTTCTCAAGCTTTGAAGTATCATTAGTGTTAAACGAACGATATTTTTCTCCAACCGAGCCGTTGCTATTCAAAAGCGTTTCAGGTATTCAAGAATAGCATTTCTGCCCCACGTGTACCATCCTATTACCTCACAAAGTGATGATCAGTGTTTAACCAAGAAAAAGCAATCCCAGTACATCAGTAGTAGGATTAGTTTTTCTTGGCCGAATACTGGTCGCTACAATCATTGTCCCAATGATAGCCTGGAACCCAAAAAAAGGAAACAGCATCTTAAAGTTCCTGAAAAAAGAAAGTATGGAGTCAATTACCGCTTAAACGGGAAAAAAACAAATAACCAAACTGGTAATAAGCTCTTTGGTTTTTTTGTTCCTTTTTTTCTTTAGAAAGAAGCTACTTTGTTCCACAATCGCCCCCTCAAATCCCTTTTGCTATTTCGACAACCTTTGTGCAAGGTCTTCGGCCAAACGTACTGCCAGACCATTGTGACAACGAAAGGAATTCGAGGAGAAAATTAGAACATACCGGTATCTTAAACGTCTCGCATCAATATTAGCAAACGAAGGTTGTGATGTTCTTCCAAGTGGAAATATTCGAATCGATGGCACGACTATTCAGTTCGATAAGAGGTACTATGAGCCGTTTCTTTAATGCTTAAAAATTATAGAAAGATCACATCTGATATACTTTCCAATGTTTGAAAAAGGAAAAACATGGACGTAAACAACTTAGTTGATACAATATAAAGCTAGGTCAAAACGTCACGAACATGGTGTTTAATACTTTAAAACTAAACCATGACACATCTCGTAAACCATAAATGTCAATGTCCTGTTTTGAACCCAAATATGTTTTGATTCGTAACTAGTACTGACCCAAAACTCAACCCAGTATATAATCTGGAAAGTTAATCTGTTATGCATACAATTCTAATATTTGATATCCAACTATTAATGCGACGATAAAAGTTTTTCACTTAACATGAAATGAAGTAGCACCTACGAATGACGAAAGGTGAAGGCTCCGTTGTCTGCTACGTTACAAAAGGAGGCTCAGATAGGGCGACATTTAGAAAAATCGGACGCGCCCACCATGGCTACAACCCCAACAGGTTGTCGTGCCAAGGTGTAGGCTGTCTCGCTTTTAGCATGACCCGTTGAAACTCATCATAGCCCCTTATTATCGTGGGATTTCCCAACATTGTGAAACAGCTAAGCCACCAGGCAAAGCCCCAGGAAATTCCTGTTTGTTAACTAACGTCGAATAAAAGACAACATAATTTCGTACCATTCTCCCATTAGGGCTAACCAATATATGAGGCTCAAACATGGAAGTAACCCTGAAAAAAAAAGAGTACATCCAACATGGCTGCAAACCGAGTAGGTTGCCTTGCCACGTTCCAGACAACTGTATTTTTTCCGGAACTCGTATAAACTCATCATTGCCTCTTCAGTACTAATGTCCACAACTTTTTATAAAATAAAGTCCAACAACATTGGGGTTACAACAGGAAGTAAGCCGAAATAACAGGGTACGTCCGGCATGGCTGCAGACCAAGCAGGCTGCCATGCCAACTTCCGGAGTTCCTCAGTTTATCCATGGGCCGTATAAGATCACCGTTGCCACATCAGTAGCGATGCGACAACCTGATCAGCCCTACAATTCCATCTGCAACAATAGAAACATGTACGGGGTGACTAAACGTTAGAAATAAGGAACATGCGAGTTATGCAGATGTGATACTGATAATATTTCAGGTATGCATCTGATCAGAACCCCATAAGAAATAACCAAGAATAAGCATGCAATAACAAATGAACAGCAACAAAACCAAACATGCAACAACCAATCATCCACCAAAAAAACAGGCGTACCCACTCAAAATACGCAGAGAGAAGAAGAGGTAAGGAAACCTTCAACGAAAGGAAACGAATAGGCATATATGTATCGCACTAACAAAGACCAAAGGTATACCACTTTGGCTCATTTTTTCCAGCCCACAGCTTGACACATGTCAAAGCCCAGGACGCCCACAGCTAAACCTTGCGTAACATGAAAATAACGTTATAAAACTATAAAAATAGTGCACCGACGTTTGGTTTCATTCCACCACCTGTTGTTTCAGGTCGTGTAGTGAAATCAGGTGCACCTATAGCGATTACACCACCAAACAAATGGATACAAAACTCAGAAACCGTGAGAATGATGCAACATAGGTCATGAGGCTCACATTTATAACTGAACAATGGTAAGCAACAACATAACTTAGGCATGGCTACAAAGAAGCTCGGTTGCATAATAGCAATTATGCTACCACACCATCCGGTCTTTCGCCCTCCAAGTTATGGTCCAGACCTCGAATGACCAAGATCATATGATTCAGAGAGCAACAGTGATTCATCACCATAGCTTCATGGTGCGCTAGTAAACGCCCCGCCAAGAAAAGACCTTTTTAAAGCTTTGAAACATCATTCAGAAGTAAATCATAAACGTGTAGCAAAACAAAGGCCGAAAGACCTCCATGGCTGCGTTACTAAACGCCCCGCCAAGATAAGGCGTTTCTCAAATTCTGAAGTGCCGGTAGTGCCAGACGAAGAATATTTTTCTCCAACTGAACCACTGCTATTCAATAGCATAGTGAGTACTCTATATATGGAATAAAACAAACGTACGTGCACTATTTTTCTCCAACTGAAATGGCGTTTGTATCAAACGAACAATATTTTTCTCCAGCTGAACCACTGCTATTCAAAAGCGTTCTGAGTATTCATTAATCAATCAGTTAATAAGCCACATATTCAGCAAAGCTATGGTAAAGTATGAAACATAAGCTGTATAACTCCGAAATAAGCCTTAACCAACATCCTTATTACTTAGTTTACTGTTTTTATTTACTGAAGCTAAACTTTTTGAATAAGGCTTTCTAACTTAAAAAATTAATAAGCCAATAACTTTAGGTTATCATTTTTTTCACATACAAATATGCTCAAATCAGAAGGTAGTCCAACCATAATTTTAATTAACGACCGAAAAGAGTACGAATAACTTACAATTGGCCGTCTACAAACCGAAATCAATATAAAATAAACTTACATAGTAACGTGGGCTATCAGGTTGGATACGTTCAATACGATCGTAATCACCCAAAAACCCCAAACTGGAAGCCTAAATGTCACCGTCACTGTCATATATAAAAGAGACGGTGCCTCACAACACGTAGAAGATGAAGAAGAAAGACACGTCTTCTGACAGCAAAATTATTATCAAAGGCGATAACATCAAAGTCGGTAGCGAGGCAGTAGCAGGCCAACAAAACAGACATGGGCTGAAGAAAAACTCTTAGCCCAAGCGCCCTTAAAATAACATTTTAAAACTATTAAAATAGTGCACCGACGTTTGGTTTTATTCCATATAGAGAATTTGTAAAACGAGTTTTCTTCTTTAAAACAAGATTGTTTTATATTATCTTGAATTATTAGATAAGCTTAATTATGTATGAGCTCTCTTTCAAACTTAGTAATTTATATTAGCTTGAAGTATAAACTTTTATATTGTTTCATTGTTATTGGAACTGCACTTAGGACAGCTAGGGGTGTTCATCGGTTCAGTTATCGGGTCATTTGATTTATTCGGTTCGGTTTCGATTAAAATTTTTTTGGATCAAACTGAATAATCCGAATTACATAATTTTAATTATTTTTTCATTTAATTATATATACTTGAGCAAAAATTTTATTTCAAACTTAAATAATTTTATATTTACACTAAGAAAAAGTTTTAGTGATTTTTTTCTTCATATAAATACATAGAAAATATATATATTTATATGAATTCGGTTTTCGGTTTTCATTGTCAAAACCATATCCAAACTGATAACCGGATATTTAGTTCGGTTCGCTTCGGTTTTGACCAATCCGGTTCGATTACAAATTCGATTAAGTTTTTTTTAGTTCGGTTCAGTATCGGTTTTCAGTAATTGTAGATATTCCCCGATCCGTAAACACCCCTAAACACAGCAATGGTGAACAACTCATATGGTTTTTAAAGGCTTGTTTGTTGGACCATAAAATCGGCGGAGGGCAACTTGAAATATAAGTTGAGAGCTTACACAAGAAAGCACAAAAGCTAAAAAAATTACAATGAACAATATAATCCTTGGAAGATGGTTAATCATAGTTGACTTGAACACGAGTTGACATAGTCTAACATAATATGTTTATATGATAAATTTTAATATTTACGACGGATTTCGAAAGTTTGTGCGAATTGCACATTTTGACGGATTCTCGATGAAAATAATTAAAAATAAAAAATATTAGAAATTAAAACATTTTCAACGGATTAGAGACGAATAAATATGAGTGGCGGAATGGCGTGGGAAAATCTACGGTAAGTTATGTAAATTAATGACGAATTTCGGAAAACAATCGAATCTCTTGAAAGTCCGTCAAAAGTCGGTCGAAAGAGAACACACTTGTCGTTGTTTTGACGGAATATTGACGATAATTAGCGACAGATCAATGTTCGTCAGAAAATATGTCGTTGAAAATCCAATTTGTAGTAGTGAACAAATTTCAAAATCGTATAAGGAGCTAAATATCTTGGAAGCAATGTTTTTCATTCGGTTCGTCAAATTCAATCGTCACGCTTTAAATGTTCAATTTTTTACCTTTAAGCCAAATGTTGTCAAAAAAAGTTGAATGAGATATTATTTATTTTTTTCTTTCTAATATAGTTGAACGAGATGTAAGCCAAATGTTGTTAACCTTTTTAATTTGTTATTATTTACATTTAAGGCGTGACATATTGAATATGTATATTTTTACTTTAGATAGGGTCTTAAAAGTGTGATTGTCACATCCTCTTTTTGGGGTTTTCTAACTTGTGCAGTGAATGGTTTTAGAATTATTAATTGAATATAATTATTATATAAATTCATTTCGATGTAAAACATTGTTAAACTTGACAAGAAAAAAAAAAACAAAAAAAACACACTTAGATTTGGGTAATATTAGTTCATTAAATGTTTAAACATGTACCATCATGGCACATTATAGAAAATCCTCTTTGTTTTTACAAAATTGAGTACTGTTGTTTTTGTATATAGCATGCTAAAAACTCAGGTAATCTATGCGATACATTAGGTGTGCTAAAAAGACGAGTTCCCGGCGAACTGTATGATTCGAGCCCAAAAGACGAAAACCTGAAAAAACCAAAACTTGAAAAACCAAATACCTTAAAATGCCGTTTACTACGGTGTCATTCTAGCTTTGGTTTTCAAGTACCTAGGCTACATCTAAGCGAACCGTGTGTCGGTGTGTGTATATTTAAATTTATACTAGTATGGTATTCGCAAGTTACGGCGGTGGAAAAGATGTAATAAAATATTCAGCGAGCATTTGTCTTTTCGGTTATACGTTTTTCGTGAAATAAATCTACGGATGTCGCGACTTTGACGTGTAGTTCTTGATACACAACATTTATAATTGTATTTGTACAGAATAACTTTGTAAAAGATAAGCACCTGCCCAGTACTTTAGCACAACACCTAATACCTAAAGTTACTACCTGATACGAAGCATGAGAATGGATGAGAAATCGACAATAAACTGACTTGGGCTCGATTTTTTATAGTGGGCTAATGTATTAAGAAGCCCAATACTAACCTCAGACGAATTAAAAGCTCAACCCGTCCAGTCACATGAACCAAACTGCTTCAATCAGTTTTTGAATTAAACAAATGTATAGTTTTGCTTGATGTGTAATTGTTAAACCAACATATACTCTAGGCTACTATACTTACGAGTTTTATCGAGTTATAACTTACACGAAGTCAGATTAAACTTGAGTTTATCCAAGTTGAACATTTCCTTGATTTGATGTCCAGTTGATATTCGAGAGCTTAATAATGTTCGACTTGGAAGTTACTCAAGATATCAAACCAGGTTTTTCGTATCTTATACATTAACCGAATGTTATAGCTATAACACGTACATACCTTAATGAAAGCAATAAGGTCGGCACATGTAAGATAGGAAAAATTTGGTGACTAAATGCACGACAACTACCTCTTGCAATCACAATATCATTTAAAGACATGCTATGATCGAACACGAGTTCGGGGTCCCATGCATATCTTGTACTATTGGAACTATTTTATATCCTTACCAAGTTACCCAAACATTGATGGCTTTTTCAAACTTCAAATCCTAGTAGATGTCATATGAAATCTATACTACTTATAATAAATGAATGAATCTCTCTCCTCATAGTTTTAAATTTAAGACCTACAAAATACAAGTCTTAAAGCATAATGTACAAAATACAATCTTAATTTGTATAATACATAATGCACTATTAATGATCTTTCTCATCAATCTTAATTTTAAGACTTACAAGTCTTAAAGCATAATGTACAAAATACAAAACACTATTAATGTGGTCAAAATATTTAATATCTTTATCTTTACTACATAAAATAGAAAAATTGTCAAAGGTGAAAGTGAAAATTGAAAGTTGAAAGTTGAAAGTCAAATGTGAGAGAAATGTATAATGTAATTAATACTCTTATTAAAACACCCAATTATTTAAAAGTACATTGATTTATTCATATTGTACAACCAACTAAAATCATATCCACCAAATTAAATACAAACAATTAAAACACACCATACTAAAAAGTCTGGGGGTAATTTTTTGAATATACAATTTAAACAAGCTTCAACAAAATGCAGAATATAAAATAATTACACACACTAATTAATGTTATTTTTAAAACACCATAAAATGAAAAGTACGTGTTATTATAAACATTATACAAATTAATAAAACACACAAAGTTTCATACAAGCTAACAAGTTGATGGTACATATAGTTTTGAAAATTGGACCGGACCGGACCAACGGGTTCAACCGGAAACCGGTTTAAGCCACTTGTTCGACTAACCGATAAAAGTCATCCGAAAATGAACCAGAGAGGACCCGTTGAAGCGATACAAGCCGGTAAATCGGCCTCATCGAGATCTATTTGTCCGGTTAATCGTCACAGGGTACCCGCGTATACTATATATAAAGGAAGACACAAAAAGTGAAATGTTGAAACTAAAAATAGAAATGTTGAAAACATATATTTCAAAAGGAAACTATTAATACACATCGAAAACCAGGGTTGACATGGGGCGCTTCAAACCCAACGGGTTGACCCATTTAATTTCACCGTGTTCAACCCAACCCGTCGGGTTGACCCGATTTAAAGCGATCCGTTTTTCGACCAAAACGGTTCAACCAGGTTGAACCACCGGTCGACCGGGTTTCAAAACATTATGTTTAATACCAAATCTTCAAACTTTTATTACTTTTCGTTTATAACCATAAACATTTTTTATCACTAAACGATATGTCATATAAAATCCCGTTGCTATGCGGGTACAAATCTTTAACTATATGTATATATAATTACCATTAAAATTCAAAATATTAAATGAAAATTGATTTTGCATATTCAATGTTTGAAAGTCAATACAAGTTTTTTATTATTATTATTATACATACAAAGCATGTATCCATGTTTTTGAAACTTAAAAAGTAAGTAATGTTAAATTTCTAAACTTCATTTAAAACTAAAATTTCTACATTAAAATTCAAAGAATTTGTCCTTAATGAAATAGCTACCATAACAATTCACACCTAAAATTTCAAAGAAATGTATGACAAATTTTGACAACTTTTACTAATGGAATTTTCAATATATATATATATATATATTTTAATATTATATTAATCTTAACACTAATAATTTCTAAAAGTTCATCAATATATTTTATTATAAGGCACCATATTACAACTTATTTTTTTATTGTTATGTTACTTTATAGTGTGTGTATCATATGCGATCTCAGTTATTAAATATTTAAATGTGTGCAATGACCATATTATTTTTAAAATATTTTTTGACATTTATATATAGTTGAAATTGCAGAGATATTGTTATGAATAACTTGAATGTTTACAATCACAAAACATTGTATCGATTTATTATATAGTCACGGGGTTCATTTTTTTCTTCTTCTTCTTGCGCATTAAATACGTTAAATACAAATTTGTTTCCAAATATTGCTATAATGATAGTGATTGATTGGTGCTTTAATCGTTGATTGTTCCGGCGCATTAATTTCAAAGATATACAAAGTTTTCTGAAATAATTTGGTCAAAATACATTATACAACTGGTGTATATATTTTTGTTAAGTTTCTTAGGTTTGAAGTTTTTTTGATTGGGTTAAATATCATGTCTTGATGGATGATAAATACAAAGTGAAGTCAATCAAAGAGTTCGGTCAAATAGGACTCAACACCTCATATGCCGTGTACTAAGAAATTTTACACGACGAGTAACGTACATTGTTAGTTATCTCATAATTGATGTAATGTTTTATTTTCAGTTTCAATAAATATTTTTATATGTTTTTTGATACATGTTAAGAATTTTTGCTTCAGTTGAATTATCGCATGTTATGAAACACTTACTACAATATCGCATATTGTTAATTATTTGCCGCTAGGAACCGCTGCCGCTAGGCGCGGGTACTCGTCTAGTAGTTAATTAATTAACTGGTCAATCAATACAATTAATGCAGTTATTAAAATATCCCTTACACAAGAAATACAAATTATCAAGCATATTGTACAACCAACTTAAACATAATTACTGCATTAAAATGTCACTAATACAAATAATAAAGAACATTATACATATATTCAAGCCCGAACGGGCAACGGTCCAAATGGGCCCGAGCCCGAACGGGTACGATCCAAACGGCGCAGCGCGCGGGGGTTGAGCCGGAGTGGGCACGCAGCCCAAAGCGAATTATTGAAATCCGTAAATTTATTATAAAAAGAACATAATAAACTAAAATACATGATTCACCGAAAATTTTTATTTCAGGGTATCCGTCGCCGCAACGCGCGGGAACCCTGCATTAAATGTCACTAATACAAATAGTAAAGCACATTATACAGATATTCAAGTCAGAACGGTCCAGCGGGCAAATGGGCTTAAGCGGCCCAACCGTGCGGGCCAAACGGGCTTGAGCCCGAACGGGCATGGGCCAAATAAGCACGGGCCAACGGGCTAAACGAAATTCTTGATATCCGTAAATTTATTGTCAAAAAGAACATAATAAACTAAAATACATGATTCACCAGAAAATTTTATTTCAGGGTACCTGCAGCCGCAACACGCGGGTACCCTGCTAGTGAAATACAATAGAAACTCGATAAATTAATATTCGATTAATTAATAAACTCTTTGAACAATTTGGGATGATCCGTTTTATTAAAATAAAACGATTTAGGATGCTCAAAGATTTAAAAAGTAACTTCATACAATTTTCAACATGCTCAACTCAATTGACCCATCATCCTTTTAACTGACTGCAACAATTGACCCATTAGTATAACAAATACCCAAAATTCACCCATTCATCGGTAGATATAGTCAACACAACATCTCTATGAGCGATTGCGCGTTAACTAAAAAGATACAAGGAAAATCATGAGGTTAAAATGACTAATTATCAACTTGAAGATTTAATATGTTTTCAGAACAATTTTTCAAGCTGATTAGCAACTGAATGTTAAACTGACAGCAATGTTTGCTAGATAAAACAAAATTTAAACGCAAACGTAAACGGTATGTGGTTTAAACGCAAACGTGATTCAAATCTGTAAAACCTTCAAGAAACACGATAAAAGAAAGAAAACACCACATGAACACATTGAACGAGGATGGTTAGTTCTTTGATTTATTTGTAACATTAATCACTTCTTCTGCAATAGTAACATCAGTTGACGCCAAAGCTTTCGGTTTTCTGTTATTGTTTTCACATTTTGTGAAAGAGATCAGAGTAAGGATATATGTGTGTGTTTATTGAAAAAGAACAGAGTAAACATAAAGAGGGTGTTTGGGATCGCGTTATGACATAGATTATCTGATTATTGCGATTCAGAAACGCAATAATCTGTTCTGTGGTGTTTGGCAAAAACAATTTTCTGCGTTTTGACTCACTAATAACGTGGTTTGGGAAAAGCATGTGGGTACATGCTTAAAAACTAATTAACCGCCGAAACTACTTTAAATAAAATTATATCAAGACCCCGAATTTTGTATTTTTAAACCCGAAGACCCAAAACGTTTAAACCCAATAATAACGCCAAACCCCCAAACGGATTGAAAACATGTGATGTGTAAAGTGTAAATCCTTTTTTTTAAGACAAGTTGTTCACACAATCACCAAAGATACTTTACACATGTTATATACAAGAACTGAGCTTGCAAATTCTAGCATCTCAGATATAGGTGATCGATAACTCACATATCAGTAAAAACAACAGATTTAGGATTTTTGAGATGGTATTGCACAAACTTTTTCGACCCGAGTGAATTATTGGTTTAGATTAAAGCTGCACCACAAATAACTTTTGAGTTGAACTATAGTTTCATTAGATTAAAGCACACAAGTCTCATCGAGGGTTGCACATAGGAAAACAACCATTTTTTGTAAGATTACTGGCTTTGTGAATTAAAATCGAGTGTGGCGTGCATGTGCCACACCCGACAAGTAAGTGCGTCCGTCCTTTCCACAAAATCAATGACTCTTTGGTGGAAAACAACCATAAGCGCTAATATAGTGTGGCGTGCAATATAAAAATATAAATATAAAAAACTAAGTTACTAATTAAACTGTAAGCTTGTATCAAGTTATATAACTTGAGTTCAACATGAGCTCATTCAAGTTGTAGGTTATCAAGCTCCCAAAAGGAGATCAAATTGAGCTTACTTAATTGGCTATGGTAAGCATTATACTTTTTGAGATATCTATTGGGTTAATCCCAATCGACCCATCACAATACCCAAATCGACCCATCACAACCCACTACGACCCGGTCAACGAAAGTCAACCAAACAAAGTCAGACCTTAAAAGTCAACTGAAGCAGTTACAAACAGTTATATGACAGTTATGATATAACTGCCATATCCCTGAACCAACACAACGGTTCACATGTACCTTTTGATTTAGTATATATATACTATGAACTTTTATGTAAGAAAGATGATGACAAGATTAATAAAAACACTTTACGTTTCATTAATCCCTGTTTTTACTTTGGTATATTTGTGATTAACGTTAAGACCATAGATCCGTTTCAATAGGCCAACAGTTGGTATCAGAGCGGTTTGGTCTACTAACCAAAATCATCATTTACCATTTACTCGTTATAGTTCCATAATCAAAATCAAGAAAACAGTTTCGAAATTTTTTTCTGCAAATCGATTAAAACACAAATCAAAGACGTCATTTTTATGTTTCACACTTCTGTCGCAACAGGGAAACAATCACAATAGTGATTACTCTCAACCCGGCATCAGAAAACATTCGCAATTTTTTTTCTTTTATTCGAAATCAGTTTTCTTTTAACCCAATCCAATAGGATAAAAAAAATGAAGTAAATCGTTTTTATATTTGATTCAATTAAAAAACTAAACGAGAGTCATCAATTAGGGCATAATCAAGATTCGAATTAGAACAAACACACCTGTTCATAAAAGGAATCAAGCCCAGAAGGATCAATTGAGTCACAATTGATTCATTTGCATACTCCAATTATCAAATTTCTCACGGATTAGAAAACCCCCAAATCAACCGAAACCCTAGGTTTCAATTGGAGGATTAATAGTGCTCGCGAAGAACACCCAACACCGGAGAAGAAGAAGAGACGGTCAAACACAGCCATAAACAGGCGGTTAACCATCATCAATTGGAGAAGGAGAAGAAGCAGATATCTTCCCAAGAGAGAGAGACAGAAGGACTTGTCTCAGAAAGAGAAAATATATACGCGTTATATTTTTTATCTCAACTGAAAAAGGAGATAAGAAACAAAAGACTTAAGAGAGGCGCGTACACAATTAGGGCCACACAAAAGATCAGGATTTTTATTATTAGGGCATCGGGTTAGACCATCAACCCCTCCAGGTTCCAAAATTTTACAAATACCACCTTTCATTTTTTTACTTTATATATTACCTTTGATATATATTGTTTTATTTTGATAAGTTATCTTAAAAATTAAGCATCTTATCATATTTTTGATAGTATATTAACCTAGTGATTACACTGCTTAGTATACTGATTAGGAATAATTTGTAAGGAGTAATTAACCTTAGGTTATTCATTTTTGAATTTATAATCTCCAAGGATAGTTTAAAAAATTTTAAAACTATACCTAGAAAGCTTTACACCCATTTGAGGAAGATAAAACATTAGAGCTCATTTTAAGAAATAAGAATTTTTTTTGAAACACACTTCGGGTTAAAAAATTCTTTTTGGAGATTTATTATCATTATCAATAAGATATGACGAAAGAAAGTGGTAAAAAGGAACCTAGTACTAATATTGCAAATAGTACACCCCAATTTCAATGCCCAATCCTAAAGCCCGCGAATTACTCATTATGGGCAATTCGAATGAAAATCATTATCGAAGCGAATGGTTTATGGGAAACAATTGAGCCGAGTGATTCGACTCAACCCGATAAGAAGAAAGAAAAAACCGCTATTGCTTTCCTTTATCAAGCCTTACCCGAAGAACAATTACTTCAAATAACAAAGCACAAAACCGCGAAGGACATTTGGAATGCTTTGAAAACTAGACACGTTGGCGAAGACAGAGTTCAACAAGCAAGATTACAAACACTCAAATCCGACTTTGAGATGTTATATATGAAGGAAGACGAGACAATCGACACCTTCACCACAAAACTCACAACACTCGTAAACAAAGCCGCTAGTCTAGGACACACAATAGAAGATGAAACTTTAGTACGGAAATTACTAAATGTTGTACCCGAAAGGTATCTGCAAATAGTCGCATCTATAGAACAATATTCCGCCCTAAGTGAAATGACTATGGAAGAAGCAATTGGAAGACTCAAGACGTATGAGGAAAGAATAAATTTTAAGAAGAATAAGAACAATAACGATCAAGATAAGTTATTGTTTACACGTCACAACAATAATATTACTCACGGAAGACACTGTGAAAAATGTGGACATGATTTGTTGCGAGGCCAAGAAAATAATTTCAAGGAAAAATTAAACAGCAACTCAAATAAATTTACTCATGATAAGAGTAAGGTGATGTGTTTTAAATGCAAGGAGTATGGGCATTTTGCAAACAAATGTCCATCAAAGAAAGAAGAACAATCTAATCTCATTGAAGAAGACTTAGAACCAACATTGCTTATGGCAACTGTTGAAGAAGCACCAGAAAAATATGATCAGCCCGAAATTAAGGAAGATCACAACAATGAAGGTGGAAATAACCAAGAAAACATGATCAGCCCGGAATTAAGGAAGATCACAACAATGAAGGTGGAAATAACCAAGAAAACATGATCAACCTGGACTTAAGGAAGATCACAACAATAAAGGTGAAAATAACCAGGAGAATCTGATCAACCTGGACTTAAGGAAGATCACAACAATAAAGGTGGAAATAACCAGAAAATATATGATCAACATGGACATAATGAAGATCACAGAAGAAAAAGGGGAAGTAACCGAAGGAAAATTGATCTACTTGGATATAAGGACGATCACAAGCACTACAAGAAATTAAAAGCTCTGATGGTGGATTTAACCAGAAGATGAAGTTAGAAGACGTAAAGACCTACGTCGCAGCGATTGTGATTAAGGGAGAGAATATTGGGTTAATCCCAATCGACCCATCACAATACCCAAATCGACCCATCACAACCCACTACGACCCGGTCAACGAAAGTCAACCAAACAAAGTCAGACCTTAAAAGTCAACTGAAGCAGTTACAAACAGTTATATGACAATTATGATATAACTGCCATATCCCTGAACCAACACAACGGTTCACATGTACCTTTTGATTTAGTATATATTCTATGAACTTTTATGTAAGAAAGATGATGACAAGATTAATATAAACACTTTACAGTTTCATTAATCCCTGTTTTTACTTTGGTATATTTGTGATTAACGTTAAGACCATATATCCGTTTCAATAGGCCAACAATATCAGACCTCTCAAATTGAGTTCGAATGTTTCTCACTCTTGCATCATGAAGGGTAATCGAGATATCAATCAGGTTCAAAGATTAGCTTTCGATGGAATAGTACAACATGGTTTTTACTCAACTCGATTGCATGTGAATTTGTACTGCAACACAAGTACAAATCAAAACATTAAAAGTGAGAAAGGAAAAAGTTTGCATAAAGAAAAGAAGCGTGAGATCATCCTGTGTTTCACCATTTTTGTAAGATTATTTTGTAGTAATATTTTCAATAACTATGAAATAGATGTTTTCAAAAAACATACATAATATGATATAGCATAGTGTTACCAAATTAGGGGGTGTTTGTTTCAGCTTATATAACATAAGCCTCAATTTTCCGGCTTATTTTGATACTTGTGGGCTTATATAAGTTTATTACGATATGATAAACTTATATAAGCTCATGAGTCTCGATATAAGCCAAAAATTTGGGGCTTATGTTATATAAGCCGAAATCAAATAAGCTCATAAGCCCACATATAAGTCGAAACAAACACCCCCTTATTATTGATCCTCTAGCTCATGATGAAATATTTTCTATGTCTTATGGATTCATCAGTCTCTATTTGCATTTAATTAAAATTTGTCATGCTAATTTAGTTTGATTTTGATACCAATTTCAAATCAATGAAAGTGATATAAAAAGGTTTCATAAGGATATGTCTCCACACACACAAACAAACATATCTTTGGTGATGCTGAACACTTGCTTTAGAAAGTAATTAATCTGCCAAAACAGGAAAAGATTAACGTTGACGACATATACATTTGAATAATAAAAAGGACATTAAGGTAGGTATGTATGTTAGCTATGAAAAAATCGGTGTGTGATAACTAAACGTACGACAACTACCTCTTGAGATCACAATATCATCAATGAGACACTATGATCAACCACGATGGTTGTACGATTATGGCCCCTGCGTATGTAGTACGATTGTATGTAAAGAGACTCGTTTTTGACCATTCAATAACTTCTATGTCTGGATCATATTTATATTTATATACACGAGGCTTGGAAAGAGAATACCTTAAAAATCAGCGTAAAGGCTAAAACCCTTGCTTTAGCCGCTTTAACTTTGAGCCAATATATAGTGGACTAACTTAAGATACGAATGTGAGTATTACTTGCAACCTGAACGGCTGAACCAACATATGTAAGTGACAATAAAGAAATGTAGTACTTGTGTCCAACATTATATTCCACAAAAGGTGTAGATTGGCGGGAACACATTGACCCAGGTGCCTTTTGGCACCGTACCATTGTCCACCCCACAAGGAATAGCTCTGGCAACTCTCTTGGCCTAGTGGGGCACCAACTGACACGAGCCAAGACTCGGACCCCTGAGCTCTTATTCCACAAAGTCGCTCCAATGTGCCCATATGTTTTGCGGAGGTGGGTACCTATATGAAGCAAATGCCAAATATGAGACTTGAACCTGGGTCAATTGACTTAAGCACAAATGCCAACAACAATACAATATTTAATCATTTCAGAGCGAGGTATGGGATGTTTGAGTATGGTGTACTGCTAATAAATTTATACATCTTGAAAGAGACGGGTTAGACACTCGCATGTATATCAAACCCTATGATGAACATACAAACAATTCTTATTAGATATTTTATTCACATATCATGAATGAAAAACAATATTGGTGGAGTTACTATGCCATTACAAAGTTACTTATATTTCTTATATTCTCATATCTCAAGGAGACCTTATAAGGGTCAGATTCTCGTGATTATAGTTTGGTCACATTGCACTGATATATATCAAGTCTTTCATACAACAGTTAAACTTGTCAACGTCTTAAATTTAGATTTGTTCGCCTTTCAACTTGTTTCAAATGACTTCCAACGAAGTGTTTTAACAAGCAAGTGATTTCTTTTCACGCAGATCTTTCATCTCACCAAATAAATGTCCTTTTTACTTTAAAGTTTCTTGTCATGGCCTCTTGATAAAATTATACAAACAAAAGTACATGAATAAATAAGATAAACACAAATTTTAAGTCGATCTTTGAAGTCAAGTGAACTTTATTTAACGGAGGTTATTTTATTCAATATCCATGTTTACTATGATACTGGAAAGGTGGGTCTTCTACATGGACTAAAGATCATGTCACCTTGCAAAAGGTGATATGTTGGACATTGTGCAGGACACTTTAACAGAGTCACAATATTTCTCAACATCAGGTGTTCCTCCATTGAATAATATGTTGCTCACTAGGAGGTTACAAATACAACAATATATATTATATATATAGTTACACAAAAAAAGCACAATTACATTTTATGTTACAACTTGAAGTCACGCATAAACATATTAATTAGGACACACAAGATTAATATGTTATCTAGATATAATGCTTAAACTAGTAGCTAAGTCATGGAGTCCAACTGCATGATGGTGCTTAGATTCATCGGATACATGTACTCGTCGGAACCTGTGTAGATGGTTTGAACGATGATCTTGTTTGCACGTTCGGTTGGATGAAATGGATCCCAAAACACATAGATGTCTCTATTTGAGCAAAGATTTGACGCCGGGGTGCATATACCAACCCCGTTATAGGGTCCTTGTCCGCAACAAGCCACTTTTGACGTTATAAAACCTATTTAAAACGCCAACAAAATTCATTAACATTAGTATTGTAACTTTTTCAATGGATTGTAACACCAAAATAATTGTTTTCTGACATCTCATGTTGCAACTCACCAAAGGCTCGAGGATTATTAATGAAGTCATTTTGCATATTCATGGCATTAACAGCTACAAAATAGTCAGATCCAAGATCCTGGTTGAGACCTTGGATCATTTGCACTAGTTGAGGATTAAATAAAGCCGCAGCCTGTTGAGGTTCGTATGCACATTGACCATTTGCTCCTCTTGCAGCTAATTGTGATGGAACACAACCTAATGGTCCGGATCCTGTCACTAGGATTCGTCTTGCTCCCAAATCAAATAATTGCTGCCACGCACATTACAAAAGTTATTGTAAAGTTACAAATAATTATTATGTTGAACTTATAATCATATACTGTAATTAATTACAAAGACATATATATTAGTAGAAGATTTACCATTAAGATCTTGCGGTACTCTGCAAGAATATACTTGGTAAACTGAGGGATGGTGTATTGAAGCCTTCTTACCGTAATTGGTGTCAAGAAATAATTGTTAACATAATCGTTGCCTCCAAGTGTGATGAGAACAAGAGCTTGATTCACGAGGCGTTGAGTCTGATCTGGTCCAATCAGCGCGCTTACTCGAGCTTGGTAGGTTTGAAAATTTTGTAGTTGTTGAGATATCCTAATGATGCTCGCCTACCCAAAAGAATTAGGACATCAATTATAATGTCATGCATTAAAAGCTTACGTATAATTGCTCGTTCCTCTTTGATGTAAAATTAATATGCTTAAATTGGAACTTAATTATGAGGCAATGTCATAATCGGTGACATTCAATTATTGGCAGCAAGAAACTTATCTGTTACTCCGTAATATTTTGATGAGTAACGTCTCATTTAGTATGTGTCCTTCGTGAACACCTTTAATTTAAGAAAAAGTAACTATTTCATGAAAATAGTACAAACTTAATTGTGACCTTACAATTCACAAATTCACAAGGCATTGATACAAGTCACTAAAGAAACATTGTTCAGGGGGAAGGTTGTGTTAAAGTTATGTGCTTTGGACACATATTATGTACGAGCATTTATTGCATATATGCATTACACTTTACCAATTCTATGTATCACGTCCTTTAACGGCTTAAATTAACACCCTTATATAATGCAACATAAAATGGTACAACCTAACCAATAATGCACAAAACTTACAAACTGAATTCCCGTGTCATTAAGTATACCGATCCCGGCAGAAGCAAAGTTAGCTCCAACTAGTAGCTTGTTTCCGTTCAACTCCGGACTCAAGTACGGCAATGTAGGTTCTGCCCCGAGCTTTTGACCTATGAAAACAAAAGTTGTACATCGTTATATTACATACAAATTGACCAACCATGCGCTAGGAAAGGAGGAAGTAGTAGAGCTAGAAATTTTTTTCTCTTACGTGACAAATAACTAAAAGAAAAAGAGCTCACACTCTAACTAGTTGATGAAAGTTACGGGCTAATATAGCATGTCTAAGTCTAAGTGGTTAGCCTGTAACTTTCAAGCATTACAATCTAAATAAAGTATCAAATGATTTACCACCGGCCAACTACTAGTCATTATGTATAGGTCGATAACATAATATGACAATGCACAAATTGTTAAATTAAATAACTTACTAATAAGGTCGGGGATGTTAAGCCCGTTTGAGAATCGCCCCGTTGGACGATGGCTGGGGTAATCAATGCCATACGGTGGAGAATCGGCCCTAGCACTCGTAAAAAGGTAATTGTTGTTGCCATTATCTACCAATGAGTCACCAAACACGAAAAATGCCCGAGCTCCATGAGCTTTTGGCACCACTACAAGTAGTAGCAATGACACAACTACGAATACTGGCAGAAGGGTCCTTGTGGTGGTGAAGGATGGTGAATGTTTAGCCATATTTTTGGGGTTAAGACGAGAAAATATGGTGGTTCAAGGTGGTATTTTATACAAAGTTTCGAGGGTGCATGGATGTAGGTCCATTATTTAGTTAGTTGAAGCCTAATAAATGTGAGTTGGGCAAAATGGTTTAATGTGACATGAAAGTGAAGTTTATTTGGAGCCGTATTTGACGATCGATGTTAAGTAGTTACTGCATATAGTCGTCTACTTGAAAAAAAAAAAAAAAAAAGGCCCCTTGTATATATATACCGAACTTACTTGATTTGTAAACAAAAGTGATAAATTTTGAAATGTGTGTATGATGGTAAATGATAGCGAATTCTTATCGAGTTAAGAGGTTAATTGAATGTGCTTGAAATTTATATGAAGGGAAAATGACTACAAGTGGGTCGCGATCAAAGGCCAGCTAAATATGTGATAATAGAATAATTTATTATTCCATAATTAATGACTCGAGTATTCAATGCTTTTTTTTCATTTGGGTTTGTTTAGCGGGTGTTAAAAATGATTAGAAAAGGAAACCATGAGTTCATTATTTGAAATCATGTTTATTTAAGTTTTCAACATTAAATGCAATTTTTCAACTAAAAGAAAAGTTGGAGTCTAATTAATGCCTTTAACTAATGCTCTTAGACAAACCCTTTTTATTTTTATAAACTATATAATACGGAGTATCTTATATGTATGCATTGATTGATGTTATGAACGTGTCATCAATTTTATCATGTTAATCTATTCAATTAAAAACAGTGTGTCTCACTTATACTCTCAATTCGAATTAAGTTGGTTTATAATTTTTTGGTCACCTAGTAAAGGTTGATCATTTTAAATATAGTTTAACTAGTGTTAAGATGTTCACAAAGTCATCGACACCATTCAAAACTTGTTGGAATAAAATCTTGGGATGCTTAGAGAAGAGTCCAGAAACGAACTTTCTTTGTAGCCTGAACAATTAATGATCCCTTTTTTTCTAAAACTTGGAGGTATCTATTGTTTACGTATATAATCACATTTATAAAAACAGTGTGTCTCACTAAAAACAGTGTATCTCACTTATACTCTCAATTCGGATTAAGTTGGTGTATAATTTTTTGGTCACCTAGTAAAGGTTGACCATTTAAAATATAGTTTAACTAGTATTAAGATGCTCACAAAGTCATCGACACCACTGATAACATCAAATTATCCTGAATATTAAGTGTCAATTTCTCCAGATAATGCTTGTAATTTATATCATTTATATGGATTTACGCTTGTTTTCCATTAGTTTTCACTTTCAGGTAAATTACGAGCATTAGAGCTAAAGAGACGCGGAATTGAAGAGTTATCAAAGATTTATCAGAGTATGCTCACTTTGAAGAAGTTACGGCGTAACTCATCTCTCACATTACTCCGTAACTAAAGCGTGACTCAGAAAGCCAACTCATCAGAAGATTACGGCGTAACTCCCAAAAAAAGATTACGACGTAACTATATTAGGTCAAATGAGGTTCCGCGGCGCTGATAACTATGCCGTAACTCTTGCATAAACTACGGCGTAACCAAGAATTATTGAAGATACGGCGTAACTACTTCTAAGGTTACGCCGTAACCGCAGATCTAGTGCAATTCTACGAAGTAGAGGATTACGGCAATTATTCTATTAGTTACCAGAACCCGTGATCCTAATATATACCCCACGATTTCCAGCATTTCAGAGCATCCCATTTCACACACCACCACCAAAGAACGTGGGAAGAAGCCAAGGCGCTCTAAAGGATCATACGGAGCTATCTCCAAGGGAGAAATCACTCCCCTACGGTAAGCATTAGCATTTCTTCTTTTATTTACTTTCGATTCATGTATTTCGTAACATTGAATATTGAATTGATTTGTATGGTTAATATGAGCGGCTAAGCACCTCTTGGTGCTGGCCTAGTTATGACTTCTTAATTGTTTTGTTTGCGTTTATATTACTTCCGTATAATTATTTCTAAGTATATGTGTTGGGATATGAAAGTGCTGAAGATATCAAAGTACTGAAGATATCAAAGTATCAGTAAGTTGCAAAGTAATGGAAGAAGTTAAAGACTCAAAGTACTGTTAAAGACAAAGTCAAAGTACTGCAATATGAAGTCAAAGTACTGCAAGAACAAAAGAACTGTTATATTCGCTTATGGAAAGAATTGTATTCTATGTTTAGATTACTTGTCATACAAGGTTATCAATTGTAAACCGACTAGGATATCCTTGAGCCTATAAAAGGACTCCTAGATTGGCATTAGAGATATGACTTACGATTTTAGAATTAGAGTTTTAGAGAAAAGTTCGATTATCTTAGAGTTGTATTAGAGTATCTGCATAATAAGTATTTAGAGTTTATAATAAAAGGTTATTCTTCTTAGCTTTGTTAAGTAAATTCGCGTACTTAATAAAGATTACTCAGTGTTTCTTTGTTAATAACTTAGGATTTATCCGAGGTTATTAAACCTTAACAAGCTAGTTAAGATAGTTTGATTAAAGTATATCGATCCAACAAGTGGTATCGGAGCTTGTGTGGAAACTCGACTAGAAGAAACCCTACTTCAACTATATTCAAGATGTCGATGAATGCTCCACCACCCTCAATCTCACCTTTAATTCCAATAATCAAGAAGGGAGAATATGATCTCTGGTGCATGAAGATGAGGCAAGCACATTGCCATCACAGCACCATGCTCTTGGAATGTTATTGTGAATGGGAATGAAGTTGTAGCAGATCCCATTGATATTCCTGGACAACCAAAAGCACCTAAACCAGTATTACCAAAGCAGAACCTTAAGGAATCAAGAGAAGGCACTCAATATTCTCTTATCTGCCATTCCAAATGGTCATCTTCTCAAATTTCATGATGCTAAAGATGCTAAGGTACCGGGTCTGCTCTCAAGACCAGATTTGGAGGAATGAAGCCTCTAAAAAGATGCACGTAAAATTTAAAGCAACAGCTTTGAAACTTTCACAGCTTGGTGAAAGAGAGAGTCTTGATGCTGCATATGATAGGTTTCAGATCCATCGAACATGTTGGAGCTATACAAGGCGAAGTATCAGTTGAAGATGCTAATTTGAAGTTTCTTCCATTTTCATGGCATGTGATTGCTACAATGATCAGAGGACAACAAGGTTTAGATGTCATGGACTTTGATGATCTATATCATCAACTTAAGGTGTATGAGCATGAGATGAGTGGTCAAACAAGTTCTAAGTCTCACAGATTGCTTTTCTATCATCGAGAAAGGCCGTACTTCCAAAAGTATGCTTCTCTTCAAAGTACTGTTTCTCAAAGTATCTGCCTATACACCCCCTCATATGTTCAATGTGTCCCACCAACTACCACTATGGCCTCAGATGAAGTTATGCCTTCTTGCACAACAAGCTAGTTTACTCTGCACTTATGAAGAAGATCTAGCAGATGAAGAAGATGCACTTGAAGAAATTGATATCGTGGCAAGCTATGATCAATGCAAGAATCAAAAGTACATGAAGAAGAAGACAAAGCAAAAGCATTGATTTCAAACCAAACAGGCATAACTTTTGACAAATCTAAAATTGAATGCTTCAATTGTCCAAAGACTGGTCACTTTGCAAGAGAGTGCAGGTTTGCTAAGTATCAAGCAACAGACATCCGAGAAGCCAAAACTTGAGCTTAAGGAAATTCCCATTATCAAAACAAAGGCTTTGTTGCTCAAGAGAAGTTATCGGTTGACTGAGTGAAGAGTTTGATGATGAACCCGTGACTTCATCAGTATGGTAGCATGGAAGATGCAAAGAAGCAGGGAAGCTGGACTGGAGTACGCTTTTGATGAAGTATCCGAACATGCCGCTTTGGAATCGATGATGGCTTTGGAGGATTTGACCGAGCAAGGAAAGTGAAGATGATCCTATTCAACTCGCATTGGTGGCTACTTCACCAAATCAATCTCCTATCTCTGCGGTATGCTCAAATTGCTATGATTTTTATCATAAATTGCTTAGAAGTTATGTGATTGAGAGAGATAATTGTGTTAAGGCTAGGGTCGGTAGCAGTTATCAAATAACCTAAGAATCTATGGAAGCCAAAATCTTAGCACATGAAACTAATGAAGTAGCTTGGGCAGAAAAATATGCACAACAGGATTACCAGTTAAAGCTTAGTGAATGGAAATTAAACTGTAAAATTGCTGAAATTGAGAAATTAACTAAGGAAAGAGATGATTTGTTAGCTAAGTTCGCTTGGGGTGAAGCCGGTCTCACATGTTTCTTATGTTCAAAAACAGCAAAGAGCTTATCTTAAAACCGGATTAGGTTTTGGTATGGATTTTAGTAAAATAGAAGAAAACCAATCTAGTAATCAAGATGAAGGTGAGTATGAGGATATAACCACTAGTGATGAAGAACTCATTAATTATGTAGATACATCTAGTAATGATGGTTCATTAAGTGACTCACCGTGATATAAGAAAGCTAATGATTATCATGCCCATTCATCTCATCGCATTCATCAACCCCTTAGGCCTGATGTTTCTTGTTTTGGAATAGACAGTCTAGAGTTTAGAAAAAAGCTAGTTGCTAAATCTAGGTCTGAAACACCCAAAGAAATCAAGGAAAACGTTCAAAATCAAGCAGTACCTTTAAATCAAAGTACTGCTTAAAGCATCTTTAAATCAAAGTATCTGCTTCACAAGTGACCTTCTTCAAAACCTTTTCAAAACAAGATCGCTAAACCTTTTGGGATAATTTTGGACAAAACAAGTTTAATCACTCATCAAGAAGGCAAAATAATTTTGGGCATAGACATAGAAAATGTCACTTTGACAAGATGGGTCGAATCGTGGTTTTGTGTGTTTCAAATTCCTACTCATCTAATTAAGGATTGTGAACATCACTCGAAATACCTTAGAAATTTCCAAAGAACAGGACTGCCAACCAGAAACCTAGAGAGTACAAACCAATTTGGACTAATTCAAATAGGGTTAATCACGTAAACTTCACATCGATCATAGATACCCACAACAGAGAAGACCTTCAAGATCTCACAAGACTTTCCAAAGTATCAAGAACTCTCGCCCAAGATTTTCACAAAGTACTCGCCGTGACAAAACAAGGTACTGCTCACAATACTTGGTATAGAAATTGTAGCCAATCTCACTATCAACCTAGAAGGTATTCCAATTCACATAGGAGATTTAGATCGGAGGAACCAAGTGTTAAAACAGAATGGGTTAAAAGGAAAGTAATCGCAGAGACAACCAAAGACGTTCAACAAAAGTGAATCCGATGTTTGTGCGACCCAAGAAAATGCTAAAAAATCGTGAAAGAGATTTATGTTGAAAACCCAGAAAGTTTTGAAAATCCACATGCTAAAAATCAAAAGATAATTTTGGATCATCATTTGAAAGATAGTGGAAATTACATTCTCAAAGAATTTGAGTTTGTAACTCCACAAGGGGAACACAAGTCAGAAATGGCTTGGGTTCCTAAAAGTTTCTAACTCTTTTCTTTATTAGTGGGCAACCCGGAAGAGGAGCTTAAAGATCATCTTATTGTGGATAGTGGTTGCTCGGGAAGTATGACAGGAGACAAAGAGATCCTGTCTGATTGGATGTTTGATCTTGAGATTTTATCTCCTTCAATGAATGCAGTTAAAAGAGTTTTCTGTTATTTGAAACAACAACCTAAGTTGGGGTTGTGGTATCCTAAAGAGTCACCTTTTCACTTGGAAGCTTTTTCGATAGTGACTATGCCTGGTGATAATTATGATAGAAGATCCACTACTGGTGGATGTCAATATCTTGGAAGAAGGCTAGTCTCCGGCAATGCAAAAGGACAATTGCGCAACATCATCTACCGGGTGAATATGTGCTGCAAGTTGTTGTAAGTTTTGTGGATGCGAATCAACTCTTGACTATGGGTTCAATTTCAAAAATACTCCTATCAATATTGATAATGAGAGTACAATTTGTATTGTTAAGAATCCTGTGTATCATTCCAAGACAAAGCATATTCAGATTAGGCATCACTTTTATCGAGATTGTTATGAGCACAGGCTCATCAATGTAGTTAAGGTTCACACGGATGACAATGTAGCTGATTTACTCACAAAGGTTTTGATGTGTCACGATTCAATCACTTGGTCGTGAGCATTGGAATGATTAACTACTAAGCTTCGCTTAAGGGGAGGACTATAAGGTGTTAGTATAGTCCTCGTATTGCTTGGGAGATGCTTGTTGATACTTAGTTTATATGAAGAAATTTTGGCAAAGTATCGTTTTTCCTGAAAGCACCGCTTGAAAGTATGCTTATGTTGAAAGTACTGTTTGTCGTATTAAAGTACTGTTCCAACGGTAATATTGATGGGTAATTGATAATAACGGTAACTTTGTTATTATAGGCTGTGATTTTTCAAATCCTACCTATAAATAACTACTTTCCGATTTTCAAGAAAGCATTATTCTATCCTCAATGGAAGTTTTTGATTCATGTACTGCTTCATTGCATAAGTTCTAAAAGTACTTCTTGGGAGCCAATATAGCATCTGCAGTGGTTGGACTAGCTATGCTTGTGACAGGTGTTTAATTTTTCAAAGCTTATTTTGGATGGGATGCTATCACATATATCCTCCGGTCAAAATGGCTAATGTACCCAAGGTTGTACAGTGTTTTCTTAAACAAGCAATTGGTGATGTTCCAAAATCACGCTTTGTTACCGTTATTGTGCAACAAGCCAAAATCTTTACATTTATGGCTAGGAGAAGTACTTTGTTCAGAGGTGGAGATATTCCATTAACTTCTACAATGATGGAAGTTGTTCGCCGCATTTAATGAAGCCGAGAGGATGAAGAAAGTGAAGGTCCCGATTCTGTTTCTCCAAGATCCGCTTCACAAAGTGCTGCCACAAGGTACTGATCCGAAAGTACCGCTTCTATTGAAGGTAATCGCATCTTCTTTACGTGGTAATCGCTTTCTCCAAGCCCGAGGTTCAAGCAGAGATTGAAAGAACACCTACCATCTCCACAACATTCTCGTTCTGCTCTTAAGAACATTCACATCTTCATGGTGATGATCATACTATTCCTCGTGAAGGTTTGACTTTAGATAATTATGCTTTGACAAGGGAGCTAGTTAGGATGAATAAGGCTGTTGAGTCTCAAGCTAAAGCGCTTAGGAAGTTGAGACGTAGGTATATCTGGTTGAGGAATTTTATTAAACCCTATATTCAAGGTTTCAATTTATGGGTTAAAGAGGAAAACAAACGCCGTAAACAACTTCGAAAGGAATTCAAACGAAAGAAGGTTCCTAAATCATCTCACAACTTGGGGAGGAATTTAGAAAAGGAAAATTTGAAAGAAGATGTTACAAAGAAGAAAGAATCGTAAGTAATCAGAAAAGATTATTTCGTGATTCGAGGAAGTGCAAGTTCAAAGTAATCAGATATTCAAAGTAACAACATCAAGGTACCGATGTTCAAGGTAATGAACATCAAAGTACTGATTTTCATGAAACATCTAGGCAAGAAGTAATAACTCCAAGGGTATTGAATTTTGAAGAAGAATCTGGTCCTTCTACATTTGTTATAGAAGAAGAGGAGGAAGCCACATTCATACCTATTCATTCTGCTAGTGATGATGAAGTAATTGCTACAATATTAGATTTATCACAACCAAGAGGAGGGGTTACTATTAGAGATGTACAAGAAGAAGAACAACCAAGAGCTTCTCAACCAGCC
Source organism: Chrysanthemum makinoi (assembly GCA_910596185.1). Classification (NCBI taxonomy): domain Eukaryota; kingdom Viridiplantae; phylum Streptophyta; class Magnoliopsida; order Asterales; family Asteraceae; genus Chrysanthemum; species Chrysanthemum makinoi. The sequence continues at coordinate 99,997,855 of OU343223.1, read as the reverse complement.
ATTGATCCTAAAGACAAAGGGAAAGGTATTCTGATTGAAACAAAGAAAAAGAAACTCACTTTGGCAGAACTTAGAGCAATTGAAGTTGCTAGGAATGAAGCTGCAGCTAGAAAAGTTCAAGAAGAGTTAGATGCTAAAGATAGAAAAGAACAGGAAGCTCAAGAAGCTCTGAATAGAGAAGCAGCTCAAAAGGTGCAAGATGAATTAGATGTTGAAACTATGAACCTTTATCCCCTACACCTCAAGTAGATTTATGCCAAGAAGACCTAATTTAGCTAAGGACAGGAATGCTATGATGGCTTATCCGAAAAGTCAAGGGTATAAAGGATTACAGAAGTTTAATTATCTTGAGATGAAAAGATTATATGATGCTAGGGAGGATTATAAGAATGTTGCAGCATCAAAGATTTTAGAGAAGAACCGACCTAAACCGAAAGGAAGAAGAGTTTAAAGAGAAAAAAGAAAACTGAAGTTAAGATGTTCGCCAAAGAAAGAAAAGGTTAAATTAAGATCTGAGACTAGTGATGAATTGAAGAATTATCTCAGAGTGGTAGATTTTGATTATTCAAAAGAAGATAATGACATGAAGATGAATAGATCAAAGATCGGTGTTTTTAAAGTTGTGAAATCCAAGAATGGAGATTACATGATTTTTCATAAAGAAGATGAAAGCTTCAAAGTTTTCAAAAGGCTATGGGATTTTATCGTGATATTATAGATAGAGTAGACTTATTCTACTTATATCATGTTGTGAAGGATTACTTTGAAAATAATCCATTGGAAGGGATTGGTTTGGTTGTACATGGTGATCTCATAACTATATGGGAAACTGATGAAGAGAGCAATCATGATATCCGGAAGAATCAAGAAAGCTGGGAAATAGTTTGCTGGAGATTCTTTGAAGAATCTGGAGTTCATGTTTGAGCTAGAAAATGGAACAATGATACACATGTTTGCGTAAAGAAGATATCCTCTACAGCTTGAGCTCATGAGAAGAATGCTAGAGCATGGATTGGAAGTAGAAGAGGCTAATGAAACTGCTTGCATGGTGATCAATTTGTTTATAAACTGGACTACCATTGCTGAATGATCAATAATCGGTATGAATTTTATTTGAATAAATACTTTTGATATATCAAGATACTTTTATTTAAAGTATCGCTGATCGTGACAAGATTTCATCAAAGTACTGTATGCTGAACTAAACCAGTTAAATAAATTTTAGAAGAAACCTTGTTGCTAAGTAATAAATATTTTGAAATAAAGGTTTAGTAAATGGTTTTTGTGATGATAACATCAATAGGTTATCAATCCACCATGGTTACAAAAGGATTGACTAATCCATGAGCAAACGGCTCGGGTAAAGATATATCAAACTTTTTAGTTGACAACTTGCTAATAAGTTGGATGGTATTCAACTCACCATATCAATAATGTGAAGAGTTGGCTAGCCCACAAGAAAATGGCTTGTGGTAAAGGCCGTGGAAAAACCATTATTGGTAATTAGTTCACCATTAGATAGAAGAACTAACTAGTCCGGAAGGGTACAGCTTTTGGTAAAGACAAAACAAATCTGTTGATAGCCGGTGGTTTGCTAAAAATCATATGGTTATCAATGTACCATGGTCTTACACACCAAAACATTTGGCTACCCCAGAGATAATGGCTTTGGTAAAGAGTTCTAAATCCATTAATTTTCAATGATTCACTTAAAAGTGATGAGAATAGTATGCAACTTAAACTAAATTAAATGAACAAATTGTCATATGTTGTCGTTGTTTGAAAAGATGGAGCTTTTTGGATGTCACTGTAAAGAGAACAATTCTAAGAGATACTTTGACAAGAACATGTTACAGAGATAAAGCTTAAAGACTAAGAAACAATCCGGCCTTAAAAAGATGAAGTCAAAGATATATTCACAAAGGAACTTGAAGTCAAGCAAGTAGAATTCAAGTTGGGGGAGGATTGTTGGGATATGAAAAGTCAAGATATCAAAGTAATCAAGATATCAAAGTACTGTAAGTTGCAAAGTACCGGAAGAAGTTAAAGACTCAAAGTACTGTTAAAGACAAAGTCAAAGTACTGCAATATGAAGTCAAAGTACCGCAAGAACAAAAGAACTGTTATATTCGCTTATGGAAAGAATTGTATTCTATGTTTAGATTACTTGTCATACAAGGTTATCAATTGTAAACCGACTAGGATATCCTTGAGCCTATAAAAGGACTCCTAGATTGGCATTAGAGATATGACTTACGATTTTAGAATTAGAGTTTTAGAGAAAAGTTCGATTATCTTAGAGTTGTATTAGAGTATCTCGCATAATAAGCGATTTAGAGTTTATAATAAAAGGTTATTCTTCTTAGCTTTGTTAAGTAAATTCCTCGTACTTAATAAAGATTACTCGTTTTTTGTTAATAACTTAGAATTTATCCGAGGTTATTAAACCTTAACAAGCTAGTTAAGATAGTTTGATTAAAGTATATCGATCCAACAATATGCATGAATAGTTTATTGGTAGCTACCCTTGTTTCGGTAGTTTTGAATGGCGGTAGAGGCTAGTTGCTTAGGAGATATGACCAACTGACCCTAAGTGAGTACTGAGACGGAAAGGTAAGATATGACCAAATGACGACCCTTTATACTTGTGCGATTTGACCAACTGATCACCTACCGTTTGGATGAACTTAAGAAATAAAGTGGTTAAGTTAAGCTAACACCTGGCATTCACTATTATAAGTCTAGCATGTAGCGATACTTAATGACTCGGCTTAGGGGACCAGGAACAATTGGACTTATGAGGGGACACCTGACTTCTCCAGTGGTGGCATCTTTGCAGATAGGTTAGGCTTAATTGACCAAATGTCGTCCTCTCGACTTTGACCCATTCGGTAATTGGAAGTAATTAGACGTAGATATTACTAGCTAGGATGATTAACTAGGTTAGCACCACCTCTCTATTGATTACACATTTGCCTTTATTTGCTTTTATCTGCTTTAGTAGTTAATTAATTCCTTATCGAAATTATATTAAAATCTGTGACACCTAGACTTAGTATTAATCCAACACACATAGCTCTTAGGGACTTAATTCTACCTACTACACTACACACGCATTTACACTGCCCGTTAGTGCATTAGGGTAGACCATAAGTATAACGAGACATTGAAAATATTAAAACCTGGTCAGTAAAACCTGCATCAACCATTCAAAACTTGTTGGAATAAAATCTTGGGATGCTTTGAAAGAGTCCGAAACGAACCTTGGTAGCCTCTAACAATTATCATCCTTTTGTTTCTAATACCATGTTAAATAAGGATATGGATCTAAGTCATTCCTTTATTTAACTATTCTGTTTCTCGATGTTTGTGATGAAGCAAGATTACCAAATCTTCTGATCGTATTTCAGAAAGATCTTGGGCATGGCCATGCAAATATCTTTTCAACCCTACGAGGGGCCCAGCAGTATTAAACTTCAAAATGATTTTGAATGAACAAATTCTTTATTAACTACAAGCAAAACCGATGAACTTTGCAATACTTCTGAAAACAATCCTTATAACTACAAATTATGTATAGCGTTAAATTGCTTCATAGAAATGTACTACATCCATGACAGTTCTCTGGTATCTCAAGTCTAAGGATAACTATTTATAATTTACTTGATGACAAGATCTATAAAGTACAATCATGTAGTTGGGTAAGTCCTATATTCAATTCATGAAATATCATGTGAATTTGGTATGACAACGCATCAATATACTTTCAAGTATATTATCAAAACTCATATTTGTCTTAATTCAATAATATTCCTAAATTATTAATTGACAACGAACTATTTAAAATAACATAAGTTATTCACGAATTTAAACATGTAAAGGCAGGATACAATATATTATAAATGAAAATAAACATACCAAGTATTTTAATTCATTATAAATAATAATTGTTTAACATCCATTATCTAAATACTAAATAGATCAATGCATGAAATTTCTTGTTGATGAATTATGCCTCAAGTCATGATAATCATACTTGTTGATCAGGCATAAATCAACCAACTTTGATCTATCGGAATTTTGAGAATACTTATTTTAAAAATTCAACTAGTGAAGTTCTTGTATGTGTGCATTCAAATAATTTGATATTGCTACATAATATTTCATAAAATATGTGGCAACCTCAACCACCAATTTATGATAATCAAATTTTCAAAAAAAAAATAAAGTTTAAAGTATTCTAACTCTTTAATGTATAATGCAACCATGCTCTTAGTGATCACAACTAGTTTACATAGCCGATGATGAAATCCTACCATGATTAGTATTGAGTGTCATCTCAATTAAATCAGCATCATTGTATACAAACAATAATATGTTCATTAAAACTCCGTAAACTTTAATATCTATTGTGTAATGTTTGATGCCTACCAAACTTTCAAGTTTGATGGCTATGACAATTTTCACAACAGTTGACATATTTTTTATTCATAGAATCTGAGAGCAACTCCAAGAAATGCAATTCTAAATCCAAACATATATTCTATTTATTACACTAGTTATCTATAACTTTCAATTAGATATCAATGTTATCAAATCATCTTGCATTCAAGCATGATACAACAATAACATGATGTACATGAAAAATCCTTATATCTCATTCATGTTCTATATATCCATTTAGACTTTCTAAATGATATGTCATGTTCTATCAGTTTCATTATTTCAAATATTAATAAACATTTATTCCAAGGTTATATGTTTTATTTTCTAAATCTTTCAAGTGAAGTTTCATTCCAAGCTAAGACTTAACATTTAACTTATATAGAATATTACTTCCTATATGTTATACAACATATATGATTTAGGAAATTAAACATAATACTCCCACTAGCTTTCGTGAATACTTAGGAGTTATCTTATTTTAATTATAAATCAAAACATGGATTTAATGATCAAACATAAGCTTTATCTCCTAGATACTTGCATAAATCCATTCATAAATTATTGCATTTTGTACACTTCCAAAGATTATTTGAATTCATAAACTCCTTTTGATTACTTACTGTCCTCGCACAAGTAATCATTCAAGAAAGAGTTTTGATATTCTATTATCATATTTCATATTAATCAAAATTAGTATGACAATCATAATCTTTATATATTTAGGGTGCGTTTGGTTTGTCTCTATTAATCACAATGGGTAAGGGTGTTGGTATAGAGTGGAATGATAATGGAGGGTATGAAGAAACCACCCACACACATAATATATGAGGAAACCTTCACATTTGGGTATCCTCATTCCATTGTGGTGGGCCACATAACCAACCAAACAATATTAATGACTTTCAAAGTCATAGACCCATACCCATACACCCCAACCAAACGGGCCCTTAATGTACTTAGAATATTCAATCACAGTTAATTGCTTAAGTGTGATTAATAATCTTGTCACAAGACATGCATTAAATATACGTACAATATTGTCCATATGATTTTTTTCATAAATAATTAAACCACTAGGGTTTTTCTTCTCTTTGAAGAAACTCATCTCCATTATATAGTCTAACTATAGAGTTCAAGATAAACCAAATTTCAAAAAATTGATTATCTTTATAGACAACATCTTAACATTCATAGTATGAGTGATAACGCTCAGATTGTGCATGTTTTTAGTAGCGTTATGTGTGCTTTTATATCTGTTATTTGGTTCTATTTGCGTGATTATAGTGCTTAAACGCATCAAAAGATGTTTGTCTAGTGTTTATAACCAAGTGCAAGGAAACGAATGGAAAATTAAGAAATGTTCAGCAAAATGAAGATTCCCGCCTCAAAGTCCGAATCAAGATCTCAAGGACCTTGAAGACCATAGTGATTGAAGAACCAAGTTCTAGCAAAGCAGTTAAGAGATCAAGTTTCCGTACTCAGAATCCAACCGATCGCTTGCTCATGCGCCGATCGGCCGAATACCACCAGAAACAACACTATGGCCATCACCATCGATCGGTCGCAACCGCAACCGGATCGGTTGGCCGCTTTTTAGAAGACCAACCGGATCGGTTGGTCGTATGACCTGGAGAGAAGCTGCAGTTGCCAAATCTTCATCACTAAGCTCCCCCTTTGCATCCAAACGATTCTAGGACCTTCTCTTGGTGTATTCTAGTCCCTTCCTTACTCCTTGGAGGCCAAGTTCAGAAATTAATACCCTAGGCCTTGGAACTAGTATAAATAGAGGCTAATTGTGAGCATATGAGACACACCTCAAATACAAATCTCTCTACTCATCAAACAAAGCCTTAAGCTCTCAAAATTCATCCTTAGAAGTCCAGAGAAGTTTGGAGATCCAGAAGTTCCACATTTGGAGGCTAAACCACCAAGAAGTCTACCCTAATACTTTGAGAATCATTACTACACCATTTGTAATCTTATTCCAAGCATTGTAAGATTTTCAATCATGTTTTCTAATGTTCAAAGTTCTGAGTTTATATTCATGTTTGCTATGAGTGGCTAGTTTCTTTATGCACTTGCTTAAATGATGTTGATTATCATATGATTAGTTAGTGATTGTGTTAACATGTTTTAATTCAATTTCAAGTTGATTCTAAGATCCAATGTGCTAAAATTTCTTAGTCGACATTTGTTAAGTCACATTTGTTAATCTAAGTTTGGTAATAATATTGATAAGATTCAATCGCTAGTTCAAATAGTTTAACATGTTTGCTATTATCTATTCTTTATCATCATGATTTGATCATATGGATGATTGTGTTAACATGTTTTACATTCTTGATTCTATTACATAGTGACAACAAGAATTGATAATAATTGTAATATTGTAATACGAAATTTTTTGATTATTTTCATTATTCAGGAATTGGATTGGTTGGTAACATCTAAATGGTCGTAAGATTAGTTGTTGAGAATCAATTGTAGCCTTTTGTCTATGATCGGTTACCTTTTGTATTGACCATTTCTTAAGCAATTTGATGAACAAGTGGATGTTTTGTGTTTAAGTTTATGTATGTAGACTTATGAAACTTGAATTGATCTTGAATTGATTGGTTAAACTTAATGCTTGTTTTTATGAACTAAAATCTTGACGAAGGTTTAACTTGTAAGAACAATAGATTAGTTTTCAAACTAATTATCATAACCAACATGTTAAGAGGTTAACACAATCACATTAATCTATGATATGAAACTAGTTTAAGCAAGTGTAGTTTTTAATCATCTGAATTTTATTATATCTATTTGCTTTATTATATGTTTTGGATAGACTCCGTTAATTCAAACTTGTGTTTAGATTCACTCAAATCCTCGTAACCATCCCGACTTACCTTCTTAATCTTGCTATAACGGACGAGTATACTTGCTCGTATGTGTTATTGGTAATATTGGTAATTCACCTTTTATAAATTTAAAACTTGCACCAACCGGGCACATCAAGTTTTGGCGCCACGCTGGGATTTGATTGTGTTTCAAGAAGTTTTTGAATTTTCTCACGATTGACCCAAAATTTTTCTCGAAACCTTAACCGATCCGGTTGTACCTCAACCGATCGGCATTTATTTTTTTCATCACTTAGTCGGGTCTAACCGATCGGTCGAACCCCGCAACCGATCCGGTTACCCAATCTGACCCATAAAAACTATTTTCGTTGTTTGTCCGTGTGTTTAGATATTGCCCGATTCTCTAGGACGTTGTATGAACACTCGAGCAGCGAGAATAGAACCAATTACACCTCTTACCAACCCCGAACGCTTGATTCGAAGAAGAAGAAGAAGAACTCTTTTCATACTATTGGAAAATCGTGTACCAAGAGTACCAAACCCACCATTTGATAATCTCGTAGAAGCCAAAGTTGTTTACAACCCTTTCACCAATTTACCTTTTCCCATGGCGGACGATCAACCCATGTGGGGAACCAACCGAGCCGTAGCACCAACTACCGGAAGTGCTATTGTTGCTATCAATCTTGGTGACAACTTCACCGTGAAGGGACATCACCTTTCTATGATCAAAGATCGTCAATTCGATGGTCGCCGGGCGATCCAAGATAAGCACATTGCCAATTCATCGAATTTGCGGCATGTTCTGTTATGGCGACACCGATGTCAATGCCATCAAACTTAAACTTTTCCCATCATCACCGTCGGAGATGCTAAAGTATGGTACAATGAATTAACCCCGTGAATCATCAATACTTGGGAGGAGATGAGGCAAGCTTTTGTAAGCCGATTCTTTCCACTGCCATGTTTGATCGATTAATGGGAGAAATTCGTGCTTTCACCCAAAACCCAAACGAATCACTAGTCGAAGCTTGGCTTCGAATGAAAGATTTGCTTCGTAGTTGTCATGGACATGGACTATCAAAAGGAACCATTATCCAAATCTTTTACCATGGACTAGATGAAATCTCTCAAGGCATCCTTGATGCGGGAGGAATTTTTCTCTATAAGACTCCCAACGATGCACATCAATTGCTCAAGATCGAAAGTACTTTCAAACTTGATTGGTCAAAAGATTCCAAAACCAAACCTCTCCGAAAAACCGTTGCTTTTGTCGAAAACACCGATGCTTCAAAACTCATGGAGAAGATGGAAGCGTTAACCTCAAAAATCGACTCGCAATATAAAGATATCAAAGATGAAATGAAAGAAATGCGAGACGGATGTAACAATTGTGGAGGAAATCATCCATCGCATTAGTGCGAAGATAAACCTATGGGTGGACCGGAAGGAGAAGCAAATTACGCCAAGGAGGATACCGTGGAGGAGGGTATCAGTATTATTACGGTTGAAATTCTAGAAATTGGCAAGATCGCCGACCAAGGGATGACAACCGTGATTCTCAACCACGAACCGACGATCCACCACCACAAAATCCCACAAAAGATGGAAGAAACCGAATTCGAGAAACCATGAGAGAATTCGTGGCCGCCAAAAATCTTCAAATTATTTTATCAAAAATCAATTTTTCAATCTCAAAGCCAAAGTTGAGCAAGGACAAAAAATCATCAAGCATCTATCCAAGATCTTGAAAACAAGTTTGGCGGACTTTCACCAACATTCCTCTAGACCGTCTGGTTCATTGCCAAGTAACACCCAATCCAACCCAAAACCGTCAAATGATAAGACGTACCGTCCACCACAAACAAGAAATGAGCATATCAATGTCGTTTCACAAGAAGTGGTCTCGTGACATCCACCACCTAATCCTAATACCCCTGCCACCACCGATAGTGAGGATGAAAATGAAGAACCAAACACAACTCAAACCACCAAAAAGAAAAACATTCCATCCGTTAAGGCGTATACACCAAAAATTCCTTATCCTCCGCCAAAGAAAGAAAAGATTGAAGAGCGTTATAAGAAGTTTATTGAAATAATCAAAGAGGTTAGACTCAATGTTCCACTCGTTGATGTTATAGCCGAATGCCCAATTTTGAAATTTTGAAAGAACTTCTTAATAACAAAAGCAAGCTTGAGCAAATATCGCAGCCTTTTCTTAACGAAGAATGCCTATTGTCCAAAACAAGATCCCACCAAAGCTCAAGATCCCGGGAGCTTATTCCATGTACTTTCGAATAATGTTAAATGTGATGCTTTGGCCGATCTTGTCGCAAGTATCAATTTGATGCCTTATTCGCTATATTCCAAGTTGTAACAACAAACAAACCAACAAAAATGAGCATTCGATTGGCAAATCATTCCTACCAATATCCTGTGGGAATCACCGAGAATATGCTTGTTCAAGTCGGTAAATTCATTTTTCCCGTGGACTTTGTGATCTTGGAAATGGAAGAAGATAGTAAAGTTCCACTCATTCTAGGAAGACCTTTCCAATATCGATGCAATCATCAAAGTGAAAGGAAAAGAACTCAACCTTGGAGTTGGGAAGATCGAATCACTTTTCTAATCGATAAAGCAATGCGCTACCCACATTCCAGTGATGACACTTGTTTTAACATCGATAATATTGATGAAGTCATCGAAGAAGAATTGGACGCATTACTTAACGAATCCGACCCATTCATGACTACCTCTGAAAAGATCAATGAAACAGACTTTGATAAAGAGTTTGATGATTTCATGAAAGTAGAATTAGAAGGAGATAACTCAGAAGAAGAAGAAATAGAGGAAGAGGAAGAAAATTTTGAAGAAATAACTTTCAATGACGAGATGCTAATTAAATCCTCTATCGAAGAACCACCCACAGATCTCTAACTCAAACCTCCCTGCATCATCTTGAATATGCTTATTTGGAGGAAAACTCTCTTCTTCCAAAGAGTCATATCTTCATTGCTCGAGAATAGTGAGAAAGAAAGTTTAGTTTCGCCCTCAAAATCACAAACAAGCTTTTGCTTGGAAAACATCCACATCCCGTGAATTAGTCCCAATTTCTCGCAAACACAAAATCAATTTCAAAGAAGGGATTAAACCTATGGTAGAACGTCAACATAGACTCAATCCCAACATGAAAGAAGTTGTTAAAAAGGAAATCATAAAACTTCTCGATGCCGGAATCATTTACCCAATTGAGGATAGCCCTTGGGTAAGCCCCTGTCACCTGTTCCCAAGAAAGGAGGAATGACGGTTGTGACTAATGAGCTAAATGAACTAGTTCCAACTAGAATCACACTGTGGCGGCTTGTATGATTACTATCGTAGTTAAACAAAGCCACCAGAAAGGATCACTTTCCACTCCCATTCATGGATCAAATGCTTGAAAGATTGGTAGGAAATAAATTCTTTTGTTTCCTCAACGGATTTTCGGGATATTTCCAAATTCCCATCGATCCTAACGATCAAGAAAAGACCACTTTCACTTGTCCTTTTGGAACCTATGCATATCGGCGTATGCCTTTTGGTCTTTGCAATGCACCCACGACTTTTCAAAGGTGTATGATCGCCATATTCCAAGACATGCTAGAAACCTCCATGGAAGTTTTATGGATGACTTTTCGCCTTTGGAGACTCATTTGAAGCTTGTCTTTCTAATCTCGATAAAATGCTCGAAGATGCTAAGTCTGCACATCTTGTCCTTAATCGAAAAATGCCACTTCATGGTAACCGAAGGAATTGTGCTTGGCCACAAAATCTCTAGTGCCGAAATGGAAGTAGACAAGGCAAAGGTCGATGTCATCTCAAAACTTCCACCACCAACTAACGCCAAAGCCTTAGAAGTTTTTAGGACATGCCGGTTTTACCGATTCATCAAAGATTTCTCCAAAATATCTCGTCCGATGACAAAACTTCTTGAGAAAGAATCTATCTTTGACTTCAATGTTGATTGCATAAAAGCTTTCAAAACACCGAAATCTCAACTTACTAGTGCTCCTCATCATGGTTTCACCTAATTGGTCACTACCCTTCAACTTATGTGCGACGCAGTTATTTTGCCCGCGTCTTAGGACAACGTGAAGGAAAACACTTTCTATATATTTTGCTAGCAAGACATAATAGTGCTCAAAGAAAATTATACCGTCACCTAAAAGAATTATTGGTCGTCGCTTTGGCATTCGACAAATTCGATCATACTCGTGCTCTAAAAATAATGCTTTTACCGATCATTCAGCCAAGTATCTCTGCTCACCAAGCAAGATGCTAAACCACGTCTTAGTCGATGGATTTTGCTACTCCAAGAATTTGACATCAAATCAAAAGAAGGAGCAGAGAATCTTGTCACGATCACTTATCTCGCCTTGAAAATCCCGACCTTGAGGAGTTAAAAGAAGAGGAAATCGATGATTATTTTCCCGATGAAACTCTCATGACCATTGATGAAACCGACGATCCCCGGTTTTTTTGACTTTAACTACCTCGAGGAATTCTCAAGAAGGTCTAACTCATGCTCAAAGAAGCAAATTCTTTCTAACTTAAATACTACTTTTGGGAAGAGCCATATCTTTTCAAAATGTGTCCCATGGGATGATCCAAGATGTGTTTCGTTCCAAACCAAAAATTCTTGACGAATGTCATCATGGCCCAACTGGGGACATTATGGTCCTTCCACCACAGCTAAGAAAGTTTTTGATGCCGATTCTATTGGCCAAAAATATTCAAAGAAGCACACACACTTGTTCAGAATTGTGACGCTTGTCAAAGAACCACCAATCTCTCCCGAAGAGATGAAATGCCACTAACAAGCATTCAAGTGTGTGAAATATTCGATATTTGGGGAATAGATTTCATGGGACCCTTCCCTAAATCCCACAAATTCAATACATTCTCGTTATAGATTACGTGTCCAAATGGGCGTAAGCTGGCTTTACCCACAAACCATGCTCGTGGTCGTCAGTTAATTTTCTAAAAGCTTTTCGCCGTTATGGAATTCCCAAGGCATTAATAAGTTTATCGAGGAACCCATTTAGAACCAACAAATGGAGAAAACATGAAAAGATATGGAGTTCATCATCGATTTTATGCATGTTCTATCATCCACAAACCAATGGTCAAGTTGAAAATACCAACAGAGCTCTCAAAAGAATACTAGAAAAACGGGAAGGACAATCCTTCAGTAGGCAAAGAAACTTGACGCCTCGGGCATTTCAGACGGCTTATAAAACTCCAATTAACACAACTCCTACAGCACTCGTATGGAAAGACTTGTCATTTGCCGCTCAAGTTGAACATCGCTTATTGGGCCCTCGAAATTGCAACACCGATCTCAAAATAGTCTGGAGAGAAAGATTCTTGCAATTGCACCTAACTCGATGAATTAAGACTCCAAGCTTATGAAAATTCCAAACAGTATAAAGCTAGAACAAAAGCTTATCACGATAAAAGCTACGATTAAAAGAATTCAAAGCCGAGATAAATTTCTTTAACATGAAATTCAGATTCAAAGCTCCTAAATTACAACCAAAATGGTTTGGACCATATATCGTTAAACATGGATATCCATCCGATGTATGTCAACTCTATGACAAACATGGTGGAAGTTTCATTGTTAATGGACACCGAATCAAGTTATATTACGACAAGGAGCAAACAAATGAAGTTTCATGTGCCAGCCCATGAAAACGAATTAAACTATCACCTTTGTAGCACCATTTCCGTGAAGAATCCCACAATTGTTCCATGGAAACCATCTCGAAGTTCGTCTGACGATACGGGCTACTGGTGAAGAATTCATGTACATCCCGAACTTTACAATGTTCAAAGCTGCCTTGTAGCTAAATAAATTCGGGAAGATTCGAGTCGCCGATGAATCTAATAAAACAAGCGCTTCTCGAGGCAACCCGTGTTTTGATTTTCTGTGGTCACTCCCCAAAGTCTTAACCTTCGTTGAACTTAAGTGTGGGGGTGCCATCCTTTAATAAAACCTTTTGTTTGTTTATAAGATTTTGTGTGTGTGATGATTTCTCCAATGGACGCCAGAATGAAGAAAGATTTTAAGTCGATAAACTCATTGACATATCCGTTTCATCTCTATTTTCTCTATTTCTATACTTTGAAGTTCATTTTTCATTGAGGACAATGTCTAACTTAAGTGTGGGGGGTGAATAGGAAAAATTAGAGTTTTCATGCTTAAATTTTAAAATTTTGTTTGCCCTTGTGATCTAGTTGTCTTCACGCTTTTAGGATTATCTATTAGAATAACTGGATTAACCCATCGGGTAAAATTGGTAATATTTGAAACTTGAGATGTGTTCCGATTACTATTGCAATCCATTCCGATCGATAAACATTTGCTAGCACATATTATATCATTTCCACTAAATTGTGAGGATTTGAGCCTATTTCTTATTAGCATACATCTTTTACGCTTAGATCTTTTTGCTATGAGTGTGCTGGTGATTTTATTTATTCTAGAACTTGTGCTTGTAAATCATTACTAGACCGCAGTGAGATTGCATTCGTGCGATATAAGTAAATTCGTGTGATAAAGAGGCACCTTAGGATTTACCCAAATGGCCTTCCATTTTACATCTAATGATATTTAGCTAGCCACATTGGTTAGTTAACCACCCACATGGACCCATTTATAGTGCTCATTTTTAGCACTAGATACCCTTAGTACACCTTCTGAGCCATCCTTTTCATTTTTTCACCTTAAAAATACAAAAAGATTTTACACTTTAAACCTTAGCCTACCCTGTATCAATGTCTAAACGGTTGGTTGCTAGTCACCTGGAAAGTGAAGATTGTTCAAATGATTATGAGTACCACATCCTATGAGATTGATTGTGCCATGAGTTAAAAATATATATATATATATATATATATATATATATATATATATATATATATATATATATATATATATATATATATATATATATATATATATATGTGTGTGTTGAAAGTATGAGAAAATAATAGCCAATGAGCTATGATCATGGAACAATTGTCATGTAAAGCGAAAAGCTGTGGAAAGCGGAAAACAAGAAAGCAAAGCTATAATCGTTTATTTGGTTCGTGGAATGTTTGGTAGCTAGCAACACGGGTATTAGACTTGATTTCATTTTTATTTTAACACCAATTTCATAAACATTTCCATGCCTTATCCATACCCTTAACCCTTAGCCATATCATTATAACCCGAATAAAAGCCCTCTTTAGATGTTTTTGCTTGGTGCTCACGCCACGTCGATGGAGTTTTGTTTCTTGTACAAGCTTATGGTAATAATCTAATCATGACTGAGCAATGAGTGTGATTTATCTTGTTACTCCACTAAAAATGAGTGATTGAGTGAATTATATTTCGTCCTTTTCGTGAGATGTTCTGAAATGTTAATCATGGGAGAAAATCATTGGATATTGTCAAACATCTTGATGTTTCACCTTTATAAAGCATAATTGATGAATCTCTTGTATTTATACTTGGTTGATTTGCATCACATTTTCATAATCACGATCTCGTACTGGATGTTTTTTCTAGATTTGCTTGAGGGCAAGCAAAGTTTAAGGGGAATTTGATAACGCCGATTGTGCATGTTTTAGTAGCGTTATGTGTGCTTTTATATCCATTTGGTTATATTTATGCGTGATTATAGTGCTTAAACGCTTCAAAAGATGTTTGT
Source organism: Chrysanthemum makinoi (assembly GCA_910596185.1). Lineage (NCBI taxonomy): Eukaryota > Viridiplantae > Streptophyta > Magnoliopsida > Asterales > Asteraceae > Chrysanthemum > Chrysanthemum makinoi. Next base: position 99,982,827 of record OU343223.1, on the reverse strand, counting down.
CTAGTGTTTATAACCAAGTGCGGGGAAACGAATGGAAAATTAAGAAATGTTCAAAGAAAACGAAGATTCCCGCCTCAAGAAGTCTGAATCAAGATCTCAAGGACCTTTGAAGACCATAGTGATTGAAGAACCAACTTCTACAAAGCAAAGTGAAGAAGAGATCAAGTTTCCGTTACTCAGAGAATCCAACCGGATCGGTTGCTCATGCACCAGATCGTTGGAATACCGTAAACAACACTATGGCCATCACCAACCGACGCAACCCGCGAACCGACGGCTTGGCCGCTTTGTAGAAGACCAACCGGATCGGTTGGTCGTATGACCGATCCTTAGAGAAGCCGCAGTTGCCAAATCTTCATCACTAAGCTTCCCTTTGCATCCAAACGATTCTAGGACCTTCTCTTGGTGTATTCTAGTCCCTTCCTTACTCCTTGGAGGCCAAGTTCAGCAATTAATACCCTAGGCCTTGGAACTAGTATAAATAGAGGCTAATTGTGAGCATATGAGACACACCTCAAATACAAATCTCTTTACTCATCAAACAAAGCCTTAAGCTCTCAAAATTCGTCCTTAGAAGTCCAGAAAAGTTTGGAGATCCAGAAGTTCCACATTTGGAGGCCAAACCACCAAGAAGTCTACCCCAATACTTTGAGAATCATTACTACACCATTTGTAATCTTATTCCAAGCATTGTAAGACTTTCAATCATGTTTTCTAATGTTCAAAGTTTTGAGTTTATGTTCATGTTTGCTATGAGTGGCTAGTTTCTTTATGCACTTGCTTAAATGATGTTGATTATCATATGATTAGTTAGTGATTGTGTTAACATGTTTTAATTCAATTTCAAGTTGATTCTAAGATCCAATTGTGCTAAAGTTTCATAGTGACATTTGTTAATCAAGTTTGGCTAATTGATAATAATCGTTGGGGTCGAAAGAACTTATTGTTATTCAACTAGTCATAATCATTTTGTCTATGGATGATTGTTTTACCCATTATTCTTGATTACACAAAGGAACTAAGGTGTGATTGTAATAGAAACGCTTTTTTGATTATCAAATTGGATTGGTTGGAAATATCTAAATGGTCGTAAGATTAGTTGTTGAGAATCAATTGTAGCCTTTTGTCTATGATCGGTTACCTTTTGTATTGACCATTTCTTAAGCAATTTGATGAACAAGTGGATGTTTTTGTGTTTAAGTTTATGTATGTAGACTTATGAAACTTGAATTGATCTTGAATTGATTGGTTAAATTTAATGCTTGTTTTTATGAACTAAAATCTTGACGAAGGTTTAACTTGTAAGAACAATAGATTAGTTTTTCAACTAATTATCACAACCAACATGTTAAGAGGTTAACACAATCACATTAATCTATGATATGAAACTAGTTTAAGCAAGTGTAGTTTTTAATCATCTGAATTTCATTATATCTATTTGCTTTATTATATGTTTTGGATAGACTGCGTTAATTCAAACTTGTGTTTAGATTCACTCAAATCCTCAACGATCCCGACTTACCTTCATAATCTTGCTATAACGGACGAGTATACTTGCTCGTATGTGTTACTGGTAATATTGGTAATTCACCTTTTATAAATTTAAAACTTGCACCAACCGGGCACATCAATGAGTAATTTACCCAATTCAATATTTGGTAATGCATCATAATGATTATCAGGTTTACCATAATCATGTAACTCATAATCCTCAACATATTAATCAAATATATGATATATCCTTGCAGATCTATGAATGAGAATTCCATCATCTTGAGGTCTATCATTTACATGTTTGGCCTCATTATGATATTCACTAATGTATTTTGAAAGATTTCGCATTTTGTAATTCTATCTCTACAAGATATAAAAACCTCCCACTTGTCTTTTGTAATTTATAGACTATCTATAAATACTCAGCAAATAGAGCAACAATACAATGTTCTCATTTTGGGACATTACATAATACATTGACAGTTCCTGACTCTAGTTTTTTAATGACCAACTTCATCAGAAGTTTAACAATTCAGAACTTCATTTTAAAACTTGATGTGATTCATCACATTTCTTAATATAATGGTGTCTTATTAATCTTCTAGATTGGAGTCTTATTGAGTATATTCAATCCATACTCAATTTTCTAACCTTGGTAACTTTTGGAAGAAAATAAAATATAGTTATCTTGAATCAAACAATATAACAAGAGTTTGATTTTCCTAACTGAACATACCATAAACATGTGGTATTTCATTAGAAAAAATATTGTGAGACAATCTAACAATATTATAAGATAGCCATATTTCTTTTGGCTTATCTATTTACCAACTAAGTCATCTTAATAATATAATAAAATTTTCAAGCCAATTGCATGATTTATAACACAATTACTTTTTGACCAAGTCACTTCATATCCATGTTTTAACAAAAAGACATAAACTGGTATAATTCCACTATACGTTATAAATCATTGATTAACTCAATGACTTCTTGTATATGTCTTAATTAAAAACATAACAAGTTAACGTCTTACTTTGTTATAAGTCTTGTAACAGTTAAAAGACTTCATGTTTGTGACTTTACAATAAAACGTAAACATATTTAACTAAAGTATTCATGAACACCACCAATTTGGTTTCATTAGTAATTTCAAGTTAATTTATTTCTTCACAATAATGTAGAACTACATTATTTCTTTATTTATTTATGGCATTCCGTGAATACATAAATATTCATATTGAAGTAGTATTAGATTACTTCATTCATTTATGTCATTCCAAAATTCATAAATATTCAAATTGAAGTAGCCTTAGATTACTTCATTCATGTATGTCATTCCAAGAATTCATAAATATTCAAATTGAAGTAGCCTTGTTATCATATTGACACTTGTTCTAATAGGTGTCTAATATTATAAACTGCAAACTTTCCAGATACGGTCTCACGTAACATGGAGATTTACCTTGTTATTGCAATCTAGCTAAGCTCACATAAACATAAATTACAACATCAAGTGTTTCTTGGATTAGATGTGTATAAGTCATATTAGAACATTAGTCTCTTACTTTGCAGTCAAGAGAATCCTTTAAATCATATTTCTATGTGTTGTACTATGCACACAATAAAGAGTTCTCCCACTTGTGCATGGAACAACATCATGTAGCAGATAAATAACACGATACACATTTGTTTATGTGATCAATATGACTGTGTCATAGATATTAGCATAATTAGTAGATATAGAACTACTTAATTAGAAAGGAAACACATATGACAATCCTTGAAAATATGAGTGTCTATCTTTGGAAAGTAATTATCTTGAGACATTCTAGAGATAACGTAGATTACAACCAAGATGACAAAGCTTGTAGCTCTCACTGAATTAGATATCATTACAATAATTTCTTATTTAATAATAAGAACATAATGCTCCCACTGGATTTGACATCATTGTAAGTGTTTCATTAACCGCAAAGAAAATAGTGTGTTATTTACTTTCCTACATCTTTCATACGAATAATTACTTAGGTACTAAAAGAATGTACTCTACTACGTAGATGATAGACTATCCGTCAATGCTATTAACTTGAAAATTGAGCATGCAATTTCTTTCTTAATAGGTCTACCATCCCTACAATGGTATGTAGTACCTATAAATGGTCAAAGCAAAACAACTAGATAAATATACTAGTTTGTCTTTTACCAATTTTTCGGTAATTAGTCTAGCTTCTAATTTTAATAACTCATAAAGTGTCATACATATTTTCATGTTAATCAAATATTATATTTGTTACAAAAAGAATTTAATCAATAATAAGGATGATGAAATCTCTATGAAAATGTGAATCTCTTAACTATTAAAGTTTGCTATGAGTTATATTAGAATTTAGACAATTTGAATGTTCCTACCTTTCTCATTCATGAAAAGGAATATTATTGTGTCTCACTCTTCTTCTCATAAAAAGAGACTTTATTTGTCTTTTAAGTAAATTTTTCTTAATCAAACATTTGTTTGAAAACAGAATTAGATCAATTTACCAAAGCCCAAACTGCGTTTATGGTTTAACGTTGCATTAAATCATTAAAAAAATTTACAAAATTCAATTTTAGTATTTTCGATAATAGATCTTTAAGAAATCAAATTCCTGTTGGTTAATATTCATATAAACCATAAAATTTCCTTAAAGCTAGGATCCAAATTGACATAGTATCATTACATCAGTTGATCTGCTAGTAAATGATAGTATTCAACAAGGTAATTGTCGAACAATAATTGAAAAACATTTTTCAATTCCTAGATCATTATGGGATTTACAATTATAAAACCAAGTTGCAATGTAAACATGTTGCATCCACATCTTATGCCTTAAGTCATAGGTCTCGCTAACTAACTAAATTAAGTTGTCTAATTTAAAAAACTATAAATGTGTCCACTTTTGCTCTCATGCAACATAGACATTTACTTTTCCATTGCAATCTAGCTAAGTTCTCACATAACGTAAATTGCAACTTCAAGTGTTCTTTTAATTAGATGGCACAAACTTAAATTTTAAGGGTACTAATTTTTATTTTGGTGTCAAATCAAATATGTACAAAGATGTCATGCATTCATCTTGTATCATATGTGTGGAAAACTAGAAGGGGGTTGAATAGTTTTACCATTAAAACTTCGCTTAAACTATTTAGATCGACTTATGTCAATCTATTTAATGTGTATGTTGGATGATGATATATAAGCATATAAATAAGTAATGCAAAGATAAAGAGTAAAGGAACACAAAACCACCGATTACTAGTATTTATAGTGGTTCGGCTACGAGGACACCTTCCTTGCCCTACTCCACTCCCCGAGTTCCCCACTCGAGAGTTTGTAAGCACTACACAACACAAGCTCCTTAATGTAGCGGAGAAGCCTTTAAAACGTCTCATACTCTTTATCTGGTACTAGGCTAGACACCGAGTTCTTCTACAAGGTAGAACCATACCTATCACAACGTCGCCTACACTTTATCTGGTACAAGGTTAGATACCGATTTCCATTACACGGAGGAACTACTACCCAACACTACACCACTACATGACTACTCCAAAGGAGACACACTCCTTATTACAATATCATAAGGATATCAATATCCTTTAACCCAAACTAACTATCTTATACATTGATGCACCATATCGAATGTACACCCTTGGCACCTTTCACTAATGCCTTTGACATGACCCTTCGGCACCTTTCACTAATGCCTTCACACCACCCCACCTTTCACTAATGCCTTTAACACAACACTCTATGGAGGGAGAAAAAGAACTATCAACAAGAGACACTTCAGTGGTCTTGATGATGGCGAAGCTTAGAAACTCATGACCTTGAGCTTGCACGTCTTCAAGTGGTGGTGATCTCGCCTTTAAGAGGAACCTAGAGGATCACACAAACATAAAACTACATAGCATGATCTTTTGGTTCAGAGGTTAGAGATGTTACAATACTAAGAGAGAGTATGTGTAAAAGTGGTGGTGAGCAAGAGAGAAATGGCTCACTATTTATAGACAAAAATGTCTATTGTCCCACGGATCCCTTCTCAGAGGGATCCGGCTAGTGCAATTCTAGGGATCCGGCTGCTGGGTCAGCTTAAGTCCGGATTTCGGGTTGCAAACCGGGTTATGGGTTATAGGTTATGAACCATGGGTTATGGGTAATAAATTATGGATACCCAACAAGATGCAATGTATCTTGACATTGGGTCATGGGTCTTGGGTCATGGATCATGGATAATACCCAACATGACTTCATGCATGATGTCATGTAATGGGTTATGGATCAAGCTCCATGGGTATGTGTAAGATATAGGATTTCACAAACACATCATACCAAATACATAAGGGGCGTATACAAGTTTTTAGAGAGAGAAAGGGAAGAGAGTTGGGAACTATGTGAAACAAAGAAAAATGGTATTGAAGCTCCAACCCTCTACCTTGGGAGGTAGAGGGTATTTATAGTGTCTTACAATAAACGCCCTACTACGTGGATCGGCATACAAGGTAAAGACCCATCCGTCCTCCACGGTTTTACTTAACTAACTTCTTACTAATATAAAATAACTACGACTACGAGCTTTCTAATGATTACATATACTTGAGGTGACCCACACTTTAATGATGAATTTTCTAATTCTAACAATCTCCCCCAAGGGAGGTCACCTCAATTTACACGTAATACAAAAGATATTACATTAAGATTATTCTTGAATTCTTGTTTAAGTCCTTTGCTCAGTAGCTCGTAGTCTTTGATTCTTCATGATATCCATGTTTGAATAAATCAAGTGGAGGTCTTTAACCGATCCACGGATGATGAATTTTGAGCTTGAGATCATCGCGCAAATTCCTGACTCTTCCATTGTGGTGTTGACATTATGTGACGTTGTGACAGCTTGACCCATGCTCACATTCGGATCATGATTTCTTCTTATCGAGTAGGAAGCTTTAGTTGATTCATGATATTTGCCAGGCCAGAAGCGCATGAGTGAGAATATCGAGTCGCTGGTGCTTTTATCATGATTTCTTTTGAAATGAATGTGTTGTGTGAGCATGCGGCTATGGATTGACCTCTCATTCTCTGACACCGCAAGTGTCTACCATACAAATGTTAGCAATAAAGCGCATCGAAAAGTGTTTTTGATCACTTTCGCCGAAATTGAGGTACACGCCCACGCCTCGTTGATCGCATAGTAATCGCCTGCGGATCAAGTATAATCAAGAATCTCCTGACAGGGTTTCACAAATGCTCTAGCCGTTTCAAACCGAACGCCTCAAAGAAGACAACACAGTGAGCGTAACCGTAATTGAGATTCACCGATTGATGAAAAATGATTTGAAAACAATCACCTGCTTAATAAAGTGTTTTTACAATACAACGAAGGTTTTAAGGAAAATCAATTATCAATCATAAACACCTTTTTTTTGAAATATAAATACACAAAGATGTGCTAGAGAAAAGAATTTTAAGCACAACGACCGGTTTTTCAAAGGTATCCGTCAACATATAACCGAATCCGTGATTGATTCAAAAATTTGAATCTCCCATTGTTTCGCTCTCATTGTCACTTGGTTGATCTATTGGATAGATCTCACATGCCACCTACCAAGAGCTTGTTTGATGTTTGCTCTAGAAGGCTTTCCATCTTCATTGTGAATATGTTTGCATATCACTCAGATGTTCTGGCAATACCACAAGGATAATGCTTAGGACTCTTAAAATATATTCTCTCTTTCCACAATGTGTGAAACAGGGAGTCTGCATTGATTGTGTCCTAATGAGATTTATAGATGATCTCATGGCTCTAGACTCAATTGTGCACATTTGGTTCCTATGCCGGAGACTAGGAGAGGGTCTCCTTCTTCAATATCATCAATCTCTAAGAGAAAGTCGATAGATTATGTAGGTTCCCCGTGAGAATGAAACAAGCCCTTTTAAGAGGAACTTGAGTAGCTTGGGAAGTTTTAAAGTGCGCCACCGGGTCCGCTTCTTGTCTTCAATAACAGTTACCTTAGTAAACACCAGTATATATGTATTGAACCCTGAGATTCTGTTGAAATAATGGAGGGCTATTTCTTTTCACCCTTTTCACATTCATTTTTTTTCATTCTTCAACCCCTTTAGTGCTTACCGAGACTTCATTACTAGAACCTTGTTGGGTTAATTCAGCTACCTATCTCAAATCCGCTCTTCCCATATCTCACTTTTCTCCCTTTTTTTCATAATACCTAAGGACTCTACACTATCTAGTGGATTGTCTCTAGATCCCTCCACCAAGGATCGGGAATGAATACCTAATCTAACCATCCTTATATCACCATACATAAAGTAAATTTGGTCGGTCTTTTTGGTATTGTTCATCAGCCATTGGAACCAATTAAAAACCATTTGAAAATCAATCCAAGTACTTGTGATACATGATCAAAACATTTTGTACCAATGTTTTTGATATTTTAGAAAACGGCCTCAACATGCATCATATGTTTGAAATCATTTTGGCACATGGAGGCAAGAGGAAGAATTTACTTCTTTGATAAATATTTTCTAAAAATCTACATTACCCCATCAAAATCGTTGTTTCAATATAGAAGACATTTTCGGAAAGAATGTGGTTTTCAAAAATTTGTCTCCCCTCAATATGTGCATCTGATTTTGAAATTGTTTAGCACATATTAGGGAAAACCTGCACTTAGAGACAAATCACCACGCTTAATCCATTTTGGTTTGATATAAATGCTCCCCTTAACATGTGCATGGAAAATTTAAAATCGCTTGGCACATGCAGGAGGAGAGCTTGTTAATCACATATAAAACCATTTATCAAATTATCGCTTAAATCCAATTTAAATCACAAATTCTCCCCGATCACAATTTACAAATCCTTTGAGAGTTGTGATCTCTATTGATTTAAATTTAATTTTGAGAGCTTTTGAGGAGAATAGTGACTTGCTTTTGAAAGACATTTTAACCGATAAGGATTAGATTTTGAGACTTTAAACTCCATTGACCACTCATGCATAAATATCTTTGAAAACATAACAATAGCCAAGGTCTTGAACCATTTGTATAAAACATTGTTCATTTTGATTATCCAAAAGTAGACCTTGCTTTTTACGTACAATTGTTTGAAAAATAACCTTTTTGATTGAATTGAAATCATTCTCCTCCTCAATCAATGACATGAGTTGTTGATTGAGCGTTAGATATTTTGACAAAGATAAGCCCATATGATTTTCAAAAATGGAGTCCGAGGTATTTTCAAAGCAATTTTGTTTTCATAAGATGACAAATATTTTTCAAGAATCATTAGACGGAGAAATATTTGGAAAGAAAACATTTGTCTTTTTGGTGACAAACATTTGTTTTAAGAATCATAGCATGAGATTTGAAAAATAAGATTAAGCATGGCTCGATCTTACCTTTTAAACGGTTATCATGAAATGACAATAAACCACCATTTTTCTCCGTCTCATTTTCTTTAAGCAATTTATGTACATTCGAAGAGCATCTAAAAACCCGTGACATTCTTTGAATGCCAACACAAAGTCCGTAGATGATATCGAATAATAATAAAAAATAATAAAAAACATGACAAAATAACAAATTTTTTGTAATTTTCAAGATTTTCTAATTTTTTATGGATTTTGAAAATTTTATAATTTTATATTTTCTTGTGGTTTTGAAATTTTGTATTTTTTTTTGAATAAATATATACAAGAGATAGATGAAGAAAACCATTTTACTCCTCGCCTCCTCGACGTTTGAGTGTTTCGGTTGTAGGCTCTTTAGACCAAGTCGTGGAAGGATAAACTCAAAACGTTCTCCAGGAAGAGCTTTGGTGAAGATGTTTAACCGGTATTGACTCCTCAAATAGAGTTCTACCACACCTTTTTCCACTTGTTCCCAATGAAATGATGTCAATGTCGATGTGCTTTGCTCTTGAATGTTGAACGTTGTTGAAAGAGAGAGCAATGGCACTTTTGTTATCACAATACAAAGGGATTTTGTTGAATTCAAAGCCATAGTCAGATAATTGGGATCTCATCCATAGGATTTGAGCACAACAAGAAGACATGGTTATGTATTCACCTGAGAGGATATAGAAGTGCTCATTTGTTTCAAGACCAAAACTCACAAGCTTATCACCCAAACACTGAGCACCTCCGCAGACGCATTTTCGACGCGGTATCTTGACACCGCATGGTTCCATCGCATATGTCGTTAGTGACATACCGTCCTTCTTGGTACCAAAGACCCATGTTGATGGTTCCTTGGAGATACCGAAGACCCTTTAACCGCTTCTGCTTGGTAGGCTTAGCCGGTATCTAGCACACATGCATACAAATCTAATAGAATATCAGTTCATCGGCTGTGAGGTACATCAGGGATCCAATCATACTTCGATATTTCGTTTGATCAACCATGATCCCCGAGTGGTCCTCATCCAGTTTTGTACGCTCCACCATGGGAGTGTCAACAGGGTCACAAGTGTCAAATCCAAATTTCTTTAAAATTTCATTTGCATATTTAGATTGATTAATAAAAATGCCTCCGGTACTTTGTGAAATTTGCAATCCCAAGAAAAATGACATTTGTCCCATCATTGACATTTGAAATTTGGAGCCCATCTTCTTATAAAAACGGTCACATTCATTGGGTCAGTCGAGGCAAAGATAATATCATCAACATAGATTTGAACGTGAATTAAATGTTTGCTTGACTTTTTGGTGAACAATGTCGGATCAACTACTCCTTTGTCAATCCAGAGATAGAAGAAAATTTGATAGCGATCATACCATGCCCTGGAGCTTGCTTCAAACCGAAAGAGCCTTCTTCAAGCCGATAGACATGAGTAGGATGCTCGGATTCACAAAACCTTCAGTTGGCTAACGATGCAACTTCTTTAAGATCTCCAAGGAAAACCGCCTTTACATCCATCCGATAGACTACCATGTTCTTACTTGCAAGATTAACCTAGAAGATTCGATTGTCTCAATACAAAGCAACTGGAGCAAATGATTCTTCAAAGTCAATACCTTCGACGGTATCCTTTTGCAACCAATCGAGCCTTGTTCTTTAAACATCACCATGCTCATCAAGTTTTACTTTGAAGATCCACTTTAGAGCAATGATCATAGCACAGAGAGCGGTATTAATTCCCATACATCTAGTCGAAACTCATGAATTTCTTCTTTCTGCATGGCATGAACCAAATTGTCTTCATTCATGGCGTTTTAACATCTTTGGTTCGACCTTGGATAGTATGGAGTTGAAGAAGCACCATAAGGCATCATTGCAAGTTGTTTTGCAGTGGATATTGGACGAGAGGGATTTCCAATGATGTTTTCCAATGGATGATCATGTGTCCATTTTCTAAGGTGTTCGTGTGGTTGTTGTTGAGGAACTAAGTAGCAGAGTCGATTTCTCCGATGAAGATGGTTCGATGATGATTCAAGAGCAAATATGTTTTCAAATGGGGCATCTTCAGGAGTAGCAAAGGGATTCTCTCCATCAAGGGTGCCGTACAATTCCATGATGTACACTAGATGATTGATGATTGTTGATGAGACAGAGTGACCAAGCAAGCTTCTTGACTTAACGACATAGAAACCTAGGGTTAACTTCATTGAGTGGATAGAGCACCGTTGATGGAATTGGCGATCATTAGCAATTGGCTCATAATGTTCATCAAACATTGATCAAACAGCTTCTTCAAGTCATCTTCTCAAGGAGGTACATAATGAGTTGTTGGCGAAGAATCGTATACAAGAGTAGAACTGATGGGACTACTTGATGATGCGGGTCCGAAGCGGGTTGTCCCGAGCCATTTGACCGGTCAGCTCATCGAATATAACGTGAATTGTTTCCATGATATTTCGGGTTCTTTTGTTGTAGATTCGGTATCCTTTTCTGCTTGGTGCATATCCTACTAATACTCTGATGGATCTAGGACACTCTCCTTGTGTCAATGATATTTTGTATGATATTATCAAGCAAGCGGAATTTACTTAAGTAATACTTAGAAGAATTAATATGATGTATGAGAAAAAACACAAGTTAACACAAAACTCAAGCTCCAATATTATTAATGAATAATACGAGTGATCTTAACTTATCACTAGGATTACACCTTGAAGATTTCGTAGGTAATATTGTAATATAATACGTACATAAGACAATGACCTAGGATCTCCTTTTATACAACAAGGAGTCCTTTACAAGATAAGTATATAGCTAACATAATAGAATATACATAAAATCTATTCTATACTTATCAAGACGCGTTTAACCTTATCATAAACTGATAGCAGTGGTAATGAAGAACTTGCATGGGAATACGCTTCACTCGCTAGTGTTAAACCAAGCAAGGTAAACCACTACTATCCGTGGTAACGATTATTCCCAACAATCCTCCCCTAAACTTATGATTTCTCTGCAAATCAATAAGTTTCTCCAATATGCATTAACTTCAAGGATTTGGGGAATTCAATCAAACACTTACTTCTCTTAACTTTTGTATAGCTCTTGAACACTGATCTTGAAGCCTTTGTAATAATGATCTGACCTTCTCATTGTCTTCATTGACTCTTATGTGTAAGCTTAACATTATTGTAGCTCATTCTAAGTGGATATTCTTTTCTCGCCAAGCATGAAAAAGTCTTCTCCATTAGTCGTAGAAACATGATGAACTTCACATGAATCATAGTAAAACCATTTAGTACCAAAACATGTGAACAAGGTTTTCCAGAGTCATCATCAGCATTTGGTTCAAAAATCCTTCTAAGATTTACCCATAACTGCATCTCCTTTGCATCTTTGAGATCTTGAGCATTAAACCTTTCTTGAACAAATTTCCATAGTGTATTAAGGTCATCTGTATCAAAAGATTTAATAAGATCTTCAAATGTCATGAAAGATGAAGTTTCTCCTCCCAGCCTTGTAATCTTCCATGTTGAAGCAAGATTGCTAGCAGTGTAAACTTCCCAATCAATGATAGGATATCGAATTTGCAGTGGTTCTCGATAAAACTCGTCTTCAATCACAATCATTTCAAGTCATTTGATCTTCAAGTGAACTTCTCAAGAGGAATCTCCTTTTCAAGAGACTTTGTATGATCTTTATCAACCTTAGTCTTCTTAATAGTTTGAGAATCACTTACTTTAGCCTTTTCTTCAATCTAGGAATCTCTCTTCTTCTTCTCGTAACCCATTGGAATAAAAGATTTATCTTGTTTCACAGTCAGAGTAAGCCTTTTCAACTTGATCATCAGACATTCCTTTAAATTGATGCATTTTCCATTTACCAACATGACAACAATAAGACTTCATATATGCAAGTATTTGAGCCTTGGTTGGTTTTCTTGGTTTCTTCCTCGACTTTTTGGATGAATTAATCACATCTTCAAGTGCTTGATTGTTCTTCATTTCAATAAAATCCTTTAGCCGAGAGCCTTTTGTTCCTCGCTAAGGATGCATCACAACAAGGTCAATTGCCTTTTTCTTGATTTTCGGATTATTAGCCACCGAAACTAATATCATCTTTAGGAACATAGCTAAACTCGGAGCTCTTTCATAATTGTAGGTTGAACAGTGGAAATAGAATCTTTAGTATCTTCCATTCTATCCAATCTTTTAGCTTCCAAAAAGCTTAGAACTTCCATTTCTTTCAATCTTTTCTTCTCAAAGAACTTTCTCAGAATTTGATCTTCTCGCTATATTCGAGCAAATTTCTATCAAGATCAATCTGAACTTTTCTTTTCTTTTAAATTTTACCTTCAAAGTTGTCAGACATCTTCCATAACTGCTACCCTTGTCTCTCAATTTATCAAATTCTTCACTTGCAAAGGGCAATATTTCTGCTCAGCAGCTGGCAATAAAATCGTGGTAAAATCGTTGCAGCTTTGTCTTGATCTTCAAGTTGCTCTCCATGAGTTTCAACTTCTTTTGCTCCTTTACTTGTATCTCCTTCATCTTCAAAATCAATTTCCTCCCCCCTGTCAACCTGCCTCCCCCTCGTTGGAGGAATTTCCCAAATCTTGATTAGTCAATCACCATTAGAAGTAGGATGAAGATGAAATCACCATCTTTGCAATCTGCTGTGCTTTTTCAACCTCTCATCTTTCCTTTAAGGTCCGAATCTCTGTCTTTAATAGTTGAACATCCTTGGCATGCTTCTTCTAACAAGAGCTGCTTTTGTAGAAACTCAACCTCGCTGCTAATTTGGTACACGTAACCATTAATTCTAATTGGTTTCCACCGCCTCAAGACCCAACCGTGTTACCTGCTCGAGAGGTGAATCATGGGGCATTGGTCCAGATTCCCCCATAGTAGGACTAGGTGGAAGTCTAGAACCACCACTGCTTGTTCCTAGACCAAAGGTGCGTAGAACTTGTTGTGTTGTCATGAGAGGAGTTGATCATTAGACCTTCTCTCATTTCGAATCGTGGGGTATAATCAATGTTGGGAACATCAATTATAGGTGTATTTTTGTTCGGATGAAATGTTAGCAAGCATGTGGGGTAGGAGAGGTGTAAAAATCATATTGCCATCTTTATTTAACTTTTGAAAAACTTTAGGCTTTAGGCAACTGATTTGATAAAGCTAGTATGAGGTTGCAAATTGAAATTCATACAAGGTACTGCACAAACCCGGGATACATTAAAAATTTGGTTTTACTTTGTACATTGCCTTTCATACTTGTAAAAATATAGTTGGACCAGTTGAAAATCTTATCAGTGACTAGACAAACCAAATGATAAGCCATGGTTGAACTAAAAACAGGGCCACTCTTCTCGGTAGACTTTTGTAAGTAGGCCACAAGGTTGTGCTCATCTGCAAATTTCAAAGAAGCCATAGAAACTTTTGATGAAAAATATGATTATGTCAGTAAGAATTGAAGTAATGACTAGCCAATTGAGAGAAAAAGATATATAGGGTTAGGGTTTAGAATTGATGCGCAAGTAAAATTATCTTTAGAAAGTAGTTATAATATAGAAAGAAGATAATTTACTTAAAATATTAACCCTATATATATGACTATCAATGGTTACTTTCAACGGCTAGTAAAAATAAATTAATGACATAATTGTAACGGCTAGAACAATAGTGGTAAAATAACACCGTGAAAGTGTGAACTAGCAAAGGGTAATTTTCACAAAAATTTCAAAAGTTGAAAGATAAAATCATTAGAAAACAATATCGCTCCCATTATAGTTTTAGAAAACTATCAACTATCAACGGATTTGATATGTTCTACCATGAGCCGTTTGCTATGGAGTAGCCAACTCTTAATCATAAAGAATATGGTGAGTTGATAACCATATAGTTGTTGGTAAACTATCAACCATAAACGGATTTGTCAAGTCTTTACCAAGAGCCATTTGCTCGACTAGTTGATTCTTATGTGTATAAGACATGGTGAATCAATAACCATTTGATGTGTATCTCAGATATACACCTTTTAACTCCAACTTCTCATCAAAACATAATATACAAACTCATACAACAATTGCATTACCCTACAGCCCTCAATACCGAAAACATTTATGGAGTAAGCATTCCAAGACTTGTTACCAAGTACTGAAATCTTCCCACATCAAGACCTTTTGTTAATAAATCAAAGATAGTCATCATAAAATTTTGACAACTTGACAACTTGAATTTGTCCCTTTTCATAGCAATCTCTAATGAAATGGTGTCTAATTTCAATATGTTTGGTCTTTGTGTGTTGAATAGGATTCTTGATTATGCAAATGGTACTGCTATTGTCAATATGTATGATGGTATTCATGAAATTGTACCCATAGTCCAAGAGTTGATTTTGAAGCCATAGTACTTGAGCACAAAGAACTTGCAAAGAATATACTCGCTTCAGTTGAAGAATTAGCCACCATTGTTTTGTTTCACGCCATTACACTAACCTGTTACAAAGAAATTGACATCCACCGCTTGTAGATTTTCTATCCAGCTAGCTCCAAAGATAGTCACTATCCAGTAAGTAACCGATCTAAAGGAGAATCTCGAGTACCACAATCCCAGAGTAGGATATGCTTTAAGATATCCGAAAATCTTCTTCACAAATCCAAGTGAGAGAACTTGGGAGTAACTTGAAACCTGCACTGCACACACAAAGCAAACATAATATCTGGTCTAGATGATGTAAGATACATCAAAGAGCCAATCATAGATCTGTACATGTGCACATCAACAGCTTCACCACTATTTTCCTTCAGAAGTAGATGTGTAGTCTTGTCTCATAGAGTCCCGATGACTTTGCATTAGTGAACTTGAACTTCCTTAGTATCTACATATTTATCTTGATTAATGAAAATACCATCCGGCTTTGTAATACTTGAAGTCCTAAAAGAATGTGAGTTCTCCCATAGAACTCATCTGAAATTTTCTTCATTGTTTCTCAAAATCTTTGCACATCTCTGTCTTTGTAGACCCAAAATGATATCATCAACATATACTTGGACAAGCAAGATATCATTCTTGTCTTTCTTAATGAACAAAGTTTGATCCACTCTGCCTCTATGAAACCCATTAGCAAGAAGATAAGTAGTTAAGGTTTCATACCATTTTCTTGGTGCTTGATGCAAGCCATACAAAGCTTTAACAACCCAGAGACTTTGTTAGGATATTCGTGGTCTTCAAAGCCTGAGGTTGTGAGACATAAACTTTCATCTATCGCCATATAGAAAAGCACTTTTACATCAATTTGATAGACTTTAAAGCCCATAAAATAGGCATTGCAAATTTTAATTGCTTCAATCCTTGCAAATAGGCAAACACTTCTTCATAGTCAATACCCTCCTTTGAGTATATCCCCAGCCACAAGCCTAGCTTTGTTTTCAGAACAACCCCTTTCATCTTTTCTTGTTTCAACACCCATTTAGTACCTATTACCTTCTTGCAAGAAGGCAAATCACAAAGCACCCATACTTTTTGAAGCTTAAATTGAAGCAACTCTTCTTGCATTGCTTCCACCCAACTGTCATCTTCAAGTGCCTTGTAAACATTCTTTGGCTCCATTTGTGACAGAAAACACATAAATAGACATTCATTCTTGCCTTCATGTATTTTAGATTCATATATTTTACTTATGAATCCATGAACATCGGCAACTTGTTGTTTCTAGTCTTCACAGGCGAATAGACATCCCCAATCACATTTTCAAGAGGATGTGATTTATGAATAGAAGTGTGGGAGTCCGAGAACCGCAATCTCTCTGGCATATTAGAAATTTCAACATCATTGCTTGAGCTTCCATAGCAACTGAGTGGTGATTCCCACATCCGGTGTTGCAGTGGAAACACTTTTGTCGGTGGAATCTGAATTGTCACCGCTTTCAAAATTATCATCATTCAAATTACTATTTCCTTTTTTTCCAAATCACTGGGATGAACAACTCCAGTTTTAAATCATTATTATCCTGATAGTCCTAAAGAGGTAGACTAAATTCATCTTGATCATCTGCATCCTCTTTGCTTGGTTCATCATCATCAAGAAACTCTCTCAATCAGAATAAAAGAAGATGTTCTCAGAGAAACAAGCACATAATTCATAGTATTTGTTAGAGTATCAAGATCAAACATCTTTCCGGACCGCCTTTGATATTGACTTTATTTTCCAGAACTCAACATGCATTTTCTTCAATCTTTTAGGTTCTTAAGTTGAATACTCTGAAAGCTTTACTAACCATAGAATACCCAACAAAATACCCTTCATCAGCCTTTTCATCAAACTTACCCAGATAATCTATGGTATTGAGAATAGATACATGACACCCAAATGGTCTCATGAAGTCTAGGGTAGGTGTCTTCTCCCTAAACAATTCATAAGGTTTCTTGTTCTTTTCATTACCACTAAAACCCTGCTTTTGCACATAACATGCAAAGTTAAGTTAATCGCCCAAAAGTAATTGGCAATTTAGAATCGGCCAACATAGTTCTACAGCTTCTATCAGGTGTCCGTTTCTCCTCTCAGCAACACCATTTTGTTGAGGAGTTCTAGCCACACTAAATTTTAATACCTTTATCTCTGCAAAACTCATCCATAACTCTATTCTTAAATTCGGTTCCATTATCACACCTAATGATTTTAACTTTCATATCATATTGGTTTTCATCTTCTGTGATAAATATTTTGAGAATGCCTGTTGTTTCATCCTTAGTTCCAAGAAAGAAAACCCATGTAAATCACAAAATCATCACTACCACAAGACAATATTTCTTAAGATTCAAGTCAGCCTACGTATGTAGGACCAAATAAGTCTATATGTAACATTTGAAGTGGGTGAGCAATAGAGTTAACCAACTTTGACCCAGAAGCTCTCTGTTGTTTGCCTTTAAGACAAGCCACACAGGTTTGATCATTTTCAAATCTTTTCTAAGGTAGACCTCTCACCAAACCATCTTTGACAATCTTGTTAATGGTTTTGAAGTTAACATGACCAAGTCTTCTATGCCATAACATGGATTCATCCACTATGGCCTTTGCAAGCAAGCAAGCATAATCATCTTTTCTTTGTTCATATCAAAGCTATAGAGATTGTTTTCTAGGAATTTTAAGAAGAATCACTTTCATCGTGCATCTTAAAATCCTTAGAGAGAACAAAGCACATATCTTTGGAAAAAGAACATTGTTCATCTTGTCACACATTTGTGACACACTAAAGAGATTGTACTTAAGCTCCTTTACATAATACACAGGTTCAAAATCCAAGTTACGCTTTTAATAACACCTTTACCAGAAACTTTTCCATTTACTCCACCTCCAAAGTACATATTGCCCATCATAATGCTCAAAACAAAAGATAGGACTTGTTGCCAGTCATGTGCCTTGAACACCCACTATCTCGTATATCTTTGATCCGACCTTTTTGTCCTTGGATGTTCCCCACATATGAGTAAAGAGTTAGTTTCTTTTGGGGACCCAAGCCATGATTGACTTGGATCCTCGCGGTATCAATATAGTTAATCTATCAAAGGTCATTGATACACCATTGGGATTGGTTGTAGAGGTATTTACTTTAGGTTTCCATTCCCAACGCAAGCAGGCCTTCACAAGATTGCCCATGTCCCCCCTTTTCTTATTAAAACCCTTCTTGGTAACTTTGAATGAGCAGTGGTAATCTGGTTTCTTTTAGGTACCCACTGCTGGTTATTATTAATCTTTTTAGCTTGAAAGGTTCTTTTCCGCTTGTTCGATTTATTAAAACTTGTTTTGGTGTTTGCACTTTAGCTGTGACTTAGGGTAGCAAGTGTTAAGCTTTTGCAAAGGGCAAGTGTTTTGAGGCCACTTCTAAGTTGAACTGCTCTTGGGACCATTTTGCAATGGGAATTAGGGTGAACATTATGTTGATACTTGTTAGTCTCCACCCTTTTATACCCATAGACTTCCCTTCTCCCAACATGATAGTCACAATAAGCATGTAAATGATCAAAACTACCACAGATATAGCATGCCTTATTGTTCATAACAAAATCACTACCTAGTTGTTGAGATTTAACATGATTCCAACTCCTCTCGTTACCCCTAGGAGCTGTGAGGCTTGTTCCTATACATCTCAACATACCACTAGCTTGGTCTAGGTTTATTAACCGTTTCCTAGGTTCCTCTCAGAATAAAGATAACAACTTTGGGATAGTAGTCTCTACATTCTTTTTAACATCCTCATCAACAACTCATGAGTCACCGCACTCTCAAAAACATCATTATTAAGCTTACTCTCTTCCTCACTCTTCACCACTGTGTTCTTTAAAGGACCATATTCTCTTACAAGTTCCTTAAAGTCTTCTAAACCAGTATGAGCTAAATCTACACCCTGAGGTGATGGAACACCTCTTAGTGGTGGGGTAATCAGATATAACCCATACCGCACTTAGCTTTATTAATTACTTGAGCATTCCAAGTTTTATCAATTGACTTAGATCGATGATAACATGTGTCTACAATTAAATTGACATTTTTAATTTTCTTTTGGAGTTTTTCAAGCTCCTTTTGGTATGCTTCATTCACAGCAGGTTGTATGTTCTACCTCTCTCTAAGAAGAATCATATCATCATTATAATTTGACTCATTTGCCCGATAGTGCTCTATATTTGCTTTTCTAATACTGCCATAGCTCTCCCAAGATTAGCCATAGTATAATTAAAGATATAATTTTCTTCCTTTCATTAGAGTACAAATCATTAAGTCTTTCAACTTCTTTAGCAACCCTACATGTTTTAGAACAACTATCAAAGTTTTGTACCTCGAATCGAGAAAGCCATGAGAGCAAATTCAAGAGCAACAAGAGCATCTTCTTCTCTTGTTCATCAGCTATGAAACTCCAATCATAGCTCACACCATCAATAGCCAACATTGCCTTTGGTTCTTCCACGCCATTCCTTCTTTGCTTGTACCATGTAGATTTGTTGTCCTTGGTCTTTGGTCTTCTACATTCTCTAGCAAAATGTCCAAACTTGTGGCGGTTAAAGCACTCCACTTTCTTCTGATCAAAACCCGCAGATCATCACCATTAATGTGGATAGGCTTGCCGCTTCTTGTAGAATTTTATAGCCCTCATGCTAAGAAGAGCTATCTGCCATTTTATATCCATCTCCTCCAAGTCATCTTCATCAATTTGCTCTATGTCTTCATGAGTTAAGACAGAGCCATCAACTGTGGAGATAAAGCATAAAAGGTAGGATCTCCAATACTAGCAACCTTCTTTTGGAACCGCTAGAGTAACATTAACATTACCTGAAACTTTAGAACCTACAAAGGGCAATATCATCATCACTTTCATCTTCTAATCATCACAATGATTTGACAACAATGCCAAGCTACTAGAGCTTGTACCAAGTTTCCCCGCCTTCTTCAACCTTTGCTCAATAAGTTTGAAGTTGTTGTAAAGATCATTGAGCTTCATTGTTTCAATGTACGCTTTGTTTTCCTAGAGAGTAACATTGGTTTGAAACTCTGAAGGCAAACTTCTTAGAAACTTCAAATTGAGGTCTTCCTTTCTACCCAATGCCAAACACAGCTTAGTTGTGTAACAATCTTCTAAAGTTTGGTAAAATGCTATCAAGTGAGTCATTGCTTGTGCGAGAATTTTTCATAACTTTGCTTTAACAATGTCTTCGAAGTCTTCTTTGTTGCATCATTACCACCAAATACCGAAAGCAAATCTCTTCAAACAGCTTCTTTAGTAGTCTTGAATTTGTCAATGCAATAACGGCCCTAGGAAGAGTCATCGACAATGACTTCTAGCTTAAGATCATTCTTCTTGAGCTTTTTCAAGATCGGATTCAAAGCACGTAAACTTTCACAACATCTATGTCACCAACTTTTTAAGTAGTGGTCACAGACTTGAAAGAATCACCAAGTTGAATAATCTCCCATAGAGCATAGTCCTGTATAAGGAAGTATTGCTCAATCAAGATCCTCCACATCTCAAACTCATTGCTTAAGCTTAGGAAGTCTGGGTGAAGAGAGTTTGATTGGTTGTTTTCCATCTCCATTGTCTCGGAGTGAGCGAGTCAAGCTAATTCTTGATCTTCTAAAACAAAATATCGTAACCTATCTCCATACCACTTGATGGATATAGGACACTCTCCTTGTGTCAATGATATTTTGTATGATATTATCAAGCAAGCGAAATTTACTTAAGTAATACTTAGAAGACGAATTATATGATGTATGAGAATAAACACAAGTTGACAAAACTCAAGCTCCAATCTTATTAATGAATAATACGAGTGATCTTAACTTATCACTAGGGTTACACCTTGAAGCTTTGGTAGGTAATATTGTAATATGATACGTTACTAAGACAATGACCTAGGATCTCCTTTTATACAACAAGGAGTCCTTTACAAGATAAGTATATAGCTAACATAATAGAATATACATAAAATCTATTCTATACTTATCAAGACGCATTTAACCTTATCATAAACTGATAGCAATGGTAATGAAGAACTGCTGGGAATACGTTTCCACTGCTAGTATTAAACCAAGCAGTGTAAACCACTACTATCCGTGGTAACGGATTATTCCCAACATACTCCAATGTCCGCTTTAGCTTTAAGTTTGCCTAAGTCTTGGCCCTCATTAGTTGGATAACACAATGCACCAAACACACGAAGGAATGAAAGATTAGGTTTTCGATTGTGGACAAGTTCATATGGAGTTTTCCATGAGAAGTGTGAATTAGGGATCGATTTTGAGTATAGCATGCGGGCAATGGCTTCAGACCAGAGAAACATTGAACCTTTAAGTAAATCAAAGATTGTTCTAACGGCTTCTACAAGAGTTCGATTTCGTCTTTCAACTACACCGTTCTGTTGAGGAGTTCGTGGAACACTTCTTTGATGACTGTGTTAATACAAATAAGCCGTAGAAACGTTTATTTATATTTTACGATCTTCTAATGTTTTGTCGATAACAAACGTAAAATCATTTTAACGAAACAAATAGAGTACGTAAATAGTTTGAGTTAATAGTTTTCTAACACACCTTCACATAAAATTCTAAAACAAGCTTAAGTGTTTTTATGATTTAGATATATATGTACAACAACTAGTGTTTACATATTGGGTTAACATATACTTAAACTAAGTATACTAAAATGGGTAAAAACATGTAAATACTAAAATGGGTAAAAACATGTAAATACTAAAATGGGTAATAAACTAGCAAATGGTATTAACCCATAACCCATGGTTTTATATATACCACTTAACCAAGTTCATTGTATCCTTAAGATACATTGTATCTAGAAAGAAAACCATGGATCAACCCATAACCCATGATCCATGACCCATAACCAAAAATACCCATGGGCAAAGAGGAGCGTTCCACGGATCCCTGGCTTTGTGCTAGCCGGATCCCAAGTGGAAGGGATCCGTGGGATCCGAGGAACAGTAGAGAATTTTCTCTATAAATAGAGAGCCATTTCTTCCTTTCTATGAATCATTTCTTACACATACTTCCCCAAAGTATTCTAACCCTCTAACCTCAGATCTAAGTGATCTATGTAGTTTGTCTTTTGTTTTTGTGTGATCTTCTAGGTTCCTCTTAAAGGAGAGATTACCACTTCTTGAAGACGCAAGCCCCATGAGTTGCCATGTTTCATCATCATCAAGACAACTAAGGTTCTCTTGTTGATAGTTCTTCCTTTCTCCATAGATGTTGGGTTGAAGGCATTAGTGAAGAATGCCAGAGAAGATAAGCATTAGTGAAAGGTGCTCATCATCCTGTCGCATTAGTGAAGAATGCTAAAGGTGTCAAGACGAAGGCATTAGTGAAGGGTGCCAAGTGTTGTGTCAAAGGCATTAGTGAAGGATGCCAAAGAATCAAATCAAGTAGCATTTATGAAGAAATTTTAGGTCGTATAATCGATGTGGTGCATCGTTATACATATAAGTATTTGTTTATTTACAAGGATGGTGATATCCTTAATGGTGTTGTAACAAGGAGTAGATCTCCTTGAGATTAGGTGTTGTGTCGGGAAGGGTAGTAGTTCCTCCATAGTAATGGAACTAGGTGCTTAGCCTAGTACCTAATAAAGGGTAGGCGACGCTGTGATAGGATTAGTTCTCCTAAGGTGTGAAAGAACTCGGTGGTTAGCCTAGCACCGTATAAAGGGTGGGCGACGTTGTGTTAGGTGTGGTTCGCCTTGGTGTGAAAGAACTCGGTATTTAGCTTTTGTAAAAAGGTGCGTTGCGTTGTAAGGCTTCCCGCCACAAGGAGTTGGTGTAGGTTTACGAACTCTCGGTAGGTGACTGAAGTGGAGCAAGGAAGGTGTCCTGTAGCCAACCACTATAAATAACTTGTGTCGTGGTGATGTACTTCTTACTCTTTATGTTCATTACACTTATATATCTATCTATCTATCAACGTCCAACATAAACAATCAAATAGATTGACATAAGTTGATCTAAATATTTAAAAAGAAGTTTTAAATTGGTAAAACTATTCAACCCCCTTCTAGTTTCCACAATTGGCATCAGAGCTTCGTTACCAAGTTTCTTAAAGTATGTTGTACTTTAAAGACTTGATACGATCCGTGTATGTTTGAAAACTACAAAGAAGGTTTTTTTTTGGTCATATTTTATTTTAAATCATTTTGTTGGACATTGATAGATGATTCTAACCACTTTTGTTTTTAAGAAATCTTCATGCTAGAATCTCTCCAAAATCTTCATTCAAAAATAAGGAAGTCAACATTCAAGGAAGGATCTAAAAATTAATCACAACTTACGTACACCAAGTACAAAGGATTACTTTAAAAGCTCATGAAGTATTTTTGGTGTTATGCCAAACCAAGAAGCATAGAGGTATGTTTTACTCTTCATTAGATAGGTTACATGAGTTCCATTTATTGTCATAAGTTCTCTTTGTTTGTTAATCACTAACATCATTAGAAGTCTCTTTCATCACCTTTTCGTCTTTTTCAACATCGGGAATGATATTATTTTTTTTCGTCAAACTAACGCCGTCATCACATATGAACCCTCGATATGTAATTCATCAAAATTGCTCATTCAAAACAATCTTCATATAATATCTAACTGTTTTTAGCAAGCTAATTCATAAGCTTACTACAAAATAATGCCAAACAACTCCTTTCTCGTTCACAAGAGGTTCCCTCTAGTTGTACTAGCGGATCCCAAATACAAAGGATCCCGGGAACCGTGGAACGTAACTCCCGCCTATATACGCTTTCAAAAATTCACCACTGATCTTTTTCCTCTACACTACACAAAACGACTAAGCTATCAATCCATCCTCATTGGATTCCATACTCTCAAGTATTCCTTCCTAGAACACCATTATAAGTAATTACATTAACTTGTTCTAATTTTCATCATCCTCATCCTAGGGTTTATGGTTTCTTAATTTTTAATCAATTAATTTAATTAGGGCTTTTAAATTAATCATGAAAAGGAGCTTTTAACAAAATCACATTGTGTTCACAACATTGTTAATACAAATCAAAACCATAAACCCATCTCAACTAATTTTACCTAATTGGAAAATCATTTTTTAGGACCAACCGTGCCCAAAGCTACTCAACAAGATCATCATGACACCGTTCACTACCTTACTCATTACTATCGTAAAAAGGGATTGACCAAAACCGACCATAAAATATTCAAAAGCCTTGTAAACGAATTATCCACGGTTGTCGTGTAGTCAAGGAATGTTTCTTGAAGATACCGACATTCGATGGTGTTTCGACAATCAACTTTTGATTGTCTCCTTGACATAGATGAACAAATGTCCTGGGTTTTCATTTTTGAATTTTACAAAAGCTTTAGGATCATTCGAAACGCCGATGATAGCATTTCAATCGCTTTCATCATCAATAAACAAAACTTCACTCTTCCTCTCAACACCTTTTGCTCAAATTCTTAGATTCCTTGTGAAGGAAATTGTATGTACTCTCAAGATTGGGCAATTAGCAGCCAAACCTTGCACTTGATCCTAAGCCTCTATACTCCTATTGATGAACCCGAAACCATCAGAGACACTATTTTCGTCAAAATAAGAGCTTACCAATCC
>OU343223.1:99845265-99957641 GCA_910596185.1 Chrysanthemum makinoi | reverse complement strand
GGTTGAATATGTTAAGCGGGTTGAATCGGTTAAGCGGGTTCGGGTTGACACATTTAACCCTTTTATACAAAATTTGGCACATGCAAGTTAAGCGGGTTAAACAGGTTGTCGGTCGACCATTTAACACATTTAACCGAATAATAAAATATAAGTAATTTTGAGTTTATGAAAAAAAATCTTAAGGTTTGGAATTAGGCCAGCTTATTTTGTTCCCAACCCGAACCCGACACATTTAATAAAGCGGTTAGATAGGTCGACAAACCGACCCAAAATCTATTTAGCACAACCCGAACACAGTAATTTTCGTAATGGGTTTCGAGTCGGGTTTTGTGTCGAGTCGAAATTGCCACCCCTGGCCCTATGTGCCAATCGATAGTGAAACCAGGGCCCAACGCTATTTATAAAATGATTTTTTTGAAGTATGAGATGAAGCTACGTGTACATTAGCTGTTTTTGAAACTCGATCATCTCTTTTAATTATGTAGTACTTTTTTTTTTTTTCGATAAAATTATATACTATTTTTAAAGTATGAGATAAAGCTACAAATTATAAATAACTTGAGTTGAAGATGCCGCCAAGCGCAATTGTTGATCTGAAGTTTTTGGATCAAAGTGCGGGCTCATGTATGCACTTACAAAAATGACCCATTAAGGGCATGTGCATCTCCCTATAATGACCTATTTTAGCAAGTGAATGCTATACTTGAATATTGTTGTGTTATCGAGTAGAATCTTTCCACAGGAAGTATGTTTCAACCTTCAATCGCTAATCTTGACATGCGATGTTCATGATAGCGAAACCCGTCTAAGCGTCCCCTCAAATTCCTTTTGCTATTTCAATAATCTTTGTGCAAAGTGCGCGCAGGCACGCCTCGCTAGACCATTGCAACAACGAAAATTCGAGCAAAGAATAGAACAGTAGTATCCTAAATATCTCGTATCAATATTAGCAAATGAAGATTGCCACATTCTTTCGAGTGGAAAGATTCCAATCGATGACACGACTATTCAGTTGGATAAGAGGTACTACGACCCGTTTCTTTAATGCTTAAAAATTATAGAAAGATCATGTTTTGACCGTGTAGCGATGCTCACTCAAAACCCAACCCGATAGAAAATATGCAAAGCTTATCCTTTATGAATACAATTTAAATATTTGATATTCAAGTGCTATATGACGAAAGCAGTTACCCGGTTAGCATGAAATTAAGTAAAACATAGCGGCAATCTGTGGCCCGCAGCCATTTTACATTCTGAAAGGCATCTGCGATAGGGTGGCATTTGGAAAAGGCACCAATTATTCATGGTGGTGATATGGCATACGATTGGATGTCGATACCTCTTAAGTACACCAAATGAATATTGTATAAGCGTATGCTTATTTCTCACGTAGTCCAAACTTTTACTAACACGTCAAAGCGGCAGAAGCGTATGAATAATGATAACAAATGGCTCGGAATATATATATACAATAGCGCGGGCAACCAACATGGCTGCATCACGCATTCGATATGATCGCCTTGCACATGCGAACCGCGAATGTACACATAATGGTGAGCATATTATCATCATCGCTTATAGAAAGAGAAAAGGTTAAAATTCATGTACGCGATAGCGCGAGCAGGCAACAGACAGTGAGCGCAAAACTATTTCAAAACATGTGACAACAGGCATCTTTGCCGCTTTGTGACCGTAATCATATATACATTCATTATAGAATACCAAGCTGCGATTGAACGAAACCGACCTTTACCAAGCCACGGAACCACTCAACATGCAGGACCATAAGCGACAAAGACTTTTACTAACACTTCACTACTGACAGAAACATATGAATAATGATAACGAATAAGGCTCAGATATATGTATACAATAGCGGCACCGGCAACCAAGTTGGCTGCAGATCACATTCGATATGAATGCCTTACCACGGTCGGGCCAAGCAAATGTACATGTAATGGTCGACATATTATCGTCATCGCCTATAGATAGAAGGTTAAAATTCATGTACCGCGGTAGTAAGCGTGGCAACAAACGATGACCGAAAACTATTTCAAAACCTTTGGCGACATGCATCGCGGCGTTTGTCATAAGTAATCATATATATATCCGTTTGAGAATCGAACGATGATAGAACCACAACCAACCTTTACGAAGGCACATAGCCAAAACCACTCAACATCGCAAGGACCGTGAAGAAAGCAACAAAAGCCTCCATGGCTGCGTTACAATAAGCGCCCGCCAAGAGAAGACCTTTTTAAAGGTTTGAATTATCAGTCAATAATAAACTTTAAAAGTGTAGCAAAAGAAAGGCAAGAAAACCTCGATGCGTTCTTGAATGCCACGCCAAAATAAGGCCTTTCTCAAGCTTTGAAATGTCGAGGTGTTAAAGAACAATATTTATCTCCAGCTGAACCATTGCTATTCAGCGTTTGGATATTCAAGAATAGCATTTACTGCGCCCGTGTAGCATCCTATAACCTCGCAAAGCGGTGATCAGTATTCGACTAAGAAAAAGCAATCCCAGTAAATCAATAGTAGGATTAGTTTTTCTTGGCCGAATACTGGTCACTCCAATCACTGTGTCAACGATAGCCTGAAATCCAAAAAATGGAAAACCGCGTGTTAAAGTTCCTGAAGAAAGAAAGTATAGAGTCAATTACCACTGCAAGGACCATAAGAAAGCAACAAAAGCCACTGTGGCAGCGTTACAATAAACGGCCCGAACAAAAGACACGGCTAAAGGTTTGAATTACCAGTCAATAATAAGCCTTAAAAGTGTAGCAAAGAAGAGAAGAAACCTCCATGGGCTGCGTTGAGCGCCACGCCAAGATAAGGCCTTTCTCAAGCTTTGAAGTATCATTAGTGTTAAGCGAGCGATATTTTTCTCCAGCGAGCCGTTGCTATTCAAAAGCGTTTGGGTATTCAAGAATAGCATTTCGCTACGTGTACCATCCTATTACCTCACAAAGTGATGATCATGTTTAACCAAGAAAAAGCAATCCCGTACATCGTAGTAGGATTAGTTTTCTTGTCGAATCTGGTCGCTACAATCATTGTCCCAATGATAGCCTGGAACCCAAAAAAAGGAAACAGCATCTTAAAGTTCCTGAAAAAAGAAAGTATGGAGTCAATTACCACTTAAACGGGAAAAAAACAAATAACCAAACTGGTAATAAGCTCTTTGGTTTTTTTGTTCCTTTTTTTCTTTAGAAAGAAGCTACTTTGTTCCACAATCGCCCCCTCAAATCCCTTTTGCTATTTCGACAACCTTTGTGCAAGGTCTTCGGCAGACGTACTGCCAGACCATTGCGACAACGAAAGGAATTCGAGGAGAAAATTAGAACATACCGGTATCTTAAACGTCTCGCATCAATATTAGCAAATGAAGGTTGTGACGTTCTTCCAAGTGGAAATATTCGAATCGATGGCACGACTATTCAGTTCGATAAGAGGTACTATGAGCCGTTTCTTTAATGCTTAAAAATTATAGAAAGATCACATCTGATATACTTTCCAATGTTTGAAAAAGGAAAAACATGGACGTAAACAACTTAGTTGATACAATATAAAGCTAGGTCAAAACGTCACGAACATGGTGTTTTATACTTTAAAACTAAACCATGACACATCTCGTAAACCATAAATGTCAATGTCCTGTTTTGAACCCAAATATGTTTTGATTCGTAACTAGTACTGACCCAAAACTCAACCCAGTATATAATCACGGAAAGTTAATGTTATGCATACAATTCTAATATTTGATATCCAACTATTAATGCGACGACAAAAGTTTTTCACTTAACATGAAACGAAGTAGCACCTACGAATGACGAAAGGTGAAGGCTCCGTTGTGCGCTACGTTACAAAAGGAGGCTCGGATAGGGCGACATTTAGAAAATCGGACGCGCCCACCATGCTGCAACCCAACAAGGTTGTCGTGCCAAGGTGTAGGCTGTCTCGCTTTTAGCATGACCCGTTGAAACTCATCATAGCCCCTTATTATCGTGGGATTTCCCAACATTGTGAAACAGCTAAGCCACCAGGGCAAAGCCCGGAAATTCTGTTTGTTAACTAACGTCGAATAAAAGACAACATAATTTCGTACCATTCTCCCATTAGGGCTAACCAATATATGAGGCTCAAACATGGGTAACCACGAAAAAAATAGTACATCCAACATGGTCGCAAACCGAGTAGGTTGCCTTGCACGTTCAGAAAAGCTGTATTTTTAGAACTCGTATAAACTCATCATTGCCTCTTCAGTACTAATGTCCACAACTTTTTATCGAATAAAGTCCAACAACATTAGGGTTACAACAGGAAGTAAGCCGAAATAACAGGGTACGTCCGGCATGGCTGCAGACCAAGCAGGATGCCATGCCAACTTCCGGAGTTCCTCAGTTTATCCATGGGCCATATAAGATCACCGTTGCCACATCAGTAGCGATGCGACAACCTGATCAGCCCTACAATTCCATCTGCAACAATAGAAACATGTACGGGGTGACTAAACGTTAGAAATAAGGAACATGCGAGTTATGCAGATGTGATACTGATAATATTTCAGGTATGCATCTGATCAGAACCCCATAAGAAATAACCAAGAATAAGCATGCAATAACAAATGAACAGCAACAAAACCAAACATGCAACAACCAATCATCCACCAAAAAAACAGGCGTACCCACTCAAAATACGCAGAGAGAAGAAGAGGTAAGGAAACCTTCAACGAAAGGAAACGAATAGGCATATATGCAACAAAGACCAAAGGTATACCACTTTGGCTCATTTTTTCCGACCACGCTTGACACATGTCAAAGCCAGGCGCCCAGCTAAACCTTAACATGAAAATAACGTTATAAAACTATAAAAATAGTGCCGCGACGTTTGGTTTCATTCCACCACCTGTTGTTTCAGGTCGTGTAGTGAAATCAGGTGCACCTATAGCGACAACACCACCAAACAAATGGATACAAAACTTCGAAACCGTGAGAATGATGCAACATAGGTCATGAGGCTCACATTTATAACTGAACAATGGTAAGCAACAACATAACTTAGGCATGGCTACAAAGAAGCTCGGTTGCATAATAGCAATTATGCTACCACACCATCCGTCTTTAAGCCTCCAAGTTATGGTCCGACCTCGAATGACCGAGATCATATGATTCAGAGAGCAACGATGATTGATCACCATAGCTTCATGGCTGCGCTGGTAAATGACCCGCCAAGAAAAGACATTTTTAAAGCTTTGAAACATCGTTTAGAAGTAAATCATAAACGTGTAGCAAAACAAAGGCCGAAGACCTCCATGGCTGCGTTACTAGCGCCCCCAAGATAAGGCGTTTCTCAAATTAAGTCTTGGGTAGTGCCGAAGAATATTTTTCTCCAACTGACCACTTGCTATTCAATAGCGCCTGAGTACTATATATGGAATAAAACAAACGTCCGTACACCATTTGTCTCCAACTGAAGTGGCGTTTGTATCAAACGAACAATATTTTTCTCCAGCTGAACCACTGCTATTCAAAAGCGTTCTGAGTATTCATTAATCAATCAGTTAATAAGCCACATATTCAGCAAAGCTATGGTAAAGTATGAAACATAAGCTGTATAACTCCGAAATAAGCCTTAACCAACATCCTTATTACTTAGTTTACTGTTTTTATTTACTGAAGCTAAACTTTTTGAATAAGGCTTTCTAACTTAAAAAATTAATAAGCCAATAACTTTAGGTTATCATTTTTTCACATACAAATATGCCAAATCGGTAGTCCAACCATAATTTTAATTAACGACCGAAAAGTCTGAATAACTTACAATTGGCCGTCTACAAACCGAAATCAATATAAAATAAACTTACATAGTAACGTGGGCTATCGGGTTGGATCGTTCAATACGATCGTAATCACCCAAAACCCCCAAGCTGGAAGCCTAAATGTCACCGTCACTGTCATAGTTAAAGAGGCGGTGCCTCACAACACGTAGAAGATGAAGAAGAAAGACCGTCTTCCTGACAAAATTATTATCAAAGGCGCTAATATCAAAAAGTCGGTAGCGAGGCATTAGAGGGCCAACAAAGCAGACATGGGCTGAAGAAAAACTCTTAGCCCAAGCGCCCTTAAAATAACATTTTAAAACTATTAAAATAGTGCAAGCGTTTGGTTTTATTCCATATAGAATTTGTAAACGAGTTTTCTTCTTTAAAACAAGATTGTTTTATATTATCTTGAATTATTAGATAAGCTTAATTATGTATGAGCTCTCTTTCAAACTTAGTAATTTATATTAGCTTGAAGTATAAACTTTTATATTGTTTCATTGTTATTGGGCCTTAGGACAGCTAGGGGTGTTCATCGGTTCGATTATCGGGTCATTTGATTTATTAGGTTCGGTTTGATTAAATTTTTTTGGATCAAACTGAATAATCCGAATTACATAATTTTAATTATTTTTTCATTTAATTATATATACTTGAGCAAAATTTTTATTTCAAACTTAAATAATTTTATATTTACACTAAGAAAAAGTTTTAGTGATTTTTTTCTTCATATAAATACATAGAAAATATATATATTTATATGAATTCGGTTTTCGGTTTTCATTGTCAAAACCATATCCAAACTGATAACCGGATATTTAGTTCGGTTAAGCGGTTTTGACCAATCGGTTCGATTACAAATTCGATTAGTTTTTTAGTTGGGTTCGAGTCGGTTTTGATGGTGTAGATATTCCCGATCCGTAAACACCTAAACAACAAATGGTGAACAACTCATATGGTTTTTAAAGGCTTGTTTGTTGGACCATAAAATCGGCGGGGGGCAACTTGAAATATAAGTTGAGAGCTTACACAAGAAAGCACAAAAGCTAAAAAAATTACAATGAACAATATAATCCTTGGAAGATGGTTAATCATAGTTGACTTGAACACGAGTTGACATAGTCTAACATAATATGTTTATATGATAAATTTTAATATTTACGACGGATTTCGAAAGTTTGTGCGAATTGCACATTTTGACGGATTCTCGATGAAAATAATTAAAAATAAAAAATATTAGAAATTAAAACATTTTCAACGGATTAGAGACGAATAAATATGAGTGGCGAATGGCGTGGAAAATCTACGGTAAGTTATGTAAATTAATGATGGCAATTTCGGAAAACAATCGAATCTCTTGAAAGTCCGTCAAAAGTCGGTCGAAAGAGAACACACTTGTCGTTGTTTTGGCGGAATATTGAGATAATTAGCGACAGATCAATGTTCGTCAGAAAATATGTCGTTGAAAATCCAATTTGTAGTAGTGAACAAATTTCAAAATCGTATAAGGAGCTAAATATCTTGGAAGCAATGTTTTTCATTCGGTTCGTCAAATTCAATCGTCACGCTTTAAATGTTCAATTTTTTTACCTTTAAGCCAAATGTTGTCAAAAAAAGTTGAATGAGATATTATTTATTTTTTTCTTTCTAATATAGTTGAACGAGATGTAAGCCAAATGTTGTTAACCTTTTTAATTTGTTATTATTTACATTTAAGGCGTGACATATTGAATATGTATATTTTTACTTTAGATAGGGTCTTAAAAGTGTGATTGTCACATCCTCTTTTTGGGGTTTTCTAACTTGTGCAGTGAATGGTTTTAGAATTATTAATTGAATATAATTATTATATAAATTCATTTCCATGTAAAACATTGTTAAACTTGACAAGAAAAAAAAAAACAAAAAAAACACACTTAGATTTGGGTAATATTAGTTCATTAAATGTTTAAACATGTACCATCATGGCACATTATAGAAAATCCTCTTTGTTTTTACAAAATTGAGTACTGTTGTTTTTGTATATAACATGCTAAAAACTCAGGTAATCTATGCGATACATTAGGTGTGCTAAAAGACGAGTTCAGTGACGTACGTATGATTCGAGCCCAAAAGACGAAAACCTGAAAAAACCAAAACTTGAAAAACCAAATACCTTAAAATGCCGTTTACTACGGTGTCATTCTAGCTTTGGTTTTCAAGTACCTAGGCTACATCTAAGCGAACCGTGTGTCGGTGTGTGTATATTTAAATTTATACTAGTATGGTATTCGCAAGTTACGGCGGTGGAAAAGATGTAATAAAATATTCAGCGAGCATTTGTCTTTTCGGTTATACGTTTTTCGTGAAATAAATCTACGGATGTCGCGACTTTGACGTGTAGTTCTTGATACACAACATTTATAATTGTATTTGTACAGAATAACTTTGTAAAAGATAAGCACCTGCCCAGTACTTTAGCACAACACCTAATACCTAAAGTTACTACCTGATACGAAGCATGAGAATGGATGAGAAATCGACAATAAACTGACTTGGGCTCGATTTTTTATAGTGGGCTAATGTATTAAGAAGCCCAATACTAACCTCAGACGAATTAAAAGCTCAACCCGTCCAGTCACATGAACCAAACTGCTTCAATCAGTTTTTGAATTAAACAAATGTATAGTTTTGCTTGATGTGTAATTGTTAAACCAACATATACTCTAGGCTACTATACTTACGAGTTTTATCGAGTTATAACTTACACGAAGTCAGATTAAACTTGAGTTTATCCAAGTTGAACATTTCCTTGATTTGATGTCCAGTTGATATTCGAGAGCTTAATAATGTTTGACTTGGAAGTTACTCAAGATATCAAACCAGGTTTTTCGTATCTTATACATTAACCGAATGTTATAGCTATAACACGTACATACCTTAATGAAAGCAATAAGGTCGGCACATGTAAGATAGGAAAAATTTGGTGACTAAATGCACGACAACTACCTCTTGCAATCACAATATCATTTAAAGACATGCTATGATCGAACACGAGTTCGGGGTCCCATGCATATCTTGTACTATTGGAACTATTTTATATCCTTACCAAGTTACCCAAACATTGATGGCTTTTTCAAACTTCAAATCCTAGTAGATGTCATATGAAATCTATACTACTTATAATAAATGAATGAATCTCTCTCCTCATAGTTTTAAATTTAAGACCTACAAAATACAAGTCTTAAAGCATAATGTACAAAATACAATCTTAATTTGTATAATACATGTCTTTATTAGATCTTTCATCAATCTTAATTTTAAGACTTACAAGTCTTAAAGCATAATGTACAAAATACAAAACACTATTAATGTGGTCAAAATATTTAATATCTTTATCTTTACTACATAAAATAAAAAATGGTCCAAGGTGAAAGTGAAAATTGAAAGTTGAAAGTTGAAAGTCAAAGGTGAGAGAAATGTATAATGTAATTATCTCTTATTAAAGCAATTATTTAAAAGTACATTGATTTATTCATATTGTACAACCAACTAAAATCATATCCACCAAATTAAATACAAACAATTAAAACCACAACTAAGGGGTGTTTGTAACCCAAGCGTGATTATTTGATTATAACGTTTTCAAAACGTGAATAATCAAGTTTTGGTGTTTGGTTGCAAACGTGATTATCATTGAATTTGCCTTCAGCGTGGTTTTGAATTGGAAGTAGGACTTACTTTTTAACGTGGTTTTGCAAACATCATTTATGTAGCGTGATTTTACCCAAACACCCAAAAAGTACAATAAAATTTTTCAATATACAATTTAAACAATTTCAACAATCTGAATATAAAATAATTACACTAATTAATGTTATTTTTAAAACACCATAAAATGAAAAGTACGTGTTATTATACACATTATACAAATTAATAAAACACACAAGTTTCATACAAGTAACAAGTTGATGGTACATATAGTTTTGAAAACCGGACCGACCGGACCGGACCAACGGGTTCAACCGGAACCGGTTTAGCCACTTGTTCGACTAACCGATAAAGTCATCCGAAAATGAACTGAGAGGACCCGTTGAAACGATACAAACTGTAAATCGAGCCTCATCGAGATCTGTTTCTCCGGTTAATCGTCCGCGAGGGTACCCGTATACTATATATAAAAGGAAGACACAAAAGTGAAATGTTGAAACTAAAAAAAGAAATGTTGAAAACATATATTTCAAAAAGAAACTATTAATACACATCGAAAAGGGTTGACATGGGGCGCTTCAAACCCAACGGGTTGACGGTTTAATTTCACCGTGTTCAACCCAACCCGTCGGGTTGACCCGATTTAAGATCCGTTTTTCGACCAAAGCGGTTCAACCAGTTGAACCACCCGGTCGATCCGGGTTTCAAAACATTATGTTTAATACCAAATCTTCAAACTTTTATTACTTTTCGTTTATAACCATAAACATTTTTATCACTAAGCGATATGTCATTATAAAATCCGTTCTTTATCTTGGCGGTACTCGTCTTTAACTATATGTATATATAATTACCATTGAAAATTCAAAAATACTAAATGAAAATTGATTTTGCATATTCAATGTTTGAAAGTCAATACAAGTTTTTTATTATTATTATACATACAAAGCATGTATCAATGTTTTTGAAACTTAAAAAGTAAGTAATGTTAAATTTCTAAACTTCATTTAAAACTAAAATTTCTACATTAAAATTCAAAGAATTTGTCCTTAATGAAATAGCTACCATAACAATTCACACCTAAAATTTCAAAGAAATGTATGACAAATTTTGACAACTTTTACTAATGGAATTTTCAATATATATATATATATATATATATATATATATATATATATATATATATATATATATATATATATATATATATATATATATATATATATATATATATATATATATATATATATATATATATTATTTTATTTAATCTTAACACTAATAATTTTTAAAAGTTTATCAACATATTTTATTTTATAAGGCACCATATTACAACTTATTTTTTTTATTGTTATGTTACTTTATAGTGTGTGTATCATATGCGATCTAGGTTATTAAATATTTAAATGTGTGCAATGACCATATTATTTTTAAAATATTTTTTGACATTTATATATAGTTGAAATGCGAGATATTGTTATGAATAACTTGAATGTTTACAATCACAAAATATTGTATCGATTTATTATATAGTCACGGGGTTCATTTTTTTTTCTTCTTCTTGCATTAAATCGTTAAATACAAATTTGTTTCCAAATATTGCTATAATGATAGTGATTGATTGGTGCTTTAATCGTTGATTGTTCCGGCGCATTAATTTCAAAGATATACAAAGTTTTCGGAAATAATTTGGTCAAAATACATTATACAACCGGTGTATATATTTTTGTTAAGTTTCTTAGTTTGAAGTTTTTTGATTGGGTTAAATATCATGTAATGGATGATAACTACAAAGTGAAGCAATCAAAGAGTTGGTCAAATAGGACTCAACACCTCATATGCCATGTACTAAGAAATTTTACTGACGAGTAACGTACATTGTTAGTTATCTCATAATTGATGTAATGTTTTATTTTCAGTTTCAATAAATATTTTATATATTTTTGATACATGTTAAATTTTGCTTCATTGAATTATCGCATGTTACGAAACACTTACCATAATATCGCATATCGTTAATTATTTGCCGCTAGGAACATTGCCGTAAGCGCGGTACTTCGTCTAGTAGTTAATTAATGCTGGTCAATCAATACAATTAATGCAGTTATTAAAATACCCCTTACACTAGAAATACAAATTATCAAGCATATTGTACAACCAACTTAAACATAATTCGTGCATTAAAATGTCACTAATACAAATAATAAAGAACATTATACAAATATTCAAGCCCGAACGGGCAGCGGTCCAAATGGGCGAGCAGTGCGATCCCAACGGCGTAAGCGGGTTGAGCGGTGAGCGCGAACCAAGCGGGCCGAGCGAGCGGGCACGGCTAAACGAAATTATTGAAATCCGTAAATTGATTATCAAAAAGAACATAATAAACTAAAATAAATGATTCACCGAAGACAAAATTTTTATTTAGGGTATCCGCCGCAAACGCGCGGGAACCCTGCATTAAATGTCACAATACAAAATAGTAAAGCACATGATACGATATTCAAGCCCGAACGTTGTCAACAGGCAAAAATGGGCTTAAGCCGAAACGGTGCGGGCCAAAAGGCTTGAGCACGAACGGGCATGGGCCAAATAAGCGCGGGCCAACGGGCTAAACGAAATTCTTGATATCGTAAATTTATGTCAAAAAGAAATAATAAACTAAAATACATGATTCACCAGAAATTTTATTTCAGGGTACCTGCAGCGCAAGCAAGGGTACCTGTAGTGAAATACATAGAAACTCGATAAATTAATATTCGATTAATTAATAAACTCTTTGAACAATTTGGGATGATCCGTTTTATTAAAATAAAACGATTTAGGATGCTCAAAGATTTAAAAAGTAACTTCATACAATTTTCAACATGCTCAACTCAATTGACCCATCATCCTTTTAACCGACCGCAACAATTGACCCATTAGTATAACAAATACCCAAAATTCACCCATTCATCGGTAGATATAGTCAACACAGCATCTCTATGAGCGACCGTGCGCGTTAACTAAAAAGATACAAGGAAAATCATGAGGTTAAAATGACTAATTATCAACTTGAAGATTTAATATGTTTTCGAACAATTTTTTCAAGTGATTAGCACTGGAATGTTAAAACTGAAGCAATGTTGCTAGATAAAACAAAATTAAACGCAAACGTAACGGTGAATGTGGGTTTAAACGCCAAACGTGATTCAAATCTGTAAAACCTTCAAGAAACACGATAAAAGAAAGAAAACACCACATGAACACATTGAACGAGGATGGTTAGTTGCTGATTTATTTGTAACATTAATCACTTCTTCTGCAATAGTAACATCAGTTGACGCCAAAGCTTTCGGTTTTCTGTTATTGTTTTCACATTTTGTGAAAGAGATCAGAGTAAGGATATATGTGTGTGTTTATTGAAAAAGAACAGAGTAAACATAAAGAGGGTGTTTGGGATCGCGTTATGACATAGATTATCTGATTATTGCGATTCAGCAACGCAATAATATGTTCAGTGTGTTTGGCAAAAAACAATTTTTCTGCGTTTTGACTCACTAATAACGTGGTTTGGGGAAAAGCATGTGGGTACATGCTTAAAACTAATTACCGCCAAAACTACTTTAAATAAAATTATATCAAGACCCGAATTTTGTATTTTTAACCCGAAGACCCAAAACGTTTAAACCAATATATGCGCCAAACCCCAAAGGATTGAAAACATGTGATGTGTAAAGTGTAAATCCTTTTTTTTAAGACAAGTTGTTCACACAATCACCAAAGATACTTTACACATGTTATATACAAGAATGAGCTTGAAAATTCTAGCATACGATATAGGTGATCGATAACTCACATACATCGGTAAAAACAACAGATTTAGGATTTTTGAGATGGTATTGCACAAACTTTTTCGACCCGAGTGAATTATTGGTTTAGATTAAAGCTGCACCACAAATAACTTTTGAGTTGAACTATAGTTTCATTAGATTAAAGCACACAAGTCTCATCGAGGGTTGCACATAGGCAGTGTTGCAAAAATCGGTCAACTCGGCCGATTAATCGCCGATTAATCGGTAATCGGCCGAGTACCTTGGCGATTTTTGAAAATCGGTTCGAAAAAATCGGCCTAGGATAAAATCGACCCTGAAGCGCAAAAAATCGGCCGAATCGGCCGATTCGTCAAAATCGGCGGTCGTAAAAAATCGGTTCGAATCGGGCAAATCGGTCATTTTAAAAAAATAATAATTTAGGCATATACTTAATTGGGGGATCGTATATTTCACTTATAACGCACAATGGGCATCATAATCAGAATTGGAGCCTTTATTGAGGTTTGGAAACATAGTAGGCTTGGAATCGGTTTAAGTTTTAGTTTGGTCTCCGAAAAATACCAAAAACTGAGGAAATGTCAATCGATTAATCACCGATTAATCCCCGACTTGACCGATTTACGCGATGCAGGTGGTCGAACAGCCGCCGGACCGATTCACGATTTTTGCAACATTGCACATAGGAAAACAACCATTTTTTGTAAGATTACTGGCTTTGTGAATTAAAATCGAGTGTGGCGTGCATGTGCCACACCCGACAAGTAAGTGCGTCCGTCCTTTCCACAAAATCAATGACTCTTTGGTGTAAGCGCTAATATAAATATAAAAAACTAAGTTACTAATTAAACTGTAAGCTTGTATCAAGTTATATAACTTGAGTTCAACATGAGCTCATTCAAGTTGTAGGTTATCAAGCTCCCAAAAGGAGATCAAATTGAGCTTACTTAATTGGCTATGGTAAGCATTATACTTTTTGAGATATCTATTGGGTTAATCCCAATCGACCCATCACAATACCCAAATCGACCCATCACAACCCACTACGACCCGGTCAACGAAAGTCAACCAAACAAAGTCAGACCTTAAAAGTCAACTGAAGCAGTTACAAACAGTTATATGGACAGGTATGATATAACGCCATACCTGAACAAACACAAGGTTCACATGTACCTTTTGATTTAGTATATATATACTATGAACTTTTATGTAAGAAAGATGATGACAAGATTAATAAAAACACTTTACGTTTCATTAATCCCTGTTTTTACTTTGGTATATTTGTGATTAACGTTAAGACCATAGATCCGTTTCAATAGGCCAACAGTTGGTATCAGAGCGGTTTGGTCTACTAACCAAAATCATCATTTACCATTTACCGTTATAGTTCCATAATCAAAATCAAAAACAGTTTCGAAATTTTTTTTGCAAATCGATTAAAACAAATCAAATCGTCATTTTTATGTTTCACATTCTGTCGCAAGCAGGGAAACAATCACAATAGTGATTACTCTCGACCCGCATCGAAAAACATTCGCAATTTTTTTTTCTTTATTTGAAATCAGTTCTTTTAACCAATCCAATAGGATAAAAAATTAAGTAAATCGTTTTACATTTGATTCAATTAAAAAACTAAACGAGAGTCATCAATTAGGGCATAATCAAGATTCGAATTAGAACAAACACACTGTTCATAAAGGAATCAAGCCAGAAGGATCAATTGAGTCACAATTGATTCATTTGCATACTCCAATTATCAAATTTCTCACGGATTAGAAAACCCCCAAATCAACCGAAACCCTAGGTTTCAATTGGAGGATTAATAGTGCTCGCGAAGACACCCAACAGGAGAAGAGAGAGGCGGTCATACACAGCCATAAACAAGCGGTTAACCATCAATTATTGGAGAGGGAGAAGACGCAGATATCTTCCCAAGAGAGAGACAGAAGGACTTGTCTCAGAAAGAGAAAATATATACGCGTTATATTTTTTATCTCAACTGAAAAAGGAGATAAGAAACAAAAGACTTAAGAGAGGCGCGTACACAATTAGGGCCACACAAAAGATCAGGATTTTTATTATTAAGGCATCGGGTTAGACCATCAACCCCTCCAGGTTCCAAAATTTTACAAATACCACCTTTCATTTTTTTACTTTATATATTACATTTGATATATATTGTTTTATTTTGATAAGTTATCTTAAAAATTAAGCATCTTATCATATTTTTGATAGTATATTAACCTAGTGATTACACTGCTTAGTATACTGATTAGGAATAATTTGTAAAGAGTAATTAACCTTAGGTTATTCATTTTTGAATTTATAATCTCCAAGGATAGTTTAAAAAATTTTAAAACTATACCTAGAAAGGTTTACACCCATTTGAGGAAGATAAAACATTAGAGCTCATTTTAAGAAATAAGAATTTTTTTTGAAACACACTTCGGGTTAAAAAATTCTTTTTGGAGATTTATTATCATTATCAATAAGATATGACGAAAGAAAGTGGTAAAAAGGAACCTAGTACTAATATTGCAAATAGTACACCCCAATTTCAATGCCCAATCCTAAAGCCCGCGAATTACTCATTATGGGCAATTCGAATGAAAATCATTCTCGAAGCGAATGGTTTATGGGAAATAATTGAGCCGAGTGATTCGACTCAACCCGATAAGAAGAAAGAAAATACCACTATTGCTTTCCTTTATCAAGCCTTACCCGAAGAACAATTACTTCAAATAACAAAGCACAAAACCGCGAAGGACATTTGGAATGCTTTGAAAA
Source organism: Chrysanthemum makinoi (assembly GCA_910596185.1). NCBI lineage: Eukaryota > Viridiplantae > Streptophyta > Magnoliopsida > Asterales > Asteraceae > Chrysanthemum > Chrysanthemum makinoi. Next base: position 99,941,531 of record OU343223.1, on the reverse strand, counting down.
CTAGACACGTTGGCGAAGACAGAGTTCAACAAGCAAGATTACAAACACTCAAATCCGACTTTGAGATGTTATATATGAAGGAAGACGAGACAATCGACACCTTCACCACAAAACTCACAACACTCGTAAACAAAGCCGCTAGTCTAGGACACACAATAAAAGATGAAACCTTAGTACGGAAATTACTAAATGTTGTACCCGAAAGGTATCTGCAAATAGTCGCATCTATAGAACAATATTCCGCCCTAAGTGAAATGGCTATGGAAGAAGCAATTGGAAGACTCAAGACGTATGAGGAAAGAATAAAGTTTAAGAAGAATAAGAACAATAACGATCAAGATAAGTTATTGTTTACACGTCACAACAATAACATTACTCACGGAAGACACTGTGAAAAATGTGGACATGATTTGTTATGAGGCCAAGAAAATAATTTCAAGGAAAAATTAAGCACAACTCAAATAAATTTACTCATGGTGATAAGAGTAAGGTGATGTGTATTAAATGCAAGGAGTATGGGCATTTTGCAAACAAATGTCCATCAAAGAAAGAAGAATAATCTAATCTCATTGAAGAAGCCTTAGAACCAACATTGCTTATGGCAACTGTTGAAGAAGCACCCGAGAAAAATATGATCGGCCGGAATTAAGGGGAGATCACAACAATGAAGGTGGAAATAACAAGAAAACATGATCACCGAATTAAGGAAGATCACAACAATGAAGGTGGAAATAACCAAGAAACACATGATCAACCGGACTAAGGAAGATCACAACAATAAAGGTGAAAATAACCGGAGAATCGATCAACGGACTTAAGGAAGACCACAACAATAAAGGTGGAAATAACCAGAAAATATATGATCAACATGGACATAATGAAGATCACAGAAGAAAAAGGGGAAGTAACCGAAGGAAAATTGATCTACTTGGATATAAGGGGACGATCAAAGCACTACAAGAAATTAAAAGCTCGATGGTGGATTTAACCGAAGATGAAGTTAGAAGACGTAAAGACCTACGTGCAGCAAGTGATTGTGATTAAGGGGAGAGAATATTGGGTTAATCCCAATCGACCCATCACAATACCCAAATCGACCCATCACAACCCACTACGACCCGGTCAACGAAAGTCAACCAAACAAAGTCAGACCTTAAAGAAATCAAGCGATTACAAGCATTATATGAGTTATGATATAAGCTGCCATATCCCTGAACCAACACAACGGTTCACATGTACCTTTTGATTTAGTATATATTCTATGAACTTTTATGTAAGAAAGATGATGACAAGATTAATATAAACACTTTACAGTTTCATTAATCCCTGTTTTTACTTTGGTATATTTGTGATTAACGTTAAGACCATATATCCGTTTCAATAGGCCAACAATATCAGACCTCTCAAATCGAGTTCGAATGTTTCTCACTCTTGCATCATGAAGGGTAATCGAGATATCAATCAGGTTCAAAGATTAGCTTTCGATGGAATAGTACAACATGGTTTTTACTCAACTCGATTGCATGTGAATTTGTACTACAACACAAGTACAAATCAAAACATTAAAAGTGAGAAAGGAAAAAGTTTGCATAAAGAAAAGAAGCGTGAGATCATCCTGTGTTTCACCATTTTTGTAAGATTATTTTGTAGTAATATTTTGAATAACTATGAAATAGATGTTTTCAAAAAACATACATAATATGATATAGCATAGTGTTACCAAATTAGGGGGTGTTTGTTTCAGCTTATATAACATAAGCCTCAATTTTCCGGCTTATTTTGATACTTGTGGGCTTATATAAGTTTATTACGATATGATAAACTTATATAAGCTCATGAGTCTCGATATAAGCCAAAAATTTGGGGCTTATGTTATATAAGCCGAAATCAAATAAGCTCATAAGCCCACATGTATGTCGAAACAAACACCCCCTTATTATTGATCCTCTAGCTCATGATGAAATATTTTCTATGTCTTATGGATTCATCAGTCTCTATTTGCATTTAATTAAAATTTGTCATGCTAATTTAGTTTGATTTTGATACCAATTTCAAATCAATGAAAGTGATATAAAAAGGTTTCATAAGGATATGTCTCCACACACACAAACAAACATATCTTTGGTGATGCTGAACACTTGCTTTAGAAAGTAATTAATCTGCCAAAACAGGAAAAGATTAACGTTGACGACATATACATTTGAATAATAAAAAGGACATTAAGGTAGGTATGTATGTTAGCTATGAAAAAATCGGTGTGTGATAACTAAACGTACGACAACTACCTCTTGAGATCACAATATCATCAATGAGACACTATGATCAACCACGATGGTTGTACGATTATGGCCCCTGCGTATGTAGTACGATTGTAACAACCATATACAACCTTACTAAAACACGTCTCGTTTCCCTTTTAACTTTTTAGCATGATCATATGTAAAGAGACTCGTTTTTGACCATTCAATAACTTCTATGTCTGGATCATATTTATATTTATATACACGAGGCTTGGAAAGAGAATACCTTAAAAATCAGCGTAAAGGCTAAAACCCTTGCTTTAGCCGCTTTAACTTTGAGCCAATATATAGTGGACTAACTTAAGATACGAATGTGAGTATTACTTGCAACCTGAACGGCTGAACCAACATATGTAAGTGACAATAAAGAAATGTAGTACTTGTGTCCAACATTATATTCCACAAAATGTGTAGATTGACGGGAACACACTGACCCAGGTGCCTTTTGGCACCAGCCATTGTCCACCCCACAAGGAATAGCTCTGGCAACTCTCTTGGCCTAGTGGGGCACCAACTGGCACGAGCCAAGACTCGGACCTCTGAGCTCTTATTCCACAAAGTCGCTCCAATGTGCCCATATGTTTTGCGGAGGTGGGTACCTATATGAAGCAAATGCCAAAGATGGGACTTGAACCTGGGTCAATTGACTTAAGCACAAATGCCAACAACAATACAATATTTAATCATTTCAGAGCGAGGTATGGGATGTTTGAGTATGGTGTACTGCTAATAAATTTATACATCTTGAAAGAGACGGGTTAGACACTCGCATGTATATCAAACCCTATGATCAGGGGCGGAGCTATGTGGTCACTAGTGGGGGGCGATGCCCTCAACGAAACTCTTGCGGACACAAAATTTATGCATAAAAAATATCAAAATAATAGAAAAAATATTAAGTGCCCTCGGCATATCAACGGAAGTGCCCTCTTCGCTTCTTGATGAAACACGAAATGAAAGTCAAACCGGTGGCTGAAAACGTTTTATGTGGTTTTGTATGATCGGAAAAAATGGTGGAGTGGGATTGTGAGGAAGGTGGGAAAGTGTGAACTAAAAGGTTTTTTATTTATTACTGTATTATTTTTTTAATAATTTATGAATAACATAAAAGAAACCATTACAAAGTATCTGTATACTACAGATAGTAAATACTGATACTTTTGTCATTCTTTTAAATTAACATATCAACATATTACTTTTTGAACTTGGAGACTTATGAAGTTGAGTAAATTAAGATTTCATGATAATAATAGTTGATATGGATATGTTGTCAGATAATATATTTATACTCGTGATTATAGTTTGGTCATAAGTTTTTGACATTGCACTGATATATATCAAGTTCTCAACTTAAAAATAAGTGTTTGTCATACAGGTTCATCCTTACTTGATTTCTTTTTCTCAATGTGTGTTATTAATAAGTAAGTGAATGATTATAATATAATCAGTTAAACTTGTCAATTAAAATTGAATACGTCTTAAATTGCGTTAGATTTGTTCGCCTTTAATGACCCGACCCGACCCGACTTGTTTCAAATGACTCAACCCGACACTCCAACGAAGTGTTTTTTTTTAACCAACGCCCCCCGTGATTTCTTTTCCTGGCTCCGCCACTTCCTATGATGAACATACAAACAATTCTTATTAGATACTCCCTCCGTCCCTAAATAAATGTCCACTTTTTACTTTTAAAGTTTTTCTTGTACAACTTTGACCTTAAATATTTTTATTTGTGTTATATAATACTTGATAAAAATTATACCAACTTAAAGTACATTTAAAACACAATTCATTCATATATTTTGTATCAAGTATTATATAAGATAAACACAAATATTTAAGGTCAAAGTTGAATAAGTAAGACTTTGAAAGTCAAACGTGAACATTTATTTAAGGACGGAGGTAGTATTTTATTCACATATCATGAATGAAAACATGCATTTACTATGCCATGTTACTTATATTTTCATCTCAATCCTTATAAGGAAAGGTGGGTCTTCTACATGTCTTTCATTCAACAACTTTTTCAACTAAAGATCATCTTCCTTAATTTCATGTCACCTTGAATAAAATTTGATCAAAAGTCAAATTAAAACCATGTGATATGTTGGACATTGTGCAGGACACTTTAACAGAGTCACAATATTTCTCAACATCAGGTGTTCCTCCATTGAATAATATGTTGCTCACTAGGAGGTTACAAATACAACAATATATATATTATATATATAGTTACACAAAAAAAGCACAATTACATTTTATGTTACAACTTGAAGTCACGCATAAACATATTAATTAGGACACACAAGATTAATATGTTGTCTAGATATAATGCTTAAACTAGTAGCTAAGTCATGGAGTCCAACTGCATGATGGTGCTTAGATTCATCGGATACATGTACTCGTCGGAACCTGTGTAGATGGTTTGAACGATGATCTTGTTTGCACGTTCGGTTGGATGAAATGGATCCCAAAACACATAGATGTCTCTATTTGAGCAAAGATTTGACGCCGGGGTGCATATACCAACCCCGTTATAGGGTCCTTGTCCGCAACAAGCCACTTTTGACGTTATAAAACCTATTTAAAACGCCAACAAAATTCATTAACATTAGTATTGTAACTTTTTCAATGGATTGTAACACCAAAATAATTGTTTTCTGACATCTCATGTTGCAACTCACCAAAGGCTCGAGGATTATTAATGAAGTCATTTTGCATATTCATGGCATTAACAGCTACAAAATAGTCAGATCCAAGATCCTGGTTGAGACCTTGGATCATTTGCACTAGTTGAGGATTAAATAAAGCCGCAGCCTGTTGAGGTTCGTATGCACATTGACCATTTGCTCCTCTTGCAGCTAATTGTGATGGAACACAACCTAATGGTCCGGATCCTGTCACTAGGATTCGTCTTGCTCCCAAATCAAATAATTGCTGCCACGCACATTACAAAAGTTATTGTTAAGTTACAAATAATTATTATGTTGAACTTATAATCATATAATTAATTACAAAGACATATATATTAGTAGAAGATTTACCATTAAGATCTTGCGGTACTCTGCAAGAATATACTTGGTAAACTGAGGGATGGTGTATTGAAGCCTTCTTACCGTAATTGGTGTCAAGAAATAATTGTTAACATAATCGTTGCCTCCAAGTGTGATGAGAACAAGAGCTTGATTCACGAGGCGTTGAGTCTGATCTGGTCCAATCAGCGCGCTTACTCGAGCTTGGTAGGTTTGAAAATTTTCTAGTTGTTGAGATATCCTAATGATGCTCGCCTACCCAAAAGAATTAGGACATCAATTATAATGTCATGCATTAAAAGCTTACGTATAATTGCTCGTTCCTCTTTGATGTAAAATTAATATGCTTAAATTGGAACTTAATTATGAGGCAATGTCATAATCGGTGACATTCAATTATTGGCAGCAAGAAACTTATCTGTTACTCCGTAATATTTTGATGAGTAACGTCTCATTTAGTATGTGTCCTTCGTGAACACCTTTAATTTAAGAAAAAGTAACTATTTCATGAAAATAGTACAAACTTAATTGTGACCTTACAATTCACAAATTCACAAGGCATTGATACAAGTCACTAAAGAAACATTGTTCAGGGGGAAGGTTGTGTTAAAGTTATGTGCTTTGGACACATATTATGTACGAGCATTTATTGCATATATGCATTACACTTTACCAATTCTATGTATCACGTCCTTTAACGGCTTAAATTAACACCCTTATATAATGCAACATAAAATGGTACAACCTAACCAATAATGCACAAAACTTACAAACTGAATTCCCGTGTCATTAAGTATACCGATCCCGGCAGAAGCAAAGTTAGCTCCAACTAGTAGCTTGTTTCCGTTCAACTCCGGACTCAAGTACGGCAATGTAGGTTCTGCCCCGAGCTTTTGACCTATGAAAACAAAAGTTGTACATCGTTATATTACATACAAATTGACCAACCATGCGCTAGGAAAGGAGGAAGTAGTAGAGCTAGAAATTTTTTTCTCTTACGTGACAAATAACTAAAAGAAAAAGAGCTCACACTCTAACTAGTTGATGAAAGTTACGGGCTAATATAGCATGTCTAAGTCTAAGTGGTTAGCCTGTAACTTTCAAGCATTACAATCTAAATAAAGTATCAAATGATTTACCACCGGCCAACTACTAGTCATTATGTATAGGTCGATAACATAATATGACAATGCACAAATTGTTAAATTAAATAACTTACTAATAAGGTCGGGGATGTTAAGCCCGTTTGAGAATCGCCCCGTTGGACGATGGCTGGGGTAATCAATGCCATACGGTGGAGAATCGGCCCTAGCACTCGTAAAAAGGTAATTGTTGTTGCCATTATCTACCAATGAGTCACCAAACACGAAAAATGCCCGAGCTCCATGAGCTTTTGGCACCACTACAAGTAGTAGCAATGACACAACTACGAATACTGGCAGAAGGGTCCTTGTGGTGGTGAAGGATGGTGAATGTTTAGCCATATTTTTGGGGTTAAGACGAGAAAATATGGTGGTTCAAGGTGGTATTTTATACAAAGTTTCGAGGGTGCATGGATGTAGGTCCATTATTTAGTTAGTTGAAGCCTAATAAATGTGAGTTGGGCAAAATGGTTTAATGTGACATGAAAGTGAAGTTTATTTGGAGCCGTATTTGACGATCGATGTTAAGTAGTTACTGCATATAGTCGTCTACTTGAAAAAAAAAAAAAAAAAAGGCCCCTTGTATATATATACCGAACTTACTTGATTTGTAAACAAAAGTGATAAATTTTGAAATGTGTGTATGATGGTAAATGATAGCGAATTCTTATCGAGTTAAGAGGGTAATTGAATGTGCTTGAAATTTATATGAAGGGAAAATGACTACAAGTGGGTCGCGATCAAAGGCCAGCTAAATATGTGATAATAGAATAATTTATTATTCCATAATTAATGACTCGAGTATTCAATGCTTTTTTTTCATTTGGGTTTGTTTAGCGGGTGTTAAAAATGATTAGAAAAGGAAACCATGAGTTCATTATTTGAAATCATGTTTATTTAAGTTTTCAACATTAAATGCAATTTTTCAACTAAAAGAAAAGTTGGAGTCTAATTAATGCCTTTAACTAATGCTCTTAGACAAACCCTTTTTATTTTTATAAACTATATAATATCTTATATGTATGCATTGATTGATGTTATGAACGTGTCATCAATTTTATCATGTTAATCTATTCAATTAAAAACAGTGTGTCTCACTTATACTCTCAATTCGAATTAAGTTGGTTTATAATTTTTTGGTCACCTAGTAAAGGTTGATCATTTTAAATATAGTTTAACTAGTGTTAAGATGTTCACAAAGTCATCGACACCATTCAAAACTTGTTGGAATAAAATCTTGGGATGCTTAGAGAAGAGTCCAGAAACGAACTTTCTTTGTAGCCTGAACAATTAATGATCCCTTTTTTTCTAAAACTTGGAGGTATCTATTGTTTACGTATATAATCACATTTATAAAAACAGTGTGTCTCACTAAAAACAGTGTATCTCACTTATACTCTCAATTCGGATTAAGTTGGTGTATAATTTTTTGGTCACCTAGTAAAGGTTGACCATTTAAAATATAGTTTAACTAGTATTAAGATGCTCACAAAGTCATCGACACCACTGATAACATCAAATTATCCTGAATATTAAGTATCAATTTCTTTAGGTAATGCTTGTAATTTATATCATTTATATGGATTTACGCTTGTTTTCCATTAGTTTTCACTTTCAGGTAAATTACGAGTATTGGAGCTAAAGAGAAGCGGAATTGGAGAATTATCAAAGATTTATCAGAGTATGCTCACTTTGAAGAAGTTACGGCGTAACTCATCTCTCACATTACGCCGTAACTAAAGCGTGACTCAGAAAGCCAACTCATCAGTAGATTACGGCGTAACTCTCGCAAAAGATTACGACGTAACTCTCCCAAAAGATTACGACCTAACTATATTAGGTCAAATGAGGTTCCGCGTCGTTGATAACTATGCCGTAACTCTTGCATAAACTACGGCGTAACCAAGAATTATTGAAGATACAGCGTAACTATTTCTAAGGTTACGCCGTAACCAACGGATCTAGTGCAATTTACGAAGAAATAGAGAATTACAGCGTAACTATTCTATTAGTTACGCCGTAACCCAGATCTGGCCTATAAATACCCCACGATTTCCAGCATTTGAGAGCATCCCATTTCACACACCACAACCAAAGAACGTGGGAAGAAGCCAAAGGCAGGTCTAGAGGAGCATACGGAGCTATCTCCAAGGGAGAAATCACTCCCCTACGATAAGCATTAGCATTTCTTCTTTTCTTTACTTTCGATTCATGTATTTCGTAACATCGAATATTGAATTGATTTGTATGGTTAATATGAGCGGCTAAGCACCTCTTTGTGCTGGCCTAGTTATGATTCCTTAATTGTTTTTTTTGCGTTTATATTACTTCCGTATAATTATTTCTAAGTATATGCATGCATAGTTTATTGGAAGCTACCCTTGTTTCGGTAGTTTTGAATGGCGATAGAGGCTAGTTGCTTAGGAGATATGACCAACTGATCACCTACCGTTTGGATGAACTTAAGAATTAGGGGGTGAGTGTTTAAGTTGCTAACACCTGGGCACTCACTATTATAAGTCTAGCATGTAGCGGTACTTAATGACTCGGCTTAGGGGACCAGGAACAACTGGACTTATGAGGGGACACCTGACTTCTCCAGTGGTGGCATCTTTGCAGATAGGTTAGGGCGAATTGACCAAATGCTGTCCTCTCGACTTTGACCCCACCTGAAGTAATTGGAAGTAATTAGACGTAGACATTACTAGCTAGGATGATTAACTATGTTAGCACCACTCTCCTCTATTGATTACACATTTGCCTTTATTTGCTTTTATCTGCTTTAGTAGTTAATTAATTCCTTATCAAAATTATATTAAAATTTGTGACACCTAGACTTAGTATTAATCCAACACACATAGCTCTTGGGACGACCTCGGTTTTACCGAATACTACACTACACACGACCGGGTACACTGCCCGTTAGTGCATTAGGGTAGACCATAAGTATAACGAGACATTATAAATATTAAAACCTGGTCAGTAAAACCTGCATCAACCATTCAAAACTTGTTGGAATAAAATCTTGGGATGCTTTGAGAAGAGTCTAGAAACGAACTTTCTTGGTAGCCTGAACAATTATCATCCTTTTGTTTCTAATACCATGTTAAATAAGGATATGGATCTAAGTCATTCCTTTATTTAACTATTCTGTTTCTCGATGTTTGTGATGAAGCAAGATTACCAAATCTTCTGATCGTATTTCAGAAAGATCTTGGGCATGGCCATGCAAATATCTTTTCAACCCTACGAGGGGCCTAGCAGTATTAAACTTCAAAATGAATTTGAATGAACAAATTCTTTATTAACTACAAGCAAAACCGATGAACTTTGCAATACTTCTGAAAACAATCCTTATAACTACAAATTATGTATAGCGTTAAATTGCTTCACAGAAATGTACTACATCCATGACAGTTCTCTGGTATCTCAAGTCTAAGGATAATTATTTATAATTTACTTGATGACAAGATCCATAAAGTACAATCATGTAGTTGGGTAAGTCCTATATTCAATTCATGAAATATCATGTGAATTTGGTATGACAACGCATCAATATACTTTCAGGTATATTATCAAAACTCATATTTGTCTTAATTCAATAATATTCCTAAATTATTAATTGACAACGAACTATTTAAAATAACATAAGTTATTCACGGATTTAAACATGTAAAGGCAGGATACAATATATTATAAATGAAAATAAACATACCAAGTATTTTAATTCATTATAAATAATAATTGTTTAACATCCCTTATCCAAATACTAAATAGATCAATGCATGAAATTTCTTGTTGATGAATTATGCCTCAAGTCATGATAATCATACTTGTTGATCAGGCATAAATCAACCAACTTTGATCTATCGGTATTTTGAGAATACTTATTTTAAAAATTCAACTAGTGAAGTTCTTGTATGTGTGCATTCAAATAATTTGATATTGCCACATAATATTTCATAAAGTATGTGGCAACCTCAACCACCAATTTATGATAATCAAACTTTCAAAAAAAATAAAGTTTAAAGTATTCTAACTCTTTAATGAATAATGCAACCATGCTCTTAGTGATCACAACTAGTTTACATAGCCGGGGATGAAATCCTACCATGATTAGTATTGAGTGTCATCTCAATTAAACCAGCATCATTGTATACAAACAATAATATGTTCATTAAAACTCCGTAAACTTTAATATCTATTGTGTAATGTTTGATGCCTACCAAACTTTCAAGTTTGATGGCTATGACAATTTTCACAACAGTTGACATATTTTTTATTCATAGAATCTGAGAGCAACTCCAAGAAATGCAATTCTAAATCCAAACATACATTCTATTTATTACAATAGTTATCTATAACTTTCAATTAGATATCAATGTTATCAAATCATCTTGCATTCAAGCATGATACAACAATAACATGATGTACATGAAAAATCCTTATATCTCATTCATGTTCTATATATCCATTTAGACTTTCTAAATGATATGTCATGTTCTATCAGTTTCATTACCACAAATATTAATAAACATTTATTCCAAGGTTATATGTTTTATTTTCTAAATCTTTCAAGTAAAGTTTCATTCCAAGCTAAGACTTAACATTTAACTTATATAGAATATTACTTCCTATATGTTATACAACATATATGATTTAGGAAATTAAACATAATACTCCCACTAGCTTTCAGGAATACTTAGGAGTTATCTTATTTTGATTATAAATCAAAACATGGATTTAATGATCAAACATAAGCTTTATCTCCTAGATACTTGCATAAATCCATTCATAAATTATTGCATTTTGTACACTTCCAAAGATTATTTGAATTCATAAACTCCTTTTGATTACTTACCGTCCTCGCACAAGTAATCATTCAAGAAAGAGTTTTGATATTCCATTATCATATTTCATATTAATGAAAATTAGTACGACAATCATAATCTTTATATATTTAGGGTGCGTTTGGTTTGTCTCTATTAATTACAATGGGTAAGGGTGTTGGTATAGAGTGGAATGATAATGGAGGGTATGAAGAAACCACCCACACACATAATATATGAGGAAACCTTCACATTTGGGTATCCTCATTCCATTGTGGTGGGTCCCATAACCAACCAAACAATATTAATGACTTTCAAAGTCATAGACCCATACCCATACACCCCAACCAAACGGGCCCTTAATGTACTTAGGATATTCAATCACAGTTAATTGCTTAAGTGTGATTAATAATCTTGTCACAAGACATGCATTAAATATGCGTACAATATTGTCCATACGATTTTTTTCATAAATAATTAAACCACTAGGGTTTTTCTTCTCTTTGAAGAAACTCATCTCCATTATATAGTATAACTATAGAGTTCAAGATAAACCAAATTTCAAAAAATTGATTATCTTTATAGACAATATCTTAACATTCATAGTATGAGTAATTTACCCAATTCAATATTTGGTAATGCATCATAATGATTATCAGGTTTACCATAATCATGTAATTCATAATCCTCAGCATATTAATCAAATATATGACATATCCTTGCAGATCTATGAATGAGAATTCCATCATCTTGAGGTCTATCATTTACATGTTTGGCCTCATTATGATATTCACTAATGTATTTTGAAAGATTTCGTATTGTGTAATTCTATCTCTACAAGATATAAAAACCTCCCACTTGTCTTTTGTAATTTATAGACTATCTATAAATACTCAGCAAATAGAGCAACAATACAATGTTCTCATTTTGGGACATTACAAAATACATTGACAGTTCCTGACTCTAGTTTTTTAATGACCAACTTAATCAGAAGTTTAACAATTCAGAACTTCATTTTAAAACTTGATGTGATTCATCACATTTCTTATTATAATGGTGTCTTATTAATCTTCTAGATTGAAGTCTTATTGAGTATATTCAATCCATACTCAATTTCTAATCTTGGTAACTTTTGGAAGAAAATAAAATATAGTTATCTTGAATCAAACAATATAACAAGAGTTTGATTTTCCTAACTGAACATACCATAAACATGTGGTATTTCATTAGCAAAAATATTGTGAGACAATCAAACAATATTATAAGATAGCCATATTTCTTTTGGCTTATCTATTTACCAACTAAATCATCTTAATAATATAATAAAATTTTCAAGCTAATTGCATGATTTATAACACAATTACTTTTTGACCAAGTCACTTCATATCTATGTTTTAACAAAAAGACATAAACTGGTATAATTCCACTATACGTTATAAATCATTGATTAACTCAATGACTTCTTGTATATGTCTTAATTAAAAACATAACAAGTTAACGTCTTACTTTGTTATAAGTCTTGTAACAGTTAAAAGACTTCATGTTTGTGACTTTACAATAAAACATAAACATATTTAACTAAAGTATTCATGAACACCACCAATTTGGTTTCATTAGTAATTTCAAGTTAATTTATTTCTTCACAATAATGTAGAACTACATTATTTCTTTATTTATTTATGGCATTCCAGGAATACATAAATATTCATATTGAAGTAGTATTAGATTACTTCATTCATTTATGTCATTCCAAAATTCATAAATATTCAAATTGAAGTAGCCTTAGATTACTTCATTCATGTATGTCATTCTAAGAATTCATAAATATTCAAATTGAAGTAGCCTTGTTATCATATTGACACTTGTTCTAATAGGTGTCTAATATTATAAACTGCAAACTTTCCAGATACGGTCTCACGTAACATGGAGATTTACCTTGTTATTGCAATCTAGCTAAGCTCTCACATAACATAAATTACAACATCAAGTGTTTCTTGGATTAGATGTGTATAAGTCATATTAGAACATTAGTCTCTTACTTTGCAGTCAAGAGAATCCTTTAAATCATATTTCTATGTGTTGTACTATGCACACAATAAAGAGTTCTCCCACTTGTGCATGGAACAACATCATGTAGCAGATAAATAACATGATACACGTTTGTTTATGTGATCAATATGATTGTGTCATAGATATTAGCATAATTAGTAGATATAGAACTACTTAATTAAAAAGGAAACACATATGACTATCCTTGAAAATATGAGTGTCTATCTTTGGAACGTAATTATCTTGAGACATTCTAGAGATAACGTAGATTACAACCAAGATGAAAAAGCTTGTAGCTCTCACTGAATTAGATATCATTACAATAATTTCTTATTTAATAATAAGAACATAATGCTCCCACTGGATTTGACATCATTGTAAGTGTTTCATTAACCAGTGAAAGAAAATAGTGTGTTATTTACTTTCCTACATCTTTGAGAAAACACATACGTAACAATTACTTAGGTACTAAAAGAATGTATTCTACTACGTAGATGATAGACTATCCGTCAATTCTATTAACTTGAAAATTGAGCATGCAATTTCTTTCTTAATAGGTCTACCATCCCTACAATGGTATGTAGCACCTATAAATGGTCAAAGCAAAACAACTAGATAAATATACTAGTTTGTCTTTTACCAATTTTTCGGTAATTAGTGTAGCTTCTAATTTTAATAACTCATAAAGTGTCATACATATTTTCATGTTAAATAAATATTATATTTGTTACAAAAGAATTTAATCACCGAATAAGGATGATGAAATCTCTATGGAAAATATGAATTCTCTTAACTATTAAAGTTTGCTATGAGTTATATTAGAATTTAGACAATTTGAATGTTCCTACCTTTCTCATTCATGAAAAGGAATAGTATTGTGTCTCACTTTTCTTTCATGAAAAAGAGACTTTATTTGTCTTTTAAGTAAAATTTTCTTAATCAAACATTTGTTTGAAAACAGAATTAGATCAATTTACCAAAGCCCAAACTGCGTTTATGGTTTAACGTTGCATTAAATCATTAAAAAGTATTAACAAAATTCAATTTTAGTATTTTCGATAATAGATCTTTAAGAAATCAAATGCCTGTTGGTTAATATTCATATAAACCATAAAATTTCCTTAAAACTAGGATCCAAATTGACATAGTATCATTACATCAGTTGATCTGCTAGTAAATGATAGTATTCAACAAGGTAATTGTCGAACAATAATTGAAAAACATTTTTCAATTCCTAGATCATTATGGGATTTACAATTATCAAACCAAGTTGCAATGTAAACATGTTTCATCCACATCTTATGCCTTAAGTCATAGGTCTCACTAACTAACTAAATTAAGTTTTCTAATTTAAAAAACTATAAATGTGTCCAGTTTTGCTCTCACGCAACATAGATATTTACTTTTCCATTGCAATCTAGCTAAGTTCTCACATAACGTAAATTGCAACTTCAAGTGTTCTTTTAATTAGATGGCACAAACTTAAATTTTAAGGGTACTAATTTTTATTTTGGTGTCAAATCAAATATGTACAAAGATGTCATGCATTCATCTTGTATCATATGTGTGGAAAACTAGAAGGGGGGTGAATAGTTTTACCGATTAAAACTTCGTTTTAAACTATTTAGATCGACTTATGTCAATCTATTTAATGTGTATGTTGGATGATGATAGATAAGCTTATAAATAAGTAATGCAAATATAAAGAGTAAAGGAACACAAAACCACGACATGAGTATTTATAGTGGTTCGGCTACGAGGACACCTTCCTTGCCCTACTCCACTCCCCGAGTTCCCCATTCGAGAGTTCGTAAGCACTACACAACACAAGCTCCTTAATGTAGCGGAGAAGCCTTCACAACGTCGCATACTCTTTATCTGGTACTAGGCTAGACACCGAGTTCTTCTACAAGGTAGAACCATATCTATCACAACGTCGCCTATACTATATCCGGTACAAGGCTAGATACTGATTTCCATTACAAGGAGGAACTACTACCCAACACTACACCACTACATGACTACTCCAAAGGAGACACACTCCTTATTACAATATCATAAAGATATCAATATCCTTTAACCCAAACTTACTATCTTGTACATTGATGCACCATATCGAATGTACACCCTTGGCACATTTCACTAATGCCTTTGACACGACCCTTCGGCACCTTTCACTAATGCCTTTAACACAACACTTCTATGGAGGGAGAAAAGAACTATCAACAAGAGACACTTCAGTGGTCTTGATGATGGCGAAGCTTAGAAACTCATGACCTTGAGCTTGCACGTCTTCAAGTGGTGGTGATCTCGCCTTTAAGAGGAACCTAGAGGATCACACAAACATAAAACTACATAGCATGATCTTTTGGTTCAGAGGTTAGAGATGTTACAATACTAAGAGAGAGTATGTGTAAAAGTGGTGGTGAGCAAGAGAGAAATGGCTCACTATTTATAGACAAAAATGTCTATTGTCCCACGAATCCCTCCTCAGAGGGATCCGGCTAGTGCAATTCTAGGGATCCGGCTGCTGGGTCAGCTTAAGTCCGGATTTCGGGGTTGCAAACCGGGTTATGGGTTATAGGTTATGAACCATGGGTTATGGGTAATAAATTATGGATACCCAACAAGATGCAATGTATCTTGACATTGGGTCATGGGTCTTGGGTCATGGATCATGGATAATACCCAACATGACTTCATGCATGATGTCATGTAATGGGTTATGGATCAAGCTCCATGGGTATGTGTAAGATATAGGATTTCACAAACACATCATACCAAATACATAAAGGGCGTATACAAGTTTTTAGAGAGATAAAGTTTTAGAGAGAGAAAGGGAAGAGAGTTGGGAACTATGTGAAACAAAGAAAACTGGTATTGAAGCTCCAACCCTGTACCTTGGGTGGTAGAGGGTATTTATAGTGTCTTACAATAAACGCCTCCTACGGGCTGTGGATCAGGCATACAGTGGGTAAAGACCCGTCCGTCCTCCACGGTTTTACTTAACTAACTTCTTACTAATATAAAATAACTACGACTACGAGCTTTCTAATGATTACATATACTTGAGGTGACCGACACTTTAATGACTGAATTTTCTAATTCCTAACAATCTCCCCCTAAGGGAGGTCACCTCAATTTACACAGAATACAAACAGATATTACATTAAGATTGTTCTTGAATTCTTGTTTAAGTCCTTTGCTCAGTAGCTCGTAGTCTTTGATTCTTCATGATATCCATGTTTGAATAAATCAAGTGGAGGTCTTTAACTGATCCACGTGATGATGAATTTTGAGCCAGCTTTGAGATCATCAGCTTGCGTAAATCTCTGACTCTTCCATTGTGGTGTTGACATTATGTGACGTTGTGACAGTGGACCGACATGCTCACATTCGGGATCATGATTTCTTCTTATCAGAGTAGCGGAAGCTTTAGTTGATTCATGATATTTGCAGAGCGTAGCGAAGCATGGAGTGAGAATATCAGATTCGTTGATGCTTTTATCATGATTTCTTTTGAAATGAATGTGTTGTGTGAGCATGCGGCTATGGATTGACCTCTCCATTCGATCAGGTACGCAAGCGTCGGTGTACTGCATACAACAGTTATCAATAAAACACACGAAAGTGTCTTTGATCACTTTCGTTGAATTGAGGTACACGCCCACGTTCCCCGTTGATCGTACAAGTACTTTTGTGATCGGTATAATTCGAAGAATCTCCTTGGCAGGGTTTCACAGCTGCTCTAGCTGTTCTCAAACCGGAACGTCTCAAAGAAGACAACACGAAGTGAGTGAACCAGCGAATTGAGATTCACTGATTGATGAAAAATGATTTGAAAAACAATCGTGTACTACTTAATAAAGTGTTTTTGCAATACAACAAAGGTTTTAAGGAAAATCAATTATCAATCATAAACACCTTTTATTTTTGAAATATTAATACACAGTCGATGTGCTAGAGAAAAGAATTTTAAGTACAACGACCGGTTTTTCAAAGGTATCCGACAATCCATAACCTGAACCGGGATTGATTCAAAATTTTGAATCGCCCCATTGTTTCTGTTCAGTTGTCACATGGTTGATCTATTGGATAGATCTCACATGCCACATACCAAGAGCTTGTTTGATGTTGGCTCTAGAAGGCTTTCCATCTTCATTGTGAATATGTTTGCATATCACTCAGATGTTCTGGCAATACCACAAGGATAATGCGTAGGACTCTTAAAATATATTCTCTCTTTCCACAATGTGTGAAACAGGGAGTCTGCATTGATTGTGTCCTAATGAGATTTATAGATGATCTCGTGGCTCTAGACTCAATTGTGCACATTTGGTTCCTATGCCGGAGAATAGGGAGATGGTCTCCTTATTCAATATCATCAATCTCTAAGAGAAAGTCGATAGATTATGTAGGTTCCCCGTGAGAATAAAACAAGCCCTTTTAAGAGGAACTTTAGTAGCTTGGGAAGTTTTAGTGTAGTGCGTCACTGGGTCCATGACGTCTTGTCTTCAATACCAGTGTTACCTTAGTAAACACCAGTAGCATATGTATTGAACCCGGTTTCTGCCCTAAGGTTGAAATAATGGAGGGCTATTTCTTTTCACCCTTTTATCATTCATTTCTTTTTCATTCTTCAACCCCTTCAGTGCTTACCGAGACTTCATTACTAGAACCTTGTTGGTTTAATTCCAGTTCTAGCCCTATCTCAGTCCGCACTCTTCCCATATCTCACTTTTCTCCTTTTTTCATAATACCTAAGGACTCTACACTATCTAGTGGATTGTCCCTGGGTAGATTCCTCCGGCTCTGGCGGGATCGTGGGAATGAATACCTAACCTAACCATCCTTATATCGCCATACATAAAGTAAATTTGGTCGGTCTTTTTGGTATTGTTCATCATCCATTGGAACCAATTGAAAACCATTTGAAAATCAATCCAAGTACTTGTGATACATGATCAAAACATTTTGTACCTTAATTGTTTTTGATATTTTAGAAAATGGCTCCCCCTCAACATGTGCATCATATGTTTGAAATCATTTTGGCACATGGAGGCAAGAGGAAGAATTTACTTCTTTGATAAATATTTTCTAAAAATCTCGATATTACTTTCCCGATCAAAATCGGTGTTTCAATACAGTTGAAGATATTTTCGGGAAAGAATGTGGTTTTCAAAAAATTTGCTCCCCCTCAATATGTGCATCTGATTTTGAAATTGTTTAGCACATATTAGGGAAAACCTGCACTTAGAGACAAATCAGTCACGTTTTAATCCATTTTGGTTTGATATAAATGCTCCCCCTTAACATGTGCATGGAAAATTTGAAATCGTTTGGCACATGCAAGGAGGAGAGCTTGTTAATCACATATAAAACCATTTATCAAATTATCAGTTTAAATCCAATTTAAATCACAAATTCTCCCCCGATCACAATTTACAAATCCTTTGAGAGTTGTGATCTCTATTGATTTAAATTAAATTTTGAGAGCTTTTGAGGAGAATAGTGACTTGCTTTTGAAAGACATTTTAACTGATAAGGATTAGATTTTGAGACTTTAAACTCCATTGACCACTCATGCATAAATATATTTTGAAAACATAACAATAGCCAAGGTCTTGAACCATTTGTATAAAACATTGTTCATTTTGATTATCCAAAAGTAGACCTTGCTCTTTTATGTGCCAATTGTTTGAAAAATAACATTTTTGATTGAATTGAAATCATTCTCCCCCTCAATCAATGACATGAGTTGTTGATTGAGCGTTAGAGATTTTGACAAAGATAAGCCCATATGATTTTCAAAAATGGAGTCCGAGGTATTTCCAAAGCAATTTTGTTTTCATAAGATGACAAATATTTTTCAGAAGAATCATTAGACGGAAAAATATTTGGAAAGAAAACATTTGTCTTTTTGGTGACAAATATTTGTTTTAAGAATCAGAGCATGAGATTTGAAAAATAAGATTAAGCATGGCTCTGATCTTACCTTTTAAAACGGGTTACTGCCTGAAATAACAATAAACCACCATTTTTCTCCGTCCCATTTTTTTAAGCAATTTATGTACATTCGAAGAGCATCTAAAAACCCGTGACATTCTTTGAATGTCAACACAAAGTCCATAGATGATATCGAATAATAATAAAAAACATGACAAAATAACAATATTTTTTGGTAATTTTCAAGATTTTCTAATTTTTTATGGATTTTTGAAAAATTTTATAATTTTATATTTTCTTTTGTGGGTTTTGAAATTTTGTATTTTGCTTTTTGAATAAATATATACAAGAGATAGATGAAGAAAAACCATTTACTCCTCGTCTTCCTCTTGAAGGCGTTTGA
Organism: Chrysanthemum makinoi; assembly: GCA_910596185.1. Classification (NCBI taxonomy): domain Eukaryota; kingdom Viridiplantae; phylum Streptophyta; class Magnoliopsida; order Asterales; family Asteraceae; genus Chrysanthemum; species Chrysanthemum makinoi. The sequence goes on along the minus strand of OU343223.1, from coordinate 99,921,830 downwards.
GTGTTTCCGGTTGTAGGCTCTTTAGACCAAGTCGTGGAAGGATAAACTCAACACGTTCTCTAGGAAGAGCTTTGGTGAAGATGTCGCTAACGGTATTCGGACCTCACAAAATAGAGTTCCACCACACCTTTTTCCACTTGTTCCCGAATGAAATGATTTCGAATGTCGATGTGCTTTGCTCTTGAATGTTGAACGTTGTTGCAAGAGAGAGCAATGACACTTTTGTTATCACAATCTGAGAGGGATTTTGTTGAATTCAAAGCCATAGTTCGATAATTGGGATCTCATCCATAGGATTTGAGCACAACAAGATGACATGGTTATGTATTCAGCCTCTGTAGAGGATATAGAAATGCTCATTTGTTTCTTTGAAGACCAGCTCACAAGCTTATCACCCAAAAACTGAGCACCTCTAGACGTGCCGGCGTGTATCTTGACACTGCATGGTCGCATGCATATGCTTTGTTAGTAACATACCGGTGTCCTTCGGGTACCAAAGACCCATGTTGATGGTTCCTTGGAGATACCGAAAGACCCGTTTAACCGCTTCAAGGTGCTTTTTGGTAGGCTTAGCTTGGTATCTAGCACACATGCATACAATGAACAGAATATCAGGTCTACTGGCTATGAGGTACATCAGGGATCCAATCATACTTCGATATTTTGTTTGATCTACCATGATCCCTGAGTGGTCCTCATCCAGTTTGGTACGTTCTACCATAGGAGTGTCAATGGTGTCACAAGTGTCAAATTCAAATTTCTTTAAAATTTTATTTGCATATTTAGATTGATTAATAAAAATGCCTCCGGGACTTTGTGAAATTTGCAATCCCAAGAAAAATGACATTTGTCCCATCATTGACATTTGAAATTTGGAGCCCATCTCCTTAGAAAAACGGTCACATTCATTGGGTCAGTCGAGGCAAAGATAATATCATCAACATAGATTTGAACGTGAATTGAATGTTTGCCTGAATTTCTGGTGAACAATGTCGGATCAACTTCTCCTTTGCTGAATCCAGTAGATAGAAGAAAATTTGATATCATATCATACCATGCCCTAGGAGCTTGCTTCAAACCGTAAAGAGCCTTCTTCAAGCGATAGACATGAGTAGGATGCTCTGGATTCACAAAACCTTCAGGTTGGCTAACGTATACAACTTCTTTAATATCTCCGTTAAGGAAACCCGTCTTTACATCCATCTGATAGACTACCATGTTCTTACTTGCAGCATTAGCCTAGAAGATTCTGATTGTCTCAATACGAGCAACTGGAGCAAATGATTCTTCAAAGTCAATACCCTCCTCTTGACGGTATCCTTTTGCAACCAATCGAGCCTTGTTCTTTAAAACATCACCATGCTCATCAAGTTTTACTTTGAAGATCCACTTTAGAGCAATGATCATAGCACGGTCAGGAGCGGGTACTAATTCCCATACATCTAGTCGATCAAACTCATGAATTTCTTCTTGCATGGCATTGAACCGGCTGTCTTCATTCATGGCGGTTTTAACATCTTTTGGTTCGACCTTGGATAGTATGGAGTTTAAGAAGCACCATAAGGCATCGTTGCAAGTTGTTTTGCGAGTGGATCTGGATGAGAGGGATTCCAATGATGTTGTCCAATGGATGATCATGTGTCCATTTTCTAAGGTGTTCGTGTGGTTGTTGTTGAGGAACTAAAGTAGCAAAGTCGATTTCTCGATGAAGATGGTTCGATGATGATTAGGAACAAATATGTTTACAAATGGGGCATCTTCAGGAGTAGCAAAGGGATTCTCTCCATCAAGGGTGCGAAGCAATTCCATGATGTACACTAGATGATTGATGATTTGTTGATGAGACAGAGTGATCGGCAGGCGCATCTTGACTTAACGACATAGAAACTGAAGGGTTAACTTCATTGACAGGGATAGGAGCACCCTCTGTTGATGGAATTGACAGATCATTAGCAATTGGCTCATAGTGTTCATCAAACATTGGATCAAACAGTTTCTTCAAGTCATCTTCGATGGAGGTACATAATGAGTTGTTGGCGAAGAATCATATACAAGAGTAGAACTGATGGGACTACTTGATGATGCGGGTCAGGCTGGGTTGTCCTGGAGCCATTTGACCGGTCGCTCATCGAACGTAACGTGAATTGTTTCCATGATATTTCGGGTTCTTTTGTCGTAGATTCGGTATCCTTTTCTGCTTGGTGCATATCCTACAAATACTCCAATGTCCGCTTTAGCTTTAAGTTTGCCTAAGTCTTGGCCCTCATTAGTTGGATAACACAATGCACCAAACACACGAAGGAATGAAAGATTAGGTTTTCGATTTTGGACAAGTTCATATGGAGTTTTTCCATGAGAAGTGTGAATAAGGGATCGATTTTGAGTGTAGCATGCAGTGGCAATGGCTTCAGCCCAGAGAAACATTGGAACCTTTGAGTAAATCAACATTGTTCTAGCGGCTTCCACAAGAGTTCGATTTTGTCTTTCAACTACACCGTTCTGTTGAGGAGTTAGTGGAACACTTCTTTGATGACTGATTCCAACACTTTCATAAAACTCACTAAGTTCTTTGTTAACAAACTCAGTTCCATTGTCTGATGGATGATTCTGACGGTTTTGTTAAGTCGAACCTCGGTTGTTTGATAAGTTTTATGATGATATCACGGAGTTTCATCCTTTTTCCTTAAGAACTTAACCCAAGTAAATCGAGAGTAATCATCAACCACAACTAACACATATTTCTTCCGTAAATGTTCACTCTCATGGGTCCACATAAATCCATGTGAATGGTATGAAGAACTTCATAATGAGTTTGTACGGTTTGGGTTTGTGGGCATACTTCTTGCTTTTTCCCAATTGGCATTGAACAAAGATGATCCTTTTCATACTTTAGTCTAGGTAATCCTATTACTAAGTCCTTTCGGAGATCATTTATGGTTCCAAAGTTCAGGTGATTTAGACGACGATGCCATAACCATGACTTTGTTTTCGAAGCCTTTGACAACAAGCAGATTGGAGAAGACTTCATCATATCTTCGATAGAGATGGTGTATAGATTTGAACCACGTGTTCCTCTTAAAAGTTCTTTACCATCAAGTTCTCTAATGAAACAAGTATGTTTTCTGAAGGCCACTTCTATATCAGAATCACAGAATTGACCGACAAAGAATAAGTTATGACCAAGACCTTCAATGTAATAAACCCTGGAGATAACACTATCACCGACAACATAGTCTCCATAACCCATAATTGCACCGAAATGATCATTCCCGAATCTAACAGTCCCGCTAAATTTACTCACAAAGTTCATGAGCGTGACGGTCTCCAGTCATATGCTTGGAGCGGCCGAGTCCAGGTACCACAGAACGATTTGAACGATCTGTAATTGAACACAGACAAGAATGGATAACTAGATAATTGGGATCCCCATGCAAGAATGGGTTCCATTTGGTTAGTAACAGTGATTGGAACACCCACATCAGAAGTAGAAATAATGGAATCATCAGGGATAGATGCAATGCTAGTGTCCGTATTTGACCTACTCAAAGTGTGTTCACTTCTTAAAGGAATAGTTCTACCAGTAGGCATCCATTTCCTAATGGGCATTGATCTAGGTAATTTAGGGCACATCTCATTAAAATTCAATTTGCGGCCAGTAGGTATCCACTGATAACCTATGTTACTAAATTTCCTTCCTGTGGGTTTCCAATATTTTCTAACCTTCTTTCGCCATTGCTTTCTAGCCTTCTTAGCTTGATTTTTTGTATTCACTATCTTAATAGGGCATTTAACAACATTAATCAACTCATTCACAGCACATTCATGATTAGTAACAGAAACCAAACAATCATCATTACATGTTTTGCCAAAAGTAGCAGAATTCGAATTAATTACAGTACGCTTATAGCTAATACTAGAATCAACACGATTCGTTTTATTCAACTCAAACTTAATGTTCATAGGGTGGTCTTCTACTTTCTTCCATTGCACATTCTTAGCTTTCGAGGTCCTATCATGCTTTGTATTGCCTGGAGGCTTTGACCCGCTTGCTTTTGTGTCACTGATTACTCCTGTAGAGGGAATTTTGGGAACATTAGTTGGTTGGGCTACCTTGTGCATTACAGGTTTAGAAGTGCTGGGATCAGAGCTAGTTGAAGGCACATTAAAATTCACTTTCTTAATGCTAGGCATAGAACAAGGCATCACAGCTTTACCTTTCTGAAAAAAAAAAGATTTGAGGCAGGTTGCTCTTAAACATTCTAACAGCTCTTGAGATCGTTTGGCTTGAATGCAAGCAAACCTAATTTCTCTATCTAGTGGCTTATTTATGAAATCCTCTTCTACAATCTCTCGGAGACATTCTAGACTATCCTTAAGGTAAGCGAAATAGTTATAAAACCCAAGTTCGTTATTTCTAAGATGAGGAGGAATGTATTTACAGATCACAGATATATTTAGAGTCTGAAGATGACTTTGATGCAACATTCTCATTAAAGACAAGTGGCATTTTCCCTTTTACCTGACTCCTCAGATTCTCAATTTCCTTTTGTAAAGACGTTATTATTTCGTTGTTTTTGTCACGAGTGTTGTTTCACCTTTTCATTTTCTTCTAGAAAACTCTCATTTTCCTTTTGTAGAATATTAACAAAGTTTTGAAGATGAAAAGTCTGAGAACTCTAAGAATCTAAAGGAAGAGGCATTTCGGAGCCTGTCACATTGTTCTTTTCACCCTTTAATTGTGAAATTTGGATTCTCATTTTTCTGATCGTGTTACAATGAGCTCGAATCTGTTCATCACGTTTGATAATTTCAAAAACTGCATCAAATTCAAGAGCATCCAAGGATGTCTTGATATTTGAGGTTTTAACATTTTCTTTTAGATGTTGATATTTTAATTGCAATGCAAGATGCTCAACTTCCAATTTAGAAAACTGTTTCACCAGGTTATCATGATCATCCCGTTCAAATTTTTTCATGCAATTTAGAGTTAGTTTTCTCAAGCTCAATGACACGATCATGGGAGACTTTCAGAGCAACAGATAATTCATGATATTGAGATGCATTAATTGAACAATTCGTGGCAGTGTAAAACACATCTTGAGTGATACATTCGAAATCGATTCTCATTTAAGGTATACAAGTTTTTCCTCTCAATCTCATTATATTTTAATTCTCGCTCATAGTCATTGACCTCAACTATCATTGCATCAAATTCCTTTTCCATTTGTTTAATATCTGAATCCATCCACTTTTTTAAAACTCTCAAATTTACCTTTTAATTGTTTAAAGAATGGCATGACCTCAGTTAAATAACATTCTTTAGTTTGCTCAAAACCCCTCTCCCTTCAGTTATCCCAGTAGGTGTGATCCTTTTCTTACATGTCTTCTCAAAATCAACAAATAATTGATAAATGACATATTGACTGATTAAGGTCTTGCTCTTAGTGGGAATAGATCTAGGAACTAAATGCATTGGTGTATTGGGGGGATATACAGTCGCAGGAAGCATTCTCCTACATAGGGGATTCTGTTCAACAAACTCATCAGCTTTTTTCATGTCCATATCCTTTTTCTAGAACACTTGTTCAGGGGTCAGCTGTGTTTGAGGTCTAAACTTGTTAAATGCAATCCAATTATCCTTAGCATAGTTGGGTGTTTTATAACTGATTTTCTTTTCTATGCATGAAGGGCTCTTAAGTTTTTCATCCAATTTCTTTCTAGTGACTTCTTCTAACTGCCTATCTTCCTCAGTATTCTCAGCGCAACTAGGTTTCTGTCTAGGCTTAAGGATTTCATTGCCATCATAAATTACCTTCTGTGCTTCTCTAGCTTTCTTACAAGCCTCAGGGTTTGGTTCATCAACTAATGCAACACTATGTTTGTCACTTAGAACTCTATGCTTAGTGATCATGTGAGCAGTCTGAATGGTGTTTCCTTGTATGTACAATTTGTTTTCAAGTTTGTTTTTCAAAGTTTTTAGGTAGGAAAATTCATTTAAAAGTTTTGATTCCTTAGCATTAAATTCCTGCTTAAGCACTTTCACATTTTCTTGAAGTTCTTGTTTTTGCTTAGCCGTTTTATTAAGCTTTTCTTTTAAGGAATCTAGATCTTGTTTTAGTATTTCTTCCCTAAAGCTACTTTTTCTAATAATTGTACGCATTTGGTCATCCATTTCACTGCCACGAGTGGTTAACTCAAACTTAGCGCATTGTTCATAAATGGCAACCTGTTCTTTATAGGCATTAAATTAGAGATAACAGAATCATCGGGGCACATGGGTGAATTCATCAAAAACTTAGTCATCATTGACTGCAGAAGATGCATCACTTGGTTCAATCACACTTTCACTTTGGATCACATATTGATCATATGGGACAATATTACTATTACCCATATTAACAATATCTGTTTCACAAGTTTCATGTGATTGCACTTTATCATGTATCTTTTGCTCATCAACTTCATCATATAATTTTAATACCTCTGAGATGATTGATTCTTTGGATGGACCAGCTTGCTTAGATGATGAGACCTTTGGAGAGACCATTGGAGAAATGCTAGCCATGAAGATTTTCTGGGCAGTTGGTTCATCATCGACATCAGAGTCATATGCATCACAATCGGCAACTTGAAAGGCATTTTGATGATTGTGACCCATTTCCTGAATTGGATGCTCATCCACATCTGCATCATATGTCTTAGCATTCCCCTCTGCAAGAAATAACAACTCTTCTTCATCCAAAACAGCACCATTGTCCTGAGCTTGCACAAGCAACATCTTGTCTCTGAAGTATTCTCGCATTTTGAGGGCGTATTGGAGATGTGCAGTTCCTTGCAATGTGTCCATCACCACCACAGTTGTAGCACTTGATTGGCTTCACTTGTCCCTGATTGGCATTTCTCCCACTATTCGATTGGTCACATACCTCCACCTACTCCACCTCTTCCTGTTCATCTGCCTTCCTTGAACTAGTTGCACCATAATCTTTCCATCTCTGACAATAGCATGATTGTGTAGATTGGATGCGTTCGATCTCATTGTTAGTCTGAAGACTGTTGGTATGTGGACTAAGGGTCAAGTTTTGTTTAACCATAAGAGCCAGTTGATTGATGAAGTGTTCCATGACGCATCGACATCAGGCTGTTTGAACCTCGGATCGGGAATGAGTTTGTAGTTACCGTTATCCGTAGGTATGACTTGAGAAGCTTTGGTGGTAATTCCAACATTTGTGTAAAAGGCTGTTGAATCATTTGAAGAACTTGTTTCTCCATCTTTAGTTTTGAACTGTTCAAGAATCCTTCGTTCAAACATAGCATGTCTCTCATTCTAAAGAAGAAAGGCATACAATTGCTCATAGTTGGTGTTCTTCAATCCTTTGGTTAGCTTCAAAGAGGTGAAAAATTTGTGCCATTCAGGATTCATGTTGTTCACAAACTTTGAATTCAGCTGAATATTTGGCATGGTCATTTTGATATTCCTCATATCATTCACAAGCTTGTGGAATCTTACGTAATATTCATAGACACTTTCTTCTGGTTTCATCTTAAAGTGCTCAAATTCATCATACAGCTGTGATTCTCTGTCTTCCTTAGTTAATTCAGAGCCCGAGAGAAGCATCTTGACATTATCCCACACCGCCTTGGCTTCAGTGTTGTGATTGATAAGCTTGTAGATATCTTTAGGAAGACCCTGAAGTATAATGTTTGAAGCCCGATATCGCATCGAATTTCTTTTTCTCATTATCACTGAGCTCATCATACGTCTTTGGTCTGTCCAATCCAAAGATCATTGTTCCATCTGTAGCAGTATCAATTATGTCTCTTGTAGTCTCAATCTGATAAGGTCCTTCATCAATTGATTTGAGAATGTTGACCCCATTTTCCTTTCCCAAACAGTACAACCTGATTCGTTGAGCCCGTGAGTCATAATCAGTTCTGTCAAGCATAGGTGGACGAGTATCGATCCAACTGCTGAACGTCCTCAGCTATAGAAGAAACGATAGTAGGCACGTTGTTGGACATGATTACAAGTTCTACGGGATTTTACTATTCTTTGATTAAACCGGGAAATTGATTCTTTCACGGGATTTTACTAAACCAAAAGAACATCCGTAAAAATATAGCACGAAGAAGTGACAAGTCTCAATAGACAAGTAGCTAAACAGTCAACTCGCTTTGGTATCAACTCGCTAAACATTCAACTCGCTTAAAAGACAAGTCGCTTAAAGAAACAACTCGCTTAATAGCCAAGTCGCATACAGAGACAACTCGCTTAACCACCAAGTCGCTTAAACCAACTCGCTGACAATACAACTCGCTTAATAGCCAAGTCGCTTTAAAACTCAAGTCGCTTAAAGAAACAACTCGCTTAATAGCCAAGTCGCATATACCAACTCGCTGCTAATACAACTCGCTTCCACTAAAAAAGCAACTCGCTTCCAAGAAACTCAACACCGTAGCACAACTCGCTTCATACAATATTTGAAAACAACCACTTTATCAATCAAAAACAGCTAAACTACAATGATTCAAGCCTTCCAATTCAAAACCTAAACACATATGATGATCCTAAACACAAAAGTACAATCAAAATTCAAACTTTAACATTAGAAATTGTCCAAATGATTCAAACTCTCCTAAACACTTATAATCCCAAAAACCTTATGAAATCCACCAAAACAAAGAGCATGAAAGATGAGTGATCAAACCATGGCTCTTGATACCAATTGTAAGATATAGGATTTCACAAACACATCATACCAAATACATAAGGGGTGTATACAAGTTCTTAGAGAGAGAAAGTTTTAGAGAGAGAAAGGGAAGAGAGTTGGGAACTATGTGAAACAATGAAAAATGGTATTGAATCTTCAACCCTCTACCTTGGGAGGTAGAGGGTATTAATAGTGTCTTACAATAAACGCCTCCTACGGGCTGTGGATCAGGCATACAGTGATTAAAGACCCGTCCGTCCTCCACGGTTTTACTTAACTAACTTCTTACTAATATAAAATAACTACGACTACGAGCTTTCTAATGATTACATATACTTGAGGTGACCGACACTTTAATGACCGAATTTTCTAATTCCTAACAGTATGGGTTATGGACTTTGGGTTTTACTCAACAACATTCATTGTACCTAGTCAATGGATCATGGGTCATAGGTCAAGGGTCATGGACTTTGGTTTTTATCCATTACATTACCCATTATAATATGTACAAAGTATAAGTACATTTCCATATTATGTAAACACTAGCTATTATGCATTTCTACAAGATGTAAACAAGATTACTTGTTTACTGTTTATATGAAAATGTAAGTATGTTAGTAAACTATTGGCCCAAACCTTTTACGTGTTTTATTTGTTTCGTTAAAATGATTTTACGTTTGTTATCGACAAAACATTAGAAGATCGTAAAATATAAATAAACGTTTTATGGCTTATTTGTATAAACAATATGTTTCAATAAAAAACTTTTACCTATTAGTTTCTTTACTAAGCTTAAATCAATAAGTTTTAATAAAGGAATTGGATAAACCAATATTTCTTTAAGATGTTTCGCACATTAAATAGCCGTAGGTAGCTCCATTATGACACACAAAGAACCGGAGAAGCGGGTCAGCGCAAAGCGTATTAAAAACCTTCTTCTTTCGGGTCACAATTTAATGCGCACCCTCCTTATACCTCTCACACAGTTTGTCAATAATTGGTGAGCCTTTCTAGCTATTTGGTACAGTCACATCAATCGACTAAAAGTTTAAGATTTAATGCATAAAACAAAACAAATTTCACCATTGTTTAGTATTTTTTTTAATTAAAGGTCAATCGGACCAAATAAAAAAATTAGGGTTTTGATTTTTTTTATTAATATCTAGGGCAATCACCCCCCCCCTAAATTAGGGTTTTTAATTTTTTACAAACCTTAGATTGACATATATACAAACACAATACAATTATTTGTTTTTTTACGTGTTTCAGTAATCAATTACACCTTATATTGGCTCGTGATGCCACTGTTGGAGTCATATAACATGTCAAACATTAAATATAAACACAATAAACATCAATGTACATGCGGAAGCATAGCATCATATAACATGTAATTAGGTAACCGATAATAAATCGTATGCGTGCCTCTTTGCAATCTTTAACAAGTATATAATGATGAACCCTAGTTAGGGTTTATGTGGATTACAAGAATTGACCCTTACCTCGTTTTCAATTCGATCCAAGATACAAACAATAGTGTGTTTGTACCATGTTCTTGTACGCATGTACTATTAACGAATTAAAGTTAATGCTAGTTAAAGAAACACAAAACAAATTTATTTTTGAAAAACAAAATCCAATCGACCCTTTGGAGGGGGTGATCGGCCGAATAGCTCAAAGAGGAGAGAAAACAAGTTTTCAGGTTTATTGTGTCTACAAGAGATACAAAAAAATAAACCCTTGACTTTGCTTTTATAGGATAACAAAACTTATGGAAAAAGTTTGGGTTTGGGCTTGGGTTTTCACCTTGGCCGATTGGATCACACAACCCACAAGGGTTCTAGATCCTTCTTGTTCTCTATTTTTCATCAACAGTCCTTATCTTTGTCCGTTAGTCAATTTCCATTAATTACTAATCGTCGTTAGTTGTTTTGGGTAATTAATAATCAAATACAACATTTTATATTAAATTATTAAACAATAATCATTCATACATAAAGTGTGCAATCTCGTGGTCTCGAGTTCGATCCTAACATACACTATCAAATTATGTCCATAAAACTAACAAACCATTGGACTCAAATTTGACCCAACAATCTCTCCCTATTTGGATATAAAATTAGTCTATGTATTTTTCAGTGTAAGTAAGCATAACAACTTCTTCTTACTAACTGAAATAAAGTAAAGTAAAAACTTAACGAGTCCTAAGGACGAATGAGAAAAAATAATTCAGTATTATTCATGGGTTACAACAAACAAGAAAATACATAAGTTATGCTCAATCTTGTTCTCCAGTTATCCCCATCAGCTCTAGCTTCACTTTCTTTGTTAGGAGGAACTCTTAGTCGTCCCTCTTGTTGATTTCATATTCTAAGATTTTTACAAGTCTTAGTGCTTCATAAGTCTTTTTAGTCAGTCTAGAAATCTTAAAGATGAAGAGAGTTTGGGTGTCCAGGATGTGCATTTTAGAGACTCTCTGAAAGGCTGGTTGACCAAATGCATTAGTGGAGGAGATCCCATGCTTTTTTTTCGATTACCTGACCCTATTTGAATGGAACTCCCTCAGAAGGACGTCTATTGCAGTGAAGTCCAACAATGTATGGTTCAAGTTCAGAGGGAATGCTTGATCTTTTCCTCTTTTTCATCTTTGGTGAAGCCTTAAGAGGTTCCTGAAGAGTGAGAGGCTTTCTGGTATCATATCCTAGGATTGTTTCTTGTTCTATGATTTCTTAAAATCTTTTGTCCAAGGTTGATTTTAGTTTAGTCATTAGCCCTTTTATTCTTGTTCAGGACAACCAACATCATTTCTCATTCTGTGTACCCAAAGAGTACCCATTTGAATTCACTAATAACTTCAAATTTTGAGTCACGTATATCTACGATAGTGGTTACACTTAGTGGTTTGGTGTTGGGAATGATCTTGATGTCAGTGATTACCCTAGGCTTCCTAACAAGCTTCATCATGTGCTTCTAGCTTTTCCACACACTCTTCCTCATGGATGCCTTCTCTTTCGGCTTCTCATTAGCTGCGTTGAGTTCTTGAAGTTGAAGAAATTCGAACTCTCTAGTTTTCTTGACAACTTGTTTGGTTGCCTTAACTTCTTCATGAAGGTCACTAAGTTCTTCCCCATAACTTTTATGATTACTCTAGTGTCTAATTGGTAGTCAATAAATTTATCCCCTAGTAAGGATTGAGCAATGGTGGTTTCAGGGATGAGTTCCTTGGCCTCTTTGGACTCAATGAGGTTTCTATCTTCGACCCTAATAAATTTCTTTTTCTCTTTAACATCTTAAGAGGATTGAGCATTTGATGAAGAAGGTTTGGCATCAGTTGCATCTTTGTCCTCAAAGATTTTATTAACTATTTAGCAGTTTGAAGGATGAAATAAGTAAAGGAACCTCATAATCCCATATCCCCCCCAACCCAAGTGTTGAGGAGGGATCTTGATAGATGACCATTGGAGTTGGAGTGGGTTCAATAGGAGCATGTCCTGATGAAGTTGGGCTCTCAACAAATGGAGACTTGTTGTTTGAGCCGGTTAAAGGTTTTATGGGACAGTCTCATATGGTTACTCCCTCTTAGTAGTTGTTGGGACCGAAGGACAACAAGCTAATGAACTACCAACTGAAACTTCCAACTGAAGAAGTCAAAACATATCCTAGAGCTTGACTTGATGTCAGAAATGTCTGAGACCATTGCTGACTGAGAGGATTCAATCTTGGATATTCTAAAGCCAGTGGACCATGCCAAAGATTCATAGGAAGTAGCGATGAACTTCAGACTTGTCTTCAGGTCAGAGAGATCAGTTTTGAGTTTAAGGATGATGTTGTCAGATACTGCCTTGTAGAGGTTCTTAGTGACTGAAGTAATAGACTCAAGTTGATCCTTAATATGTTCAGTAACCTTGATGACTGCCTAAAGCCCCTTTTGATGTTGTCTTTGACCTCCTCAAATGCATCGCTAACTTCAAAATGTTTAAGTTGAGCATCATCGAGTATGTGTTCAATGAAAGCATCAGTTGTGGCTTGAAGTTGTACAAGAAGAGTGTCATGGCCTGTATGAATGGTTGGGGGCTCAACTTCTTCAGTTTGTGGATCATAGGGAGGATGGATCAGGTTTGTTGCATCATCAAGGATCTGAGGTCTTTGAACAAAATCATGCATCTTCCATCTCTTCTTCAACCATGATTATTTCCTCCTCAGTGGGCATTATGTAATCGTGAGCTAAAGACTCGGAATCAGAATTCATGATTTCATGCATTTCATTAAAAGTTAGTTTGAGTGTTTCTAGTCCCTCATTAATGATTGTGTAAGGTCCAATGAATCATTGGGATCTTACTGGTGTCCCTCGTGCAAACTTAGGATGAACTACTGCCTTCATTGGGATCTTTTGTTTGTGATTTTTGACCCTCAGGAACTGAGTGAGGTTCATTTTCCTCATGAGTGTGACCCTTAGGACCTGAATGTTGTTTTTCAAGGTGCATGTCAAGATTTTTCAAGTCAAGTTCGGGCTTCGTAAACCCTTAAACATCGTCCTTGAGTGCAGAATCAGTGTGTAAGGAATGATGGGACTGTGCAGACATGGACATAGACTCTCTAATGGATCATGGGTGGTCCTGATCTTCACATCCACTTCCTAAAGAAGTCTTTGTGGAGATTGCTTTTAGTGCCCCTTTTTTACTGCTTGAGACCTCAAGGAAGGTAACAGTCGGCTGGTTTGGGTCCTATTGTTCTTCGTTTGTGAGGACTCTATTGACTTAATGTTTAGGCTTTTCGATTCTTCACCACCTTTTTTAAGGAAAGGAATGGTGGTTTGTTTCTTGGTTTTCTTGAACTTTGCTTTTGGGGGTTCAAGCGTTTGACTTGGCCTATTTTCCAAGTTGTGCTATTTGCTGAGAAGACTAAGAGACTCGTGTCATGGACTTACACACTTTTCGAGACTTCTTAGCAACTACTTCTTCAAGGGAAGCAGTTGGTGACTTTTCAGCTGACCCACATGCATTAAGCATGTGTGTAGTAAGTGCAACCTGATTTTTAGGGATGGTTGAGGAATAGTTTGTTTTCCTCAGGGTGAAAGGAATTATTTCATTCATTGTTTCCTGGGTGTATTCCTCACCAAGTAGGCTCTCCATAAGTAAGGACACAAATCTAGGATATACCATGGTATTTCCTCGTGCCATGGTTGATAGTTAGCTTACAAGACCATCAAAGATGACCTTCCCAATGTTGACCGGGGTACTAGTGATGAGAACGTAGGCTATCATTTGTTGGCTAGAATTCAACTAATAATTAGAGGGTTTACACAACCCATTAACATAACCTAAAATCATCTCTAATCATCATATAATGAAAACCACTATTAGCCTCGCTATTTTGTGAAGCTGGCATCTTACATGTGAAATGGACTAGATACGTAGTAACCTTTGCCCGCAGGGACTAGTATTTTTTAAGTAGCAAAGTATTGATGTAATGAGCCTATAAATACCCCTCATGACTGTCAATGAGGGGTGTGGGTGTATAACCATTTCATTTGTAATAATATTATCTTTTGTTTCACCTCACTCTCTCTTTACTTTCTCTCTCCTAGGGTTTCACCATGTTTATCATTCATCATCAACCTCAACCTCCCAAACCACATAAATCATCAAACTTTTCGGTCCTACAATTGGCATCAGAGCCTTGGTTGTTAGCTTTTGTTGATTTATGTGTTGTTCGTAACATTTTTAAGTTGTTTTTACCATACTTTTCTTGGGCTAAAAACAATTATCCTACTTTGGTGGTAACTGTTTTATTGTATCAAAATATGGTCAAAGTCTCAATCTTAATTCCTAGTTTAACAAATAAACTATTTTTTGGTGTTCTTTTTCAAGCTTTGAATTTCTTTGGTAAAAACCCTCGTCCTTCGAGTTTCAGGATAGAAATCAGAAGAAGGCTTCGATCTTTTCAAAAGCTTCGAGCTTCTGCAAGACCTTCGACTTTGGAAAAATTCGAAGAATCCTCCGAGCTTCTCATGAGAGCTTCGAGTTTCTTTTAGGCTTCGAGTATCTCGAACTTCAAGTTTCTCGCATTCGAGTTTCTCAATTTGACCAAACCAAATACCGACTTATTATGTTGACCTCAGTTCTACTTCATCATAAGCAACGCCAAGTAATGATTAAAACAAAATGAGAAAAAGAAGACAACAGATCCAAACCTTCAGCCTCAGACTTATCTCAGTTATCATCGTTCCAAGAGACGAGGTGAGAAACAAAAAGAAGATGAAGAACATCAAAGAGTCCTCATATAAAACCCAAACACACGAAAACAAACATCAATTACCTAACCTAGACATAACCAAGGGTATCTCTCCCAACATAATACCGACTCATTATTTTGACCTCAGTTCTACTGCATCATAATCAATGCGAAGTAATGATTAAAACAAAATGAGAAAAAGAAGACAACAGATCCAAACCTTCAGCCTCAGACTTATCTTAGTTATCATCGTTCCAGGAGACGAGGTGAGAAACAAAAAGAAGATGAAGAACATCAAAGAGTCCTCATATAAAACCCAAACACACGAAGAAAAAAAACATCAATTACCTAACCTAGACATAACCAAGGACCCTCATGATCTCTCCCAACACTCAAAGAAACAATAAACGATAATACAAATGATCTCAAAATATGTTCAATTTTTTATCTAATATTTTAAAGATTTTTTTTGTTGAACTCACTATCATCACCAATCTAAAAACATAACAAAACAAGAAACATAAACCTACCCGAGACCTTTTTTAGAAGATCTTGAAGTCGTGGAAACATATACCACTCCTCTTTGTTCGAGAGGTTTAGAAACTAAACGATGTGCGTTGTTTGATTGAGATATTAAATGAAGTGGCTAAGGTTAGTTGTTTTTTGATTTATGATTTGGATACTATGACGAGAAGGATGAATGAGTATGTTTTTGTGTATGTGATTCGAAGCTAAGCTAAGTATGAGATGAGATCAGTTGAGGTGAATGACAAAATGAGAATACTTAGGGTTATACTGATGAGTGTGTAAATACTCATCATTTTTGTACAAAATAAACTGCAAAATCATCTGAAAACACTCATAAACACATCAAAATGATCAAAATATCACAAATCAGTGTTTTATGTGTTTTAAATGCAAAAATATCAAAATCAGATGAAAAACATATCAATTTTGCAAAAATTGCAGTTCATCCCCCAAGTTTCAAAAGTTGTCAAAAACAGTCACTGAGCACATAATTTCAAAAGTAAAGTCACCAAAGGTCTTTTTAAAATCATAAAGTGTCATGTTTAGTCCTTTGGTGGGAAATCTAAAAGTTTTGAGAAAATTACAATTTAGTCCCTGAAAATCCAAAATTTGTCAAATCTAGTCCTTGGAAATTTCAAAAATGTCAAAATCAACCCATGGATTATTAAACTTGGCAAGACTAGTCCTTTGACTACTTTTCATAAGTTACATGTTTGGTCCTTGGAAATTGGAGCTTTACATCTTTGGTCCCTATGCTAATAATTTCACAAACCATCCGGACCCTAATTAAACCCCAAGCCCAAATAATTAACACCCCGGTCCAATCCCACAACCCGACCAACCCAAACCCAGTGTTTAAACAAAAACAAACCCGCCCCCTTTCCCCGTTTTCCCTCCCACTGTCTACCCACCATCATCCAACCACCCAGCCTCCTTCTCACCTCACCTTGTTCCCCCCACCTCCACCAAACTCCAAATGCAATAAATGTACCCCTCCAACTATCTCAGTCCTGTCCCAACTGTTACAATCCAAATTGGCGCCAAAATCTCATTTTAACGGCTAGGATCAATTGAAGCCATCCAATGGCTAAGGAGTGGTGGGATACATTCAGAAGTGAGAGAAGATGAGTTTGGATATAAAAGAAAGGCAAAAGGAAGCAAGGAAGAGAGTCTTCTAGTTTTTAATTTTCTCTTAATGTCGTTTTTAATTTTAAAGCTTTAATTTAGTGTAAAACTTGTAAGCTTCTGTTGTAATGTACTCTTTATAAGTATTGGAATCAATATAAATCATTTTCAAGTTCTAATTTAAGTTTCACTATCAATTCATGTTGTTAAGTTGACTGTTGAAAATTTCTATCTCTAAGTCTTATACACAAGCTTCAAACATATCATTTCTCAGTTCTAAATAGCTTTTACAAGCTTACAAAAGCTTTTTATAAACTTAAATTCAAGTTTTAAGCACATTTGGATATTGGTCAAAGAAAGTCAAACAGGGTCAAATTGGTGTTGAAGATGGTCAATGGGTGAAGCAGCTATGGATGTGGGTCGATATTAAGCTAGGTTAGGGGTTTGGTTAGGTTAGTGGTCCATTGTTTCAGTTTTGGCTAACCATTGTGGTTTGGATCATTGTAAGTGAAATTTTAAAGTTTCTTTGCATTATCTTTCTTTGGGGTTAAAACTGGTTTTTATCTGCTCTTTAAGTTGTATTTAAGATATTAGAACTTAGTTTGATCATTAATCTCAGTGTAATCAGTTGCTATCTCAATAACTTGGTATAACAGTAAGATAAAGTAGTGTTTGGTTTGGGATTGTTAACTGTGTTCAAGGACTGTGCAGTGGGTAAACTTTGTTGCAACATGTTTGTTTAGCTCACTGAAGTTCATACCTATCTTATTTTGTGCCTGTTTACTTGCAAAAGTCAAAATCCACATTAAACAATCTCAACAGTTAACTGTTGAGATTTTTGGAAAATCAAACTCTTGAATTGTGTTTAAAAATCAATAACAAAGGTTGTAATAGCTTCATTCCATCATAATACAACATTATCAGTCCTCAAATCAGGTTTAAAACTCAAAAAAGTCAAACTGTGCTCCTGTTTCAAAAAGTCAAAAATGTCAAAAATCTTGTTTTGTGCAGATATTGCAGATTGTGCACAGGTTTCATTAGAGGTTTTTAGGTTCTGATTTTTGGTTTACAAGTAGTTCACCAGGTGATCTTTAGGACCTAATATCTGTTTTTGCTTTAAGCTTTCTGGATAAGCTTGGGTATAAGCTCAAAACAAGCCTCAGGTGCCCTGCACCAACTCAGTCAACACTGAGTGGTTTTCTCAGTTTTTGTGCAACTTGCACAGAGTTCATAAAAGCTTTTCAAAGTCTGGTCTTTTGGTTACAAGTAGTCACTTAGGTCTAGTTTAGATCTTAATCATTGGTTTGTAGTTTGTAGCTTATTTGGTTGCTTATTTTGGGTCTGTAAGTTAGCACCCAAATCTGTTTTGAGCTTAATTTCATAATCATCAAATCCTTGCATTTTGTCAATCAGTAGTATTAGCTTGTTAAAACTTGTTCTATTTTAGTTATTTTAGCTTATTATAACTTCTTTTAACAGTTGGTGGCTTGTCTTAATCATTTGGCTTATTTAGTGCTTATTTCAATAAGCACTCTCACATCAGTTCCATAATCTTGTACACAAGCACTTGTTTTTCCAATTTTCATAGCTTCTTAATATTATTTTAGAATTTTCCTGAAATTTTCAGATTTTTCTCAGCTGTTTTACTATTTTTCTTGATTTTTATTAGTTTTTAGCACTTTTTAAATAGCATTTAATACAAAAAATTCAGAAAAGGTTCAAAAAAAAATAAGTTTTCATTTTTCTCAGGCTTAGATAAATATAAAAAGTGAAAAAAGTAATTTTCTAGATTTTTCATAGTTCATTTGGTAATTTTTAGTAATTTAATTAGTTTTTAATAGTTTAAAATTCCTAGAAAATAGATAAATAGTCATAAAAATACAAAAATAGTTTTGAAAAGTCTATTTTGATATTTTAGACTTTTCCATTTCATAATTTTATTTTTCTAGCTTTATTTCACATTTTCTTGTATTTTAGGTAATTAATTAATAGTTAAAAATAGTTTTAAATTAGATAATTAGTTATAAAAATAATTTTATTTTTCTAAATATTTTCTTATATCACTAGGATTGTAAAAACATCAATTTCATATTTTTAGGGTTAATATTGATTTAGTTTCACGTTTTTAGTTATACGTCGCGTAGATTTTAATTTCAGTTTTATAAAAACATAAAAACAAAAACATCATTTTAATTATAGTGATAGCGTTTATTTAATAGATTTTATCTTTTTAATTTCCTTTAATTTGCATTTAAGCCGTTGTAATTTGTTGGCTTTTCCTTAGTTATAATCATAATTCATAATCTCTTTTTCGTTCAAACTTCTCGATCACTACTCGTTGATTGATCCATTGCATAGCTCGCTGGGACATAACGACCCGGGGAGACCCCATACTCCTCAGATCTTCATTGATTTCGTGCTTAAGCAGTTTTAAGCTGGTTACGGTCCGCCATTCACAAGTGGCGGGCTTGTGTGATTTAGCTTGACTGTTTTGCGCGCATCAAAATTTTGGCGCCGGGGAGCTGTGCTGATTTCCGTGTAGCAGATTAGTTGTTTGAATCCTCACTCATTTGTTTATATCATCCATCTCTGTATATATATATATCCATATTTTCTTCTAAAAAATCCAAAAACCCAAAAACAACCAAAAACGTATAAAACACAAAAATATTTTTCCTTTTGTTTCTATATATGTATCAAAAATAAAAATACACAAAAAGAATCGTCGTTTTCTTTAATAATTAACAACTTAAAAGATTACCACCGCAAACCAAGGCAGTGCACTACCTAACTGGGGGTGCGACCATAATAAGTTCCCGAACTAAAGATATAAAACTTGCCTTTGTGTCCTTGTGATTGGTGTACCTTTTCCAAAGAAGCCATTCATCTTGGATTATTGGTTAAGTTCACTGTTGTTTTGCCTCGATTTTGTGTTAATTGATTTTGTTGTGATATCGACGTTTCGAACCGAAAACCCATAAATATTCTTCTCACCACCATTTTTACAAACATCTTCATAATTCCATTTCTCTCCTTAACTCTGAGGTCTCTTAGAGATAACTCTTGTGTATGCGCACTCGCTTCTAGATCGTGAGCCCATTTCGTGGGCTTGTCAAGATTCCAAGAAGGCGTGTTCGTAGACTTTCTGCTCCAGCAGTCGGATCTGAGATCCGGACTGTTCGCACTACTCCCGTTGTCATGGCGGATGAGATTCCTATGTGCGAGCTTCTCCGTGCACCCATCGACGGGTATGGAGATGCTATCGTTGTACCGACCATCGTGGTGAAAATTTTGAACTAAAGACCGGGTTACTGAATCTTGTAACTTCAAATCAGTTCTACGGTTTTGAGCGGGATGATCCTCATGCTCATATAAGATGGTTTAACAAGATTGCATCTACCATCAAGTATAAGAATGTCCCTTCTGATGCTGTTAAGCTTCTTCGTTCCCGTTTCTCTTGAGGGCAAGCCCGGATTTGGCTTGAAAAGCAACTCCCTAAATCAATAGAGACATGGGAAGATCTGGTGAAGAAATTTGTGAATGAATTCTATCCACCTTCCAAGACCACGAGTCTTAAAAATGAAATCATCAAGTTCACTCGGAAGTTTGATGAATCCTTCAGTGAATCGTGGGATCGTTTCAAGGAATTGCTTCGCAAATGTCCTCACCACGGTTTCTCCGAGTTGATGCAACTCGATACTTTCTACAATGGAGTGAGTCAATCGGATCAAGATTCTCTCAATTCCTCCGCTGGAGGAAATTTCCTAAGCAAAACTGTCAAAGAAGCTTTAGCGATAATCGAAAACAAGTCCAAGGTCCGCACCTGCACGAAGCAAGCGGTTGTTTCCCAAGTCATTGTTGGTCCTTCTTCTTCTTCATCGCCCGTGAGTCAGTCTAGCACCGATGCTAAGATTGATAAACTCACGGAAGCTATTCAAGCTTTGGTTCTCTCCAATCAAAAGAAAGTCTCTTTTCCACAAACTTCACCTCCTGCTGAAGTTAAGAAAGTGGAAGTCTGTGTTACCTGTGGTGGCCCCCATGCTTATTACAACTGTATGGCCACCGATGGTAACCCTTTTGAAGCCAATGCTGTGGGCGGGATGCCTAATCAAGGAGGCAATCAATATCGTGCTCTGTAGACCGAACCACCGCCCTAACCACTACTCTGGACCTCCCGGTTTCAATCAAAATCAAAACCGTAATCAGAATCAAAACAGACCAAACCAAGGTTTTCAAAACCAAGGTCATTTCAATCAAAACAACGGTTTTCAAAATCAGAATCAAAATTTCCAACATCAAGGAAATTACAATAGAAACCAGTGTCGGGAAATTTCAACCCAGTGTATTTTCATGCAAACAATCAAGGGAATTTTCAGAACCAAGGCCCTAATCCTAACAATAGAGGCCAGAATTTTCCTGTGCAAACTCAAGCCATTGTTCCAACTGAACCATCATCTGATGAGTTGTTGAAACAATTCATGAAATCCCAAGAGGAAATGAATCGGTTGTTGGTCACCAGATTTCGACATCAAGAAGTCTCTAAATGATCGACCCTCGGGCTCAGGTACTCTACCTAGCAACACGATCGCTAATCCGAGGGCCGATGCAAAGGCGATCACAACCCGAAGTGGTGCTTCATATGCTGGACCTGCTGTTCCTACTACCTCTTCTTCTTCTTCTATCCCGAAGGTAGTGGAAAGCGAACCTCCAAAACACAATGGACCTACGACTCCAATGCCTCCTCCACCTGTGGCAATAAGTCAAGTTACCAAGGAAACAACGGACAAGGTGCATTATTCAAGTCCACGAAGTCCGACACGTCCAACCTTCGGTAATCCAACCTCAAGTGGTCCAGAAACCCAAGTCAAATCAAGGAGTTGTCTTTGAACCTCCTGTAGCTCCTGTTGAGAATCAGAAATCCAAATCTTCTATTCCTTACCCCTCACGTTTACATGAGCAAAAGCTCCGCGAGAAAGCTAGTCATCAAATGGAAAAATTCTTTCAAATTTTCCAAGAACTTCACTTTGACATAAGCTTCGCGGATGCCATCATGTTAATGCCCAAGTTTGCATCTACTCTAAAACACATGTTGAGCAATAAGGAAAAGCTGTTTGAAATGGCTAAGACTCCTTTGAATGAGAATGCCACTGTCTTGTTAAAAAGCTTCCCGAAGCTAGGAGATCCCGGAAAATTCCTTCTTCCTTGTGTTTTTCCCGGGATGATTGAATGCTTTGCCCTTGCCGATCTTGGTGCAAGCATCAATCGATGCCTTACTCGGTGTGGAAGAAACTTTCTCTTCCGGAACTTGTTCCTACCTGCATGACTCTTGAGCTTGCAGATCGTTCTATCTCGCGTCCTCTTGGCATCGCCGAGGATGTATTTGTGAAAGTAGGAAAGTTCCATTTTCCAGCTGACTTTGTGGTCGTTGATTTCGATGCTGACCCTCGAGTTCCCCTCATTGTTGGGCGGGGATTTCTGAGGACGGGCCGTGCTCTTATCGATGTATTTGAGCAAGAGATCACTCTACGTGTGGGTAACGAAGCTGTTACTTTTAACCTCGATCAGACTTCGAGGTACTCCTCAAATTATGATACTGAATCAGTTAATCGAGTCGATTTAATTGACATTGCTTCAGAGGAGTACTCTCAAGAGTTTCTTGGTTATCTTCATAATTCTGTGGGTGGGAATTCCACCACATCTTCTCAGCCTATCATTGCCGACTCTTCCCCCTCTCTCACTCCGTTTGAGGGAGGTGACTTCCTTCTGGAAGAGATCGATGCATTTCTGGCTACTGATGAATCAATTCCTACTGGAGTTGATGGTGTTTATGATTCGGAAGGGGATATTCTTTATCTTGAGCAATTGCTTAATGAAGATCCATTACCTTCACTCCTTCCGAAAGAGATCACGATTGAGGAAACTAAATCAGTGCAATCATCCACTGAAGAATTTCCCGAGGTTGAACTTAAGGACCTACCTCCTCATCTTGAGTATGCATTCTTGGAGGGTGATGATAAATTACCAGTCATAATTGCTAAAGACTTGACTGAGGGAGGAAAACTGCTCTCATTAAGGTCTTGAAGTCACACAAGCAAGCAATTGCTTGGAAACTCTCCGATATTAAGGGTATCAACCCTGAATTTTGTACTCACAAAATCTTAATGGAGGATGACTTCAAGCCAGCAGTCCAAAGTCAGAGAAGGGTGAATCCTAAGATTCACGAGGTTATCAAACAAGAGGTTCTCAAACTTCTTGATGCCGGTCTGATTTACCCGATCTCTGATAGTCCTTGGGTTAGCCCAATCCATTGCGTTCCTAAAAAGGGTGGCATTACTGTTGTCACGAATGAAGAAAACGAGTTGATTCCGACTCGATTGGTTACGGGATGGCGTGTGTGCATTGACTATCGAAAGTTAAACGAAGCCACCCGTAAAGACCATTTTCCTCTACCCTTCATGGACCAGATGCTTGAGAGATTAGCAGGGAACGCATACTATTGTTTCCTTGATGGTTTCTCGGGTTACTTTCAGATCCCCATTGATCCGCTGGATCAAGAGAAAACTACATTCACCTGCCCATACGGGACGTTTGCCTATAGACGTATGCCTTTTGGCTTATGTAATGCTCCTGGCACGTTCCAAAGATGTATGATGGCCATTTTCCACGACATGATCGGGGAAACTATGGAGGTGTTTATGGATGACTTCTCGGTCATTGGGGACTCATTTCATACATGTCTCTCCCACTTAGACAAAATGCTTAAACGGTGTGAAGACACCAATCTATGTCTAAACTGGGAGAAGAGCCACTTTATGGTCAAAGAAGGCATAGTCCTTGGCCATAAGATTTCTAAGAATGGGATTGAGGTAGATAGAGCAAAAGTTGATGTTATTGCTAAACTACCTCATCCTACTACCGTCAAAGGTATTAGGAGTTTTCTAGGTCATGCCGGGTTTTATCGTCGATTCATTCAAGATTTCTCTAAAATCGCTCGGCCTATGACCCATCTTCTCGAAAAAGATGCTCCTTTTATCTTTTCTCCTGAGTGCATCGAAGCTTTTGAAACACTTAAGAAAAAGCTTACGGAAGCACCCATTCTAGTTGCCCCCGACTGGGACTTACCCTTCGAGCTCATGTGCGATGCAAGTGACTTTGCTATCGGTGCAGTCTTGGGGCAACGCAAAACCAAGCATTTTCAGCCAATCCACTACGCAAGCAAAACGATGACTGAAGCTCAGACCCATTACACCACTACAGAAAAAGAATTATTAGCTGTGGTGTATGCGTTTGAAAAGTTTCGGCCATACCTTATCTTGACAAAATGCGTGGTGTATACGGATCACTCGGCTCTCAAATATCTCTTTGCAAAACAAGATGCAAAGCCGAGATTGCTCCGTTGGGTTCTCCTCCTACAAGAATTTGATATCATTATTCGTGATTAAAAAGGAGCTGAGAACCTAGCTGCTGATCATCTGTCCCGATTAGAGAACCCTCACCAAGATGTGTTCGAGAAAAAGGAAATAAATGAAACATTTCCTCTCGAAACACTCAATGTGGTTTCTTTTCGTGGAGACTCTTCTACCCCATGGTTTGCTGACTTTGCAAATTACCATGCGGGTAACTTTGTGGTGAAAGGGATGTCGTCCCAACAGAAAAATAAATTCTTCAAAGATGTGAAACATTATTTCTGGGACGACCCCTACTTGTTTAAAATCTGTGCGGATCAAGTCATCCGTGATGTGTATATGGTCAGGAAGCCGTTGACATTCTCAAGGCTTGCCATTCTGGACCTACCGGGGGACATCATAGCCCCAACTACACCGCCAAGAAGGTGTTTGATTCGGGATTCTATTGGCCCACGATCTATAAGGATGCCCATGAATTCGTCAAAACCTGTGACGCTTGTCAACGTCACGGGAATATCTCACAAAGGAATGAAATGCCGCAAAACGCCATTCAAGTGTGTGAGATTTTTGACATCTGGGGTATTGACTTTATGGGGCCATTTCCTTCTTCCCATGGTAACAAATACATTCTCGTGGCCGTTGACTACTTGTCAAAATGGGTTGAAGCTAAGGCTTTACCCACCAACGATGCCCGAGTTGTTGTGAAATTCTTGAAATCCTTATTTGCTAGGTTTGGAACTCCACGAGCCATAATCAGTGATCGTGGTACGCATTTCTGCAATGACCAATTTGCAAGAGTCATGCAAAAGTATGGTGTAACTCACCGTACCTCTACTGCGTACCACCCCCAAACAAGTGGGCAAGTGGAAGTTTCTAACCGGGGGATTAAAAGAATCTTGGAGAGGACGGTTGGTGAAAACCGTGCCTCTTGGTCGGATAAGCTAGATGACGCACTCTGGGCCTTCCGTACAGCTTACAAAACACCCATCGGGTGCACTCCATACAAGCTGGTGTACGGGAAGGCGTGCCATCTACCGGTAGAGCTCGAGCACAAGGCATACTGGGCCTTGAAGCATGCTAACTTTGATATTCAGACAGCTGGTGATCACCGGAAAGTTCAAATGAATGAATTAAATGAACTCCGTGATCAAGCCTACGAGAACTCTTTGATCTATAAACAAAAGACAAAGAAGATTCATGACTCAAAAATCAAAAACCGCGTTTTCAACGTCGGTGATCGAGTCCTTCTTTTCAATTCAAGATTGAAGATTTTCTCGGGAAAGCTCAAGTCCCGTTGGTCTGGTCCATTTACTATCGCTAAGGTTTATCCTTATGGTACCATTGAGTTATCTCAACCCGATGGTCCTAATTTTAAAGTGAATGGTCATCGAGTGAAGCATTACTTTGGAGAGGACATTCCTCCTGTGGTTGTCCCGGACTTACAAACTTTCCCCATGAACCAATGAATGCGGGATCGAGTCAAGCTAGCGACTCGGTAATCAAAAACAAGAGCATGCATATGGGTTTTCACCCATATTTCTATCTTCTTTCTACTTTCTACCACTCTAGTGTGGGGGAGATGCCCCACACTTGTATATATGTTTCAAAAAAAAAATCTTCTTTCTAAATAAAGGCCGTAGTATTTCCCTTTCACGTTCTTTGTTTCGGCATAACCGCCGGTACTTTGAATATTGAGGGCAATATTCATCTCTAGTGTGGGGGGGATTCTCGCGAATTTTATCATATAATTATACCAATTCCCCCGTTTTTGGCCAAAATTTTTTTTGGAGCAAGTGTTCTACACTTTCTCATCTGGTTATCAGTCCGCCATGTCTGTAAGACAAAAGGATTGGCTAATCCAGGAGCAAACGGCTCTTGGTAAAGATATATCAAATCCGTTTATATGGCTTGCAATTTGCCCAAAATTGTATGGTATTCAGCTCACCATATCCTTAAAAGTGAAGAGTTGGCTAGCCCGCAAGATTATGGCTTGTGGTAAAGGCAGTGGAAAAACCATAATTGGTAATCAGCTCACCAAAGATAATGTTGATAATTTATCTAAGAGTTGGCTAGTCCGAAGGGAACGGCTTCGGTAAAGACAAATCAAATCCGTTGGAAGCCGGTGGTTTGCTCAAAATCACATGGTTATCGGTGTACCATGGTTCTTGCTTGAACTGAAACATTTGGCTACTCCAGAAGTAATGGCTTTTGGTAAAGAGATGCAAATCCATTATGTTTTCTCAAATCATTGCTAGGGACTAGCAATATCTCAGTGTGGGGGATTGATGAGTGTGTAAATACTCATCATTTTTGTACAAAATAAACTGCAAAATCATCTGAAAACACTCATAAACACATCAAAATGATCAAAATATCACAAATCAGTGTTTTATGTGTTTTAAATGCAAAAATATCAAAATCGGATGAAAAACATATCAATTTTGCAAAATTGCAGTTTCAAATCCCCAAGTTTCAAAAAAAATTGTCAAAAACAGTCCCTGAGCACATAATTTCAAAAGTAAAGTCACCAAAGGTCTTTTTAAAATCATAAAGTGTCATGTTTAGTCCTTTGGTGGGAAATCTAAAAGTTTTGAGAAAATTACAATTTAGTCCCTGAAAATCCAAAATTTGTCAAATCTAGTCCTTGGAAATTTCAAAAATGTCAAAATCAACCCATGGATTATTAAACTTGGCAAGACTAGTCCTTTGACTACTTTTCATAAGTTACATGTTTGGTCCTTGGAAATTGGAGCTTTACATCTTTGGTCCCTATGCTAATAATTTCACAAACCATCCGGACCCTAATTAAACCCCAAGCCCAAATAATTAACACCCCGGCCCAATCTTGTACCCGGTCCAATCCCACAACCCGACCAACCCAAACCCAGTGTTTAAACAAAAACAAACCCGCCCCCTTTCCCCGTTTTCCCTCCCACTGTCTGCCCACCATCATCCAACCACCCAGCCTCCTTCTCACCTCACCTTGTTCCCCCCACCTCCACCAAACTCCAAATGCAATAAATGTACCCCTCCAACTATCTCAGTCCTGTCCCAACTGTTACAATCCAAATTGGCGCCAAAATCTCATTTTAACGGCTAGGATCAATTGAAGCCATCCAATGGCTAAGGAGTGGTGGGATACATTCAGAAGTGAGAGAAGATGAGTTTGGATATAAAAGAAAGGCAAAAGGAAGCAAGGAAAAAGTCTTCTAGTTTTTAATTTTCTCTTAATGTCGTTTTTAATTTTAAAACTTTAATTTAGTGTAAAACTTGTAAGCTTCTGTTGTAATGTACTCTTTATAAGTATTGGAATCAATATAAATCATTTTCAAGTTCTAATTTAAGTTTCACTATCAATTCATGTTGTTAAGTTGATTTGTTGAAAATTTCTATCTCTAAGTCTTATACACAAGCTTCAAACATATCATTTCTCAGTTCTAAATAGCTTTTACAAGCTTACAAAAGCTTTTTATAAACTTAAATTCAAGTTTTAAGCACATTTGGATATTGGTCAAAGAAAGTCAAACAGGGTCAAATTGGTGTTGAAGATGGTCAATGGGTGAAGCAGCTATGGATGTGGGTCGATATTAAGCTAGGTTAGGGGTTTGGTTAGGTTAGTGGTCCATTGTTTCAGTTTTGGCTAACCATTGTGGTTTGGATCATTGTAAGTGAAATTTTAAAGTTTCTTTGCATTATCTTTCTTTGGGGTTAAAACTGGTTTTTATCTGCTCTTTAAGTTGTATTTAAGATATTAGAACTTAGTTTGATCATTAATCTCAGTGTAATCAGTTGCTATCTCAATAACTTGGTATAACAGTAAGATAAAGTAGTGTTTGGTTTGGGATTGTTAACTGTGTTCAAGGACTGTGCAGTGGGTAAACTTTGTTGCAACATGTTTGTTTAGCTCACTGAAGTTCATACCTATCTTATTTTGTGCCTGTTTACTTGCAAAAGTCAAAATCCACATTAAACAATCTCAACAGTTAACTGTTGAGATTTTTGGAAAATCAAACTCTTGAATTGTGTTTAAAAATCAATAACAAAGGTTGTAATAGCTTCATTCCATCATAATACAACATTATCAGTCCTCAAATCAGGTTTAAAACTCAAAAAAGTCAAACTGTGCTCCTGTTTCAAAAAGTCAAAAATGTCAAAAATCTTGTTTTGTGCAGATATTGCAGATTGTGCACAGGTTTCATTAGAGGTTTTTAGGTTCTGATTTTTGGTTTACAAGTAGTTCACCAGGTGATCTTTAGGACCTAATATCTGTTTTTGCTTTAAGCTTTCTGGATAAGCTTGGGTATAAGCTCAAAACAAGCCTCAGTGCCACTGCACCAACTTCGATCAACACCGAGTGGTTTTCGATTTTTGTGCAACTTGCACAGAGTTCATAAAAGCTTTTCAAAGTCTGGTCTTTTGGTTACAAGTAGTCACTTAGGTCTAGTTTAGATCTTAATCATTGGTTTGTAGTTTGTAGCTTATTTGGTTGCTTATTTTGGGTCTGTAAGTTAGCACCCAAATCTGTTTTGAGCTTAATTTCATAATCATCAAATCCTTGCATTTTGTCAATCAGTAGTATTAGCTTGTTAAAACTTGTTCTATTTTAGTTATTTTAGCTTATTATAACTTCTTTTAACAGTTGGTGGCTTGTCTTAATCATTTGGCTTATTTAGTGCTTATTTCAATAAGCACTCTCACATCAGTTCCATAATCTTGTACACAAGCACTTGTTTTTCCAATTTTCATAGCTTCTTAATATTATTTTAGAATTTTCCTGAAATTTTCAGATTTTTCTCAGCTGTTTTACTATTTTTCTTGATTTTTATTAGTTTTTAGCACTTTTTAAATAGCATTTAATACAAAAAATTCAGAAAAGGTTCAAAAAAATAAGTTTTCATTTTTCTCAGGCTTAGATAAATATATAAAGTGAAAAAAGTAATTTTCTAGATTTTTCATAGTTCATTTGGTAATTTTTAGTAATTTAATTAGTTTTTAATAGTTTAAAATTCCTAGAAAATAGATAAATAGTCATAAAAATACAAAAATAGTTTTGAAAAGTCTATTTTGATATTTTAGACTTTTCCATTTCATAATTTTATTTTTCTAGCTTTATTTCACATTTTCTTGTATTTTAGGTAATTAATTAATAGTTAAAAATAGTTTTAAATTAGATAATTAGTTATAAAAATAATTTTATTTTTCTAAATATTTTCTTATATCACTAGGATTGTAAAAACATCAATTTCATATTTTTAGGGTTAATATTGATTTAGTTTCACGTTTTTAGTTATACGTCGCGTAGATTTTAATTTCAGTTTTATAAAAACATAAAAACAAAAACATCATTTTAATTATAGTGATAGCGTTTATTTAATAGATTTTATCTTTTTAATTTCCTTTAATTTGCATTTAAGCCGTTGTAATTTGTTGGCTTTTCCTTAGTTATAATCATAATTCATAATCTCTTTTTCGTTCAAACTTCTCGATCACTACTCGTTGATTGATCCATTGCATAGCTCGCTGGGACATAACGACCCGGGGAGACCCCATACTCCTCTGATCTTCATTGATTTCGTGCTTAAGCAGTTTTAAGCTGGTTACGGTCCGCCATTCACAAGTGGCGGGCTTGTGTGATTTAGCTTGACTGTTTTGCGCGCATCATATACCCAGTTATATCGTTTGTGTATAGAGTGGATTGGATCGGGTATTTCCTTGTCATTGGATTTGGACTATCTAAATAGACTGAAAAATTGGCAGTGAGTTGATATGTTTGGACGTGGACTGGGATGAGTATTGAACTATAAAAGATGATATCCGAATTTTTTTTGGATACACAAATTTTTTAAAATATATTCTTGGTATAAAAAGAGGTGTTTTGGACTATAAATTTTCATGAGGATACTTATTTCACGGCTAGACTTGTTACTTTTAACAAAATGACTACAGGGTTTTTGTACGGTATTGTTTATTTGAAATTAAAGTCACGTTTCACGGGTGTACTTATTTATCTTTGAGATATGTTGTGGGTCTCAAGATAACTTGTTTGGGCATTTATCCAATGTGCACCTCATACTTTAAGGAGTTACGTTGTAGTGCTCAGTATAGGTCTAAGTCACATTTATCTTTCTTACAAGCATTAAGTCACAAAGTTAGGATGATTACTTCTTTTTCAAGCTGGTCATATCGGGTCCGAAGAAGGCAGACTGAAGCAGAGGAGCAGAAAATGCAACACAACAAGGGGATGTCTCCATTTGTAGTCATTACTATTAGTTGGTTGAATTAGAATGAGGTTCGATTATAGGTAGATATGATAAAATTGTATTGAGAGTATTTATCTACATATTCTCACAGAAAATATGCTTAAACGGGCTGCTATGGCTTTAATATTGCTTCCAGCCAAAGTTGAATATACGGCATGTACATAACATTATGATGATTCCGATAACTCACAACCATCAGGAAGGAGAAGTAGTGTACACAGATATTTATCGGTTCAATGAAGAAGTAAAGTAGTGTACACGGATATTTACCGGGTCAATGAAGAAGGGCTATAGGCATATACACCATTCATTCTTTTGGTTGATTTTTTGGGTATTATTGTTCATCTTCCGTGATTTGGTTAATTGAGAGAACTGTGCTTAATTAGGAACTGAAGAGGTACCAATAAGGTGTACATCGGGCTTTATTGAAGAACTTGAACTTGTAATCCTTTCAGAAGATGGAATGTATACATCGGAGATGCACAAAAAGTTCACATGATCGAGCTTAATGATTTATGCCAGAGAAACGTCCGCATAGATGATCAGTGCTTCAACTTGTTACTTTGGTGGTATCATTTCGTCTTCTGGATTTTTTTCTGTGAAGCATTCTATGTGACTTATGTTGTAATGATGCTCCCTAAACGATAACCATGGTGCTACAGCCTAGTGTCTACTTTATCCGTTGTGTGTTCCGTTGTGTGATTAGAAGAATAAAGAGATTTGATGAAAGAGGGATGGCAGTTCAGGAGGGAGCAAGAAAAAGAAAAAAGGCTCACTAGTTAGGAGAGAGTAATAACCAAACTAGACCATTACAGTTGAAGTTCAAAGCTACAAGGATCAGTGTCGTCATCGCCAAAGATAAAATGCTGAGATCATCGAAAGAGAGAACTTCAAGTCATCCTCAGTATCTAGACTGCAGAGACTCTGCACTTCAACAACGTCAACATTGTTTATTTTTATTGTAATTTACTTTGTTTATGTATTATTAGGTCTCATCTTAACCATTCACATGTGACGCCATCTTGGAGGAGATTGTTAGCCTCGCTATTTTATGAAGTTGGCGTCTTACACGTGAAATGGACTAGATACATAATAAG
The DNA here is from genome assembly GCA_910596185.1 of Chrysanthemum makinoi. Taxonomy (NCBI): domain Eukaryota; kingdom Viridiplantae; phylum Streptophyta; class Magnoliopsida; order Asterales; family Asteraceae; genus Chrysanthemum; species Chrysanthemum makinoi. Next base: position 99,890,469 of record OU343223.1, on the reverse strand, counting down.
CTTTTCCCGCAGGGACTAGTATTGTTCAAGTGGCAAAGCATTGATGTAGTAAGCCTATAAATACCTCTCATAACTCTCCATGAGGGGGTGTGAGTGTGTAAGCATTTGGTTTATCTTAATAACATTTTCTCTTTTCACCTCACCCTCTCTTTACTTTCTCTCTCTAAGGGTTTCACCATGTTTATCATTAATCATCAACCTCGACCTCCTGAACCACATAAATCATCAAACTTTTTGGTCTTACAACCACTTTTTACCTAAATTAATCATAAACCAATAAAGGGACATAAGCCCTAAACACTTTACCATTATTAATTTATTTCAAAATACTTATTACCCAAACACCCCCCACTCCATTGGTTTCACGAACCCTAACTTCAATTTATCGAAAATTAGGCTTACTTACTTGAGGAGGATCATTGCTAAGGATTAATCTCTTGAATTAGAAACCTAAATCTTTCATCAATTGATCATCAAATATTCATGTTTTCCCTCTCTTGGCTTGTCACCCACATCACACCCAACACAAACTAGAAGTGTGTAGAAAAAGCTGGGAATTTTCTAGCTAAATGATTGTAACACCCCAACCCGACAAGGGTAAAGATATCACAAATATAGTTTCAAATCAGAACCTTAAATACTATACAAAAACGGAAACCTTTACAAAACTTACAAAAGGAAACATAAACGTCTTAATAATCAAAATAAATCTAAGATCCCTATGTTCAAATCTTGCTCTCGTCTCTACTCTCAACCCAGATCAGCTATCCCATAAGCTCATCTTGAATGCTTAAAAAAAACCTGCCGCAGAAAAAAAATGCGGCTGAGCTTACAAAGCTCAGTGAACAGATATAACAGAAACACAAGCTAAAAAAAAGAAATATACAAATGACGAAATCACAACGGAATGAGAATACTGAATCATTGAGGATTCTGCGGAAGCACAATTATACAGAAATCCAAACAAACACATAACAGTTTAAACACCTCCATCTTCAAATTAATGACACAAATGCAAATACTTAAGAATAACCAGACACTTAACATATCAAGAAAATATATTACATATAAACCAAACGAAAAGTCTATGTCTAACAGAAACAATTCCTAGAAAATAAACATGGCATACATACAATCAATTAATCTACCTTTAACACACTTAATTCAATATTGTAGCAGCGGAAATAGCGGTCAAATCATGGCAGTCTCACATACAGATAGAAAACACAGTAGACATACTATAACTAAATACACAAAGACATAACATAGCCATTATCAATTATCAGAACAGATATCATAAGCTAAACCAGTTCTCAGATCAAATCCTAACATTAGCAAAGTTTTAACATGGCAGGTCACATATGCAGACAAATAACTAACCGATAGGCAAGGTTTATAAAATTAACTGAACCATCACACATACTAAACTTCCAAAACACTCAATTGTACACTAGCACATTCATCTCGTAGATCAACGCATTCACGTAACGATAAACTAACATAATATCAGATATACGAATCATGTTTAAACATATTAATCCTATCCTAGCATGGCAACTAGTAATCACTTGAACATATACGTCATGAGCACATTCACTAACATGTCATATCAGAATACATAATATAACACTCGAAAATACCGAACCATAACAGAATACTTAATACAATAATAACAGATACAGATTTAGTTAACTACCACGAGCCCAGAACATATCATATCAGAAACATCATACTTATACAGAAATAATCTCAGAAAATAATTTGGAGTAGCTAGCTCCCAGAATTTTGTGAAGACGCGTATTGCACACGACATCATTCACCAGAAAATTCATATCGGATAACAGATCAGATCTAGGATGCATCCATACGCCCCACAGACAGATATTGGTCATATAACATAACTTGAGCTCATAACAGATAACAGATAAGGGACGTGGCAGAACATCACTCTACTGCCCTAGAGTCATGTCAGAGGTGCATCACTGACACGGACATGGAACCCCCATGACTAGTGAAATATTTGGCTCGGGTGTCAAACTAACTTAGGTCAAACAGATCTTCAGATATAACACAGATCATAATCAAACACAAGGTCACAGATAACATATCAGATAGTTCATATCATAAGGTTCATATTCAGATATTCAGAAGTCAGAAGTTCATATCACAATCACAAATCATACATTCATAATTAGAAGTTCATAATTAAACTTAGTAAGGTTCAACAAATATGCATATCAGAGTCTTCATAACACAAGTTCAAATAAGATATTGCATGGTTTAATAATACAGAAGTCCAGATAAGCAACAGATCAAACAATCAAAGAAAAGGTTCATAGCAATGGCATTGGGAACCCTAATAAGCATAAGAGAAATGACAAAGAAAGGAAAACATGAGGAACCTTTACTGAAAAGGTCAGAATATCTGTACCTTAAAGCAAATGAGAGAAAAGCAAACGAATGAGTGAATCACGAAGATGTAACGTCGCGTCTCCTTCAACGAATCTACACGGATTATGATTTATTTAATACTTATTAGCATCATTAAATTATAACGGATTTATCGCGTTCACACTCTTAAAGTCGTAAGTATAATCTTATTCTTAGTGACGGACGGAATTCCAACATTTTAGAATCTTAACCATTAATTAGCCAAACTTATGGGTTGCAATTGACAAATGGTAAACTTAAGGGTTTAATATGACAAATATCTTAATTGAGGACTTATATGATCATCATTCAAAGTATAGGGTTTATAAGTGTCAAGAACGGATTTTAAGACTTTCTTTCACAACAGTTTACACCAACTTCTATATCTTACGTGATTGACCAAGACTCTCATGTAACATTGTTCGAAATACAAACTTAATGAGACCATGCATACTCTAATTTAATCCATGACACTTGACTTCTTGCATAAAATCATAACCCACGCATGTTTACATCACACTTAGTACGAGCTCGTTATACGATTAATCAACAGTTATTAATGACCTCAAAACTTACTATTTTCACATAAAATAACGAATTAGCACACTTAGCTTCTTAACCCTATTCGTCTCCCATTAATGTTCTAGGGTTTTCCCAAATCTTTTATTATCATATTAATACGCATTTAATTGACATGTTACTTCTTTTAAATGACTTCCACCTTAACCTAGAACGTATGAAAACTCAAACGAAAGTTAACTCAGACTCCTGCATGCATTAACACTAATAACTCACATATGACGACTCGTTTACCCTACGTGAACATGGCCAAAATCCTTTCCCCCTCCCTTGATTCAATATGTATGCAATATACATGCAAATCCCAGCTCGCTACATGTGGTTTTCCCGACTCACAACCCATTCGACACCCACAAACACTTAATCATTTACTCAACACGACATGATACTAACCTACATCTTAACATGAGTACCCGATCACCAAAGGCTGTTTTACAAGACTTTCGCTAGGGTAAGGTACGCATGCAACTCGACACTCAAACAAAGTCACAACATGCTTATTAATGTGACGCATATTTTACTATCACTTAGCTCATTAACGAGACCAATGAGTTCATGTTTCACGTTTATTTACGCCACACCTTTTCGACTCAAACCATGCGCTAACCTTAAATGTATTATACATGTTCATGATTCATGTGGCTCGACATAATTAAGTGTTTTACGTTCGCATGTTTTACAATTTCTTAAACGCGTGACATATTTCATTCATATAGTCCGATTCATACATGTTGCTCGCAATATACCTCACGGATCCAAACATCTACTTAACGTGTTGCATGCAAAAGAAATTTAGACGAAGGGAAAGTTATACCTTGGCGAGGCTCGGATCACACGCACGTCGAACACAAGGAGTAGCAGAGACCGATCAGAAAAGAAAGAAAAAGAGCAGGGAACCCTTGTGTGCCGAGACTTTGTGTAGCTAGGGTTTCAAGTTTGAGGTTTGTGTTTCGTATATATAGTCACCGATCGGGTCCTTAAGGGATTGAGGGTGGGCTTCGGCTCAATAAGGGAAAAAGGAAAGAAAAGAAAACAGCCCGTGGGCTTATGTTGGGTAGTCGGCTTGAACCCAAACGAAACAAAAGGCGTAGCCCACTTGGCTCTCGGCTTGATCCAATCCGGACGCAAACATCACACGGCCCAAAGTGACGAGCGGCCCAACCTTACGTCGCGTGACTTATATTCTTTTGTCGTACCAATGTCGTTAATTTATATACACGTTAGGTTTTTCACGTAGAATATAAATTAGGTTTTTAGTTTCGTTAAATGAACGTTATTTTATTTTACGTATTTTAAAATTTTGATTTCAAGGGTAAAATAGTCTTATTATGCGTTTATATTTTTAGGGTTTTACAACTCTCCCCTTCTAAAAAGAAAATTTCGTCCTCGAAATTGGACGAGACGGAACGGAACAGCAAACAAATGCGGATTTCAGAGTTTCGAGGAATTAAAACGAACACGGAACTCATCTCAGAACAAACGGATTTTTATCAAAATCTACAAACTCATACTGTTCAGAAATCAAATCATAAATCAAATACTTATAACCGATAATCATATACTTATCAAAGTAATGGCAGAAAACAGATGAGATGCAGAAAATCAAACAACACGCTCTAACTTATTCGGTATCTAATGATGAAAATAACACATGCATAGACAGAACGAATCCTAACGGTCTTACTAATCGCAGATAATCAAACTAAAAGGATTTAATATTTCTCAAACACTTCCTGAAGTATCCAATGATCATAATACGGTACACGGAGACGTACACATTTAGAGCAAACATAGCAATCCATAGTTCACACAAATCATAACCATTTCGGTCTAAAGAGCACAAAACTTACACGTAACAGATATCGACGAAAATCTCACAATTAGGTACGGAATTTCAAACGAACATGAGGAGTGCCAAATAACAGATACAAGTCAAAGTCCATTCACGCATCAACCACAGGCATTTCCCCAGACGTCATATGATTTCAATAAGTTCAAATTATATGATCTCGGTATTATCACGTTGATCAGGCGTCATAATACTTGCATCACATAACCAGTTCTTATTGTCATCATATTCTGTCCCGGGCCATGGCAACCACGTAACTAATATCAAAACGAAACATATCACATACAGATAACATACAGATAGCAAGTAACATACTATAACAGACCAGATTCACATGAGTATACCATCTTAATGGTCATACTTTATTTCAAGCTGTGATTAAGCCACATCATTAAGAAAACAAACAACAGACGAAACTTATGAGGACTACGGAAACCTAACGAATCTATCAGAAAGAAACAACAACCAGGAACTATACTTTCAAAATTTTGTTTTATTCCCACTAATCAAACAAAATTTGCAAAATCGTCATAAGATGAACTTCCAAAACAAAACTTAATAATCCCAGATTCAATCATCTAAATGAAAACAAAAGGACCTAAACTCAAAATCAAATGTCAGAAATTTCTCATAAAGAGGCAACTAATCAGGAGTGCACATGTCTATTCTTGTATCGGATTAAACCTACTAGAAGCCGTAGACTCTAAATCCGAGTCCACCTCGTATTCTTCCTCATCTTCTTCTTCTTCCTCTTCTTCCTCACTTATCCATCCGCTCTTATTTCCTTCGCGCTGCGGTAATAAGCGGCTAGCAAAGTCACTTCTCCGATTCCTCTCTTCCTCTTCCGGCACACGGTCCATTAAAGCATACAAATCGCGACTCCTAGTCCAACCTACTCCTCCATCTTCAAAGAACTCGGGACATCTATCATGATACCTAGTGGTGAAGCCTTGGTTGTCAACAACTTTAGTTTCGTACTCCTTTACTATTTTTCCGTCTACGTTCTTTAAGGTCAGCTTCTCCTCAATTGTGCATGGCCACATACTAGCCGGAACTCGTATCCTCCTGTTGGTCTGCTTCACTCTACCAAACCTCTTGCAGCCTTTAGCAATAACAACGGTCCACCTCATCCTCTCCTTAGGTTGCCTAGTTGGTCCTTGTTTGCTCCTATCAGGTGAACTAGAACCACAAGGGATAACCATCTAAAAGAATAACCAACTATTAGCAAAATCTAAGTACGATAGTGGACGCAAAGAAAGTACGCAGAAGGGGAAATCCTAAATCTACCCAATCCTCACAGGTCATAGCCTAAGCTCTAAGGGTCCTAAAACCTGGCTCTGATACCATAAATTGTAACACCCCAACCCGACAAGGGTAAAGATATCACAAATACGGTTTCAAATCAGAACCTTAAATACTATACAAAAACGGAAACCTTTACAAAACTTACAAAAGGAAACATAAACGTCTTAATAATCAAAATAAATCTAAGATCCCTATGTTCAAATCTTGCTCTCGTCTCTACTCTCAACCCATATCAGCTATCCCATAAGCTCATCTTGAATGCTTAAAAAAAACCTGCCGCAGAAAAAAAATGCGGCTGAGCTTACAAAGCCCAGTGAACAGATATAACAGAAACACAAGCTAAACAAAAGAAATATACAAATGACGAAATCACAACGGAATGAGAATACTGAATCATTGAGGATTCTGCGGAAGCACAATTATACAGAAATCCAAACAAACACATAACAGTTTAAACACCTCCATCTTCAAATTAATGACACAAATGCAAATACTTCAGAATAACCAGACACTTAACATATCAAGAAAATATATTACATATAAACCAAACGAAAAGTCTATGTCTAACGAAAACAATTCCTAGAAAATAAACATGGCATACATACAATCAATTAATCTACCTTTAACACACTTAATTCAATATTGTAGCAGCGGAAATAGCGGTCAAATCATGGCAGTCTCACATACAGATAGAAAACACAGTAGACATACTATAACTAAATAGACAAAGACATAACATAGCCATTATCAATTATCAGAACAGATATCATAAGCTAAACCAGTTCTCAGATCAAATCCTAACATTAGCAAAGTTTTAACATGGCAGGTCACATATGCAGACAAATAACTAACCGATAGGCAAGGTTTATAAAATTAACTGAACCATCACACATACTAAACTTCCAAAACACTCAATTGTACACTAGCACATTCATCTCGCAGATCAACGCATTCATGTAACGATAAACTAACATAATATCAGATATACGAATTATGTTTAAACATATTAATCCTATCCTAGCATGGCAACTAGTAATCACTTGAACATATACGTCATGAGCACATTCACTAACATGTCATATCAGAATACATAATATAACACTCGAAAATACCGAACCATAACAGAATACTTAACACAGACATAACAGATAAGGATTTAGTTAACTACCACGAGCCCAGAACATATCATATCAGAAACATCATACTTATACAGAAATAATCTCAGAAAATAATTTGGAGTAGCTAGCTCGCAGAATTTTGTGAAGACGCGTATTGCACACGACATCATTCACCAGACAATTCATATCGGATAACAGATCAGATCTAGGATGCATCCATACGCCCCAACAGACAGATAGTGGTCATATAACATAACTTGAGCTCATAACAGATAACAGATAAGGGACGTGGCAGAACATCACTCTACTGCCCTAGAGTCATGTCAGAGGTGCATCACTGACACGGACATGGAACCCCCATGACTAGTGAAATATTTGGCTCGGGTGTCAAACTAACTTAGGTCAAACAGATCTTCAGATATAACACAGATCATAATCAAACACAAGGTCACAGATAACATATCAGATAGTTCATATCATAAGGTTCATATTCAGATATTCAGAAGTTAGAAGTTCATATCACAATCACAAATCATACATTCATAATTAGAAGTTCATAATTAAACTTAGTAAGGTTCAACAAATATGCATATCAGAGTCTTCATAACACAAGTTCAAATCAGATATTGCATGGTTTAATAATACAGAAGTCCAGATAAGCAACAGATCAAACAATCAAAGAAAAGGTTCATAGCAATGGCATTGGGAACCCTAATAAGCATAAAAGAAATGACAAAGAAAGGAAAACATGAGGAACCTTTACTGAAAAGGTCGAATATCGTACCTTAAAGCAAATAAGAGAAAAGCAAACGAATGAGTGAATCACGAAGATGTAACGTCGCGTCTCCTTCAACGAATCTACACGGATTATGATTTATTTAATACTTATTAGCATCATTAAATTATAACGGATTTATCGCGTTCACACTCTTAAATTCGTAAGTATAATCTTATTCTTAGTGACGGACGGAATTCCAACATTTTAGAATCTTAACCATTAATTAGCCAAACTTATGGGTTGCAATTGACAAATGGTAAACTTAAGGGTTTAATATGACAAATATCTTAATTGAGGACTTATATGATCATCATTCAAAGTATAGGGTTTATAAGTGTCAAGAACGGATTTTAAGACTTTCTTTCACAACAGTTTACACCAACTTCTATATCTTACGTGATTGACCAAGACTCTCATGTAACATTGTTCGAAATACAAACTTAATGAGACCATGCATACTCTAATTTAATCCATGACACTTGACTTCTTGCATAAAATCATAACCCACGCATGTTTACATCACACTTAGTACGAGCTCGTTATACGATTAATCAACAGTTATTAATGACCTCAAAACTTACTATTTTCACATAAAATAACGAATTAGCACACTTAGCTTCTTAACCCTATTCGTCTCCCATTAATGTTCTAGGGTTTTCCCAAATCTTTTATTATCATATTAATACGCATTTAATTGACATGTTACTTCTTTTAAATGACTTCCACCTTAACCTAGAACGTATGAAAACTCAAACGAAAGTTAACTCAGACTCCTGCATGCATTAACACTAATAACTCACATATGACTACTCGCTTTACCCTACGTGAACATGGCCAAAATCCTTTCACCCTCCCTTGATTCAATATGTATGCAATATACATGCAAATCCCAGCTCGCTACATGTGGTTTTCCCGACTCACAACCCATTCGACACCCACAAACACTTAATCATTTACTCAACACGACATGATACTAACCTACATCTTAACATGAGTACCCGATCACCAAAGGCTGTTTTAAAAGACTTTCGCTAGGGTAAGGTACGCATGCAACTCGACACTCAAACAAAGTCACAACATGCTTATTAATGTGACGCATATTTTACTATCACTTAGCTCATTAACGAGACCAATGAGTTCATGTTTCACGTTTATTTACGCCACACCTTTTCGACTCAAACCATGCGCTAACCTTAAATGTATTATACATGTTCATGATTCATGTGGCTCGACATAATTAAGTGTTTTACGTTCGCATGTTTTACAATTTCTTAAACGCGTGACATATTTCATTCATATAGTCCGATTCATACATGTTGCTCGCAATATACCTCACGGATCCAAACATCTACTTAACGTGTTGCATGCAAAAGAAATTTAGACGAAGGGAAAGTTATACCTTGGCGAGGCTCGGATCACACGCACGTCGAACACAAGGAGTAGCAGAGACCGATCAGAAAAGAAAGAAAAAGAGCAGGGAACCCTTGTGTGCCGAGACTTTGTGTAGCTAGGGTTTCAAGTTTGAGGTTTGTGTTTCGTATATATAGTCACCGATCGGGTCCTTAAGGGATTGAGGGTGGGCTTCGGCTCAATAAGGGGAAAAAAAAAGAAAAGTGGGCTTATGTTGGGTAGTCGGGTTGAACCCAAACGAAACAAAAGGCGCAGCCCACTTGGCTCTCGGCTTGATCCAATCCAGACGCAAACATCACACGGCCCAAAGTGACGAGCGGCCCAACCTTACGTCGCGTGACTTATATTCTTTTGTCGTACCAATGTCGTTAATTTATATACACGTTAGGTTTTTCACTAAAAATATAAATTAGGTTTTTAGTTTCGTTAAATGAACGTTATTATATTTTACGTATTTTAAAATTTTGATTTCAAGGGTAAAATAGTCTTATTATGCGTTTATATTTTTAGGGTTTTACAATGATTGTTACAATTTTGGGTAGTTGGCATACTTAATTACTCAAGTTCCTTTCTCTATTGTTTTGGCCACATAATACTCTATAACACATTTAGCATTTGACTTACACTTAACCTAGGTTGACTAACAAATCTTATTTAGTCTTTTAACACATAAAATTCATAGTCAACTATCACAATGGCACTTTCGTAATAGTACACTCAAAACAGGTTTTGAGGTGTAACACTGACTCCATCATCCTTGTTCTGGTTCAAAGATTTCACTTACCGAGTTTCGCCTCAGGAAGTGGTGAGACTTTCTTGGTATCTAATGAACTGTGAAGATGACTCACTGAATATTTGTTCATTCAAGGACTTTTAAATTACACTTAAGAGATTTTATGTTCAAATTCTAGTCAGAGACCATAGCGCTTTGAATTGGCCCAACACTTGTAGAGTTGTTTCCCAATGGTATCTTATATTATTTGAAAATGTTTTCACACTCAAATAGTTGTGGATTTAAGTCTTTTTGACACATACGGAAAAAAAAAATTAATGTATGTATTTTGAGATAATTAGTTCTCTTTCCAAATGAATTGCGGATTACAACTTGACGTGTAAAACAAGAATGCGAAAAGGCTTTCACTATTTGGATTTACATGCATCCAGTAAATGTATAAACTTAAAGCGGAAATAAACAAATATAATTCGGCTCGATCACTGAGAGAGCATATACATGTATATGGTTAGAAAATGGTATAGTGGTTAGTGTTCTTAGAAGGGGTATTCTTTCAAAACTCGTTAGGTAAATATTTTAGACGTAGTTAGGGAAAAGGTTCAAAAATTGTTACTACGATACCTCAGTTAGACAGCATACATATGAGTCACACGAAAACCTAGTCTTTAAAAAAATAATAATAAGGAATATGTAGCTATGTTTAATTTTTCTGTCCTTGCTTCCTATTTTCATGCTATCTTTAACGGGTTTTTCTCTTGAGTCATGAATAACTGTTTCCGTAGTTTGTTAGAAGCCACTTAATTCAAATGTTGTGAGTCGTTATATATACATATTGCGAGTCTACTAGTCTAGTCGTAACATCATAAAAGCACAACTACTTAGTTCGTACTCCAATTATACAATCATCTCATAAAGGAAAATAAGAATAAAGATTGCTTGGAAGAAAAATATTAATATGGCCTTTCAAAATAAAGAGTTAAGTTTATATAAGAACGCAAAATTAAAGACAATGTATCTCTAATGAATGATTATGTACAAGGTTTCTTATCTAGAATGGTCATTAATAAACGTGAGATTTCATCTTAATTATGCATATATAATTCAGAGAAATAAATAGATTCATAATAACATATCTAGATCCATCATATCAATATTGAATTGACAGAATAAAGAACCGACATATCATTAATATGTTAGGAAGAAAAAGTGGATTTGAATCAAAAAAGCAAGAAAAAAAAATGTATTACGTAGTACATTGTTTTCATGAGTCCACGTATAATATAATGTAGTGATAATTTATTAAAATGCAATTTACATGAGAGGCATGATACAATTACTCAAAAGTACAAAGGACCTTCTTTTTCGGCTATTTAATTCCTCTTCTTTTACCTCCTTCAGAAAGAAAAAAAAAATGCTGGTTAAAATAATTTTTTTTTGAGTTTATACATTTTTAGAGTTAAAATATATGTATCAATCTAGGTAGAAGATAATTCAATCTAGGTAGAAGATAATTCAAATTCGTATAGTATAGTATCAATCTAGGTAGAAGATAATTCAAATTCGTTGTGTTGCATTATAAAACCATGGTTGTAGTATCAAGTGTTCTTGGTGTGCATTCCTGAAGAACCACGTTATACTTATGATCAAACTCAAAAGTTAGACTAATGATCCTAAAGTATGACATTTGACTTTAATGTGTTTTAAATTCACAAACCGGTGGCCTTAGCCAAGTTCGGCTTCTAATCAAATTATTGAGTATTGATAATTTCGTTTTAAGTGTGTGTGGATCGTGACTAGAATGTATAATCATATGTTGAATCGTTGGAATTTAATAACATGACAATCATATATATAAAATACAATAAACATTAAAGATACATGCGGAAACGTATAGAAACATATAATGAATAATTAATTAACATAAAAATAAAGTATGCTCACCTTTTGATTCTAGCCCAACAAGAAGCAATTCCCAAACTAGCAATTGAGATGAACCATAATTAGGGTTTATAGGATTATAGGAATTGTCTCTTACCCTTTTTGCAATTCAATCTAAGATACTAACAATAGTGTGTAAGTACCACGTTCTTGTACACACGTACTATAACAAACTAAAGTAATGCTAGTTTTAATAACAGAAAACGTTTGCTTAAGGAAAATAAACGTGATCGATCCCATGGGTTGGAGATCCGATCGTTTGGGACTACAAACACACACACACGTTTAGGTTTTAGGTTTTCGGCTTCCAATCAAATTATTAAGTATTGAGAATTTCGTTTTTTAAGTGAGTGGATCATGACTAGAATGTATAATCATATGTTGAATTGTTGGAATTTAATAACATGGCAATCATATATAAAATACAATAAACATTAAAGATACATGCGGAAGCGTATAGAAACATATAATGAATATTTAATTAACATAAACATAAAGTATGTGTACCTTTTGATTCTAGCCCAACAAGAATCAATTCTCAAACTACCAATTGAGATTAACACTAATTAGGGTTTATAGGATTATAGGAATTGTCTCTTACCGTTTTTGCAATTCAATCTAAGATACTTACAATAGTGCGTAAGTATCCCGTTCTTGTACACACGTACTATAACAAATTAAAGTAATGCTAGTTTTAATAACACAAAACGTTTACTTAAGGAAAATAAAAGTTATTGATCCCAAGGGTTGGAGATCCGATCGTTTGGGACTAAAAACATACACACAAGTTTAGCTTTTAGGTTTATGTGTACAAGAGTTAATTTACAAAGACCCTAAGCTTTGTATATATACCCAAAGAAACTTATATTCCAAGTTAGGGTTGAACTGGGTTATGGAAACCCCCTCATTCGATCGGTTATGGAACCCCATAGGGTTTCTAGAACCTATTTGACATCTAATTTCATATTTAGTCCTTCCTTTATTAACGACCGTAAGTCCATTACGTTTAATTACTTAACGTTCGTTATACATTTCGTGTAAATGATAACTAAATATAACATTTTACATTTAATTATTATAACTTTAATTCTCATACGTAAGGTGTGCAATCATGTGGTCTCGCGTTCGATCTTAACTCACGACTACTAATTTATGTCCATAGAACCAACAACTCCCACTTGGACATATCTTACTAGCGTGATCACATCGGTTAGCGTCTGGCAACACTTCGATACCTCTAGCACGACTCGAGTAAGGCTCTTGGAAAACCTTTTAATGATTTCTCATGATTATTATTCTTTTGTTTCTAATACCATGTTAAAGAAATATATGAATTTAAGTCATTCTTTATTTAACCATTATGTTTTAGGTTTTAAGTGATTGAGCAAGATTACCAAATCTTCTGAACGTATTTAAGGGAGATCTTGGGTGCGGCCGCACAAATATCTTGTCAACCCTACGAGGGGCCCAGCAGTATTAAACTCCAAAATAAATTTGAATGAACAAATTCTATCTTGACTACAAGAATAACTCACAAACTTTGCAATACTTCTGGAAACATCCCTTATGACTACCAGTTACGTTTAGCATTAAGTTGTTTCACAAAATTGCACTACATTCATGACACTTATCTGGTATCTCAAGTCTGAGGATAACTATTCATGATTTACTTAATAAAAATATCCATAAAGTAAAATCATGAAGTTTGGATAAGTCCTATATTCAATTCATTGAATATCATCTGAAATTGGCATGCAACACATCAATATACTTTCACGTATATTCTACCAAATCACTCAGATTGTCTTAGTCTAATGATACTCCCATACCATTAACTGACAATGGACGATTTAGAATAGCTTAGTTATTCACGGATCAAACATGCAAATATAGGACAACAATATTATGAATGAACATAAACATAATCAATACTTTATTTCATCAGAAAATAATAAATGTTTACAATATCCTTTATCCAAATACTAATCACATTATGCATGAAACTATTAGCCAAACGAAGTCCAATGCCATTAGCAAGTTCAGTAAGCTTTTCTCTAGGTAAAGCCTTAGTGAGAGGATCAGCTAAGTTGTCATATGTGTGAACTTTCAGTAGATTTATTTCACCTTCGCGGACTTGTTCCCAAACATAGTGATACTTCTGTAGAAAATGTCTGGTGCCCTTCATAACTCCAGGTTCATTGGCAAATATGATTGCAGCAGAATTGTCACAATACATATTAATAGGAAATTCAATTGAAGGCATAACATCAAGCCCTGATGAATTTCCTAATCCAAACAGACTCCATTGCAGCTTCCGAAGCAGCTATGTATTCGGCTTCTTTCGCAGACATCGCTATCGTACTCTGCTTCTTGCTCTTCCAGTCTACTGCTCCTCCATTAATGACAAAGACATAACCCGTCTGAGACTTCGTATCATCTTTATTACTTTGCCAGGATGCATCACAAAAACCTGTAACACCAAGCTTTGTATCTGGATTTCCACCATTCACTAGAAACATATCTTTCGTATTCCTAAGATACTTCAGAATATTTTTACAGCAGTCCAATGAAGTTCACCTGGATTCTGTTGATATCAACTGGTCATATTTTGAGCGAATGCCACATCTGGCCTTGTGCATCTCACAACATACATAATAGATCCTACTGCCGAAGCATAAGAAACTTTCTTCATGCGTGCCACCTCTGCAGGTGTTGAAGCACCCATATCGCTACATAAGCCATGCTTTACTTCCATCGGAAAATATCCTTTCTTGGAATTTTGCATATTGAATCTCTTTAATATTTTATCAATGTAAGCGTTTTGACTTGAACCAATTAACTGTTTTGATCTATCTCTGTAGATCTTGATTCCCAGAATGTATTCAACTTCCCCTAAATCCTTCATAGAAAAACATTGTCCAAAATATGCCTTAACATTTTGCAAACTTGGAATGCCTTTTCCCATAATTAATATGTCATCGACATATAGGATAAGGAAAATTACATCACTCCCACTCACTTTGTGATATACACATGGCTCATCAAGATTTTGAATAAATCCATACTTTTTGATTTCTTCATCAAATCTCTTATTCCATTGCCTTGATGCTTGCTTCAATCCATAAATGGATCTTTGAAGTTTGCATACACGGTTTGGAAATTGAGGATTCACTAACCCCTCAGGCTGCTTCATATAGATGTCTTCATCTAAGCGACCATTTAAGAAGGGGGTTTTGACATCCATCTGCCATATCTCATAGTCATAGTACGCTGCTATAGCTATGAGAATTCTAATAGCTCTAATTTTTTCTACAGGAGAAAAGGTCTCCTCGTAATCTACCCCATAGGTTTGAGTAAAACTCTGAGCTACCAGACGAGCTTTATAGATGTATACATTGCCATCCATGTCAGTCTTTTTCTTATAGAGCCACTTAATTCTAACTACCTTAGCATTTTGAGGTAAGTCAACCTCTTCCCAGACTTCATTTTCTTTCATGGATTGCATTTCTCCATTCATTGCAGCTTGCCATTTGTCCTTTTCAGGATCATCCATGGCAGCTCTATAATTAGCAGGCTCTCCGAGATCCCCTAATATAGTTTCCTCAACTTCTATGTTAAGACATAGACGTTCAGGTGCACGCGCAGTTCTTACAGATCTACGAATGGGAATCATTTCAACTTCTGGGGGAGGACCCATACTATCAGGTTCTACCGGAAGTACGTTCATGTTTTCAGAAGGTAATGCATCTTCATGATCATCTTCCAGATCATAAACTCTCCAACTGAATTCTTGAGATATGAGATCCTTTTCAAGAAAATCTTCATACCTAGCAACAATTACTTTATTTTCAGTTGGATAGTAAAATTAGTAACCCATAGTTTCCTTAGGGTATCCTACAAAGATACACTTTACATATCTATGTTAGAGTTTATCTGTTGAGTCACGTCTAACATACGCCTCACAACCCCAGACCTTTAAATAAGACAAGTTAGGAGCTTTATCATGCCATATTTCATATGGTATTTTATCAACCTTTTTGGTGGGAACCATATTTAGAATACGAACTGCAGATTCTAAAGCATAATCCTAAAAGGATAAGGGCAGAGTAGTAAGATTAAACATTGATTGCACCATGTCTAACAATGTATGATTCCTTCTCTCAAATACATCATTTTGTTGTGAAGTATATGGAGATGTGAGATTCTGGACAATTCCATTATCAGCTAAGTAATCTGTAAACTCTTGGCTTAAATATTCACCTCCTATGTCGGATAGAGGAGATTTAATCTTCTTTCCTAGTTGCACCTTTACTTCTGCTTTGAAAACCTTAAATGTTTCAAACACCTCATGTTTATGTTTAAGTAAATAAACATAATTATAACGGCTGAAATCATCACTAAAAGTTAAAAAGTAGCTAGAACCTCTCTTTGACACATGTCTAAGTGGTCCACACACATCAGTATGAATTAGACCAAGTATATTAAACGCCCTCTCCATATTACTATGAAAATGTTTCTTCGTCATTGATGCGCGCAGAACCGTCAAGTTCCCTCACGCAAGCGTAAGAAAACTTAAAACAGCTCAAGCACGAAATCAATGAAGATCTGAGGAGTATAGAGTCTCCCCGGGTCGTTATGTCCCAGCGAGCTATGCAATGGATCAATCAACGTCTAGTGATCGAGAAGTTTGAATGAAAAAGGGTTATGAATTGGTGATTATAACTACAGAAATATCAGACAAATGCAAAGGCTAAAATGCAAATGAGAGGAAATTAAAAAGATAAAACCTATTAAATAAACGCTATCACTATAATTAAAATGATGTTTTTGTTTTTATGTTTTTATAAAACTGAAATTAAAATCTACGCGACGTACAAATAAAAACGTGAAACTAAAGCAATATTAGCCCTAAAAATATGAAAATGATATTTTTACAAACCTAATGATAAAAGAAACTTTTTAGAAAAAGAAAACTATTTTTATAACTAATTATCTAATTATTATTAATTAAAAAACTATTTTTAACTATTAAATAATTACCTAAATTACAAGAAAATAGGAAAATGAGCTAGAAAAATAAGATTAAGACTTGGAAAAGTCTAAAATATCAAAATAGACTTTTCAAAACTATTTTTGTATTTTTGTGACTATTTTTCTATTTTCTAGGAATTTTAAACTATTAAAATCTAATTAAATTGCTAAAAATTACCAAATGAACTATGAAAAATATGGAAAATTACTTTTTTTACTTTTTATATTTATCTAAGCCTAAGAAAAATGAAAACTTATTTTTTTGAAGCTTTTTCTAATTTTTTGTATTAAAAGCTAATTAAAAGTGCTTAAAAACTAATAAAATGCAGAAAAATACCAAACAAGCTAGGAAAAATCTGAAAAATTCAGGAAATGCTTAAAATAATATGAGGAATATGAGAAAAATAGAAAAATAGGTGCTTATGTGGAAGATTTTGAAACTGATGAAGGAGTGCTTATTGAAATAAGCACATGATTAAGCAAATGGACTCTAAAAGCCCCCAAACTGAAACAGAGACAATATGATGCTAAAAGAACTTAAATGAAACAAGAATCAACAGCTAAACACTCTGATAAGCTCATTACAACAGATTTATGTATTGAGATTTTGGCTTAAAACAATTGAAGGGGGATCAACTTTAGACACAAGCACAGTGTTAACAATAAGCTCAAATTGAAAACTTCCACTTGGATCCTAAAGTAGACCTGGTTGAGATTAATTATGCCAAAAATCAGACAATGAAAAGCTCTAATAAGCTCTGTGCATAAGCTGCACTTTCTGAGAAAAACTCAAGGATCATTATCTGACAGTTGGAGCAGGGAGATAGGACCTAAAGTACAAGCTTGTTTGAAGCTTATAAAATATTTGTAAAAATTCACAAAAATGCTAATAAGATAGATAACCAGTTGAAGTTTTTGAAACACCAACCCTCATTAAATTTGACCCACAAATGAATCAATGAAAAATCTCCATCAGTTGGCTCAAAACCTGTTTTTCATATTTTGACTTTTGATGAAATGATGAGAAGTTGATTTTTTCCAACTTTGGATCCAATTTACGGTGAAGTTGATGTTATAAAGTGTAATGGACATGATTCAAGCTTTGTTGATAGTTTCTTAACACAAAATAATGATTTGCACTTCTAAAATCACAACAAGATGATAGAGATGGAATACTCTTGATGTTTGACTTTTCTTGTGTTGGTGCACCCAAACTAGAAACAGATATGAGTTATATATAACTCAACTAGCATGAACAAACAAGACTTGACCAGTGAATTAACCCTTGAGACAGTTTTCACTGTTTTGCCAAACACACCCTAATACACTGATTATGACCCAAACTTGATCCAAACAATGATTCAACTAACAACAATGATCAAACTAAGCTAATGTAACCTAAATACAACTATTAGAACAGATAGGAACCTTTTTAACTACAATTACTGACTATGCATCAAAAAACTTGAAAATGACTTACAAGAGTCCAAAGTCTGCTAAAGCTTGAAACCAGTGAACCAAGATACCTCTAACCTAATTATTCCAACCCATTGGACTTCAAATCAACCCATAGCTATCAATGATCAACCCCTAACCATTTCCATAGCTATTTGAGCCACCAGTTGACTTTTGTTGACCCGAGTACAAAATGAGTGGAAACTAGAATGTGAGCTCGTACAATGCTTTCACCAGCTCATTTGAGCTTATTGAAGTTGATAAATGAGATTTAAGAAGCTTTTAAACAAGACTTAGACATTGAAAATTTCAACAGTTATGTAAATAATTGATAATAGGTAAAAAACTTAGAATCATTGATCAAAACTTATAAATACTGCAAATATAACTTGAATTTAACATATTTGAACAAGAGATTACAATTTTTAATTTAAACTAGAACATTGACAAGAAAAACGACAATAAGAAATTTTAAGCTAATTAATCTACTACTCTTTTCTTCTCTTTCCTTCTCTCTTTATAACCCAATCCCTTTCTCTGTCTTCTCTGATGATATCCCACCAATCCTAGCCATAGGATGGCTCAAAACTGATCTCAACCGTTTAAACCTATTTTTGGCGCCAAAATGGGTGTTTGACAAATGGGGTTGAGTGAGAGGGGGGAGGGTGTAATTAATGGACCTTGGAAGTTAGTTGTGGAGTGGGGGACATGGTTTGAGTGATTGGAGGAGGGGGGATGGTTGTAGCAGGTTGAAGGCAAGCAGTTGAGAATGGTGACTTTTTTGGCGGGTGAGGATTTTGACCAGGATAGGCTAATAATAGGGGGGGTTCATAATTCAATTTTGACAGGGGTCCAAGGATATGAAAGGTCCAAAATGAGTGAAAGGTTGATAACATAGGGACCTTAAGTGTAATTTCTGAATTTCAAGGGACTAATCCTGCCAATTTAACAAAGTTGATCCAAGGGACTAATAGTGACAATCTTAAAAAGTGTAAGGACCAAAATTGTCATTTTCACATTTTCCAAGGGCCATTTCTGCCAATTTTCAAACTTGGAGGACCATTCTTGTAATTTTCTCAAATTTTTGACATTTTTCACCAAAGGACTAAATTTGACAAGTTATGATTTAAAAAGGACCTTTGGTGATTTATCTTTTGAAATTATGTGCTCAGGGGTACTGCTTTTGCCATTTTCGAAAGTCTGGGACTGAAATCGCCAATTATGCAAACTTTGCTCATTTTTCATCCGATTTTAAACATTTTGCATCAAGAAACATATAAAATGCAATTTTGGAATATTTTCAAGATTATTTTGATGCATTGTGAGCATTTTAAACGCTTTTGCAGATTCGATTTGACCAAAAATGATGAGTATTTACACACTCATCAATCCCCACACTAAACTATTGCTAGTCCCTAGCAATCTTTTGAGAAAAACTTAATGGTTTTGATCTCTTTACCGTAAGCCATTACTTAGTAGCCAAATGTTTCAGTTCAAGTAAGAACCATGGTAAACCGATAACCATCTGATTTATTGGCAAATCATAAACCATATAACGGATTTGATGTGTCTTTACCGAAGCCGTACTTTCTCGACTAGCCAACTCTTTAGATAAATTATCAGAATTATCTTTGGTGAGCTGAATACCAATTATGGATTTTCCATTGCCTTTACCACAAGCCATAATCTTGCGGGCTAGCCAACTCATTATCTTTTGAGGATGATGGGGAGTTGAGGAACCATACAATTTTGGGCAAATTGCAAGCCATATAAACGGATTTGAGACATCTTTACCAAGAGCCGTTTGCTCCTGGATTAGCCAATCCTTTAGTTTATCAAACATGGCGGATTGATAACCAAGATGAGTAAGTGTAAAACACTTACTCCAAAAAAATTTTGGCCAAAAACGGGAATTGTGGTAATTATATGATAAAATTCGTGAGAATTCCCCCACACTTAGAAATGAATATTGCCCTCAATATTCAAAGTACCGGCGGTTATGCCGAAACAAAGAACGTAAAAGGGAAATACTACGGCCATTATTTAGAAAGAAGATTTTTTTTTTTTGAAGACTTATGTACAAAACATGTGGGGCAACCCCCCCACACTAGGGTGGTAGAAAATAGAAAGAAGTCGAAAATATGGGTGAAACCCATACAAAGTGCTATTGTTTTGATTCCCGAGTCGCTAGCTTGACTCGACTCCGAATTCATTTGTTCATGGGGAAAGTAACGTGGAAAACCAATCTCGATCGGACTTTCGTTCACAATGTTAATGAACATATGAACATCAGAAAGTTCCACTCCGACGAGATATAACCGCGGTATTGTTAATAGTAGAAACTATGAAGGATGATACCGGGGTCAAAGATGGTGTCCTCATTCCCGAAAGAGAAAAGGGAAAGAGCAACCACACCATCTGTGAAGAATGGAATAAAGACGCACATGAGAATGCATGTCCATTCCTCACAGAGAGAGCAAATCACCGGTTGTGACATCTTTAAGCTTAAACTTGAAGCTTAGATGGTGATTGTCAAGAAGATGTCCGTGAGGAGGGTGGGAAATGGTTCTTCAATCAACAGACTTTCCAGAAAAAGAATGTCTCCCTCCGGATCAAGGTAAGTGTTATCAATTCCCATTGGAATTGACTCATCACTAAGAAAGGCTTCGACTTCATTCCAAAAGTTGTCATCTTCCTCATCAGAGTGAGAGAGAAGGAATGGAAGAGTCGGGAATAAGACTAGAGGATGATGGATCATTTTTGAGCATTTCATCAATGGGAAGAACGTCTCCCATTGGATCACAAACATCATCATCCAACTCAGATGAAACTGAAGAGATTTTGGTTTCATCCACGCACTTAACAATCTCGGCGACAAACTGATGTCGGAGGTGGGACAAGTGGTGTGCTCTTAGAGCTAGCAGCTTCCACCACTTCCGGCGAAGTCTCCGATTCTAGATCATCATCAAGAACACTCTTGACTTCCCTGGTACAGCTTTCAAACCATTTGTTTGAACCAGGGGTGATTTTTAAAGCTTTGAGCTCAGCACGTTTTTGGCGAACACTCTTAACCGTGAAATTTGAGAGTGTTTGCATTGATTCTTTTAGATTTTTGATCAATTGTGGCAACACTCTTTTTGTATAGAGGTTTGGAGTTTTGGTTGATATTTAACGTGAGCTCGTCGTTGTCAACCCGTATGGTCAACTCTTCAGCCAAACACATCAATCGAGCACGACTCGCTCTTAAGAAAGCTCTCCCTAAGATGAGGGGAACTTTAGGATCTGCATCGAAGTCTACAACAACAAAGTCAGCATGAAAGTGGAATTTTCCCACTTTTAGCACAACATCCTCGGCTATCCCAAGTGGACGAGTTATGGTACGGTCCGCTAGCTCGAGTGTCATACAAGTGGATGAAAGTTCGGAAGGACAGCTTCTTCCATACCGAGTGGCATGAGGTTAATGCTAGCGCCAAGATCAGCCAAGGCGGAGCATTGAAACATCCCCAAGAAATCACACGGATTAAAACCGCCAGGTCTTCAAGCTTTTCTGGAAGCTTATTAAGAATGGCTGCTGAGCATTGCTCATTGAGAGGAGTTTTAGCCATCTCTGATAGCTTGTCTTTGTTGGTGAGTAGGCCTTTAAGCGTGGATGCAAATTTAGGCATTAGAACGAGAGCATCAACGAAGCTTATATCAAAGTGAAGCTCATTGAAGATTTGGAAAAATTTTTCCATTTGCTCTTTGTTTTTGTCTTTAAGCTTCTCATCATTCATTCTTGATGGGTATGGAAGCTGACTAGACTTTTGAGCCGGGATGGAAGTGTTTTCGGCTCAGATTTTTCCTCGAACATCGGGTTCCGGACTTAAAGCTTGACTACCAAGGTGGGACGTGTCGTATGCCATTCTCGGGGCTTGAATAATGCACATTGTCCGTTGTCTCCTTGGTAACTTGACTCAATGCCACAGGAGGAGGGGGCATAGGAGTCGTAAGTCCATTGTGCGTCTTACCACTACGAGTGGTGACGGCTTTCAACTCGGCATTGGGATTGGGAATGGTATTGCTTGGGAGTCCTCCAGAAGATGGCGAAGCTTTGTTCATATTCATGTTCATGAAACTGCTCATCATATTCTTTAACTCATTTGTGCCGAGACAATGTGGTATCAATTTCCCTTTTTAGCTCACCTCTCATGTTATTGATCTGAGTTTGCATAGAACGCATGTTTGACTCAGTCATTTTCATGAAGTCATTTGGCATGGGAGCTTGAGGAGGTGGTTGATAACTTTGATGATTAGGAGCTTGAAAAGGTTGTTGATAACCTTGCTGATTTGGAGCTTGATAATGTTGGTTGACATTGTTCCTGGTTGATTGAAATTTTGAGAGTTATTGAAATTTTGTCCTTGATTCAGAACAAAGCGATTTTGATTGCCATGGTTTTGCACGGAGGAAAACCTGTGGTGTCATACCGCTAGGTGCACGGTAGTGAGTATCAGCCGCGGGTCGGTATTGATTGTCGTTTACCGAAGCTACGGGAGCTTGGTAAAAGGAAGCATCGGTTGCTTGACAATCATAATACGCGTGTGGACCACTACAAATTTCACACACCTTGTTTATGGCTTTGATTGGTTCCGCTTTTGAATTTCGCTTTTGATTTCCTTTACCTCTTTTATCATACAATGGATCATATCCGTTAGAGCTGCTAACGGAGCGCTAACTCTAAGAGTTACCGGATGAAGAAGCAGGAGTGTTCGGAACATTGACTTTGTTGCGAGAAAAGGGAACTTTTGATTTACTCTCGCAAATTTCAAGCACATCTTTAGGTTTACGATTCAAGATATTTCCACCCGCGGATGCGTTCAAGGAATCTTGATCATTACCGCTCAACCCATTATAAAAGATATTAACTTGTTGAAGCTCCGTGAATTCATGATGGGGCATTTCCTGAGGAGATCTTTGAATCTCTCCCATGCCTCTCCAAAATTTTCTTCGAAATTTTGACGAAATCCGAAATTTCATTTTAAGATTAGTCGCTCTTTGATGGAGGAAATAAATAATTGACAAACTTTTGAACAAGATCCTCCCAAGTTTCGATGGATCGAGGGTTCTTTTTCCACCAAATCCTGGCCGCCCCGCAATTGAGAACGGAAATAGCATCAATTTGATCACGTTTTGTGGCACATCCTTGTAATTGAGAGTTGATGTCAAATGGTTGAACCAACGGATGTGTGCATACGGGTCTTCTCGATCAAACATGCGGAATTGATTCGTAGACACAAGTTGATTAAATGTCTTCAATTCAAGTGATCGAATTGATACGGTAAGACGATGGCATCTCCATAACCCTCGTGGGTGCCTGAGCATTTCCGCCATAGTACGCTTCGTCTGCCATGGTGTTGCTTGAAATAGTACGAATCTCGGTTCGACTATTTGGGCAAAGACGCCTACGAACGTCGTCTAGGAATTTCGCTAGATCACGCGAAAGGACTCAATGATCTAGCAGAACGAGTGCGCATGCACTAGAGTTAACTCTAAGGGATCTCAGAGCTAAGGAGAGGAATGGAATTATGAAGATATTTCAGATGAGAATGAGAATTATGAAGACGTTTTATAAAAAATTGGGGTAAGGAGAATCTTTATGGGTTTTCTGGTTCTGAAACGTCGATATCACAACAAAATCAATTAACACAAAATCGAGGCAAAAACAAAGGAACTTAACCAATAATAACAAGATGAATGGCTTCTTTGAAAAAGGTACACCAATCACAAGGACACAAAGGCAAGTTTTAAATCTTTAGTTCGGGAACTTATTATGGTCGCACCCCCAGTTAGGTAGTGCACTGCCTTGGTTTGCGGTGGTAATCTTTTAAGTTGTTAATATTTAAAGAAAACGACGATTCTTTTTGTATTTTTATTTTTGATACATATATAGAAACAAAAGAAAAATATTTTTGTGTTTTATACGTTTTTGGCTGTTTTTGGGTTTTTGGATTTTTTAGAAGAAAATATGGATATATATATACAGAGATGGATGATATAAACAAAGAGTGAGGATTCAAACAACTAATCTGCTAAAACGGAAGATAGATCAGCACAGCTCCCCGGCAGCGGCGCCAAAAATTTGATGCGCGCAGAACCGTCAAGTTCCCTCACGCAAGCGTAAGAAAACTTAAAACAGCTCAAGCACGAAATCAATGAAGATCTGAGGAGTATAGAGTCTCCCCGGGTCGTTATGTCCCAGCGAGCTATGCAATGGATCAATCAACGTCTAGTGATCGAGAAGTTTGAATGAAAAAGGGTTATGAATTGGTGATTATAACTACGAATATCAGACAAATGCAAAGGCTAAAATGCAAATGAGAGGAAATTAGAAAGATAAAACCTATTAAATAAACGCTATCACTATAATTAAAATGATGTTTTTGTTTTTATGTTTTTATAAAACTGAAATTAAAATCTACGCGACGTACAAATAAAAACGTGAAACTAAAGCAATATTAGCCCTAAAAATATGAAAATGATATTTTTACAAACCTAATGATAAAAGAAACTTTTAGAAAAGAAAACTATTTTGATCACTAATTATCTAATTATTATTAATTAAAAACTATTTTTAACTATTAAATAATTACCTAAATTACAAGAAAATAGGAAATGAGCTAGAAAAATAAGATTAAGACTTGGAAAAGTCTAAAATATCAAAATAGACTTTTCAAAACTATTTTTGTATTTTTGTGACTATTTTTCTATTTTCTAGGAATTTTAAACTATTAAAATCTAATTAAATTGCTAAAAATTACCAAATGAACTATGAAAAATATGGAAAATTACTTTTTTACTTTTTATATTTATCTAAGCCTAAGAAAATGAAAACTTATTTTTGAAGCTTTTAATTTTTGTATTAAAAGCTAATTAAAAGTGCTTAAAAACTAATAAAATGCAGAAAAATACCAAACAAGCTAGGAAAAATCTGAAAAATTCAGGAAATGCTTAAAATAATATGAGGAATATGAGAAAAATAGAAAAATAGGTGCTTATGTGGAAGATTTTGAAACTGATGAAGGAGTGCTTATTGAAATAAGCACATGATTAAGCAAATGGACTCTAAAAGCCCCCAAACTGAAACAGAGACAATATGATGCTAAAAGAACTTAAATGAAACAAGAATCAACAGCTAAACACTCTGATAAGCTCATTACAACAGATTTATGTATTGAGATTTTGGCTTAAAAAGCAGTGAAGGGATCAACTTTAGACACAAGCACAGTGTTAACAATAAGCTCAAATTGAAAACTTCCACTTGGATCCTAAAGTAGAACCGGTTGAGATTAATTATGCCAAAAATCAGACAATGAAAAGCTCTAATAAGCTCTGTGCATAAGTGCACTTTCGAGAAAAACTCTTATCAGCCAGTGGAGCAGGGAGATAGGACCTAAAGTACAAGCTTGTTTGAAGCTTATAAAATATTTGTAAAAATTCACAAAAATGCTAATAAGATAGATAACCAGTTGAAGTTTTTGAAACACCAACCCTCATTAAATTTGACCCACAAATGAATCAATGAAAAATCTCCATCAGTTGGCTCAAAACACGTTTTCATATTTTGACTTTTGATGAAATGATGAGAAGTTGATTTTTCCAACTTTGGATCCAATTCTTGGTGAAGTTGATGTTATAAAGTGTAATGGACATGATTCAAGCTTTGTTGATAGTTTCTTAACACAAAATAATGATTTGCACTTCTAAAAATCACAACTTGAGTGATGAGAGATGGAATACTCTTGATGTTTGACTTTTCTTGTGTTGGACCCAAACTAGAAACGATATGAGTTATATATAACTCAACTAGCATGAACAAACAAGACTTGACTAGTGAATTAACCCTTGAGGCAGTTTTCCTGTTTTGCCAAACACACCCTAATACACTGATTATGACCCAAACTTGATCCAAACAATGATTCAACTAACAACAATGATCAAACTAAGCTAATGTAACCTAAATACAACTATTAGAACAGATAGGAACCTTTTTTAACTACAATTCTTGAATATGCATAAAAAAAAAAACTTGAAAATGACTTACAAGAGTCCAAAGCTGCTAAAGCTTGAAACCATGAACCAAGATACTAACCTAATTATTCCAACCCATTGGACTTCAAATCAACCCATAGCTATCACTGCATCAACCCCTAACCATTTCCATAGCTATTTGAGCCACCAGTTGACTTTTGTTGACCCGAGTACAAAATGAGTGGAAACTAGAATGTGAGCTCGTACAATGCTTTCACCAGCTCATTTGAGCTTATTGAAGTTGATAAATGAGATTTAAGAAGCTTTTAAACAAGACTTAGACATTGAAAATTTCAACAGTTATGTAAATAATTGATAATAGGTAAAAACTTAGAATCATTGATCAAAACTTATAAATACTGCAAATATAACTTGAATTTAACATATTTGAACAAGAGATTACAACTTTTAATTTAAACTAGAACATTGACAAGAAAAACGACAATAAGAAATTTTAAGCTAATTAATCTACTACTTCTTTCTTCTCTTTCCTTCTCTCTTTATAACCCAATCCCTTTCTCTGTCTTCTCTGATGATATCCCACCAATCCTAGCCATGGGATGGCTCAAAACGATCTCAACCGTTTAAACCTATTTTTGGCGCCAAAATGGGTGTTTGACAAATGGGGTTGAGTGAGAGGGGGGAGGGTGTAATTAATGGACCTTGGAAGTTAGTTGTGGAGTGGGGGACATGGTTTGAGTGATTGGAGGAGGGGGGATGGTTGTAGCAGGTTGAAGCAGAAGCAGTTGAGAATGGTGACTTTTTTGGCGGGTGAGGATTTTGACCAGGATAGGCTAATAATAGGGGGGGGGTTCATAATTCAATTTTGACAGGGGTCCAAGGATATGAAAGGTCCAAAATGAGTGAAAGGTTGATAACATAGGGACCTTAAGTGTAATTTCTGAATTTCAAGGGACTAATCCTGCCAATTTAACAAAGTTGATCCAAGGGACTAATAGTGACAATCTTAAAAAGTGTAAGGACCAAAATTGTCATTTTCACATTTTCCAAGGGCCATTTCTGCCAATTTTCAAACTTGGAGGACCATTCTTGTAATTTTCTCAAATTTTTGACATTTTTCACCAAAGGACTAAATTTGACAAGTTATGATTTAAAAAGGACCTTTGGTGATTTATCTTTTGAAATTATGTGCTTTCGAGATTTTTTTGCCATTTTAAAGTGGGAACTTGAAACGCCAATTATGCAAACTAAGCTCATTTTTCATCTGATTTTAAACATTTTGCATCTGAAACATATAAAATGCAATTTTGGAATATTTTCAGTATTTTGATGCATATGTGAGCATTTTTAAACGTTTTGCAGTTCAGATTTGACCAAAAATGATGAGTATTTACACACTCATCAGTCATCTTCCCAGATATGCATGACTCACATTTATCAAATGATTCATCGTTAAAAATTTTCAAAAGCCCTTCACGTTGCAGCTTTTGCATGCGAGTCTTGCCTATATGAGCAAGTCTACAATGCCAAATATAAGAAGAATTCAAGTCTAACCTCATTTTCTTATTGATGCTAAACGTCGAATTATTATTGTTGGATACATTCTCAATCATATCAATCTCAAACACACCATTCACATAATTGCATAAAAAAATACACTATTTAAAGAAACTGAAATACCATTACTTGTGATAGTATAAGTAAAACTAAGATCCAACAAAACAGAAAAGGAAACAACACCTCTAATAATAGAAGGTGCATAATAGCAATTGTTTAATGACAGTACTAAGCCCAAAGGCAATACTAAACTAAACACTCCTATGCCTTCAACAACTGCAGGTGCTCCATTGCCCACATGCAGATACTGCTCCCCATAAGTAGGGATGGCAAAAAAACCCGAACCCGACGGGAAAACCCAAAACCCGAACTAATTGGGGCGGGGCGGGGCATGCTAATCGGGTTATGGGGCGGGTTTGGGGCTTTAACGGGGTTTTAGTTGGGTTTGGGGCGGGGAGCAAGGAATCCTCACCCCGCCCCGCCCCACCCGAATAATATATATACATATACAAATATATCTATATCTGCATAGTATTTTGTTAGTATTTACGTAAAAAAAAGTATTCTAATATTATTAGTTTTATTATCCTTGTAAAATTGCAAAATTGTGATTATTGAAACTCGTTTAGTGTCATATCTTTAAGTTTTATATTTTTATGATTAATCATCATTTGTGTATATTAATATCGTTGAAAACTTGATAAGGCTTGTTTATAAATTATTAATAAGTGTTTAATTCTTCAAGTTATTACTAACGGTTTCAAATTAATAATAAATATGAATGATGCGACTTTGGTTAAGAATTGCACCAAAAAATACACCCTGATAAGATCCCTGATTAATAAGGGGCGGGTTTTGGGGAGCATCGCGCCCCAACGGGGTACCCCGATTAAATTCCTGATGGGGATCAGGGCGGGTTTGGGGAGAACTTTGGTAATCGGATTTGGGGATGGGGATGGCCTCCCCGCCTCATTGCCATCCCTACCCATAAGGCAACTTCCTTTCCACTCTAAACCCCTGCAGTGTATTACAAATGTGAATACCACATCCAGTATTATATACCCAGGAATTAAATTTATGATTTAGAGTAAATAATTCAATCATAAATAAGTTACTTGAAGAACTGGCGCCTAAGGACCTAGAATTCTTCATCTTATTTTTCTGCAAATCATTGATATAGAGAGCACAATTTCTCTTCAAGTGACCCACTACTTTACAGTAGTGGCAAGCCTGATCCTTCTTAAGATTGTCTTTCTTCTGAGGAGGGTATTTCTTTGGTTCAGGTTTATAGGCCATAACTTGTTTACCTTTATCCATCTTTCCCTTTCCTTTACCCTTCTTGATCGTACGCGGTCTTGGCTTGTTGATCCTACCACCCTGAATACCAAGTACCTGTAGAGTAGGGGCCTTTTAAGGTAACCCTTTCTCGTAATCAATAAGAAATGCGTGTAACTGATAAGGTTTTAAAATGTACCTTTTTGAGGGGTCGTTTAAGCCCTTATTTGATCACTTTTGTATCCGTTATTACTTAATATCGTTCATTTTCACTTTTTAGGTCTCTTGAAGGCAAATTCTTTGGAATGACACTTATTTGGATGAAAAGGCGCGGATATCAAGAAAATGGCCAAAGTCAAGAATCGAGACACTCGTGGCGAAACACAAGGGGCGGTCGGTGTTATCTGTGACTCCGTCGCATCACTTTTGTGACGGCTCAGTAGCCAAATTGCTTATTTTCAAGTGGCGGTGTCAGGCTTTAAAAGAGTAGGTCGGCGCCTTCCGGGCGGCCTAGATTTGATCGGGCAGTCAGCTCGAAAAGGGGCGGCGTCACAAGCATAAGGTAGCCGTCGCAGTAACGTGGCCAAGACGAAACCTTAATAACGGCGACCGGCGGCCACAATTCATAAGGTGACCCGTGGCGATTGTAATATTATATATAGAATCCGAATTTTTTTTTTTTGTGTAGTCTTCGGAGTAAAACCTAAACGAACCAAGGTGTCTGCGGTATTTTGAGGTTCTAAACCCTATTTTACACCAAGATAAGTGTTTTACTTCATTAATTCAATTATGTCTTCAATTATTTGTGTGTATGCTTGCATGTTCTCCATGTCCGGCTAATTTACTTGTGTGTTTGCTTAGGGAATATGAAACTTAACTATTGAATATTGATTGGTTGTCTCTTATCTTAATTGTTAATGATCTAGTAATGCGATAGGTCATCGTTGTGTAGTTAATGCTTGATTAATCTTTGTGAACCTTAGACTATAACACCTAGAGTAGTTGTTGGCTAAACCATCCAAAGAGTACCTTAGAGTTAGAGTTTATAATTCCTAGAGATTTTGTAGACGAGACCCTTTGGCAGTTTCAAAGAGTTAGGGACAAACGCATACCCTACGACTTTAGACACACAACGCAATTAAGAATAAGGACTTGACAATTCAACCATCAATAGGAGATAATTAAGGAGTAATAAAACCTAAGTAAACACATCTTTAAACCATCATACGAACACACAATAATTAGACATAGACTACATACACCTTAGATTAGATAATTAGACAAGTAGAGTAATCGGTAGAAATACCAACCCCAAATCCAAACCCCGAGATTCGTACCTTTCCTTTTCTTAAAAATATAAAAAAGATAAAAAATAATCTTCCTCAACCCCAACCTTAGCGTAGTAACTTCTCACTAGCATTACTATTCCCCTAGAGAACGATATCAATACCGTGGCTTACCCTAATACTACACTACAACGATTAGGTTCACTGCCTAGGGTGTTGAAAAACTTGCTCCGCGAAAAGGAAGTTCCTTTGACCCGAACGGCGCGTGTAGCGTTATCAAGTTTTGGCGCCGCTGCCGAGGAATAGAATAGCTAGTTTGTAGTCCACCTCATTTAGGTTTCTTTGCTTGATTCCTATCAAGTAAATTTTTTTCTCAATTTTTAGCTTGGTCTATCCCTTCTTTGTGACCTTCGTTAGTAACCCCATCACTTTTCATCATGGAAGGTGATAACCAACCACCATTCATCAACCTACCACAAATGACCCGCCAAGAGCCCGTACTCTTGGTGAATACTGATACCAAGCCACCTAGCTATAGGAACACCATTGAGCTTCCGATCAAGCCCAAACTCACGGCCTGCGATCCGACACCATCCGGTTGGTGCAAAACGGATGTGCATTCCATGGACTTCGATTCGAAGATCCTAATCAGCATCTTAAGGATTTCCTTAAAATTGTCGATTCCATCGACCTGGATGCTACTACTCGGGAGACCACGCGTCTACGTCTCTTCCAATTCTCTCTGCCGGACCAAGCTAGTAATTGGCTTGGCGACTTCCGCCGGCTCCATCTCAAGTTGGGATGATCTCACCTCTCGCTTCCTTGCTTAATTTTTCCCACTGGGGAGAACCACTAAGCTTAGGAATGACATCTTGATGTTCCAACAACAGCGTTAAGGTGAATCTCTCTAAGAAGCATGGACTCGATTCAAGGACTTACTTCATAAATTCCCTCATCACGGCATTGATCTTTGGCTCCAAGTCCAACTTTTCTATGATCATGTCAACTTCCCCACTAGGCGATCCATTGACCAAGCGGCGGTGACTTAAGTGATCTCACGCGGAAGAATCATGGGGTATAATAGAGTACCTTGCTCTCTATCACAACGAAAGTTGGAATGACCCCCGAAGTTGCTCAAAACCGTTAAGGCAATCTCCTTGCCTCCCATTGACTCACAACCTTCGGCGGTGGGATGCTCGAACTTGAAGAACAAGTTAAATTCCTAATGAGTTCCTACGAAAATCCTAAGTCTTCACGCCATGTGAACAAAGTTTCTTTCTCGTGTGAGCCGTGTAGTGATCCTCATAACACGCGCGCTTGCACCCGATTCGAACATGCTTCCGTTGACTACGCGTCCTCGTATTAATGGAACGGAGGAAGATTCCTACAACACCCGGACCTAGGAATTTCAATGATACCCGAGAAGCATGGAAGAGCAAGCCCGACTTCTATTGGGGATAAACCAAATAATTCACTTCCAATGATTTCTCATGGCCCCCATCTCATGGCCCTAACCAACAAAACATTGAGGGGATGTTGCAACACCTAGTCGCATCCCAAGAAGCTTAAATAGCTAAGCTCTCGGACCATTTTGACCAACAACAAGCCGAGATGGATAGGAAGATAGATAACCTCTTAAAAGCCATGACCAATAGTGATAGGAAGGTTAATGCTATCTCAACTCCCGAGCCTTCCGGTGTAGAGATTAAGGACCCAAGTAAGTTAGCTAAACACGTCCAATTCGTCAATACCATCACCTTAGTGAAACCTAATAGAACAAATGACGAAGAGGACGATATACTTGAGGATAATGAAACAACCGAGGAAGTAGATGAAGTAGACAAAGACTATTTCAATAAATTTCCTACGGAAGAAGAGCTATCTCGCCACCCTCACTTAGTGCTTGACCTCCGTCACATGTATGTTAGGAAAAGCCCTAGAATCAAGTTTGGGAACCCTTGGAATCTTAACATACCATGCTGCATAGGACACCTTTTCGTGGCAAAGGCCTACATTGACCGCAAGTCACCAATAAACATAATGACAGCACCTACTATAATTGGGTAATGAAGAAGCCTATCCCAACTAGGCAAGACCTCGATAATCCTACGGTTAGGTGCAATTTTCTTGGTAGAATTAAGGGATTGCCCGTTTATGTAGGTAGTTTCACGTTTCCTACGGACTTCATAATTGTGGATGATATTAGCACGACCATAGATCCTAGCTTGTCCCACGTTATTCTAGGAAAACCTTTCCTGAAAACACCGGATGACTCATGATCCCTCATTAGGAATAGTGCGATTCAAGGATAAGACCGATGATGTAGCTTACCAAATGCCGTTTAAGATTGAGAAGTTTTCATCACTCTCAAATGATGAAAAGGAACTTAAACTATCGGTCTATTATAGGAATAATGGGGATAAGGAAAAAGGGGTAGATTATGTTATGGCCAAGATTTTCGGATTCTATAAGGATTGCTTGAACTTAGGACCGAAATATAGGACCGATTGGGGAGAGGACGACCTCTTAGAAAGGTGCATCATAGGGCACTTTTACAACATGGAATCCCCAAATAGAGACCGTCATGAGGAAGGAGATGACGGTAATGAAGTCAGTAAGGGGCGCGACTACGAGTCTAGCTACAAGACTCATAAATAAAAAAGCGCTTTGAGGCAACCCATGCTTAATTGTTTGCTTGTTAGTGTCATATATCTTTTATTTATTGCTTATTCTCATGTTTAAATTTGTAAAAATGCTTTATTTTGTTTTAACCTCGTCTTAATTGCATATAAAGGTATTTTACATAAAGGATAAGTGTAAGGAGGATTACACACGTTTTCAAAAGAGACGTAAACATGAGAATTTCAATTAATTAAAAGATATATATGTGTGTTTGTTCAAGTCAAATGCTTGTATCGAGTCATAATGGATGTTTTATGGAAATTTTTCGATTCTAAAGATGTAAATTTTCGAATTTTTTCAGAAAATCATGGACCGAGTTTTGTCGGATAACTGTGGCGTCGAGGATATAACGATGGCGTCGAGAAGGAGTAAAACAACAGTTACTTTTTCTCGTTTTTGAGCTACTTATAAATTTTTGGAATTTTCGGTCTTAATTTTCGAATTTCGTAAACATCCATTCCAATAGCATTATATCCTAGTTTAATAGAGTCTTATATATATTATTACCGCCGATTTACGCGAATGTTTGCTTTGTTTTCTTCAAGTGTGCATGTTTAATTTTCTAAGAAGAAGATACATAAGATTGGAAGGAGCTTTTCACGCATACATTCTTCTTGGAAAGGATTTAACCACCACTTACCACGGATCCTACCGAGCTAATCAGGAGAGTATTAGTTTCTTTCGTTTTTAATTACCTTCCATTATCATAACTTTGATACTTTCGGGGAACATTGGGGACAATGTTTAGTTTAAGTGTAGGGAGGGAAAATAAAACGAGAACTTTGTATAACATCCCGCGATTTTCCAGATATTTATTTTTCAAAGAAATTGTGGTTTCTCATTCTGAACTTCCGAGCTCATGTGACGTGAAAACCAGAAAGCATTCTCGCGAAACGTGGAAATTAGACACAATGTGTACCGACACTACTGTGAGCTCGTAAAATCATTTTGATTTATTCGTTATTTTACTTTGCGAGAAGATAGTCAAATAAATACTCATTTTTATTGGAAAAATGATTTCGTGAACGATGGCGTGGGTTTTAGTAATTTTCAGTCCGTTTACTCCTCCGAATGTGTCCCGAAGCTAATAC
The DNA here is from genome assembly GCA_910596185.1 of Chrysanthemum makinoi. NCBI lineage: Eukaryota > Viridiplantae > Streptophyta > Magnoliopsida > Asterales > Asteraceae > Chrysanthemum > Chrysanthemum makinoi. The sequence goes on along the minus strand of OU343223.1, from coordinate 99,855,926 downwards.
TTATGAATGACTTCCTAAATTACGAGTTTGGTCCCTGTGATATTTTCACTTATCCTTACCTTACACTTTGAGAATTGGCAAAACTAGTCCTTCCAGGGTATAAAAGCCCCCATTTCACTCTCTCTTTCCTCATTTTAATATACACATTCTCTCTCACTAAACACTCTCTCTCTCTCTTCTATAATAACCGGCCGCCGGAAAAATAATCCGGTCACCGGAAACCACCGCCGCTGCCGCCCACGCGCCGCCGTTACGCGCCGCCACCGACCACCACTAAATTACACCGCCCATCCAAGATGATAGATCAGCCTATGGTGGTTCTATTATCGTACCACCTGCCTTCCCTAGAACTTGATGGCCTTCTAGATCTTGATTTCAAGGTTCGATTTCTATGGTTTTCTATAATAGGGTTGTGAATCATTTGGGTTGCTAAGGAGCCACCATGCCATTTGTGCCACTGCTCACCATCGTCTCTTTCACTCTCGTCTCTTGTTTTTTCTCTTCGTTTGGTAAGCCGAAAACTTGATAACCTCTTTCTTTTGATTTTCTCTTTTGTGGTAAAAACCGGTTGATAACCGGTTATGGTTGATGTTTTCGTGGAATCAAAACAGAGGTAAAATTGTTTTATAATGACTCTCGTGTGGTGACCACTTTATAAAAACGTGTTGTGATTGTTATGTTTCAGTTTTGAGGTTTCATTATTAAAAATATGGATTTGAAACTGGTTTGAAACCTTCGTGTGGTGAATCTTGGTTAAAAGGGGTTGTTGTTTATTTGATATGGACTGAGTCAACTCAACCCGGGCGAGTTGAGTCGACTCAGTTGAGTCAACTGAGTGTTACTTTGTGTACTAAGGTCGTGATTAAAAGAAGCATGGTTCTATCGATTTTATTATATGGTACCGATAAGAAATGTGATAATAAGTTTTCATGAGTCAATGTTTTAACAAGAAACAAAAGAGGGTGCGTATGTTGCGTTACTGCTCTTGTGAGTCTCGGGTTGTGTCTGGTATCGGGTCGAAAGAGTGTAGCTCAACAGACCCACGTAGGGATTGTTAATCTCGGGTATATAAATTTGTGTTTGAGACGAGATCTATTAGTTTGAAATTTACAAGTTAATTTATTGGGATAAGAGTTTACTTGGGATATGTTTAATTTTGGTAAAATAAAGCAAAAATGATTTGGTAAATAAAGAAAAGCAGGAAAGGGATGTTGGTGTTAGAGTGTATAGCTTATTTGGGCTGTAATAAGCTCGACTGGGCTTATTCATTTGCTTCGGGTTATCTTGTATTCAAGTGAAGGTTCACATGAATATCCTAGTCGCTTAGGGTGCTTGGTTATAACTCGGATAGGGTGTGTTTGAAAGTGTTAGTTTTAAATATTTTGTGTCGACATTTTCGGATATAAAACATTGATGCTATTGGTACGTTTTAGGTTTGGGTTGATCATTGGTATTGCGAAACATTGGTACATAACGGATTATACTTGGTAATATTGGTACGTTTCGGTAACTTCGTGGTTTTGCTATTGAACTTTATTATGTTGGACTTATATCGGACTATTTGGACTCGAGACGGAGGTGATAAATTAGACTCTACCGTTATGGACCAATATATGAGATGAAACTAATGGTAAGTGGCAAACCAATAACTAATACATGATCTAAAAATTTGATTAACTACTAAAGCTATTTAGTTAAGTTATTATTGAAACGGGTTGGAGTAATTAACTAGAACACATGTTTAATTATAAATCGGATGGGATATATTGTTTTAAAAATCAAGTTTTCATTAAAGTCTATTAACACGGAAATATTGTATAAACGGACGCACTATATCGGAATTTGTAAAAACTTATTAAACTTATACTTCTATTTGAAAATCCTTTTATTTATATAAAACCCAACAATTTTATAAAAATTATGAAACGTTATTATAATTAGAGTTTCTTATAAAGTCTAATTGACTTTTCTAAACTATCTAGAGTTTCTTATAATTGCCTAAGGCTCAAACCATTTGCTTGTTTTATTGCTAGATGATTCTTACTTGTTTAGTTCCTTTATATATTTTTTTTATGCTTTGGTGTGTGTTCTTGAGTCTAGGTCAAAACTACTTGACTATTCTTATAATGTATGGGGATATACATTACGCTTTAGTGTGAGTTATATTTGGCGTGAGTTACTTGTGCAGTCTATGTTTTCATACCACCACCGCGAGCGTTAACACCAAACTTTTTTTTCGAGAACGACACTAAACTTTTTATAAGATATCGATACTAAAAATCCACGAAAACTAAAACATCTATCCTTAGAAAACCTCTTTACTTTACGATACGTATACTGAGATGAACCATATACTAGTAGGTTGTACCGATGACGTGCCTTCGCGCCTGTATTCTTGACATCGTTGTGCGTTGATAGCTTGTGATAATGTTGTGTCACATTTCTGTATACTAGTCGTGCTAGTATCGATCCTTGCATTGCTTCGGACTAAGGTGAGTTCATAGCCCCACTTTACCCTTTTAAGCGTTTATAAACTCCTTGGGGAGAATACATGCTACTCTTGCCTTTATGATCACAATTGCTTGAAAACTGTTTCTTTGTACTTTTGATATTATGACTACTAAGTGGTTTGCCAAAAGTCCCCTACATCATGAACCATTAATCACTTGCGAGTGAGCGAAATATCGTGGATAGTACTATGGGAATTGACGACCCCGACTTCGGTTATCGGAAATAACGGGCACTATATTGGTATCTCTATGTAATTGGCTATTACATCTCGGAGGGCAATTTTATTTACTTACACCGTAATTTAGGTGTATGCGGTTAGTTTGGTGTCATGAGCTTAGTGCAATAATATCAACTATCGTTTATGGGCGTATAACAACGTAGCCCATGGCTTATCTTAAACTTGAAAATCTTGTGATCAATTTGCTTATTACTACTAAACCTATGAATTCACTCAACCATTGTGTTGACTTTTTAGCATGTATTTTCGGGATGGCGATAGCTAACTCTGGAGGTGCTTGGGCATTGGCATGGCATGGTCATAGATGACTCTGATATACAATGGGACCATACTTTATTAATGGGCCATTTTTCCGCAACAAATCAACCTTTGTAAACTCTATTTTACTTCAATAAATGAAGTCTTTTAAGAAAAATCTTTATTTTTCACTTTGTGTTATGATCCATTGTGTAGCATCCCAAAACCTTTTCTTCCGCTGCAAACCATTTTTGGGGGTGTTACGGTTGTGAGCCAAGGTTATAGAAGCTGGGTAAATTTTCAAACCTAGACTATAACCACTTTTACAAAACTTAATCTGACACATGCCGCACGCCAAATTGATTGCCTCACTTATGACTCGTTGAAGTCATCTTTGATAAGATATGTGTTTTATTACCGACAACTTAACCTCACTATTAGCTATGATTGCTTTACTTATATGCATGTTTACGTACCACTGCGTTACGTCTTCTCCCCCACATAAATGAAATATTTGTTCCATCTGTTATACCAAACTTTAAAGACATCAAGGCATGTTACTAGTATAACTAAGCTAAGCATTGCAAGATTCATTGAACCTGGTGAATATAGCGATCACCTATATTCAACCAGGGACAGTGAACATAGCCCGATCACCTATGTCCGACTCGAGGTGAATGTTGTAATACTGAAAGTAGTTATAATAGTGTTATGTCCACTTGACCTCCTGATTAACTTCTAAAAATGGTAAAATCTTCATGTGTGTTCATCATAAGAGTTACAAAGGTTTACTCCAATACATCACACACCGCGACATGCAATATTCTCTCAACTGCGATACTTTTTCTCCTAAGTGGAGCGCTTTCTTATTACTACACCCTCTAAGCCGACCATTTTACACCACTACCTTACGCCTCGGCGTCACATCTTACTAGCAGCGTGCATGGAGATTTGCTGACGGATGATGCACACTACCACTTCACGCTAGGACACCATAGTGATCCATGTTGAGATGGACTACCTTATACCACCACTTGGCGCCCTCCATTACATACGTTATGTATGAGATTTGTTGAGCAGATATCGTAACGGTGAAATGTTGCATGATGCGAGTTGACGATTACATTTACCATTTAGAGTTTCTTAGCGGGTTATGCGCGACTAACTAAATTTTAATTACCGCACGACGTTACTCTAGGTTTAGATCTTATTTTGGGTTGCTACATTGCCATGTCTTCTGTTTTCCTCGTCCCATCGACTTATCGTCTTCGTTCTTTGGATCATTAAACCTTTATTACGGGATCATTGCAACCAACGTCTTCATAACCCCACCCTATCATTATTCCCTCATACGTTGAGATTGAAGTAATCTCGTCATCTATTGCGATAACAGTGTCACATCTACCCTAAAACTCGTACTCAAGCGATGAACCAGATTACATCTTTAGCCATTCTAGGAACCACACACCTCGACATCTACAAAGGGAACCCTTCGCTAAAACATAAATAATAAATGAACGACTAAAAGATCTAAAAACATACCAAGAGTTAGCTTACAACTCAAGCCACTTTTCTAGGAACAAATCCCTAATTTTTCACACATCCCTTTGGAACACCACTTGTCTGTTCTACTACCCTCTTATGAAATAATAAACTTCGTCGTTGTCTAACGCAAACTACTTTCAACTATTCTACCGACTATTTCATGGTCATTTTACAAAAAGCCTTACTACTGTGCCATTAAAAAAAATCACAACCTTACTCATACTTCATAAACAATGACCTTATTAATGCTTTGCTAACTATTTTCTATAGAGTAATAAACCGATTAATTACCTTACTACTAATTTATGAAACAACAAACAATACGATATCAATTTGTAAACTATATTACAAATTTTTCCTACAAGTTATAAACTATTTTACCCTTTTAGTGAGTTGTTCTAGCCACTGTTTGATTTAAAACCATAAAACTTGGTACTGTTACCTCACAAACCATTTTGCCTTTACCGTACTAAGCATTTTACTACCACCTATTAATTGAACTCTGAAATCTTCTTCTATTGGACAAACAATAAATTGTTTTCTTATAAGCTATTTCACAAATTATTTCACGAGTTATCTTACAACCTAAATTGTTGTATTACCAAAATATCACAAGGTTAATTACGATTTCACTACTACCCTATAAATAATAAATAAATCGTTTTCTATTACCTTGTAAGCTGTTTTAACAATCACCTTACTAAGTGTTGCTTTAACACAAAACCGCAAACTACGATTTATCTTAATAGAAATATTTTCTTCTTACTCAATGAAGTGGTTTCTGACCTTTTCATAAACTTTACATAATTTCCTTATAAACTATTTACTCCCTTGAAAAACTTTAAAGGATAACCGATGTTTTCTTTTGAAAATAAACCAAATTTTCGGAGTAAAAATAAGCGCTTTGTTTTGAAAACATGCTAAGAAACAAAATTGATTCATCATCTACAAAAGCTAAGGTATTTGAAATTATTTTGAGAAACAACTTTTGAATTTACAAAACTTAATTTGGAACCGATTCCATGTTGTCGCTTAAAACCTTATTTAACAAGTTTTCATTACAAAAAATTGAAATTAACTTTTGTTCCACAAGTCGTTTCACATCAAGTTTCTAGTAATCACTTCAAGAGCCATGAGACAGTGTCTGGTATGAGTATTGGATACCATCCATATCTTGTTGGCATGAGTGAAAGAATTATTTAAAGGACATGTTGCGTATCTGTGATCGATTCGACACTTGTTGGGATAGACACCTCCCATTGGTCGAAATCTCATATAACCATAGCCACGTTGTACGAGGTACTTCATGGTTGAAATTTTAGCTCAAAAATTTCGTCGATTCAAGTGGGAAGTACCCAACTTGCTATCTGAAACTATTCATGAATGCGAGATTGTTAAATCAAAAGCAGAATGCAAACTGCTCACGATCATCAGAAAAGCTACGATGAATGAATGACCTAAACCTTTGAGACTCCATGATTGGAGACGAAGCTATGCTAAAAATCTCACCATGGATTGTGTGATACGTTTAGTAAACGTGGAAAGTTTAATCTTTGTTGTGTTGATCCTTGTTAAGACTCTTGCTAGAGTTAGACTAGTGGCTTAGAGCCTCGAGCTACCATCCGAACTTAGCTGTTCATGACGTTTTTATGTGCGTAATCAGAGGCAATGCCTCATGTTGAAAACGATTATTGTCTTTGCTGGAAGATATCCATATCGACGAACGCCTAAGCTGTGTTGAGGAACCTCGAAATAAACCGTGAAGTCAAATGACCTGAGCAAAGTCGCTTTCCTATTGTTACTGATCGGTGGAAACTCTAAGAAACATCTCGAATTCGCGTGAGAACGTGAAAAATTGAATCTTGAGAAAATATCTATACCTCTTTCCAAATCTAAGGGATAACTCGAATTGAATCGCGAGGACGCGATTCCGTTAAGGAGGGAAGTCTATAACATCCCGCGATTTTCCAGATATTTATTTTTCAAAGAAATTCGTCGGTTTCTCATTCTGAACTTCCTGAGCTCATGTGACGTGAAAACCAGAAAGCATTCTCGCGAAACGTGGAAATTAGACACAATGTGTACCGACACTGGTTGTGAGCTCGTAAAATCATTTTGATTTATTCGTTATTTTACTTTGCGAGAAGATAGTCAAATAAATACTCATTTTTATTGGAAAAATGATTTCGTGAACGATGGCGTAGGTTTCAGTAATTTTTCGAGTCGTTTACTCCTCCGAATGTGTCGAAGCTAATACTTGAATGACTTCTAAATTACGAGTTTGGTCCTGTGATATTTTCACTTATCCTTACCTTACACTTGAGAGGCAAAACTAGTCCTTCCGGGTATAAAAGCCCCATTTCACTCTCTTTCCTCATTTTAATATACACATTCTCTCTCTCACTTACTCTCTCTTCTATAATAACCGGCGGGAAAAATAATCCGGTCACGGAAACCACCGCCCATTTGCCGCCCAGCGCCAGATTCGCGCCGCCACCACCACTAAATTACACCGCCCATCCAAGATGATAGATCAGCCTATGGTGGTTCTATTATCGTACCACACACGCCCTAGAACTTGATGACGCTCTCTAGATCTTGATTTCAAGGTTCGGATTTCTATGGTTTTCTATAATAGGGGTTGTGAATCTGTTTGGGTTGCTAACGGGAGCCACCACTGCCGCTGTGGCCACTGCTCACCATCGTCTCTTTCACTCTCGTCTCTTGTTTTTTCTCTTCGTTTGGTAAGCCGAAAACTTGATAACCTCTTTCTTTTGATTTTCTCTTTTGTGGTAAAAACCGGTTGATAACCGGTTATGGTTGATGTTTTCGTGGAATCAAAAGAGAAAATTGTTTTATAATGACTCTCGTGTGGTGACCACTTTATAAAAACGTGTTGTGATTGTTATGTTTCAGTTTTGAGGTTTCATTATTAAAAATATGGATTTAAAACTGGTTTGAAACCTTCGTGTGGTGAATCTTGGTTAAAAGGGGTTGTTGTTTATTTGATATGGACTGAGTCAACTCAACCGAGTGAGTTGAGTCGATTTGAGTCAACGAGTGTTACTTTAAGGTAAAGTGATTAAAAGAAGCATGGTTCTATCGATTTTATTATATGGTACCGATAAGAAATGTGATAATAAGTTTTCATGAGTCAATGTTTTAACAAGAAACAAAAGAGGGTGCGTATGTTGCGTTACTGCTCTTGTGAGTCTCGGGTTGTGTCTGGTATCGGGTCGAAAGAGTGTAGCTCAAAGGACCCACGTAGGGATTGTTAATCTCGGGTATATAAATTTGTGTTTGAGACGAGATCTATTAGTTTGAAATTTACAAGTTAATTTATTGGGATAAGAGTTTACTTGGGATATGTTTAATTTTGGTAAAATAAAGCAAAAATGATTTGGTAAATAAAGAAAAGCAGGAAAGGGATGTTGGTGTTAGAGTGTATAGCTTATTTGGGCTGTAATAAGCTCGACTGGGCTTATTCATTTGCTTCGGGTTATCTTGTATTCAAGTGAAGGTTCACATGAATATCCTAGTCGCTTAGGGTGCTTGGTTATAACTCGGATAGGGTGTGTTTGAAAGTGTTAGTTTTAAATATTTTGTGTCGACATTTTCGGATATAAAACATTGATGCTATTGGTACGTTTTAGGTTTGGGTTGATCATTGGTATTGCGAAACATTGGTACATAACGGATTATACTTGGTAATATTGGTACGTTTCGGTAACTCGTGGTTGACACTTGCTATTGAACTTTACGTATGTTGGACTTATATCGGACTATTTGGACTCGAGACGGAGGTGATAAATTAGACTCTACTCGTATGGACCAATATATGAGATGAAACTAATGGTAAGTGGCAAACCAATAACTAATACATGATCTAAAAATTTGATTAACTACTAAAGCTATTTAGTTAAGTTATTATTGAAACGGGTTGGAGTAATTAACTAGAACACATGTTTAATTATAAATCGGATGGGATATATTGTTTTAAAAATCAAGTTTTCATTAAAGTCTATTAACACGGAAATATTGTATAAACGGACGCACTATATCGGAATTTGTAAAAACTTATTAAACTTATACTTCTATTTGAAAATCCTTTTATTTATATAAAACCCAACAATTTTATAAAAATTATGAAACGTTATTATAATTAGAGTTTCTTATAAAGTCTAATTGACTTTTCTAAACTATCTAGAGTTTCTTATAATTGCCTAAGGCTCAAACCATTTGCTTGTTTTATTGCTAGATGATTCTTACTTGTTTAGTTCCTTTATATATTTTTTTTATGCTTTGGTGTGTGTTCTTGAGTCTAGGTCAAAACTACTTGACTATTCTTATAATGTATGGGGATATACATTACGCTTTAGTGTGAGTTATATTTGGCGTGAGTTACTTGTCGAGTCTATGTTTTCATACCACCACACGAAACGTTAACACCAAACTTTTCTTTCGAGAACGACACTAAACTTTTTATAAGATATCGATACTACTAAAATCCCACGAAAACATCTATCCTAGAAAACCTCTTTACTTTACGATCATTATCTTGAGATGAACCATATACTAGTAGGTTGTACCGATGACGTGCCTTCGCCTACTGTATTCTTGACATCGTTGTGCGTTGATAGCTTGTGATAATGTTGTGTCACATTTCTGTATACTAGTCGTGCTAGTATCGATCCTTGCATTGCTTCGGACTAAGGTGAGTTCATAGCCCCACTTTACCCTTTTAAGCGTTTTATAAACTCCTTGGGGAGAATACATGCTACTCTGCCTTTATGATCACAATTGCTTGAAAACTGTTTCTTTGTACTTTTGATATTATGACTCTGCCTAAGTGGTTTGCCAAAGTCCCCTACATCATGACCATTAATCACTTGCGAGTGAAGCAAAATATCGTGGATAGTACTATGGGAATTGACGACCCCGACTCGGTTATCGGAAATAACCGGGCGCACTATATTTGGTATCTCTATGTAATTGGCTATTACATCTCGAGAGGGCAATTTATTTACTTACACCATGTAATTTAGGTGTATGCAGTTAGTATTAGTGTCATGAGCTTAGTGCAATAATATCAACTATCTTTTATGGGCGTATAACAACGTAGCCCATGGCTTATCTTAAACTTGAAAATCTTGTGATCAACTGCTTATTTACTAAACCTATGAATTCACTCAACCATTGTGTTGACTTTTAGCATGTATTTTCGGGATGAAAGCGATAGCTAACTCAGGCGCGGGCATTGGCATGGCATGGTCATAGATGACTCGATATACGGTGGGACCATACTTTATTAATGGGCCATTTTCCGCAACAAATCAACCTTTGTAAACTTTATTTTACTTCAATAAATGAAGTCTTTTAAGAAAAATCTATATTTTTCACTTTGTGTTATGATCCAATTGTGTAGCATCCCAAAAACCTTTTCTTCCGCTGCAAACCATTTTTGGGGGTGTTACACTTTGAAACTATGCTTATCCTTGATTATTTGCTTTGTCCAATTGTATTTGTGTAATAAACCATGAGAAAATGTCGGTTAGGGTAATTTTGGCACCAAATTTAAAATTTTCATTATATATAGATGTGGGCCATTAGTCTTAACAAAAGCGTCTCACGGATAGGAAGTTATATGACTAGCACAAAAACCCTTTACCACTTAAATTCCACCCAAAATGTGAGGATCGCCCTTAGATTAGTAGGAATTAAAGCATTCATCTTTAATGCTTAGTGTGTGAACCGGTAGTATATTAGATTCTAGAACTTGTTTTGTGATGCATCCCGGGATTGCTAGTAAGACTACACTTGTGTAGTTAGGAATAACTAATTGATAAGAGGCATTAGGATAACCCTTGTTTGATACCCGTAATATAATTACTTCTTCCACATCGGTTGAGTAATTCCCCACACCCTTTGCGTTGTACTCATCTTTAGTACACGATACCCTAGTTAACCCCTCAGAGCCTATCCTTTTCGCGGTTCTCGTGATGTTTGGTTTTCGAAATATCAATGAAAAGAGCATTGTTTACCACCCCAAATGTACCCCAATCAGCCTTAGCCTACCTTGTATGCACTTTCCTTTTAGTGCATTATTAGTTTATCACCCTAAACCCTTGGA
>OU343223.1:99822952-99845165 GCA_910596185.1 Chrysanthemum makinoi | reverse complement strand
TAGTTGCATCTAAGAATGCTTTGTTGTCTCAAATAGAACAACTGAAATATGATCATAAACAACAACTTAACGCTCTCACTTCGGAAACTCAAAAAGCCAAGTCTGAGTTGTTAACTTGTCAAAAACAGTTTTGTGAATACAAAAAGCATTCAAGGAAACAAATAGATGACTATCTTGAGGAAATTGTTGACTTACAAAACAAAATCAAAGAGTTTCGAAATGTTGTTTATAAACATGGTGAGTCAATCACAACTATTCAAAAGTTTACCTTTAAACCAAATCCAAATGGATATGGACCGAATCTTGCTGATTACAAACCACGTTTTTCAAATAGAGCATTCAAACCAAACCCTCAAGTCTACAGTGCAGAACACAGAATTGATGATTCCATTATGAGTGTTGTTGAATATAATCGTATGGAGGAACTAGATGCAGAAGACGAGAGTCGGTTAAAATTGGAAAATGTTGTTTATAACAAACCATTTAACTATTCAAAAGCCATAACTTTCGTCACAGAACAGGATAATTCTAACACACCTTGGGTTATCACGCCTACTTCTGAGTCTTCTAATGTTGGTTCCCAACCCAATTCTGCACAAATTAATGCTCCTTTACCTTCACTCAGTGAAGTAAAAACATTACCAGAACAATGTCAAATTCTTAAATATTTTGAAACAATCTCTTTTCAGTCGGTCAATTTTGTGATGGAGATTTGGAAGTTGCGTTTAGGGAGAAAATATGTTTCATTCGTGATCTACAAGGAAACGATCTTATGTCTGGTCAACGCACATCAAGTCTTTACACAATCTCAATGCAAGACATGATTGCTTCATCTCCCACCTGTCTCCTTTCAAAGGCAACATCAACAAAATCTTGGCTATGGCACCGTCGACTTTCACACTTAAACTTACAAACCATAACCAATCTTGCACGTTACAAATTTGTTGAAGGTCTTCCAAGATTCCGGTATTCTAAAGATCACCTATGCTCAGCTTGTGAACAAGGTAAAAGCACTCGTGCTCACTTTCCTTCAAAGGTGGAACACAGCTCACAGCATGTGCTTCATCTTCTTCACATGGATTTGTGTGGGCCAATGCGTGTGCAGAAGATTAACGGCAAACGCTACATCTTGGTAATTGTCGATGACTACTTGGTATGTGCTAAAACACATACCTTTTCATTATCAAAACTGACCCAAAATAACCAAGAAAGAGCCGTTTATTGCTAATATTTGTGGTTTTCTTGAGTTTGTGCTTGTGCAGGTATGGATATGTAAAAACACACAAAAAGGAGCCAAATCAGACGTAAATCCGAGCACGAGAGATTAAGAGAGCTTAAGCTGAGCCGGAAGATCAAAAATGAGCACTAATGAAGATTTTATTCTCCGAGGATGATTTTTGGAAGTTTTAATCAAGTTTGAACAATTGGCAAAGATGGCCCCTCAACTTTGAGTTTTTGGCAAAAATGGCCCCTCAACTTTGAGTTTTTGGCAGAAATGGCCCCTGAAGTTTCAGAAGTTGCAAATTCACCCTTGGATTATTTGAAGATTGACAAAGATGGTCCTTGATATAATTTTCAGAATGCACATGTTTGGTCCCTCAAAATTCAGAAAATTCACATTTGGTCCCTATGGTTGCTCTTGGATCACTCTACTAGTCCAAATTCAATCCAAAGTATATCCTAAGTCCAATATACCCGGCCCAAAATAACTCTATCCGGCCCAAACTCACAACCCAGCCAACCCGATATACCCATCCTTAACCCGGATCCCCCAACTCCTTAACCCGGTTCCCCTTTGAAATACAATAAACAAATCCAAACGCGCCCTTTTACCCAAAGTAACCCGTTTACCCAATTACCACCACCCACCATTTACCCAATGACCCCAACCTCGTACTAAGAATCTATCCACCTTCTAGATGCCTCTGACATGTCAGGATAAGCTGCCAACGTGGCCATTTGGAGCTCTCTCATTGGACGAAACACCTCAATTGGTGAATTGGAGCTCTGTGATTGGTGGTGATGACAATGGAATGATATGTGGCTGTGGATAGGACTTCTAGGCTCTTCTATCAAGGATCCAAGACCTCTTGAAGGCTATAAAAAGACCCTTAAGCTCACAATGGATTTCGTGTATTGTTTTCTCTTAAAAATTAGCTTTATGTTTTAGTCTTTCACTATTTTCAATAGTTTTCAGTAGTTTGCAATCTCAGTTTTCATTGTAATCTCTATTTCAGTTTTAATAAAATCTCAAGTTTTATGCCTTATTCTCTTGATTTAAATTTGCACTGATTCAATGGTTGATTAAGTTGTTATCTCTGTTGTTATAAGCTTATATAAGCTTCCTATAGCTTTTGTAAGTTTAAACTTTGCTTCATTATTCTAATCTCACTCTATTTTACAAAAAAAATTTACTTAAGTCAAAACGGGTCAAAAATAAAAAGTCAAACTGCTTATTGTTCTTTGCTTATCAAACCTGTCTTTCAATCATCTAGAGGATGTGCCTTCATCCTCATTTCACCAGCTAGACTCATAAAAGGGTAAATCCAAGCATTTAGTGCCAAACAATCCTCAAAAAGGAGTGTTTGGCACTAAGGGTTTTTGACCCATTTAAGGTACCTTTTGAGTTAGTCTTGGGTTGATCAATTAGTCTTAGTAGTCATTTCAGTATTTTTAACATTTACCAGATCTTTTATAGAGTTTAAAGTAGTCTTAACTATCTTGGTACCCATAAGCTGTCAAAACAGCTTATGGCTTAATTAGTGGTATAAGTTCCTATTGAGTCAGTTAAGTGTGTCATCTTAGTCCTTTGAGTCTGTTTTAAATCTTTGGTTATAAGTCATAAGTGTCAAAACACTTTGGTAAAATTTCTTAGCTGTCACTCATTTTCTGTCAAAATAGCAGTCATACACCCTTTTTCACTAGCTAATTTCACTGTCTCAATCAAACCAAAAACCCAAAAAAATTAGTTTTGTGTTAAGTTTAGTGGTAATAGTTAGCTTATCTTCAGTTTTTACAAAATCCCAAAAGGTTTTATAAGCTCTAAATAAGCTTTCAAAACTGTCCTCTGTCACAGTTGTGTATCAACAGTTTAAGCAGTCTCAAACAACCCTCTATACCAGATCTTGTCAACTCTTCATTTGAGCTTCAAAAGTTTTGAAACTTGTTTCTTTTCACTCTCTGGCACATGGTCTCAATCTGATTTAACTTATTTTTGGATAACAAACTTGTTTGCTAGCTTAAGAATAAGCTCAAAGTACCCCCTTCTTCAACTTTAACTGTTGGCTTTTCAGAGTTCAAAAATAAGTGTCCAGAGCTTTTTAGACTTTAAGTATAGCTTAAATCACTCCTAGATACCTTAGTATAGTTAGCTTATTAGGACTCCCCTCCCCAATAGCTTATTTAAAGCTTCCTTGTAGCTTATTATCTTAATTTAGCTAGTAATCTTACTTTAACTCAATCCTTCCTTAATCACTAGCCCATTGCATGCTCCCATAGTTCTAACACTGTTACTTTAAGGTTTCTTTAAGCTGCTTTTAGCTTAAATTCAGTTTAGAAGCTTATTGCTTAATTAAGTAGCTTATTTAGACTCCATTTACACTGCAGCCCTCTTATCTCTCACATAAGCCTTATATTTTATATTTTTCATAGAATTAGAATAACATTTTAGAATTTTCCTGAGTTTTTCATAATTTTTGGTCACTGTTTGCTATTTTTCTCTATTTAAAATAGTTTTTAGGTACTTTTAAATAGCTTTTATTGCAAATAATTAAGAAAAAGTTCCAAAAAATAATTTTTCAATTTTCCCAGTTTAAGAAAAATATAAAAAGCATAAAAAAGATTTTTCCTTATTTTTCCCTTTTTATTTGGTATTTTTCACAATTTAAATTAGATTTAAATAGTTTTAAATTAGTAGAAAATAGAAAAATAATCAGAAAAATACAAAAATAGTTTTGAAAATTCTCTTAGGATATTTTAGATTTTATAAAAATAGTTTCTTATTTTTCCCTTTTATTTTCAATATTTTTAGTATTTTAAATTAGTTTTAATAGTTAAAAAATAGTTTTTAATTTTAATAAAATCCAGAAAAATCCAAAAAAATAGTTTTAATTCATAATTAGTTTTCACATTGCATTTCTAGAGTAAAAGTATTTTTAGGATAAAATTTAGACGTAGTTGCATTTTAATTACGTTTCGTTAATTATATTTTAGTTAAATCGCACTTAGGATTTCCCGTAAAATAGATTCCCTTAATTACTTTCCCTATTCCCGTAGTTTAATAAAATCAAAATCACAAATTAAAACATCGAGCATTAAATTCCAAACCAATTACGACGTTGGCAATTCACGCCTCGTTGGGAAACGATTCGGGTTGACTAATCCGTATCAACGATCACACACGGGATTTGATTTATTATTATTTTTCCTAAAGGAATTTGAATCTATCTTCGTGATTATTTTTTATATCGATATTGAGGTTTTATCCGTACACACATACCCTTAAGCCTTCATTATCAGCGAATCAGTGTCTGAACTGTTTTAAGTTTCTTACGGTTAGTCATTCACAAGTGGCTAGCTTGTGTGAGATAACTTGACGTTTTTGGCATTGTCTTTTGCGGAAATCACTACTCACGATGGACTTGGGTTTATTTTCTTCGAACCAAAGATCAAGCTCCACAGATGATCATCACCTTTCTCATGAAAATTCAAGTTCAGCTCCGACACACAGTCAAACAAATCAGATCAGATAAAGGAACTGAATTTGTGAATCAAACTCTACGTGCTTATTATGAGAAAGTGGGAATTGAGCATCAAACATCCATTACACGAACACCAGAACAAAACGGAGTTGTTGAAAGACGAAACCGTACTTTAGTGGAAGCTGCAAGAACGATGTTGATAAATGCAAAACTTCCAGATTACTTATGGGTTGAATCTGTGTCAACTGCATGCTATACTCAAAACCATTCAATGATTACTAAACGCACAACAAAACACCTTACGAGCTTATCCACAATCACAAACCGAATCTCAAACACTTTCATGTCTTTGGATCCCTTTGCTATCCAAACAATGATCGTGATGACTTTGGAAAGCTCAAGGCTAAAGCTGACATTGGAGACTTTGTTGGATACTGTGAAAATTCTAAGGGTTACTGGATCTGGAATCGTCGTACAAGGGAGATTATGGAAACGATTCATGCAAATTTTGATGAGCTTACAGATATGGCGTCTGAGCAAAACAGCTTGGAACCCGGACATAACTGTCTAAACTTCCCCCAAACCCCATCATCAGCTGAACCAAGCCTTTAGCTTACTCGTCAACAAATGGAACAGCTATTTGCTCCTGTGTTTAATGATGATATTGATCAACGTGCTCCAGATGTATCAAATGTTTTCGCTGCTTAACCTGATATTAATCCAATACCTGATACACCTGTAACCACAACTTCTATTATTGAAGCACCTCCAATTGTCTCTACAACAACAGTCGAATAAACCGCATCCAATGACGCTGAACCAGCTGATGATCTTCTGAATCATGAAGTACCTCAACCTGCAAATTATGATCCAAATGCATTCTTCAACCCTTTTGCAAATGAATCTGCCACTTCTGATGTTGCAGAATCTTCCACAAGCCATTTGAATCCTCCCAATCTGCACAATGTATATCAACAACAACCCTCCACACATCGTTGGACTAAAGACCATCCTCTTGCGAACATCATTGGAAACCCAAATCAACCGGTCGTAACTAGATAACGCTTTCAGACTGACGGTGAACATTGCATTTATGCACTTACCGTTTGTCAATCTGAACCCAAAAATATTAAAGAAGCAATGACTTACGACAACTGGATTGAATCCATGCAAGAAGAACTTAATCAGTTTAAACGTCTTGAACTATGGGAATTGATTGAAAAACCAACAGGGGTCTATGTTATTGGTCTGAAATGGATTTGGAAAAACAAATTGGATGTTGAAGGTACGGTTATCAGAAATAAGTCACGTCTGGTGGCTAAGGGTTATAGACAAGAAGAGGGGATTAATTTCGAAGAATCATTCACACCGGTTGCTAGACTTGAGGCTGTACGGATTTTTTTGGCATTTGCGGCTCACATGAACATCACGGTCTATCAGATGGATGTCAAAACCGCCTTTCTGAATGGTCAACTGAAGGAAACGGTAAATGTTAGTCAGCTGGAAGGATTTGTTGATCCAGAGTTCCCTAATTACGTCTTCAAACTGAAAAAGGCTCTTTACGGTCTCAAACAAGCTCCTCGGGCGTGGTATGATAAGTTATCATCCTTTCTCCTTGCCAATAATTTCACTAAAGGTTCGGTCGACCCAACACTTTTCAATTAATATCACGGGGCTCACATTTTAATCGTTCAAATCTATGTGGATGACATCATTTTTGGGTCAACACATAAAAAGTACTCAAACGAATTTTCAAAACTTATGAAAAAACATTTTGAAATGTCCATGATGGGTGAACTTACATTCTTTCTAGGATTGCAAGTTCATCAATCACCCCGTGGTATTTTCCTGAGTCAGTCCAAATATGCTCTTAAAATTTTAAACAAACATGGAATGACAAGTTGTGATACCTATGCAACACCAATGGCACACACCAAGAAACTGGATGCTGATTTGCACGGGAAATTGGTTGACCCTACCAAGTACCGAAGTATTATTGGGTCTCTCATGTATCTAACAGCCAGTAGACCTGACATTGTATTTGTTGTATATCTTTGCTCCCGTTATCAGTCTAGACCAACTGAAACTCACCTCTCTGAGGCTAAAAGAATCCTCCGATACATCAAGGGAACCATTAATTTGAGGATCTAGTATCCGAAGGCCGGATTCTGGTTTTGAACTAATAGCTTTTTCAGACGCTGATCACGCAGGTTGCTTAGATTCTCGGAAAAGTACGTCAGGTGCTCTACAATTTCTTGGTGATAAACTGGTGTCATGGCAATCGAAGAAGCAGGATTGTACATCGCTGTCCTCAATCGAAGAAAAATATGTAGCCATGTCGGCTTGTTGTGCTCAAGTCATTTGGATGAGAACACAACTCAAAGACTATGGTTACGTATTTGACAGAATCCCGATGTACTGCGACAATCAAAGTGCTATTGCGATCTCGTGCAACTCTGTTCAACATTCGAAGTCTAAGCACATCGATCTTCGATATCATTTCATCAAGGAGCATGTGGAAAATGGTACTGTTGAATTATACTTTGTGGGTACTGAATATCAACTGGAAGACCTTCTCACCAAAGCCTTAGCTCCTGCTAGGTTTACTGAGTTGGTCCACCGGATTGGTATGAGGTGTTTGAATCCAGAGGAACTGGACGAACTATTAAAACAATCTTAAAACCAGTCAAACACCAAAACCTATTTTGTAAATATTTTTTTCAAATACAAAAAATACAAAACTTATAAAATACAAAAATATTCTTCTATCTAAATTTCTTTTAACATGCCAAGTACAAATCTTCCGTCAACACTTCACACTTTCAAAAATTTCAATATTTTCACGGTTAAGTGTTGAGGGGGAGAAAGTAAATATTTTATGTTTCATAAAACCTTGTACTTGCATGTTACCCAGTTTTGGTAGTATCTTTGATTATGGTGGAGACGTTTCTTGTTTCAAAACACTCCTCGAACACAAATTTGTAAAATTTTCTCTATTTTAAAAGTCGAGAGGGAGTGTCGTCAAGTTTCTTTTCAAACTTACACTTTGTACTTAACCAAAATGGAACTTATGGACTATGGATGAAAATGGTTGAGGTGGAGGGACCATAATTGACAAATGTTTAAACTTTCACTTAACAAAACCTTCCACCTAAAATATCTTTAACATTTATTACATCCACTCAAGTTTTTACCAACCATCATCCACGCTCCATATTCAAAACGCGAATCCGTGTGTTAATATTCAAATTTGTAAGTGTTTTAAGCTTAATTGAGTGATTCTAAACAATGGTTTTCAGTGCTAAACAAATCCAATGGTTTAATCTTACTCTATGTGTGATTATGTGTTCTACGCGTAAGCATAAGAACATATGATCACATTTGGTTGATTTTGATGAAATAGGGTGTGTTTTCAAAGTGAATATCATGTTTTAAAACCATTTTCATCAAGAAAATCTACCCAGATAACGTATTAAACAGTTTTCAAGAATTAGGGTTTATGCGTGGATTTAGGGTTTTTTCCGTTGTGAATATTTCTGGATAATTGGTTGCTTCTAACGTGTTTGAAACATGTTTAATTAACCAAAACCAACCTTGAATCATACCCAGATATACTAATTTGGCATAATTGATATTTAGGGTTTAAGTCTCGACATAATTGGATATTTTTTATTCTTGAAGTATTAGATGTTAAAACTTGTTGGAAATATATCACATTGTCTCTAAGATATCCCAGAATCAATTTGGTGCAAATTCCATGGCTAGCTTTCTTACTCGTAAGAATTGAAACTTTAGAGTTTTAAGTTTACGCCTAAGTAAAATCTACGCATAACCATCATAAACTGTGTTAACTTGTAATCTTGAAAGAGGATGAATAATGGTGTTAATGGATATGTTATGATGAATTTATTTCAGGTTATTACGCGTGCAAAATCAGAATCAAGGTTAAAATGGAACTCTACGCATAAGGATCATCTTACGCGTAGAAGGTTACACGTAAGAGAAATCTTACGCATAACTCTTACACGTAAGGTTCTACATGGGGACTACGCGTATCAAGTGAAGGATATGCGTAAACTTGAGTCTTACGCATATGGTTCACTCTTACGAGTAAACCTTACGCACAAGCTCCCACATACGCTTACGCGTAAGCTTTATGCCAAGAGCTCTTTTCCTACGCGTAATATTTCTTACACGTAAGAAGAGTTCCTACGCATAAGCTTATGACTACGCGTATGGACACAATTGTTTATGCATAAGCTTGTAACTTTACGCTTAAACCTTATTTTTAACCATAATTATGAATTGTTACGCGTACAAACTTGTAAATAAATAACTCATAACGTCACAAAACCAAAATGCCACTAATAAGCTATAATGGTTATAATGTTGTGTGAATGAGTGAAATTTGGAATTTAAAATTCAAAATCAATATACTCACGAAACTTATCACGACTACTTTGGACTATTGGACAAACAAGTGACATTGGACTCGAAAAATTTATTAACATTGCATAATCAATAATTGGTCAATAAAATCAACTCTTGACTAACGTAATGTCTCTCGATATGTTGGTTCTTTTGGCTCAATATCTTTCAGATCACAATATGGACGTCACATAGGAAAATGTTAACGCACCAAACATACTCACAATGGAAGATATTTTCCCTACCGGTTGCAATATGAAGATTGGAAAGAATAACCTCAAAGTGGACTTTGATAACTTCACATGCTCTGAGTCTTCATGCCGTATTGCTGTGGATATTCTGAAGACTCATCCCTACCACAACATGCTCCACAATTCTGCAACGCACCAGAATCTATATCTATCAGTTCTGGCACACTATGAAGAAAGCTGATGGTCAAGATGCGGTCACGGTGACTCTCAACAACAAACAATTCACCATCACTGTTGCGGACTTAAGAGCAATTCTTCTGCTCCTGCCATCCGCCTGCGAATATGTTGCCACTCCATCGGAAGATGCTACACTCCAATTTATGGTCAACATTGGCTATGATGAAGCTGCTGGGATCATCACTAAACATTCTTCAGTTGATTTAAAGAACATCCCTCAGCCGTGGAGAACATTATACATTATGATTTCCAAATTGTTTTGGACGTGATAGCGGTTATGAGCATCCTAAGCTCATGGAACTACAGATATTCTGGGGCATGGTCAACAAGATGCATATTGATTCGTAGTCGATTTGGGAAGACATGATGTCGTACCTCAAGAAGCCTGGCACCAAGGTCCCCTACATCAGATACACTAAGCTGTTGATCCAAAGGATACTCGGGAATAATCTGGACATTCCTTGAGACTTGATGACCCACCCAACAACCATCACTCTGCGTTGTTTGAGCCTACTCTAAATGTTGTTAGATTCAAAGACTCAACAACAAAGAAACAAGGTGAAGTTTTGCCTGACTGCCTTCTCACAGATGATATCAAGCAACTTCAATCATACTCACGATATCAAGAAGCAGTAGCATCAGGCAAAGTTGGCTTCATTGATGAAAAGTCTTCCGCAATCCCAGTCAAGAAGACCAGGAGATCGGGTAGTGCTGGAAGTGCAGCAAGCACTGGGAGTACCCGCAAGTATCCAAAGAGAACTCATACCCTCAAAAGAAAAGTTCCATCTAAGGGTGCTATTCCTAATCCTCAACCGGAACCAAAATTAGAGGATGAAGACTCCGAGGATACTGACACGGATGAAGAGGTTCACTACTCGGAAACTACTACAGATGATACGAAAACAGTAGAAAAACATCCTAGTCCCAAATCTGACAAGGGCAAGACTCCAGTTGAAGAGCAGGAAGAAGAGAGTTCAGATGGAGAACCAAAGGATGAGGATAAAGACTACAGAAAACACTGAAGAATCTCAGGCTACAACATGTGCTAAGGAATTTAACCTTAACAAACGTGTGGCCCTGGAGGTTCAAGTGTGGTGCACAAACCACACAGTTCCGGCCGGTTAATCAACCCGATAAGGGAACTGGTACCACCACTCACGAATTTGAACAACAGGATCAAGAGGATGATATCACCTTCGACTTTGAGGAAGAAGAAAAGGAGAAGGATGAGAGGATCACGGATGAAGAAATTGAGGAAGCTTCTCGTGAAAGAGCTGAAGAGGAAGCTCGAGCTAAAGAAGAGGCTAGGGTAAAATCTGAAGAACAGGCTAAAGTCTAAAAGAAGGCTGGATTATCTTCTTGATAATCCTGAACATAATCCGGAACAAACTTCTAAGCCACCAAATGACCCAGAGCCTTCTCATGACTCATCTTCATCAGATTATTCATCTCATTCTTCACCACCACCATCCAAAGATGCCACCACCATATCCGCATCCAAATCAGTCAAGAAACCGAGCAACACTTGGGCATCACGGGCTAAAACTAAGATTGTTAACGCTGTCAGGCAAGTAAGGAAGAAAAACGTGGTCAACAAAAAATTAAATCAACTGGCCGACAGATTAAACTTTCTTCAGGATGTGATGAATGAGTTTTTAGATGAAACGGAACAGATTCAACAGTTTCTAAATATAGATATCCAAGGGGAAATGGACAAGACGATCAGAGAATATACTCACAAGTTTCTTCTCGACATCGTCCCTGGAGTGACAAGAGAGATGTTCGCCAGAAAACTCTATCCTAATCTCATGCGATTGGTCAAGAAAATAATGGAATCCACTCCTGTTGCAATGCAAATCAATCCAGTCCAGCCTACGGTTGTCTCCGATGTAGAATTGATTTCCAAGCTTGTTTTACAAATGTCTCAACGATCCTCAACATTTACTTCTGATGAAGCTAAACTATTTGAGGCATTGCTGGAATATCAACTCAAAACCTCATGCAAAGAGTCAGCTGAAAGGGCTAAGCGTCCAAGAGCGATGATGATGCGGGATAAGGATCGAGCGAAATGCAAGAAGAAAAATGACGAATCGCCTCTATGCCTCCACCAACCCAAAGGACCACCACCGCCAAAAGATCTCCACAACGTCCTCTTGCTAAAGACAAACCTCGACTCTGAGTCTCCCACCACGGAAGCTACTACCACGGAGAGATCGGTGATCATTTTGAATACACTGGTGGTGATGATGAGGATATTCCTGAGCCCCAACAACAACCTTCTTCTTCTACATCAACCAAGCAACCAGCATCATCCTCCAAGCCAAAGAAGAAAAAGTCAACATCAGTTGTTTCATGGCTAGATGAAGATGAAACTGAAGAATATGACTGGTTTTCAAGGCTTGTTGACGCAACCCCTCAGTTACCGGAAGGCCAAGAACCGGTAGATGGTAGAACTATGGAGCAGGTCAAGATTATCCAGGAAAAGTTCAAGGTGAAGAAGATGACGAAAGCAGAGTTGAAACGAATCAAGAAGGACGCTTTCAAACTACTTAAGGCGAGCTACGCCAGTTGCCATTGAAGTCGAATATCATCTCGACAACATAGCACGAGCCATGTCCAACAACATTGATTGGCTCAACCATGAATCCAATATCGACTTCACCAGACCTGACAAGGCTCCATACTACACCGATTGGACAAAGCCACTGCCCACCATTGGCCGACCTGATCAACCGAAGATTCCCTACCGATATTTCTTCAACAATGACCTGAAATTTCTTCAGCACGGTAGCGATGTAAGCAAGAAATATGCTACTTCACTCACCTTCCCTTTCCCGACAACAATCTTCTCCAACAATGTGGCCATCGAGGAAGAAGCCACACATACGTTCGTTGATAATGTGGTAAAGTATGACCTCGATGCTCTATATGGAATTCATCATTGGCCTGAACGAAGAAGAATATACTACAGAAGCTGCCAGGTACCCAAATCGAAAAAGGAGGTGTAAAGTGACCGTTGCCATAATGCATGTTAGCTTGTCTACCAAATGGGACTACTCATTCCTGAAGAAAATCGTAGTCAAACGCCAAGACGAACAGGAATATGACTTTTCTGAAGCGGATTTTCCGAGGTTGTCACTCAATGACATTGAAGATATGTATCTTGCTAAGGTACAAGGACGAATGTGACACTTCTCATGAACATCCAGCCTCAAGTACATCAAGTCATTGCTAATATTCATCAGGAGCATCGTTATCCAGGAACGTGTTGAAGACCTTCAACTTGTCGTGGAATCTTACCAAAAACATGTTAATCTCACAAAAACCACAGCTAGACTTCTCCCGATATCAACCATCTTGCTCAAGTACACCATCCTTAATAAAACCAACGTTGGGGTAGTTTACCACAGTGAACTTCACCGTAATTGTTTTATGGCGTGCAAGGAGCTTCACAAGTTTTGTGATCACACCTTAAAGAAGGTTCGGGACGGGTTAGCATATCAGTTAAAGGAGATTCATGAAGGCATAGGGTCGAAGAAGAGGTGGAACTCGAGGGAAAAGAGGGATGCAAAGAAGATCATCACAAGGATTGATGAAAGGTTGTTTCGTCGGGATCAGATAAGGACATTGGAGAGCTTCGTGGGTGGATGTCCGAGCATATCTCTAACAGGCTACCAACGTCCAGAAAAGAACTCCTGGTATTATTGACGGACTTCCTGGTACTCCTTGATTTGTTTCTCTAATTATTATTTAGATGTGTTGATCTATATTTGACTATGGCTTGTGCACATATAACAGTGTACAACCCCGTACTTATAATGAAAGGTGGTACGCTTCAGTGCCACAATCCTTATAAAATGAGCAAAAGCTTCTTACTTTTGAGTAAAACTAATCAAAACTTTCACTTTCAAAGTTTTGCTCAAATGAACAAGTACTTCCCCTTATGATTTTTTAAACCTCAAAAGTTAATATCACTTGTTGAGGGGGAGTATTTGCTTAAAACTTTGTTCACAAATTGTTCTTCGTGGAAATCTTCCCACAAAACTCGAAATGGACATATTCGATCTCAAAATTTCGTCAAAAATAACATTTATATGCCATTTTTGAGGGGGAGAAAAATTATGTGATAAGAAATATGTTGTGAATTGCTATTGAATCTTCATACTAAAGACTTAACCAATGAATTGACGAGCTCTAGAATGTTAGTAACTCGAAAAGACTTGTCCGGGACGGGTAATAATTTCAAGCTAGCTCGCTAGTGATGTAAACGTGTCTTGCAAAGGACTTTTCCTAGTAGAATGTACCATTCGAGAAGCTCTTGGTAGACATGAACCTTGACGGGTCAAACCTCCTCACCAAGGAGTGTTTACAACTTCAAGCTGACATAGTCAGTGATATAACCGTGTCTCGCGGGGAATTGTCTATCTTGAGTTGATCAATTCAGAAGTGCGCGATCTTCTCTCTCCGCGCAGATTTCTGTCTAAATACTTAAGCACGTGTGTAGGGGGAGTATTTCTACAAAATATAAAAACTCTCACAGTGGTACAAAATGTTTTTTAATCATAAACACTTTGAGAGATTTTTCAAGAAAATGGTCTTATGGCAACATAGGTTAGTCATGGTGTTATAAGGTGACTAAGGTTAGGAATAACCGTCCTATGATCCGCCAGAGCCGGAGGGATCTACCCAAGGACACCACCAATAGTTAGAATTTAGAAGTCCTTAGGTATGATTATAAAAAGGAGAAAATGAGAATCGGAGAAAGAAGGAGTTGAAGAATTAAAAAAAAAGTAAAGAAAAGGGTGAAAATAAATAGCCCTCCAGATTATTCAACTTAGGGCCGACACCGTTTCAATTCATATGCTACCGGTTGTCACTTGATGACACCGGTATTGAAGATCAAAGTCGTCATGGACCTAGTGACGCATGCACTGAACCTTCTTAGCCACTCAAGTTTCTCTCAACAGAAGCTTGTTTCATTCTCACAGGGAACCCTACGTAAACTATTGGCTTTCTCTTAGAGATTGCTGGTATTGAAGAAGGAGACCCTCTCCCTAGTCTCCGCTCAGGAAAACCAAAGCGCACTATTGAGTCTAGAGCCACGAGATTCATCAAAAGATCTCTTAAGAACACTTGATATTTCATCACTTGTCGTTCAACAATAAGGACGCAAGTGATACATTCTAGAGTCCTTCACAGATCTTAGCAATCTGTCGAGAACATTTATGAGGGGTTCACAACTGTGATCCTCGGTGATTAAATGGAAACTCCTGCCAGGATCAACATCAAACAGCCCTGACACAGGTCACTTCGAACTCTTGTGGGTTACACTTAGTGTGGTCTAACGGTCTACAGTGTTGGGGGTGATGCTTCGGTGTACCTCGGCGACTCACTGAACCGTAGATGTACTTTGGTATATCGTGTTAGCCTTCTTGAGGACATCCGGTTTCAGAACTGCCTTTGCTAGAATTAGAGATGTGTCTTCACATTATGCTGTTGACACTCTCGAAGTTCGAACTTGTAAGTCCTGGAAATCCCGCTAAGGAGATTCCTTTCAAGAATCGAGTCCTGAAGATGTGGGTCATTACTTGAACTTGTTCAATGTAATGCCAACTGTCCCTTACGGGATTCGGACGGCTGATTTACCCGACCAAGGTGAATGGAATCAAGACATTCATCAGTAGAACAATTGTAGTAATCAATTCTTTATGAAAAGATTACAATGATCAATTTGTGTTCGTGACTGTACCAAAGATGCTGCTGCTGATGGATGCCGGGGAGGGAAGAGATCGTGTTGATTCTCCACATGCTCATACTAACAACATCACTAAAGAAGTTCTCTTAAAATCAAAGGCAACTCAAAGTCATAATGATTCTTCATCTAATCAAAGAATCTACAAAGTTATAAAGACTCGAGAACTTCTTCACATCTGGAATTCATTGTCTAATGAGCGTGGAGTATGTGGAGAAAGACGGGGAGAAGCTGGAGCAACGGAAGTGACCTGAAGCGGACAACAACATACTATCACAACCACCACAAAGAACAAAGAATTAAAGAATAATGAAATCAAAGACTTCAAAGTAGAAAACTTCAAAGAAAACAAGATCCTCACACTGGGGAGATTGTTCGAATCAAGGCACTTCTTCTCACAAGAAAGAAGAATGTCAGAAGACGTCAAAGCAACTATTACATCAGCACCAACAATGTTTCAATATTACTTAAGTCATTAATTACCAACACTTAGGGGGAGATTGTTGGAATCACTCCTAAAACATATTTCAAGTGTTTGTAATTAACATGTAATAGGTTGCTTAATTAGGCTTTTATGTTACTATTAATGGCAAGGCTTATGTAGAAAGCCCATAAGCCTTGGCCCAAGCCCATAAGGAAGGAAGGGACTAGATGTGTTGCCCTAGCTCCCTTCCCCTATAAATAATGTTTTAAACTCCCATCTGGGAGTTGGTTGTTCATTTCATTCAAATCCTACGCCTAAAGGTTTATAGTCATACGTGTGTTTTCTGTGTTTTGTTCAACCAATCTCTCTTTGTCTCATTTCTTAAGCATTGATGCTTGTGTTACAATATGGTGACCTAACAAAAATAAGCCGAGAATAAGATAAGCTATAAACCTTTAAGCCACTTAAACTGAAAACCAATTTAGCTTACCAAGTCAATGCTTATGCTGAAAGTACCAACAATTCAAATAAGCCGATTAACACTTAAGTTGAAGAGCAAGTTTTTAAGTTTTCTGGTTTTCTTGTTTTACCACAACTACAACAACAACATTACTATGGTCAATATTTCAAGTACTAAATCCCTTTATTAATTACTGCTATTGATTCAATGAAAACAGATTTAATAAATTACAAAATGTCAATCAATGGAGAGTAAATCAAATCCTTACAACAATTGATGGGTCAAACGGGAGGAGGGAACCGAACCAAAGAAAAAAAAGAATCTCGAGCTTTCTTGAACAACTTGACCCTTCAATAAACTAGTTACAACCTCAATTGACAAACCCCCAATTCAATTTGAAAAAGCCCTTTGACTTTAGAAACCCTAATTCTGAATTTGGGTTGAAAGTGGATGAAGACTTTGTGGACTCTTGACCCTTGTATAGATGAAGGAGGGAAAGGAAGCCTCCTAGCTATCTTGACCTTGAGCTTAGGGTAATACCCTTTCCTGGCTCTCGTCTCATCTATTCAGCACGCTCGGGAGCATCTTGTGATGGCTAGGGAGTTAGCTTTCTTCTTGGAGGATGGTGTAGGTGGTTGGGGAGGAGTTGACCTTCAAAAAGATGGAGGAAGGTTCCCATTCTTATGTTTCTTCTGTACATGGCTCGAATAGAGAGAGAGGGAGGAAGAAGATACAGTTGAAACGTGGGAGAGAGAGAGATATACAAGTTTATCTCTTTTGTTTTATTATACAAAACAATACAGTCGGTACCTCGTGTTTTTTCGAATCCTCGAGTAAACGTACCTTGCCGGTACCCGAAAAATATAGAAATTACAATTTTCGAAACGTTTTTGTAAGGGTAATAATATGGCATCAATATTAATTAGATATTAGATTATTATAGTTTTGCCTTTATTTAATTGGTGTCGGTATGCATGCGGTGCCGTGACTTTCTAAATTTACGAGATAACCTCTCGTTTTCTTCCGTATATTATCCTTGAATGATAAAATGTGTATATGCACTTATCTCCTTATTTATTTTAATCTTGTATGCTATGCGTGCAGTATATTGAAATAACTTCTAGAACAATGGATTAAGCTATTGTATGCTTAAATTTAACTTGGACAAATAATAACTTTCACAGATACTTAGTGGGCAAGTATCGTATGTGCGGTGTCTTATTATTAAAGAAACGAGATGACCTCTCGTTTTTAAATCTAAATATTGACATCTGTCAGAAAATAACCGATTGAATTTCTGGCGTAAATATATTATAATAATCCAGGAATTTCTACGGGTTGTTACATTCTACCCCTTACAGGGCCCCGTCCCGGATCTCAGTTTACGTTACCCGAAGCGTGTCGGAACTAGGTGATGGTATTGGAACAAGTTTTGAATTTTCCCTAGGTTGTCTTTCTAGGGTTTCTCTTTGGGTATGGGTACCTAGGTGTTATGCAGAGCCATCCTCTATCTGAGGAGCCATGATTTTCAGGGGTAGGTTGGTAGGTTAGGTTCACTGGGTGAGGTTCTAATCTTGATGTATGCGGTTCACTATTTTGTTGTGTGGGCACCTCTAACTTCTCAAGGTCTTATCAAAACGTATCCATTTCTGGTATTTAATGATTCTAAAGTATAGTGGTTAATTCTTAAGGTTTGCTACTGGTTTGTGTGTTTTCTTTTTTAAGGGATGGGGAAACATTTGTTTTCAAATTTTCCTTTCGAATAAATGTTTACACAAGTTTGACTAAGACCAGATTTCAAAATCAATATGTGTAAAATGACACATTTTCACAAGATTGTAAAACTTGTTCTTAATTTGGTATGTATAAGGGAAATTTTGTGAAACTTTTTAGGGTTTCTGGCATTTCAGTCTCATTTTAATGAGGAATTTGGAAAGTATTATTGTTGGATCTTAAAGGGGAATCCTCCAATTTGGAAACTATATTGTAGTAAGGATGTGTAGCAGGATATAACGTTTACCCATAGCTACGAGTAGAGTTTAGTTGTCTAAGTTGGGTAAGGTTAGGGATTTAATAGTTGATGAACCTCATAGTTATCTATGGTTTTAGGTAGAGGTGTAAGATACATCCTAAGGTCAGGCTTAGCTACCAAAGGGAACATTGATCATTTCTGTTATGAGGTATTAACTTAAAACGCTATTTTAGTAAGGTATGAGTAGGAATTGTAGTTTACTTTACGGGTAATGGTAAGGTGGCAACTGGTTTGTAGAATAATTCATGAAGTTGATGCATAAGTATTTTGATTATAATGGTCGGGGATAATCGTAAATAAGTTTGTATGGCAACTCTTTTGTTTGTAGGAGGTAACAGGTAGGCACGGTATTCTTAAGAGGTGGTGGGAGTTTCTAGGTATCAAATTTTCAATGGTAAAATTTTCAAGTTTTGTGGGATTATAGGTCATTTACTGTGTTTTTCTAGATTTTGCCAAAGGTTTATTGTTCTTTTTGTTGCCTATTCCCACTAGGGAATCTTTCTCATAGGTGCTATTGGAAGGTTGCTCCTAAAATGGGTTGATTCGTCCACGGAATGTAAGGTTTGGAGTAGGAGTGACTTTAACGTAACCCGATTGTGATATGGAAATATTCTATATTGGGAAACAATAATGTGACGCCAGTGAGTGGCTTACGATTAAGGAATGCCAGTGAGTGGCTTATGATTAAGGAATGTGTTACACATTGGATTTCACAATCACACAAACAATCACAAATATGGGCATAAGATTATATGGTTTTAGAGAGAGAAAGTGGGATATTTGATAAGGTTTTAAAATGTACCTTTTTGAGGGGTCGTTTAAGCCCTTATTTGATCACTTTTGTATCCGTTATTACTTAATATCGTTCCTTTTCACTTTTTAGGTCTTTTGAAGGCAAATTGCTGGAATGGCATTTATTTGGAAGAAAAGGCGCGGATATACGAAGAAAATGGCCAAAGTCAAGAATCGAGCCACTCGGACTGCTGAAATACAGGGGCGGCGAGGTTCTACAAGGCCGCGTCAGGTGTTATCTGTGACGCCGTCGCATAACTTTTGTGACGGGCAGTAGCCAAATTGCTTATTTTCAAGTGACGGTGTCACGCTTTAAAAGAGTAGGTCGTCGCAACTCAGACGGCCTAGATTTGATCCAGACGGCGTCCGAGACCTGAAGGGACGGCGTCACAATGATAGGGTGACACCGTCGCATGACTAACGTGGCCAAGACGAAACACTAATGACGGCTACCCGACGGCGTCACATTTCATAAGGTGACGCCGTCGCGATTGTAATCTTATATATAGAATCTGAATTTTTCAGTTTTAGTGTGTATTCTTTTGGAGTAAAAACCTAAACCGAACCAAGGCTGTCTTGTACAGTATTTTAGGGTTCCAAACCCTATCTTACAACAAGATAAGTGTTTTACTTCATTAATTCAATTATTTGTGTGTATGCTTGCATGTTATCCATGTCCGGCTAATTTACTTGTGTGTTTGCTTAGGGAATATGAAACTTAATTATTGAATATTGATTGGTTGTCTCTTATCTTAATTGTTAATGATCTAGTAATGCGATAGGTCGTTCGTTGTGTAGTTAATGCTTGATTAATCTTTGTGAACCTTAGACTATAACACCTAGAGTAGTTGTAGGCTAAACCATCCAAAGAGTACCTTAGAGTTAGAGTTTATAATTCCTAGAGATTTTGTAGACGAGACCCTTTGGTAGTTTCAAAGAGTTAGGGATAAACGCATACCCTACGACTTTAGACGCACAACGCGATTAGGAATAAGGACGTGACAATTCAACCATCAATAGGAGATAATTAAGGAGTAAGAAAACCTAAGTAAACACATCTTTAAACCATCATACGAGCACACAATAATTAGACATAGACTACATACACCTTAGATTAGATAATTAGATAAGTAGAGTAATCGGTAGAAATACCAAATCCAAACCCCGAGATTCGTACCTTTCTAATTCCTAAAAAACATAAAAGCACAAAAAAATATTCCTCACCCCAACCTTACGTAGTAACTTCTCACTAGCATTCCTATTCCCCTAGAGAACGATATCAATACCCGTGGCTTACCCTAATACTACACTACAACGATTAGGTTCACTGCCTAGGGTGTTATAAAACTGGCTCGAAGAAAAGGAAGTTTCTTTTACCCCGAATGACGCGTGTAGCGTTATCAAGTATTTGGAGCCGATGCCGGGGAATAGAATAGCTAGTTAGTAGTCCACCTCGTTTAGGTTTCTTTTCTTGATTCCTATCAAGTAAATCTTTCTCATTTTCAGCTTTCTCGTAGTCTATCCCCCTTCTTCGTGACCTTTGTTTGTAACCCATCACTTTTCATCATGGAAGGTGATAACCACCCACCATTCATCAACCTACCACCAAATGACCCGCCAAGTGCCCGTACTCTTGGTGAATACTCGAGACCAAGCCACCTAGGTTATAGGAACACCATTGAGCTTCCTGACCAAGCCCAAACTACGGCCCTGCGATCCGACACCATCTGGTTGGTGCAAAACGGATGTAAATTCCATGGACTTCGTTCGAAGATCCTAATCACATCTCAAGGATTTCCTCAAATTGTTGATTCCATCGACCTTGATGCTACTACGGGAGACCACGCGTTGCGTCTCTTCAATTCTCTCTAACGGGGACCAAGCTAGTAATTGGCTTGAGTGACTTCCCGCCGGCTCCATCTCAAGTTGGGATGATCTCACCTCTCGTTTCCTTGCTCAATTTTTCCCACAGGGAGAACCACTAAGCTCAGGAATGACATCTTGATGTTCTAACAACGGTCAAGGTGAATCTCTCTACGAAGCATGGACTCGATTCAAGGACTTACTCTATAAATTCCCTCATCATGGCATTGATCTTTGGCTCCAAGTTCAAATCTTCTATGATCATGTCAACTTCCCACTAAGCGATCCATTGACCAAGCGGCCGGTGGAAAACTTAGTGATCTCATCGCGGAAGAATCGTGGGGTATAATAGAGGACCTTGCTCTCTATGACAACGAAAGTTGGAATGACCCCGTGAGTTGCCCAAAACTGTTAAGGCAATCTCCTTACCTTCTCTTGACTCACAATCTTCCGACCGTAGGATGCTCAGGCTTGAAGATCAAGTTAAATTCCTAATGAGCTCCTACGAAAATCCTAAGTCTTCACACCAAGTGAACAAAGTTTCTTCCTCATGTGAGCAATTTAGTGACCCTCATAACACTCATGCTTGCACAAGATTCCTCGAACAAGCCTCCGTTGACTATGCATCCTCGCGTATTAATGGAACGGGAGGAAGATTCCCTACAACACTCGGACCTAGGACTTTCAATGACACCCGAGAAGCATGGAAGGGCAAACCCGACTTCTATTGGGGACAAACCAAAGAATTCACATCCAATGATTTCTCTGGCCCCATCTCAGGCCCTACCCAACCAAAACATAGAAAGGATGATACAAAAGATAGTCGCATCCCAAGAAGCTCAAATTGCTAAGCTCTCGGATCATTTTAACCAACAACAAGCCGAGATGGATAGGAAGATAGATAACCTCTTGAAAGCCATGACCAATAGTGATAGGAAGGTTAATGCTATCTCAACTCCCGAGCTTTCCGGTGTAGAGATTAAGGACCCTAGTAAGTTAGCTAACATGTCCAATGGTCAATATAGTCACCTTAGTGAAACCTAATAGCACAAATGACGAAGAGGACCATATACTTGAGGATAATGAAACAACCGAGGAAGTAGATGAAGTAGACAATAACTATTTCAATAAGTTTCCTACGGAAGAAGAACTATCTCGCCACCCTCACTTAGTGCGTGACCTCCATCACATGACGTAGGAAAAGCCCTAGGATAAGTTTGGGAACCCTTGGAATCTTAACATCCATGTTGCATAGGACACCTTTTCCGTGGCAAAGGCTACATGACCGCAAATCACCAAATAAACATAATGGACTAGCACCTTTACTATAAGGG
>OU343223.1:99743206-99822852 GCA_910596185.1 Chrysanthemum makinoi | reverse complement strand
GATAGCTTAAATGAGAAATGACCTTACCAAATTGCACGTAGTTTAAAATGATTTAAAACATAGAAAGCTTTCGAACTTTTGTAAAAACTCAAACTTTAGCACACCAAGTAAACCTTAAAACCACAAGAATTTGAATTTTAAGAGCAAAAATTAAAGTTTAATGCGTACAAAGAGATGTATAACGAGAGCTTCTATGCGCATGTACCAAAATTCAAAACAAACACAAACACTCCTAAACCATTTTAGGCGCATTGATACCACCAGGTACCTTACAAATATCAACCTTATCACAAACCCAACATCGATATCACGCTAACACAAACACAAACTATGCATGAAGATGAAAGAAATAAAGATAAGAAGAGATGGTGACTTGATGTTATGCGTATGAACAAGATAGAGATTTAAAACAATAAGATGTATATTGCTTCAAGGAAAACATTGACACACACACACTACTACCACCCCCCTCAAATGAGACTTTGAGGGTTTATATAGTACAAGTGACTTGATGCCCCAAAGGCTTCCATGGGCTGCTTTGGGCTTGCTTGGATTACATCATACATAACGCTAGCTAAACATAACTTATAACCAATTAGCTTAGCCCAAGTCCACAGCAAGCTGACTATTCTATCACGATATCTAACACACGTTACAAAGTTCCTAAACGTGAATGACCATCACTTCTAATAAAACTATTAAGGCTAACAAAAGAACAAGGCTCGATTGGTTGCAAAAGGATACCGTCAAGAAGAGGGTATTGACTTTGAAGAATCATTTGATCCAGTTGCTCGATTGAGGCAATCGTAATCTTCTTGGCTAATGCCGCTAGCAAGAATATGGTTGTATATCGATGGATGTGAAAACCGCCTTCAATGGAGATTTGAAAGAGGTGGTTTACGCCACCAGAGGGTTTTGTGAATCCGTAGCATCCTACTCATGTTTATCGCTGAAAAGTCCCTTTACGGTTTAAAGAAAGCTCCTAGAGCA
Organism: Chrysanthemum makinoi; assembly: GCA_910596185.1. Classification (NCBI taxonomy): domain Eukaryota; kingdom Viridiplantae; phylum Streptophyta; class Magnoliopsida; order Asterales; family Asteraceae; genus Chrysanthemum; species Chrysanthemum makinoi. Next base: position 99,821,862 of record OU343223.1, on the reverse strand, counting down.
TGGTATGATACGCTGTCAAAGTTTCTTCTATCTTCCGGATTCAGAAAGGAGCAGCTTGATCCGACATTGTTCACCGTGAAGTTAGGCAAACATTTACTTCACGTTCAAATATATGTTGATGATATTATCTTTGCCTCGACTGACCCTAATGAGTGTGACCGTTTTTCTAAATTTCAAATGTCAACGATGGGACAAATGTCATTTTTCTTGGGATTACAAATTTCACAAAGTCCCGGAGGCATTTTTATTAATCAATCTAAATATGCAAATGAGATTTTAAAGAATTTTGGATTTGATTCTTGTGACCTCGCTGACACTCCCATGATTGAGCCGCATTAAACCGATGAGGACCACTCGTGATCATGGTAGACCAAACGAAATATCGTGAGTATGATCGGATCCTCGATGTACCTCACAGCCTAGTAGACCAAACATCTTGTTCGCCGCTTGCATGTGTGCTAGATACCATGCTAAGCCTACCAAAAGCACCTTGAAGCGTCAAACGGGTCTTTCGATATCTCCAAGGAACCATCAACATGGGACTTTGGTACCCGGCGACACCGTATGTCACTAATGCCTATGCAAATGCCGATCATGCAGATGTCAAGATACACGCCAAGCACGCTCCGAGGTGCTTTTTGGGTGATAAGCTTGTGAGCTAGTATTCAAAGAAGCAAATGAGTACTTCTATTTCCTCTACAGAGGTTGAATACATAGCCATGTCATCTTGTTGTGCTCAAATTCTATGGATGAGATCCCAATTATCCGACTATGGCTTTGAATTCAACAAAATCCTTCAGATCGCGGATAATAAAGTGCTATTGCTCTCTCATGCAACAACGCATCAACACTCAAGAGCAAAGCACATCAACATTCGACATCATTTCATCAAGGAGCAAGTTGAAAACGGTGTGGTGGAACTATACTTTGTGAGGATCAATACCGCTAGCGTATTATCTTCACCAAAGCTCTTCCTAGAGAACCTTTTGAGTTTATCCTTCCACGACTTGGTCTTAAGAGCCTACAACCGAAACACTCAAACGCCTTCAAGAGGAAGAAGAGGAGTAAAAGGTTTTCCTTCATCTATCTCTTGTAAATATCTTTTCGAAAAACAAAATACAAAATTACAAAACCTTCAAAAAGCTAATAGAAAAATAGAAAACTTTCAAAAATCCAAAAATATTGTCCTTTTGTCATGTTTTCTCTCGATCGATAATATCTACGGTCTTTGTGTTGTCATTCAAAGAATGACACGGGACTTTAGATGTTATTCAATGTTCCAAAAAAAAAAAAAAAAAAAAATTTGAGAGAAAGAAATTTTTTAAGTAAAACAATGGTTTATTGTCATTTCAGGCAATGCTTTTTCAAAAAGAAAAATGGTATATGCATTATCTTGCTTTTTCAAGCATATACTTTCACTGATTCTTTAAAACAATTACTTCGATATAATGAAAAATAATTGATTTGTTAAATATCAAACTCTATTTTGAAAATCATCTGGACTTAACGTTTATCAAAATATCTATCTCTCAATCAACAACTTATGTCATTGATTGAGGGGAGAATGATTTCAATTAAATCAGAAGGTTGTTCGACATACAATTGTTTTCAAAAAGATATTCATGCATGTTTAATCAATGGAGTGTAAAGTTTCAAAATCCGATCTTTATCAGTTAAAAGGTTTTCATAATCAAGTCACAATTCTCCTCAAAAGCTTTCAAAATCAATTTAAATCTACAGAGATCACAAATCTCAAATGATTTGAAAATTGTGATCGGGGGAGAATTTGTGATTTAAATTGGATTTAAACTGATAACTTGATAAATGGCTTCGTAAGTGTTAAGCAAGCTTTCCTCCCCACATGTGCCAAACGATTTCAAATTTTTCATGCACATGTTGAGGGGGAGCATCCATTTTAAACCACAAAGAATTGGTACAATTATCTAAGTGCAGGTTTCTTCTAATATGTGCAAAACTCTTTCAAACCTCGAGGCACATATTGAGGGGGAGCAAATTTATGAAAACCTCATCATTCCTTAATATGCTTTATCTACTTGATTTGATCAGGGAAGTGATGTTGATATTTTTTATAAAATGGTAATCAAAGAAGTTAATTCTTCCTCTTGCCTCCGTGTGCCAAAATGATTTGAAATACATGAGGCACATGTTGAGGGGGAGCTCTGTTTCTAAAATTATCAAAAACAATTCAGATACAAAATGTTTTGATAATATATCACAAGTATCTGGATTGACTTTCAGAAGGTTTTCAATTGGTTCCAATGGCAGATGAACAATACCAAATAGACCGACCAAATTTACTTTATGTATGGTGATATAAGGATGATAAGGTTAGGTATTTGTTCCCATGATCCGCCAGAACCGGAGGGATCTACCCAGGGACAATCCACTAGATAGTGTAGAAGTCCTTAGGTTTGATGAAAAAAGGAGAAAAGTTTGATATGGGAAGAGTGCGGACTGAGACTGAGCTAGTGCTGGAATAAACCCAACAAGGTTCTGGTTATGAAGTCTTGGTAAGCACTGAAGGGGTTGAAGAATGAAAAAGAAATGAAATGAGAAAAGGGTGAAAAGAAATAGCCCTCCATTAATTCAACCTTAGAGCAGAAACCGGGTTCAATTCATATGCTACTGGTGGTTACCAAGGTAACATCGGTATTGAAGACAAGACGTCATGGACCCAGTGACGCGCCGCACTACAACTTCCCAAGCTACTCAAGTTCCTCTTAAAAGGACTTGTTTCATTCTCACGGGGAACCGACATTATCTATCGACTTTCTCTTAGAGTTTGTTGATATTGAAGAAGGAGACCCTCTCCCTAGTCTCCGGCATAGGAACCAAATGTGCACTATTGAGTCTAGAGCCAAGAGATCATCCACAATATCTCATTAGGACAAAAAATTAATGAAGACTTGCTGTTTCACATAGTGTGGAAAGTAAGAATATATTATGAGTCCTACGCATTATCCTTGTGGTATTGCCAGAACATCCGAGTGATATGCATACATATTCACAATGAAGATGGAAAGCCTTCTGGAGCCAACATCTAACAAGCTCCTGGTGGGTGGCATGTGAGATCTATCTAATAGATCAACCATGTGACAACTGAACAGAAACAATGGGGCGATTCAATCTTTTGAATCAATCCTGGTTCAGGTTATGGATTGACGAATACCTTTGAAAAACCGGTCTTTGTGCTTAAAAAAAACTCTTTTCTCCAGCACATCGACTGTGTACAAATATTTCAAAATAAAAGGTGTTTATGATTGATAATTGATTTTCATTAAAACCTTCGTTGTATTGCAAAAACAATTTCTATTGAGCGATACACGATTTTTTTTCAAATATCTTTTTATCAATCAGTGAATCTCAATTCGCTGGTTCACTCACTCCGTGTTGTCTTCTTTGAGACGTTTCGGTTTGAGAACAGCTAGAGCAGCTGCGAAACCCTGTCAAGGAAATTCTTCGGAATTCTACCTGATCACAGGCAGTACTTGTACTGATCAACGGGGAACCGTGGGCCGTGTACCTCAATTCAACGAAAGTGATCAAAGACACTTTCGTATGCTTTATTGCTAACTGTTTTATGAAGGTTCACCCCGGCGTTTGTAGCTGATCAGAATGAAGCGGTCAATCCATAGCCACATGCTCACACAACACATTCATATCTAAAGAAATCTTGATTAGTGTATCAATGACTATGATATTTTCACTCCATGCTTTTGCTACGCTGCTGCCAATATCATGAATCAACGAAAGCTTCCGCTACTCTGATGAGAAGAAATCATGATCCAGAATGTGAGCATGTCGGTCCAAAAGTCACAACATCACATAATACCAACACCACAAAGGATGAGTCAGAGATTTATGATAGCTGATGATCTCAAAGCTAGCTCAAAACTCATTATCACGTGGATCAGATAAAGACCTCCACTTGGATTAACCAAACATGCAAAAATGAAGAATCAATGACTACGAGCTTCAGAGCAAAGAACTTTAACAAGAATCCAAGAACAATTTTAATGTAATATCTGTTAGGATTTAGAAAATCTAGTCATTAAAAAGTCGGTCACCTCAAGTATATGTAATCGTTAGAAAGCTCGTAGTCGTAGATTGTTTAATGTTAAGTAATATTTAGTTATGTAACACCGTGGAGGACGGACGGGTCTTTACCCACTGTATGCCTGATCCACAGCCCGTAGGTGGCGATTTATGTAAGGACTATAAATACTCTCTACCTCCCAAGGTAGAGAGTTGGAGCTCATAATAAGATTTTTCTTTCTCTCACTAAAGTTCCCAAACCTCTAACTTTCTCTCTCTAGAAAATCATCTATACGCCTACTTGTGTTTATGTTATGATGTGTATGTGAAATCCAATAAGTAACACTCACAGCATCCACACTTAATTGAAGAAATCATGACTGGTGCATATCTTCATAACCTGGCTCTGATATTTTTTATACTATGCTTCTGTTACGCTGCTGCAAATATCATGAACCAGTAAAGCTTCCGCTACTCTGATGGAAAGATGTCATGATCCTGAAAGTGTGAGCATGTCGGTCCGAAAGTCGCAACTTCACATGATGGCAACACAATGGGTGATGCTGAGAGTAACTATGGCTGATGATCTCAAATAATGCTCGAAGGTCATCATAATGTGGATCAGCTCTTTAACCTCCACTCCATGTACATTAGTGTTGGATTATGATTACTCCACCATGAATGCACAAAGTTTGAATATCTTGATGAAGTGAAGTCTACGAGCTCAAGTTTGATGATCAATTTGGATGCTAGTGTGCTAAACTGTTAATCATGGGGTGACCTCCCTTAGGGAATTGTTAGGTGGAAATTCTATTGTGAAGAATCGGTCACCCCAAGTATAATCTAGCTTAAGTTAGCTCGTAGACATGTCGTTTATTATGTTATTTGTTAGTCAGTTATTAGCTTAGTTTAGTCTAGTGCAACACCGGTGGAAGGACGGGTCTTTACCCATTGTATGCCTGATCCACAGCCCGAAGGAGGGCGTATTACTTTGTATAAATAGCCCTCTCCCCACAAGGGAGAGGGTTGGATGTTCATTTGGAATCTAACCCTTCATAAGTTTCTCTTACTATAATATCCCACTTTCTCTCTCTAAAACCATATAATCTTACGCCCATATTTGTGATTGTTTGTGTGATTGTGAAATCCAATGTGTAACACATTCCTTAATCATAAGCCACTCACTGGCATTCCTTAATCGTAAGCCACTCACTGGCGTCACATTATTGTTTCCCAATATAGAATATTTCCATATCACAATCGGGTTACGTTAAAGTCACTCCTACCCCAAACCTTACATTCCGTGGACGAATCAACCCATTTTAGGAGCAACCTTCCAATAGCACCTATGAGAAAGATTCCCTAGTGGGAATAGGCAACAAAAAGAACAATAAACCTTTGGCAAAATCTAGAAAGACACAGTAAATGACCTATAATCCCACAAAACTTGAAAATTTTACCATTGAAATTTTGATACCTAGAAACTCCACCCACCTCTTAAGAATAACCGTGCCTACCTTGTTACCCTCCTACAAACAAAAGAGTTGCCATATAAACTATTTACGATTATCCCACAGACCATTATAATCAAAATACTTCATGAATTATTCTACGAACCAAGTTGCCACCTTACCATTACACCGTAAAGTAAACTACAATTCTACTCATACCTTACTAAAATAAAGCGTTTTAAGTTAATACCTCATAACAGAAATGATCAATGTTCCCTTTGGTAGCTAAGCCTGACCTTAGGATGTATCTTACACCTCTACCTAAAACCATAGATAACTATGAGGTTCATCAACTATTAAATCCCTAACCTTACCCAACTTAGACAACTAAACTCTACTCGTAGCTATGGGTAAACGTTATATCCTGCTACACATCCTTACTACAATATAGTTTCCAAATTGGAGGATTCCCCTTTAAGATCCAACAATAATACTTTCCATATTCCTCATTAAAATGAGACGAAATGCCGAAACCCTAAAAGTTTCACAAAATTTCCCTTATACATACCAAATTAAGAACAAGTTTTACAATCTTGTGAAAATGTGTCATTTTTACACATTATTGATTTTGAAATCTTGTCTTAGTCAAACTTGTGTAAACATTTATTCGAAAGGAAAATTTGAAAACAAATGTTTCCCCATCCCTTAAAAAAGAAAACACACAAACCAGTAGCAAACCTTAAGAATTAACCACTATACTTTAGAATCATTAAATACCAGAAATGGATACGTTTTGATAAGACCTTGAGAAGTTAGAGGTGCCCACACTAACAAAATAGTGAAACCTCATAACATCAAGAATTAGAACTCTCACCCAGTGAACCTACCCCTGAAAATCATGGCTCCTCAGATAGAGGATGTGCTGCTGGCATAACACCTAGGTACCCATACCCAAAGAGGAAACCCTAGAACAACCTAGGGAAAATTCAAAACTTGTTCCAAATACCATCACCTAGTTCCCGATACTCTATCGGGTAACGTAAACTGAGATCCGGGACGGGTCTCCTGTAAGGTGGGTAGACTATAACAACCCGTAAAATTCTGGATTATTATAATAATATTTATCACGTCAGAAAATTCAAATCGGTTATTTTCTGACAGATGTCAATATTTAGATTTAAAAACGAGAGGTCATCTCGTTTATTTAATAATAAGACACCGCACATATAATACTTGCCCACCAAGTATATGTGAAAGTTATTATTTGTCCAAGTTAAATTTAAGCATACATAAGCTTAATCCATTGTTTCGAGAGGTTATTCCGCATACTGCAGCGCAGTAGCATACAAGATTAAAAATAAATAAGGAGATAAGTGAAATATACACATTTTATCATTCAAGGATAATTTACGGAAGAAAACGAGAGGTTATCTCGTAAATTTAGAAAGTCACGGCACCGCACGCATACTGACACCAATTAAATAACGGCAAAACTGTAATAATCAAATCTCTAATTAATATTGATGCCATATTATTACCCTTACAAAAACGTTTCGAAAATTGTAATTTCTATATTTTTTCGGGTACCGGGAAGGTACGTTTACTCGAGGATTCGACAAAACACGAGGTACCGACTGTACTGTTTTGTATAATAAAACAAAAGAGATAAACTTGTATCTCTCTCTCTCCCACGTTTCAACTTTATCTTCTTCCTCCCTCTCTCTCTATTCGAGCCATGTACAGAAGAAACATAAGAATGGAAACCTTCCTCCATCTTTTTGAAGGTCAACTCCTCCCTTACCACCTACACCATCCTCCAACAAGAAAGCTAACTCCCTATCCATCACAAGATGCTCCCGAGCGTGCTGAATAGATGAGACGAGAGATAGGAAATGGTATTACCTTAAGCTCAAGGTCAAGAAAGCTAGAGGCTTCCTTTCCCTCCTTCATCTATACAAGGGTCAAGAGGCCACAAAGCCTTCATCCACATTCAACCCAAATTCAGAATTAGGGTTTCTAAAGTCAAAGGGCTTTTCCAAATTGAATTGGGGGTTTGTAAATTGAGGTTGTAACTAGTTTATTGAAGGGTCAAGTTGTTCAAGAAAGCTCGCGATTCTTTTTTTTCGTTCGGTTTTCTTCCGTTGACCCATCAATTGTTGTAAGGATTTGATTCACTCTCCCTTGATTGACATTTTGTAATTTATTAAATCTGTTTTCATTGAATCAACAGCAGTAATTAATAAAGGGATTTAGTACTTGAAATATTGACCATAGTAATGTTGTTGTTGTAGTTGTGGTAAAACAAGAAAACCAGAAAACTTAAAAACATGCTCATCAACTTAAGTGGTAATCGGCTTATTTGAATTGTTGGTACTTTCGGCATAAGCATTGGCTTGGTAAACTAAATTGGTTTTCAGTTTAAGTGGCTTAAAGGTTCACAGCTTATCTGATTCTCGGCTTATTTTTGTTAGGTCACCATATTGTAACACAAGCATCAATGTTTAGAAATGAGATAAAGATGGTTGAACAAAACACACAAATCACACGTATGACTATAAACCTTTAGGCGTAGGATTTGAATGAAATGAACAACCAACTCCCAAATGGGAGTTTACAACATTATTTATAGGGGAAGGGAGCTAGGGCAACACATCTAGTCCCTTCCTTACTTATGGGCTTAGGCCAAGGCTTATGGGCTTTCTACATAAGCCTTGCCATTAATACTAACATAAAAGCCTAATTAAGCAATCTATTACATGTTAATTACAAACACTTGAAATATGTTTTAGGAGTGATTCCAACAATCTCCCCCTAAGTGTTGGTAATTAATGACTTAAGTAATATTGAAACGTTGTTGGTGCTGATGTAATAGTTGCTTTGACTCTTCTGACATTCTTCTTTCTTGTAAGAAGAAGTGCCTTGATTCGAACAATCTCCCCAGTGTGAGGATCTTGTTTTCTTTGAAGTTTTCTGCTTTGACGTCTTTGATTTCATTATTCTTTAATTCTTTGTTCTTTGTGGTGGTTGTGATAGTATGTTGTTGTCAGCTACAGGTCAGCTTCGTTGCTCCAGCGTCTCCACGTCTTTCTCCAACATGCTCACACGCTCATTAGACAATGAATTCCAGATGTGAAGAAGTTCTCGAGTCTATATAACTTTGTAGATTCTTTGATTAGATGAAGAATCATTATGACTTTGAGTTGCCTTTGATTTTAAGAGAACTTCTTTAGTGATGTTGTTAGTATGAGCATGTGGAGAATCAGCACGATCTCTTCCTCCCGCGAGCATCCATCAGCAGCAGCATCTTCGGTACAGTCACAAACACAAATTGATCATTGTAATCTTTTCATAAAGAATTGATTACTACAATTGTTCTACTGATGAATGTCTTGATTCCATTCACCTTGGTCAGGCGAATCAGCCGTCCGAATCCCGTAAGGGACAGTTGGCATTACATTGAACAAGTTCAAGTAATGACCCACATATTCAGGACTCGATTCTTGAAAGGAATCTCCTTAGCGGGATTTCCAGCACTTACAAGTTCGAACTTCGAGAGTGTCAACAGCATAATGTGAAGACACATCTCTAATTCTAGCAAAGGCTGTTCCTGAAACCGGATGCCCTCAAGAAGGCTAACACGATATACCGAAGTACATCTACGGTTCAGGTGAGTCGCTGAGGTACACCGAAGCATCACCCCACGACTGTAGACCGTTTGAGACAACACTAAGCGTAACCCACAAGGAGTTACCGAAGTGACCTGCTGTCAGGGCTGTTTGATGTTGACCCTGGCAGGAGTTTCCATTCAATCACTGAGGATCACAGTTGTGAACCCCTCATAAATGTTCTCGACAGATTGCTAAGATCTGTGAAGGACTCTAGAATGTATCACTTGCGTCCTTATTGTTGAACGACAAGTGATGAAATGTCAAGTGTTCCTAAGAGATCTTTTGATGAATCTCGTGGCTCTAGACTCAATAGTGCGCTTTGGTTTTCCTGAGCGGAGACTAGGGAGAGGGTCTCCTTCTTCAACAATCTCTAAGAGAAAGCCGATAGTTTACGTAGGGTTCCCTGTGAGAATGAAACAAGCTTCTGTTGAGAGAAACTTGAGTGGCTAAGAAGGTTTAGTGCATGCGTCACTGGGTCCATGACGACTTTGATCTTCAATACCGGTGTCATCAAGTGACAACCAGTAGCATATGAATTGAACCCGGTGTCTGCCTAAGTTGAATAATCTGGAGGGCTATTTCTTTTCACCCTTTTCTTTACTTTTTTTTAATTCTTCAACTCCTTCTTTCTCCGATTCTCATTTTCTCCTTTTTATAATCATACCTAAGGACTTCTAAATTCTAACTATTGGTGGTGTCCTTGGGTAGATCCCTCCGGCTCTGGCGGATCATAGGACGGTTATTCCTAACCTTAGTCACCTTATAACTCCATGACTAACCTATGTTGCCATAAAACCATTTTCTTGAAAAATCTCTCAAAGTGTTTATGATTAAAAACATTTTGTACCACTGTGAGAGTTTTTATATTTTGCAGAAATACTCCCCCTCCACACGTGCTTAAGTATTTAGACAGAAATCTGCACGAAGAGAGAAGAGCGCGCACTTTTGAATTGATCAACTCAAGATAGACAATTCCCCGCGAGACACGGTTATATCACTGACTATGTCAGCTTGAAGTTGTAAACACTCCTTGGTGAGGAGGTTTGACCCATCAAGGTTCATGTCTACCAAGAGCTTCTCGAATGGTACATTCTACTAGGACAAGTCCTTTGCGAGACACGTTTACATCACTAGCGAGCTAGCTTGAAATTATTACCCGTCCCGGACAAGTCTTTTCGAGTTACTAACATTTAAGAGCTCGTCAATTCATTGGTTAAGTCTTTAGTATGAAGATTCAATAGCAATTCACAACACATTTCTTATCACATAATTTTTCTCCCCTAAAAAATGGCATATAAATGTTATTTTTGACGAAATTTTGATATCGAATATGTCCATTTCGAGTTTTGTGGGAAGATTTCCACGAAGAACAATTTGTGAACAAAGTTTTAAGCAAATACTCCCCCTCAACAAGTGATATTAACTTTTGAGGTTTAAAAAATTATAAGGGGAAGTACTTGTTCTTTTGAGCAAAACTTTGAAAGTGAAAGTTTTGATTAGTTTTACTCAAAAGTAAGAAGCTTTCGCTCCTTTTATAGGATTGTGGCACTGAAGCGTACCACAGGGTCCTTTCATTACAAGTACGGGTTGTACACTGTTATGTGTGCACAAGCCATAGTCAAATATAGATCAACACATCCAAATAATAATGAAAGAAACAAATCAAGGAGTACCAGGAAGTCCGTCAATAACACCAGGAGTTGTTTTCTGTACGTTGGTAGCCTGTTAGAGATATGCTCGGACGTCCACCCACGAAGCTCTCCAATGTCCTTATCTGATCCCGACGAAACAACCTTTCATCAATCCTTGTGATGATCTTCTTTGCATCCCTCTTTTCCATTGAATTCCACCTCTTCTTCGACCCTATGCCTTCATGAATCTCCTTTAACCGATATGCTAACCCGCTCCGAACCTTCTTTAAGGTGTGATCACAAAACTTGTGAAGCTCCTTGCATGCCATGAAAAAATTACGGTGAAGTTCACTGCGGTAAACTACCCCAAATGTTGGTTTATTAAGGATGGTGTATTGAGCAAGATGGTTGATATCGGGAAGGTCTAGCTGTGGTTTGGTGAGATTAACACGTTTTTTGTAAGATTCCACGGCAAGTTGAAGGTCTTCAACACGTTCCTGGATAACGATGCTTCTGATGAATATTAGCAATGACTTGATGTACTGGAGCTGGATGTTCGTGGAGAAGTGTCGCATTCGTCCTTGTACCTTGGCAAGATACATATCTTCAATGTCATTGAGTGACAACCTCGGAAAATCCGCTTCAGAAAAGTCATATTCCTGTTCGTCTTGGCGTTTGACTACGATTTTCTTCAGGAATGAGTAGTCCCATTTGGTAGACAGGCTAACATGCATTATGGCAACGATCCTTTGGTCACTGTACACCTCCTTTTTCGATTTGAGTACCTGGCAGCTTCTGTAGTATATTCTTCTTCGTTCAGGCCAATGATGAATTCCATATAGTGCATCGAGGTCATACTTTACCACATTATCAACGAACATATGTGTGGCTTCTTCCTCGATGGCCACATTGTTGGAGAAGATTGCTGCCGGGAAAGGGAAGGTGAGTGAGGTAGCGTATTTCTTGCTTACATCGCTACCGTGCTGAAGAAATTCCAGGTCATTGTTGAAGAAATATCGGTAGGGAATCTTCGGTTGATCAGGTCGGCCAATGGTGGGTAGTGGCTTTGTCCAGTCGGTGTAGATTCGGGGTTGAAGTCGAATTCAGTATTTGAGCCATTTGTTGACATGGCTCGTGCTATGTTGTCGAGATGATATTCAATGGCACTGGCAGAGCTGTCCATAAGCAGTTGAAAAGCGTCGTTCTTGATTCGTTTCAACTCTGCTTTCGTCATCTTCTTCACCTTGAACTTTTCCTGGATAATCTTGACCTGCTCCATAGTTCTACCATCTACCGGTTCTTGGCCTTCCGGTAACTGAGGGGTTGCGTCAACAAGCCTTGAAAACCAGTCATATTCTTCAGTTTCATCTTCATCTAGCCATGAAACAACTGATGTTGACTTTTTCTTCTTTGGCTTGGAGGATGATGCTGGTTGCTTGGTTGATGTAGAAGAAGGAGGTTGTTGTTGGGGCTCAGGAATCTCCTCATCGTCACCACCAGTGTATTCAAAATGATCACCAGTTTTCTCCGTTGGTGGTGGAGACTCAGAGTCCTGAGGTTTGTCTTTAGCAGGAGGACGTTGTGGAGATCTTCTGGTGGTGGTGGTCCTTTGGGTTGGTGGAGGCATAGATGATGATTCGTCATTTTTCTTCTTGCGTTTCGGCTCAGAATCCTTATCCGCATCATCATCGTCTCTTGGACGCTTAGCCCTTTCAGCTGACTCTTTGCATGAAGTTTTGAGTTGATATTCCAGCAATGCCTCAAATAGTTTAGCTTCGTCAGAAGTAAATGTTGCGGATCGTTGAGACATTTGTAAAACAAGCTTGGAAATCAATTCTGCATCGGAGACAACCGTAGGCTGGACTGGATTGATTTGCATTGCTACAGGAGTAGATGTCATTGTTTGCTTGACCAATCGCATGAGATTAGGATAGAGTTGTCTGGCGAACATCTCTCTTGTCACTCCAGGGACGGTGTCGAGAAGAAACTTGTGAGTATATTCTCTGATCGTCTTGTCCATTTCCCCTTGGATATCTCTATTGAGAAACTGTTGAATCTGTTCCCTTTCATCTAAAAACTCGTTCATCACATCCTGAAGAAAGTTTAATCTGTCGGCCAGTTGATTTAATTTCTTGTTGACCACGTTTTTCTTCCTTACTTGCCTGACAGCGTTAACAATCTTAGTTTTAGCCCGTGATGCCCAAGTGTTGCTCGGTTTCTTGACTGATTTGGATGCGGATCTGGTGGTGGCATCTTTGGATGGTGGTGGTGATGAATGAGACGATGAATCAGACGAAGATGAGTCATGAGAAGGCTCTGGGTCATTTGGTGGCTCAGAAGTTTGTTCCGGATTATGTTCAGGATTATCTAGAAGATAATCATCAGCTTCTTTTTCAGCTTTAGCCTGTTCTTCAGCTTTTACCCTAGCCTCTTCTTTAGCTCGAGCTTCCTCTTCAGCTCTTTCACGAGAAGCTTCCTCAATTTCTTCATCAGTAATCCTTTCATCCTTCTCCTTTTCCTCTTCTTCCTCAAAGTCGAAGTGATATCATCTCTTGCTGCTTTGTTGGATTCGGAGTGGTGGTACCAGTTCCCTTATCGGGTTGATTAACCGCATCGAGAACTGGTGTGGTTTGTGCACCACCACTTGAACCTCCAGGGCCACGATTTTGTTGAAGGTTAAATTCCTTAGCAGCATGTTGTAGCCTGAGATTCTTCAGTGTTTTTCTGTAGTCTTTATCCTCATCCTTTGGTTCTTCATCTGAACTCTCTTCTTCTTCCTGCTCTTCAACTGGAGTCTTGCCCTTGTCAGATTTGGGACTAGGAGGTTTTTCTACTGTTGTCGTATCATCTGTAGCAGTTTCTGAGTAGTGAACCTCTTCATCCGTGTCAGTATCCTCGGAGTCTTCGTCCTCTAATTTTGGTGCCGGTTGAGGATTAGGAATAGCACCCTTAGATGGAACTTTCCTTTTGAGGGTATGAGTTCTCTTTGGATACTTGCGGGTACTCCCAGTGCTTGCTACACTTCCAGCACTACCCGATATCCTGGTCTTCTTGACTGGGATTGTGGAAGACTTTTCATCAATGAAGCCAACTTTGCCTGATGCTACTGCTTCTTGATATCGTGAGTATGATTGAAGTTTCTTGATATCATCAGTGAGAAGGCAGTCAGGCAAAACTGCACCTTGTTTCTTTGTTGTTGAGTCTTTGAATCTGACAACATTTAGAGTAGGCTCAAACAACGCAGAGTGATGGTTGGGGTCATCAAGTCTCAAGGGAATGTCCAGATTATTCCCGAGTATCCTTTGGATCAACAGCTTAGTATATCTGATGTAGGGGACCTTGGTGCCAGGCTTCTTGAGGTAAGACATCATGTCTTCCCAAATCAGACTTGCGAAGTCAATATGCATCTTGTTGACCATGCCCCAGAATATCTGTAGTTCCATGAGCTTAGGATGCTCATAACCGCTATCACGTCCAGAAACAGATTTGGCAATCATGATGTATAATGTTCTCCACGGCTGAGGGATGTTCTTTAAATCAACTGAAGAATGTTTAGTAATGATCCCAGCAGCTTCATCATAGCCAATGTTGACCATAAATTGGAGTGTAGCCTCTTCCGATGGAGTGGCAACATATTCAGCAGGCTGGATAGTAGGGAGCAGAAGAATTGCTCTTAAGTCCGCAACAGTGATGGTGACTTGTTTGTTGTTGAGAGTCACCGTGACCGCATCTTGACCATCAGCTTTCTTCATAGTGTGCCAGAACTGATAGATATAGATTTCTGGTACTGTTGCAGAATTGGTGAGCATGTTGTGGTAGGGATGAGTCTTCAGAATATCCACAGCAATACGGCATGAAGACTCAGAGCATGTGAAGTTATCAAAGTCCACTTTGAGGTTATTCTTTCCAATCTTCATGTTGTGACCGGTAGGGAAAATATCTTCCATTGTGAGTACGTTTGGTGCGTTAACATTTTCCATTGTGACGTCCATATTGTGATCTGAAAGATATTGAGCCAAAAGAACCAACATATCGAGAGACATTACGTTAGTCAAAAGTTGATTTTATTGTCCAATTATTGAATATGTTATGTTAATGAATGTTACGAGTCCAATGTCACTTGTTTGTCCAATAGTCCAAAGTAGTCGTGATAAGTTTCGTGAGTATATTAATTTTGAATTTTAAAGTCCAAATTTCACTCATTCACACAACATTATAACCATTATAGCTTATTAGTGACATTTTGGTTTTGTGACGTTATGAGTTATTTATTTACAAGTTTGTACGCGTAACAATTCATAATTATGGTTAAAATAAGGCTTAAGCGTAAAGTTACAAGCTTATGCGTAAACAGTTGTGTCCATACGCGTAGTCATAAGCTTATGCGTAGGAACTCTTCTTACGCGTAGGAAAAGAGCTCTTGGCATAAAGCTTACGCGTAAGCGTATGTGGGAGCTTATGCGTAAGGTTTACTCGTAAGAGTGAACCTTATGCGTAAGACTCAAGTTTACGCATATCGTTCACTGGATACGCATAGTCCCCATGTAGAACACGTGTAGAGTTATGCGTAAGATTTCTCTTACGTGTAACCTTCTACGCGTAGATGATCCTTATCGTAGAGTTCCATTTTAACCTTGATTCTGATTTTGCACGCGTAATAACCTGAAATAAATTCATCATAACATATCCATTGATGACGTATAGTCTATATTCTAACCCAATAACATTACAGCGATCGAGCAATCATTAACATGTTTCACATGAAGTTATTAGTTATATCGTATCTCTCATGACGTAGTAACCCTTAGGCGATACGTAAACGTAAATACGAAATCCTTCTCATGTGTATATAAGATATCCCAACCATCATTAAAGGTACGATTACAAACCTAATTCTTAATATACCTCAAACCGATTACTCTGAATAATTAGACAATCAGTAAGCCTAATGTGTTTTCGTTTTCTTAGTTAACATTAAGACATAATTGATCAATCAAAATACCCCAATTTTATCAACATCCATTAACACCATTATTCATCCTCTTTCAAGATTACAAGTTAACACAGTTTATGATGGTTATGCGTAGATTTTACTTAGGCGTAAACTTAAAACTCTAAAGTTTCAATTCTTACGAGTAAGAAAGCTAGCCATGGAATTTGCACCAAATTGATTCTGGGATATCTTAGAGACAATGTGATATATTTCCAACAAGTTTTAACATCTAATACTTCAAGAATAAAAAATATCCAATTATGTCGAGACTTAAACCCTAAATATCAATTATGCCAAATTAGTATATCTGGGTATGATTCAAGGTTGGTTTTGGTTAATTAAACATGTTTCAAACACGTTAGAAGCAACCAATTATCCAGAAATATTCACAACGGAAAAAACCCTAAATCCACGCATAAACCCTAATTCTTGAAAACTGTTTAATACGTTATCTGGGTAGATTTTCTTGATGAAAATGGTTTTAAAACATGATATTCACTTTGAAAACACACCCTATTTCATCAAAATCAACCAAATGTGATCATATGTTCTTATGCTTACGCGTAGAACACATAATCACACATAGAGTAAGATTAAACCATTGGATTTGTTTAGCACTGAAAACCATTGTTTAGAATCACTCAATTAAGCTTAAAACACTTACAAATTTGAATATTAACACACGGATTCGCGTTTTGAATATGGAGCGTGGATGATGGTTGGTAAAAACTTGAGTGGATGTAATAATGTTAAAAGATATTTTAGGTGGAAGGTTTTGTTAAAATGAAGTTTAAACATTTGTCAATTATGGTCCCTCCACCTCAACCATTTTCATCCATAGCCCATAAGTTCCATTTTGGTTAAGTACAAAGTGTAAGTTTGAAAAGAAACTTGACGACACTCCCTCTCGACTTTTAAAATAGAGAAATTTTACAAATTTGTGTCCGAGGAGTGTTTTGAAACAAGAAACGTATCCACCATGATCAAAGATACTACCAAAACTGGGTAACATGCAAGTACAAGGTTTTATGAAACATAAAATATTTACTTTCTCCCCTCAACTTAACCGTGAAAATATTGAAATTTTGAAAGTGTGAAGTGTTGACGAATTGTACTTGGCATGTTAAAAGAAATTTAGATAGAAGAATATTTTTGTATTTTATAAGTTTTGTATTTTTTGTATTTGAAAAAAATATTTACAAAAGAGGTTTTGGTGTTTGACTGGTTTTAAGATTGTTTTAAAAGTTCGTCCAGTTCCTCTGGAGTCAAACACCTCATACCAATCCGGTGGACCAACTCAGTAAACCTAGCAGGAGCTAAGGCTTTGGTGAGAAGGTCTGCTAGTTGATATTCAGTACCCACAAAGTATAATTCAACGGTACCCTTTTCCACATGCTCCTTGATGAAATGATATCGAAGATCGATGTGCTTAGACTTCGAATGTTGAACAGAGTTGCACGAGATCGCAATAGCACTTCGATTGTCGCAGTACATCGGGATTCTGTCAAATACGTAACCATAGTCTTTGAGTTGTGTTCTCATCCAAATGACTTGAGCACAACACGCCGACATGGCTACATATTCTGCTTCGGTTGAGGACAGCGATGTACAATCCTGCTTCTTCGATTGCCATGACACCAGTTTATCACCAAGAAATTGTAGAGCTCCTGAAGTACTTTTCCGAGAATCTAAGCAACCTGCGTGATCAGCGTCTGAAAAAGCTATTAGTTCAAAACCAGAATCCTTCGGATACCAGATCCCCAAATTAATGGTTCCCTTGATGTATCGGAGGATTCTTTTAGCCTCAGAGAGGTGAGTTTCAGTTGGTCTCGACTGATAACGGGAGCAAAGATATACAACAAATACAATGTCAGGTCTACTGGCTGTTAGATACATGAGAGACCCAATAATACTTCGGTATTTGGTAGGGTCAACCAATTTCCCATGCAAATCAGCGTCCAGTTTCTTGGTATGTGCCATTGGTGTGGCATAGGTATCACAACTTGTCATTCCATGTTTGTTTAAAATTTCAAGAGCATATTTGGACTGACTCAGGAAAATACCACGGGGTGATTGATGAACTTGCAATCCTAGAAAGAATGTAAGTTCACCCATCATGGACATTTCAAAATGTTTTTTCATAAGTTTTGAAAATTCGTTTGAGTACTTTTTATGTGTTGACCCAAAAATGATGTCATCCACATAGATTTGAACGATTAAAATGTGCCTGATATAAATGAAAAGTGTTGGGTCGACCGAACCTTTAGTGAAATTATTAGCAATGAAAAAGGATGATAACTTATCATACCACGCCAAAGGAGCTTGTTTGAGACCGTAAAGACCCTTTTTCAGTTTGAAGACGTGATTTGGGAACTCTGGATCAACAAATCCTTCCGGCTGACTAACATATACCGTTTCCTTCAGTTGACCATTCAGAAAGGCGGTTTTGACATCCATCTGATAGACCGTGATGTTCATGTGAGCCGCAAATGCCAGAAAAATCCGTACAGCCTCAAGTCTAGCAACCGGTGCGAATGATTCTTCGAAATCAATCCCCTCTTCTTGTCTATAACCCTTAGCCACCAGACGTGACTTATTTCTGATAACCGTACCTTCAGCATCCAACTTGTTTTTCCAAATCCATTTCAGACCAATAACATAGACCCCTGTTGGTTTTTCAACCAATTCCCATACTTCAAGACGTTTAAACTGATTAAGTTCTTCTTGCATGGATTCAATCCAGTTGTCGTAAGTCATTGCTTCTTTAATGTTTTTGGGTTCAGATTGACAAACGGTAAGTGCATAAATGCAATGTTCACCGTCAGTCTGAAGGCGTTGTCTAGTTACGACTGGTTGATTTGGGTTTCCAATGATGTTCGCAAGAGGATGGTCTTTAGTCCAACGATGTGTGGAGGGTTGATGTTGATATACATTGTGCAGATTGGGAGGATTCAAATGGCTTGTGGATGATTCTGCAACATCAGAAGTGGCAGATTCATTTGCAAAAGGGTTGAAGAACGCATTTGGATCATAATCTGCAGGTTGAGGTACTTCATGGTTCAGAAGATCATCAGCTGGTTCAGCGTCATTGGATGCGGTTTGTTCGGCTGTTGTTGTAGAATCAATTGGAGGTGCTTCAACAATAGTAGTTGTTGTTTCAGGTGTATCAGGGATTGGAATATTATCAGGTTGAGCAGCGGAAACATTTGATACTGTGACAACTCGTAATTTCAGGTCATTTTTCCAAACATTACTCATGCTTCATCAGTTATCGTTTATCGTAAACTAGGTTTCACGTATCAAATTCGCGTATCCTTAATGGTTTAGCTGCGAATTCATGAACAATCATCAAGGACATTTCATATAGACTAGGTTTAGTCTACACATCATTAGTAACATCATTTCATATCAATTTATGCATGGTTTTGCATTTTTCATTAAACGTTTATTTCTGTAAATAAACCTTCTCCTTCATTAATGTTTGACATTTGATCGACACTTCAAAAATATTCCTAATATATTTTTATACTCATTTTAAGACTATAAAAATTATATTATTAATTTACCCGGTGTTTTCAATTTATTTCGTATATAAATTGTTATATTTATATAATTACGACGGTTTTCTTAAATACTACCACGATAATTATTATTTCACTCAAATTTTCAAGAAATGTATTTTTATAATTTTTATGACCTCAATATATTTTATCTTGACCTGTTAAAATTTATTTTTATCTAATGCTACTTAATACTCAAATATGTATTCAACTTACCACATATCTTCAAGTAACTTACACTAAACTACACTTATACATATTTAAAAAGAGTATCTAAGATGACTAGCACCCCTTGTCGACACAAGGGGTGAGTCGTGATTTTTGCATAATATCTTACAAGTAAATGTATTTTACTTCACATACAACACATTCATTCATTATATCAAAGGTGAAAACATTTTCTTCCTTTCTCTTCTCTTGCAAAAACCGGCCACTAAGGACCAAGGAAGAATCATCATAAAATTTTATAGACAAGATTTTTACACACTAGTATCACTCTTTATTAAGGTTTTGCAATAAAAACCTTGGGTGATTAGGAAAATCCTTTGTTCTTATAACCTCATCAGAAGTTTACTAGTAGCATCCATATTCATGATCGTATTTCATATTCATTGTTATATTCATTTCATCATATTTGAGAAAACATGCAAGTCTCATGGATGTTTATACCACTTTACATGTTTTTAGAGTTATATATATTTATGTCATCCTATAAATACTCTTTGTTATAAATCACTCTTGGTGATGTCTAGGAACCCATGACACCCTAAGAAGGTGTGTGGTAGGATTAGAATAGCTTCGGAGTTGTTTTGAATTGGTTGGAATAGGTTTGGCGCGAGAAAAACTCATTTTGACAAGTCTAATTAAGGGTCTGTCCTTATTTTGGAATTCTGGAATTTTTAGACAGTAAGCAAAATATTTTTTGGGCTAGATTTGGAAATATACTTTAAAAGCGAAAACGTATTGGCCTCTTGAACGGAGTTAAAACGGGCTATAACGAAAAAGTTCTGCTATTTTGAAGTTTGACGACGAAAACTATTAATTCCAGAAAATTCAGCATGCTGTCTGGACTTTTCTGAAGAAATGAGTCTTAAGCGTTGTTAAATGTTAGACTTATCAAAAATATATTAGTATATGTTATCATGATTCCGTGGATATCAAGAACGTAGAAAACGGACTTATAACGACTAAGTTATTCACATTTTAAACAAGTTGCCGTAACTTTATTATATAAGAAAAATTTGTATATTTCTATTAGACAAACTTTACGTCAACAAGGGACCATGAGGGGTCGTTTTTTTAACACGGATGCTTTTATAACATGATGTCTTCTAGTAAAGTTTGCTAGCCTAAACATTTTCCAAAATCCATTAGATCGTCAAGCGGGTTATGTGGCGAATAAAAATACGGTCACTTAAACTTTGCCGAAAACCACCCTTAAACGATATTTTGGACAAAAGTACCATACTTTAGCTATATTTTTCTCCGTGATCGAGACCTCTAGGATGAAAACTTAAATGCTAAAACTTTGAGATAATGATACAAGCTTCCCAAAATCGTTGAGTTCGTTTCTTAACACTCGACGTATTACACCATTTACAGCTAGCTTTCGAAATTTGCGTTTGTCACTTTCATGAAAATTTCAACAACATTATTTTTCGACGAAAAGTTATAATTTCTTAATAAATCACTAAATGATTATCGTCGGATATCATTTCAACGTAAATACATTTGGAGTAATTTAAAAATGGTCAAGACGTTAAGAGATTATTTCTCGACGAAAGTATATTATTTTCAAGTCATAAATTGTTATAGATATCATCAATTGCGCATAACATTACATCATAACTTATTATGTATCATATCATTCATAATAGGTCAGTTTAGAGATTCACGCAACATTTCGGTGTATCCACTTTTTCCATCACATCATTGTCCATGTGAGTTCCATAGCCCCATTTTCAATTGTTTTAATGCTTTTATTAAACTCTTTGGGGGAGATACATGCTCAACTATTTTTATGACATTCATGACTATTTGCAAACTATATGTTTATCTGAACTGAATGTTTAGTCATATTCTATATCATAAATCATTGAGCTAAATGTCTTGGTATAATCATTGAGCTAAATGTCTTGGTATAATCATTGAACTAAATGTCTTGGTATAATCATGAACTAATGGTCTTGGAATTATTTGAAACAACACTCATATGTGTTATATCAATTGAATATTGTTAGATTAAGTAATGTTTGAACATAAACTATACATATTTTGGCAGTGGGTTGTGAACACACAGGTTGCAAGTTTTGTATGGGCGGAACTTGGAACTGAGTGGATTTGCAATGCCTTTGCTGCATAAACGATTTTGAAGGGTTTTTCATTTCAACTCAAACTCTATGAACTCACTCAACCTTTGTGTTGACACTTTTAGCATGTTTTTATCTCCAGGTATCTAAGGCATTCACTTCATGGCATGCATTTGGACATAACATAGAGTCGTGTGACGACGCGTCTCTATGGGATTTATAATTTTAAAACATCGTTTGGCTTGTAACAACTTATTTCCGCACAAGTTGATTTTCATTTGGGATCTACTTTGTAAACTCTGATTGTTTTATTAAATCAAACGATGTGTTTTCCAAACGACACTTTAAGTCGTTCAATATATCTGTAACTGTGATGCTATGACAGTCAATCCCCAGGAATTCCATTCCGCTGCAAAACAGGTAATTTGGGGGTGTGACAGATACATCTGGAGCACGTTGATCAATATCATCATTAAACACAGTAGCAAATAGCTGTTCCATTTGTTGACGAGTAAGCTAAAGGCTTGGTTCAGCTGATGATGGGGTTTGGGGGAAGTTTAGACGGTTATGTCCGGGTTCCAAGCTGTTTTGCTCAGAAGCCATATCTGTAAGCTCATCAAAATTTGCATGAATCGTTTCCATAATCTCCCTTGTACGACGATTCCAGATCTGGTAACCCTTAATATTTTCACAGTATCCAACAAAGACTCCAATGTCAGCTTTAGCCTTGAGCTTTCCAAAGTCATCACGATCATTGTTTGGATAGCAAAGGGATCCAAAGGCATGAAAGTGTTTGAGATTCGGTTTGTGATTGTGGATAAGCTCGTAAGGTGTTTTGTTGTGGCGTTTAGTAATCATTGAACGGTTTTGAGTATAGGATGCAGTTGACACAGATTCAACCAATAAGTAATCTAGAAGTTTTGCATTTATCAACATCGTTCTTGCAGCTTCCACTAAAGTACGGTTTTGTCTTTCAACAACTCCGTTTTGTTCTGGTGTTCGTGCAATGGATGTTTGATGCTCAATTACCACTTTCTCATAATAAGCACGTAGAGTTTGATTCACAAATTCAGTTCCTTTATCTGTTCTGATTTGTTTGACTGTGTTTCGGAGCTGAACTTGAATTTTTGTGAGAAAGGTGATGATCATCTGTGGAGCTTGATCTTTGGTTCGAAGAAAATAAACCCAAGTCCATCGTGAGTAGTCATCGACAATTACCAAGATGTAGCGTTTGCCGTTAATCGTCTGCACACGCATTGGTCCACACAAATCCATGTGAAGAAGATGAAGCACATGCTGTGAGTTGTGTTCCACCTTTGAAGGAAAGTGAGCACGCGTGCTTTTCCCTTGTTCACAAGCTGAACATAGGTGATCTTTAGAATACCGGAATCTTGGGAGACCTTCAACAAGTTTGTAACGTGCAAGATTGGTTATGGTTTGAAAGTTTAAGTGTGAAAGTCGACGGTGCCATAGCCAAGATTTTGTTGATGTTGCCTGTGAAAGGAGACAGATGGGAGATGAAGCAATCATGTCTTGCATTGAGATTGTGTAAAGACTTGATGTGCGTTGACCAGACATAAGATCGTTTCCTTGTAGATCACTTAATGAAACAGATTTTCTCCTAAACGAACTTCCAAATCTCCATCACAAAATTGACCGACTGAAAAGAGATTGTTTCAAAATATTTAAGAATTTGATATTGTTCTGGTAATATTTTTACTTCACTGAGTGAAGGTAAAGGAGCATTAATTTGTGTAGAATTGGGTTGGGAACCAACATTAGAAGACTCAGAAGTAGGCGTGATAACCCAAGGTGTGTTAGAATTATCCTGTTGTGTGACGAAAGTTATGGCTTTTGAATAGTTAAATGGTTTTTTATAAACAACATTTTCCAATTTTAACCGACTCTCGTCTTCTGCATCTAGTTCCTCCATACGATTATATTCAACAACACTCATAATGGAATCATTAATTTTGTGTTATGCACTGTAGACTTGAGGGTTTGGTTTGAATGCTCTATTTGAAAAACGTGGTTTGTAATCAGCAAGATTCGGTCCATATCCATTTGGATTGGGTTTAAAGGTAAAATTTTGAAAAGTTGTGATTGACTCACCATGTTTATAAACAGCATTTCGAAACTCTTTGATTTTGTTTTGTAAGTCGACAATTTCCTCAAGATAGTCATCTATTTGTTTCCTTGAATGCTTTTTGTATTCACAAAACTGTTTTTGACAAGTTAACAACTCAGACTTGGATTTTTGAGTTTCCGAAGTGAGAGCGTTAAGTTGTTGTTTATGATCATATTTTAGTTGTTCTATTTGAGACAATAAAGCATTCTTGGATGCAACTAGATCACATATCTGTTTTTCCAAAGATTTTTCATTTTGGTAGGATTTAGCAAATGCGACTTCAAAACCTTTTTCACGTTTCTCTATAGTTTGAGAAATGTTGAGTTGGAACTTTAAGCATTCATTATCCTTAGTCAACAATGCAATTTTCTCGTGTAATTTCTTATTGATGACTTGGCACATTTCCATTCGAGATTTTTGGTCCTTAATTAAGTTGGTCATGAGCTCAAGATCTAGATTAGACACAGGTTCAATTTGTTCAACGTGAGTCTCAACATGATCATTATTTAGATCCTCAAGTATAACCACGGAATCTACTTGATTATCAATATTAACCATAAGGTCATCTTGATCGTCAAATATAACTACGGGATCTATTTGATTAT
The DNA here is from genome assembly GCA_910596185.1 of Chrysanthemum makinoi. Lineage (NCBI taxonomy): Eukaryota > Viridiplantae > Streptophyta > Magnoliopsida > Asterales > Asteraceae > Chrysanthemum > Chrysanthemum makinoi. Next base: position 99,797,461 of record OU343223.1, on the reverse strand, counting down.
CATCAGAATGAGATGTAGATGGTTCACGTTGAACACTCTGAGCCTCGTCGGATGCAGATGTTGGTAGAGATATCAGATCAGAAATGAAAATAGTTTGATCCGGTACCTGAGACAAGCCGTCAGTGTCATACACTGGGCCTGTGTCACTCATGTGGAGCTCTTACATGTTTTCCATTAACATCACAGCTGCATTAGCCTGCAAGTTCTCCATGTCATCATCTGAATCTGCATTTGCCATGAAGCTCTGTTCCTTGTTGGTAAGAGTTCCACCAGCTTCATCCTTGAGAGCCAAGAGTAAAGCCTCTTTGTGATAAGCGCTGCCTCTTGTCCTCGGCTTTGGGCATGCATTAGCTAGATGACCCTTCTCATTACAGTTATAACAACGAAGACCATTAACCCCAGTCTGAGCATTTCCCTGATCAACCACTTGAGCCCGTTGTTGTGGAGCACCCATGTTATTCCTTCCATTAGCATTAAACCCTTGACCACTACCCATCTGACGAACATAACCACGATTCTGAACTTCAACACGTCCATTGTTAACAACAGCTTGATTCCTTGTGTTGGATGAGGTACGAATGCGATTGTTGGATTTGTTAGCAAATCGTCCGAAGGCTTTTGCAAGCATAACAAATCCTTGATTCATTGCATCGAAGGCATCAACATCCTCATTTGATTCACTATAGAGTGCCTGATCATTGTTGTTGTTGTATGGAACCAATTGAGTTTCTTGTGGTTGTTGTTGTGAAGGATCATATGGTGTAATTTGAACAGTTGATTGTGTTGGAGGGTTTGTGAAGACAATTTGCAAGGTCGGGAATTGAGGATAACATGCTTGAGCCCACAAAGCAAGAGTTTGATTATTCGGGAGTGAAGGTGAAACAGGAGCTCCACGGATGACTCTTTCTCTGTCAACTTCCTTTTGGTGGGGCTTCAAATAGTCGTACAACAATCCGTATGTAGCATGATGAAGATTCTTCGCTTGACGGATGAAAATAACATACTTTTCCCAATCAGGACCAAGACTACTAAGGAACTTTGTGTTGACTGCAATTCTTGGCATAATGATATTGTGTTTATCCAAGTCATTGATGATGTCTGAGAACCGATGATGATATGACTCTAATGTCTCCCCTGGTTCAATCATGAAGTGTTCATAGGCTAAGTAGATTTTTGATTCCATGTCTTCTTGATTGAGTTCAGTGCCTTCCATAAGAAGATGAATGTGCTCCCACATTGCTTTAGCAGTCTTCTGAGCATCAACACTACGGAGTATCGGATTGGGTAATCCCAAAAGGATATATTGCATAGCAAGTTCATCAGCTTCTAAGTGAAGAAGTTGATCAGTAGTAAGTTGATCAATACCGATAATGTTGGTGATATCATCTCTTGGTGGATTGGCAGTCGGATCTCCGGGTACAGTGATAGTAGGCATCTGAAATGGACCTTCAAGGATGACCTTCTTCAAGAACTTTCCATGTGGCTTCTTTAGATCACAAAACCTAAAGAACCTTATCACCCATTGATCGTAGTTTCCTGGAGTGAGCATTGGAGGTCTGTCAAGGGATCTAGCTTCATGAATGGATTGTTGGCTACTTAAAGCTTCACACAACTTTGCAAACCAAGATGGTTCCTTCATAGCATACTTGGATGGATGCTAATTTTGAAAGTTTGTGTAAGGTTGTACTTGTAAACTAGGGGGTGGTTGAATCATTTGAGGTGGAATTTCTCCTTGAGGATATTGTTGTTGAAATTGTTGCATTTGTGGTGGTGATGGTGGAGGATATTGTTGATAGAGTTGTTGTTGTTGAGGATACACAAGAGGAAAGTAGCTAGAGTATGGTGGTTGAGACATCTTGAAACTTGTGTTGATGATGGATCTTTGTAGTCGAATGAAACTTTGTTGATGAAGTAACCTTATGCGTAGAAACTAGCTTAAGCGTAGAGAGTACCTTATGCGTAGAAAACCAACTTACGCGTAACAATAGAGCTTACGCGTAGGAATAGCTTGCGCGCAGACTTGAGGAAAACGTAGCTTAGGCGTAAACTAAAGGCTTAGTAGTAGAATCCTTATGCGTAAGATTAGCTTATTCGTAAGACATGCTTAGGAGTAAGAAAATGCTTAGGCGTAAAGAATTCTACGCGTAAGTTTTAGCTTAGGCGTAAAACTAGGGTTTTGCCCAAAAATCCTTTACACTTATACCAGTGTAAAAGATATCCAAAGTCGAAGTGTTTTCAGGCTTATCCAAGCAATAAAACACTGAGTAAACCAATAACACTGAAGATCAAATGAAGATGAGCTTACGCGTAGACTTTGAAGCTTACGAGTAAAACTAGGGTTTTACTATGCGTAGAAAGTACCAACTTTCACCAAAAACTGATTTTATGCCCAAAAGTGTTTAGAAACCTGATTATTATGATGAAAAAGCTTCAATATCACCAAAATAACACAAAAGTTGGAAACTTGATGATTTAGCTCACTTTTTCAGCTTACGCGTAGACAGAAGAGTACGCACAAAACCAAGCTCAAAAACGATTGTACACACGTAAAGTTTCAAACTTTATGCTAAAAACATAAACTTTAACACAAAAGTATAAGAATCTTGAGTTTTAAAGTGTAAATTTTGAAGCTTTATGCGTATGAAAGCTTGAGAACGAGAAACCCACGCGTATACCTTAAAAACTTCAAAAACAAAATGTTTCACACAACTAGATGGCGAATGATACCACTGTTAGGTCATCATATTGTAACACAAGCATCAATGTTTAAGAAATGAGATAAAGAGAGATTGGTTGAACAAAACACACAAATCACACGTATGACTATAAACCTTTAGGCGTAGGATTTGAATGAAATGAACAACCAACTCCCAAATGGGAGTTTACAACATTATTTATAAGGGAAGGAGTTAGGGCAACACATCTAGTCCCTTCCTTCCTTATGGGCTTGGGCCAAGGCTTATGGGCTTTCTACATAAGCCTTGCCATTAATACTAATATAAAAGCCTAATTAAGCAACCTATTTACTTGTTAATTACAAACACTTGAAATATGTTTTAGGAGTGATTCCAACAATTTTTCTTTAATTGTTGTGGGTTGATGCGACTAAGGTAGAAATCCCTCTCGTGGGGTACTTGTTTTCCTGGTTGGTGTCGACGCATACCATCACCATGCCTATAAGGGTGAATGGTATCCAACCTCCACCCGAGTAGGGTTGTACCCGAATGGTCAAGAGGCAAAAACTTGGTCACAACTCTTTCGTGTCTTCAAACGAGTAATGTTGTGTGTCAAAAAGGGTTGTTAGTGTTAACATGGTTTCGGCGTGCAAAAGAGAACTCCTGGGGGAGTACTTAATTGCTTGAAGTCACAAGAAGAGGACTCCCACTAAGGGTGTTTGTTACTCTTGGTGACACAAGACCACGAGGTGGTCGGGAAAAGGCTTGTGTGTTAACTTCCTTTAAACCCAAAAGTGGCTCTCATGTTTTTTTTTTCGTTCTGTTTTGTATTCGGTTTGGACCCCTCACGTCAAATACAACTTGTGAAAGTTAAATTTTTCTAAAATAAGAATTATGGAATCTGGATTGGTCATGTACAAGGAAACAAACCTTCATTGGGCCTTAAGCCTAGATATGCAAGGGTTTTTGTTGTTCTTGTGGGCCGCAAGCCCACCCACTTGATAAGGGTCCAGCTGGTTTTTAACAGCCCACCAAGGACGCGTTCAATCGTGCGTAGTCTTGAGTTTCCTCGATCAATCCCTTTCCATTTGACTCGTATTTTGCTCGTTCGACTTGCCACATACAACTTCATTTTCGGCAAAGCAATAAATCCACGACATATCCATTTTCAACCGACTCATCCAATTGCAACGCAACACCGTCGTTAACCTTAATGTTGAAATGTGGCATGAAATGAATTTCAAACATAGATACCATTTGGAAAACAAGTGATTAAAAAAAAGTTACTACTACCATTCATAACTCAACTGAGAAGATTTACACTTCTAATTATTCAAAATAAACTCGTAAACGTATATTTTCAATTATTAATTCAGTTATAAAAGTTGATAAAAACTAATTATGGAAGCTTTTGACATTAGTCACCACAACCAAATACGGATATACATTCGGGTCACGCCCAATTTTCTACAAATATATTATATATTTTCAATAACAATTGAAATAGTTATATCAACACTTACAAGCATGACTACTTCTTTTAAAATGTATACATTTGACACATGAAATGTATTTTTGAAACTTACAAATGTGTACAAGTTGAATTGTACTTAAAACTTTTCCTTATTTATTAATACATGAACACATATATAAATATCTATATGGGTATATGTATATATACTTTCTTCATTCATGATGTCCCCTTAGTTCGATAATGTCCAAATAAACGTACTACCTTCGTACATCATCTTTCGGTTATCATCGAACCGAAGTCTTGTTCATCCTTGATATCTTTTTCTGAGTTTACCTTTCAAGTATTATCATTTGGTCATCATTAAATCAAAGTCGCAATTCCTTTTTCGAGATTCATTCCATGTCATACCCTCCTAAGCCGAAATCCATCCAAATCTTTGTAAATTGTTCTAAGATAAATGATGCCACATAAGCAGCAACAACAACAACAACATAAACATTTAAAATTTATAAAGTTAGTTAAACTTTATCGAGTCTTAAACATAAAGACTAAATGTGCCGTCCTAAATTAGGTTGCGTGTCGGAGCCGTGCACTACCATTAATTGATTTATTCCACTTCATACTACAAATAGCCAAGGTGAGTTTCATAGCCCCTACTTTTAAACTGTTTTATACTTGTTTTGGGGGAAGATACATGCTCATTTTACTTAAATAACTTTAATTATGAAAATCGTACATTTTCGTGCATACTATGCCTTATGATTGATATGTTTAAAGATACATCACACATAGATGCTTTATGGACCATACTATAATGCTTGACTTAGAATATTAAGTGGCTTAGCCTAAGTCCTTAGATCCCAAATTGCCCTCTTCATGAACCGTCAATTCCTGTTGGGAAGCGCGAATGTTATAAATAGATCTATTGGGGTGACTCCCCTGTTCGGTTGGCCCCGCATGGGTCAAGGCGAAACATATAGCATGTCAGAACCGAGTATATTGGGATAAACACTCGCCATGGGCCCCTTATTTGTATGACTACATTTTGCAAACAGAAACTGTCGTAGCTTCGGTTGCATGAACTTAGTGCTAGCGTAATAGATTCAATACATGACATTATATTCGTTGTAATGTACATAGACCCTACTTATGGTCCACTATTGAAATTCTTTTATGTAGTGTAATCATAAATTTTTATGAAATTATGCAAGAGGTAATGATCATCAAAACCAAATGTTAAATGGTATACTGAAGTGCCATTTAAATAAACCTATGAACTCACCAACCTCGTGTTGACACTTTTTAGCATGTATCTTCAGGTTTTGAGGTGATAGCTTATCTTTGGAGGCGCAAGGCAAAGGTATGGCATGGTCATAGACGACTCTGATTTATGTATTGGGACCACCTGTTTATAATGGGCCATTTTCCGCACTTAATCAATAATGTAAATATTGTTTTCAAGAATGAATGAAAGTTTCTTTATGAGAATCAGTTATTCTATGCTTATGTTGTGATATCAATTTAGTAGCACCCCAATACTTGTATGCTTCCGATGAGTCATTTTGGGGGTGTTACAGATTTCTACTGCTAAAATGACGCCCAATGCAGCCATAAATTTTATGCAGGACAAGATAACTTTGTTAAATACAGGACTCATAAAGTCAAGCCCATATGCTCAAAAGAAGATTTGTCAGTACAGACAACATGAAAGAGAAATACACAAACACACACACACACACACACACACACACACACACACACACACACACACATATATATATATATATATATATATATATATATATATATATATATATATATATATATATATATATATATATATATATATATATATATATATATATATATATATATATATATATATATATATATATATATATATATATATATATATAGGGTGGTGTTATTGTGGTATACACTTTAAAATGAAAAATAATAGGTACAGTTTTAGACCGTTGGATCAACTATTATGGATCAAAATTAATTCTCATTAAATTAGTGGTTACTTTAATATAATAGTGGCAATTTTGTAAATTAATAGAATTTAATGGACTTTTATCTACCTCAAAGACCATGTAGACGAGATACAACGTGCCACAATATTTTTTTTTGATACGAGACCAAATACAAAGTTCAGTGTCTTCATTTAAATAGTATTTTATTTGTTCGGGTATGAAACATTTTTGTGATACAGTGACACACAATATTCTTTTATAACGCACTAATTTTTATGATACATTTTTTTAAGACAAACTTAGTTTCATAATACATTTTTAGTAACAAACTAACTAATTTTTATGATACATTTTTTAAGACAAACTTAGTTTCATAATACATTTTTAGTAACAAACTAAGTTTTTTAACAACTTTTTTTGACACATTTTAAGCGAAGTATTGTGAAAAACAATAAATTTTTTGCTTCATTTGCCGTTATATATTAATATTTTTGACACATTTTTAATGACACGTAGTTTCAAAGTAAATTTCTAATGACCCACAATATTTTTTGAAACACTTTATTTTGTGATGCATTTCTAGTGATACGTCAAGTTCTTTTATACATATTAGTGACACACTTAATCGTTTGATACATTAATAGTAATACATTATTTTTTTGTTACACTTTTTTATTGACATACTAGATTTTTTGACACACATAGTTTATAGTTTTTGGATATATTTGACAAAATGTATTAAGAAACAATGTAACAAAAAACCTAGTTTATCAAGAAACTATGAATCTTCGAACAAATTGTACAAAAACAAGATACCTATTAACTAATAATTCTTTAATACATAATTTAAGATACACAAACACGTGGTCCAAAAGTGAAATTCCATAAACAATAATTTGATATACGTACAAATGCAGAAAATGAAACATAATTATGAACAAATTTCATAAATTTACACCAACTGATCGTATAAATCATGAACAAATTTCTGGACATGTATCAACAGTAAGAGATGGGTTCGATCCGGAATCGCGGGCGGTGATACAAATACGCATACACATGAAATCGGCTTAATAGTCAGATCCGAAAATAACTTATACAGTCGAATCTGAAAAAAGGGATCGGATTAATAGTCGGATCTTCAAAACGAGATCGGTTTAATAATCGGATGAGATTGAGAACAATGGTGGTCTTCAAAACAACTCTTACACCAACCGCGACCGTGAGATCTTATAAATGATTTGTGGTCTTGAAAAAGATTAACACACGAGTGGGGTTCAAAACCACATCGACTATGGTTATAGATCCTTTAGTAATGGTTACAAATCTGAAAGTCGCGGCTATGGATCGGATTTAACGGATCAAAAGGGTCTGTTTATATTTAGAATATATACAAGATAACTAAGTCAAAATTTATTTTTGTTGGTAGCTGAGAGATAAAAATGGTGGATGAATTTGGTTAAAAAAATGGGATGTAAGGTGGTTACAGTGATGAAGAGGTGAGGGTAATATAAGAAAAAGTTAAAAACCCTAAAATACCCTTATGCATTGATTAAAAACTCTAAAATAATTTATTTTGATCTTGATCTATCAAGTTTGATCCAACGGTTCACAAGTGTGCTTATTGTTTACCACTTTAAAGTGTTCACCACTTGAACATAAATCTATATATATATATATATATATATATATATATATATATATATATATATATATATATTGTATAAAATATACAAACATTTCTGATCGTATCCGTTTCTTGAATTTTGGGATATTGGCGTTTTTAAGTACCCGTTTCCTTTCTCGACCCCGTGTCACGAAGAAAATCACGGGGTTCTAGGAATGTTAGGAAGACTTGATTGTACCAATTGGACGTTAGCTAATTGTTCAAATGCATATCATGGTCAATTTCGTAAAGGTGATCACTTATAAAACCCATTCATTTTTTCGGAAGTTGTTGCCTTACAAGACTTCAAGATTTCACATACTTTCTTTGGTGTTTCATTGGCGAACAACGACGTAAATGTCCCACATCAGTTTCATATATTCAACGATTTCAAATCCCGGAAAGCACCAGAGGTTTTGTTTGAGGCTAACGACGTAAATTACAAATGAGAGAATATTATCTTGTTGACGAGATATATTCGAACTGGGTGACACTTGTTAAGTCTATTTCACATCCGAATGCAGATGACTTGAAGGGGGTAACGTATAAGCAAGCGCATGAATAGACAAAGAAATTATGTGAAGCGAGCGTCTGGTGTGATAAAAAGAAATAGGTTAAAATAGCCAATATCCCATGACTTATGTCTCTTGATAAAGTAAATAATATGATGGACATTTGCATCATACTACGTATTACATAATATAATTCGAACACAAAATAACATACAATTTTAACTAGAGGAATAACATCCTGAGGATAACCTCGTACGAACTCATGAACAAACATTACAAGTTATAGGACAAATAAAATCGACATAAACACATTAGAACCTTTGTGACAATTCGGTAGATAATTAAATTTATTTTTTGATTCTTTATTTGATTGTAATGTTAATGAAATTATAATTTAAGTATTTATTAATTTTGTTAAAAAGAAGAATAAGAATTTTCTTTTAAAGATAATGAGTTTGATTGTCACTAGTATATTTGTTTGGGGTTCGGTTTGATGATATACGTTGAATGGTGATATGACGGTGACGTGAAGATGGTCCTGACGACCATTACGCCCGCAGTCATTATTATAAACTTTGGGTATATAATGATTCCGTGCAATTAAAGACAAGTTCAGTAAAGGAAACAAATATTTTACTTAATTATCTTTTATATATTTGTCAAGCATGCAAAATAAATTTGTAATCTTTCCAAACTAATTACACACATGCAATTACGATAAATTAGGCAATTATAATATTCTGATTTTATTCCAAAATAAGTTTTTCCAACCAAACTATGACATGTTATATGATTTAAGGGCCGTTTGGTTTATGGTTTTTAGGAGTGGGGATTGGGTTTAGGATTTAAAAGTGTTGATTGGTTGATGTGATTACTTTTCAAAATGGGGTTCATCCCCACTAAAGATAGTATTTCTCTCTCTTTATTGTGGGTCCCATTTTACCTCTCACATTTTTTTATTTTTCTAATTCTTTATAATTTAAATTTAAATTTATTAAATTAAAATCTATTTTATAATATATTTTCTCACTCCTACATTAAATAAAAATCCAAATCTTAGGGGGCATTTGGTATAGGGTCATGAGGTTCTGGATTAAGATTTAAGCCAAAATTAACTCTTTGGTATGTTCACATAGGGATAAGAATTGGTACTGATGACCGAATATGGAGGGTTCTATAAAAGGCAACATAATGCCCTGATTTTGGTTCTTTTGACTAACAAATGGGCCCATTATCATTATCAACCATCCATATCTAATTTTTTATTTTATTTTGAATTAAAAAATTATTAAATTCAAAACCAAATATAAATTTAATTGTTTTTAATCATTTATTATATTTTTTTCTTTCTCTACATCAAACCCAAATCCAAATCCAAATCCAAATCCAAATCCAAATTTAAATCCAAATTTAAATCCTAATCCTAAACCCATCTACAAACCAAACGGACCCTTAATCCAAATCCTAATCCAAATCCAAATCCTAATACTAAACCCAACTACAAACCAAACGGGCCCTAAGATCATTTGAGGAAAAAAGATTATTTACATATCAAATGATCAATCTCCATCATTCATTTTGATTTGATCTAATTGATGAGATCAATCCCAACATTAAAAAAAAAACCACTTTCATCATTTTTTTTTCAAATATTAATAACTTTCAAACCGTTAATCGTTAAGCGAAAAAAAAGATATCATTGCGACGAGCATTTAATTATCTTTCTATAGATAGGCACTTTGATATACTTTCGACAAATTTTGTTTTCTTCGTATTTTTCACGTTTTTTTTTAAAGTTTTTTCTTTTTTTTACGTTACTTAAATTTGCATTAAACAATCATATATGATTAAACACTAATTTTGAATATCACATGTGATATTAGTGTTATATCATATATGATATTAGTGTTATATCATATATGATATGTAATATCATATTGATATTAGTGTAATATCACATGTGATATTAGTGTAAAATCATATATGATATACATATCATATCACATATCATATATGATTTAACACTAATATCACATGTGATATTCATATTAGTGTTTAATCATATATGATTTTTTCCATGCAAATTTCAAGTAACGTAAAATAAGACGAAAAAAGATGAAAAAAATGATTTTTTTTTCTTTTTTCGAAAGTATATCAAAGTGTCCGTCTATAGAAAGATAATTAAATGCTCTTCGCGACGGTGTAAATATTTTCACTTAACGATTAACGGTTTAAGAGATATTTAAATTATAAAAAATAAATGAAATATTAAAATGCTTTTGATCTCAGCCATTGATTTATTTTTAGATGCATGATGGAGAAGAGTGTGTAAAAAAAGTTTGGTATCTAAAATAACTCGTTATATACATTCTAATATTTGCTTCTTTTCTTTTTTTAACCATATACCGATGGAGTAGCGAAAAGAGCCAGATTAATCCACAAAGAAAAACTAGATCGTGATACACCTTTTAAGTCATAGTCATCTTTATCTGTGTCACAACAACGGTAATGTCAACCCCATCGACAAAAATTTATATTACATCTCATACATTCTAATGCCTAAAAAATATCTATCACTAGGTCTCAGGGTAGATCCTAATATATTGCGAAATGGTTAATGAAGCAAATGAGTGTGCAACAAATGAGGATCGGGTGCAACAAACAGAATTAGACCACCCGATGGATATAGTTTTCAAAAGAGCATACTGCAATTTTTACGTTCAAGTAAAAAAACAACAACATTAGGATTAGCTTTCATTTCTATTAAAGTAGCCCGAACGCGTTTCCTCCATTAGGCAAAATCATTAGATAATTTGGTTACGAGTTCCTAATTATTACATTAATATTAGCTTTTCATTATGTTATTGTAACGCATCGTTGTAAAAATCCATGTGTAATATACTACTATGGGTCTATGTCGTGGATGGCAGGATTAGTAAAGATGAAATCAAATGAAATGAAATATAGGCACTAAACAAGCTAGGGGAAGTCTTGTCAATAGCTTCAGCTGCAATATGACTTGTGCAAGCTAAGAGATATATGAACCTGTCAAGTAATTAAACTGTAACAAGTGTAATATACTACTATGGCGTGGATGGCAGGATTAGTAAAGATGAAATCAGATGAAATGAAATATAGGCACTAAACAAGCTAGGGGAAGTCTTGTCAATAGCTTCAGCTGCAATATGACTTGTGCAAGCTAAGAGATATATGAACCTGTCAAGTAATTAAACTGTAACAACCTGGCGATCAGTCATTCATGTTGATTTTATGGACATAAATTAGTAGTCGTGAGTTAGGATCGAACTCGAGATCACGGGATTGCACACTTTACGTATAAGAATTAAAGTTATAATAATTAAATGTAAAATGTTATATTTAGTTATTATTTACATGAAACGTATAACAAACGTTAAGTAATTAAACGTAATGTACTAACGGTCGTTAAATGTTAAAGGAAAAACTAAATATGAAATTAGATGTCAAGTAGGTTCTAGAAACCCTATGGGATTCCATAACCGATCGGATGGGGGGGTGTTCATAACCCAATTCAACCCTAACTTAGACTCTAAGTTTCTTTAAGTATATATATAAGGTTTAGGGTCTTTGTAAATTAACTCTTGTCACATAAACCTAAAACCTAAACTTGTATGTGTGTTTTTAGTCCCAAATGATCGGATCTCCAACCCTTGGGATCGATCACTTTTACTTTCCTTAAGCAAACGTTTTGTGTTATTAAAACTAGCATTACTTTAATTTGTTATAGTACGTGTGTACAAGAACGTGATACTTACACACTATTGTAAGTATCTTAGATTGAATTGCAAAAATGGTAAGGGGCAATTCCTATAATCCTATAAACCCTAATTAGGGTTCATCTCAATTGCTAGTTTGGAATTGATTCTTGTTGGGCTAGAATCAAAAGGTACACATACTTTATGTTTACGTTAATTAATTATTCATTATATGTTCCTATACGCTTCCGCATGTATTTTTGATGTTTATTGTATTTTATATATGATTGTCATGTTACTAAATTCCAACAGTGGCATTACGAGCTTTGTTTAATAAGTAATTAATTACTAAACACGTAAAAAACGGATATTGTATTTTGTTTGATATGATTAATTCAAGGGTTTTGGTTATTGTTTGAAAACCTAATTTTAGGGTTAGGGCTTTTGCCCTAATTTTTCTATAATTTTTTTTATGTCGACCCTAAAGTTTTATTTAGTCGATTTGTATAATTTTTTTTAGAGTTTTATAAAACTGTTTTGTTAATTAAACCTAGATTTATATATATGTTACGTGAATTAATTCGTGAATAATTATTATGTGACATGAAATTGTATGCGATCTTGTGACAAATTGAATAAGTGTTATGTTGTATCCATAATGAGACATGCATGTTTCGCGTCTTGGATTTTTGCTTGAATTATTAATTGTTAAGTTATTTATCACATGTATAGTTTTGATAATTCTTGAATTGGGGAATACCTCAATATATATATATATATATTAATGAATCAATTATGTGCAATTTAGTATATGTTTGACTATGGCTTACGCAATCGATTTATCGATGTATGTGGCTCACTTGCCTTAGTAAGTGAAAGGTTTTTATCAAATAAGTTGCATGTGGCTACTTGTTTACACATATTAATTGTTAGTTATGTGCGCATTCTTTTAGTTATTTATTTTTTATTTACTTGTTTGTTTATTATGTTTGACAAGTTTTAAGCAAAGGGTAATTTCATGAATAGAAAAATAAATTGGATTAAACAATGGTGAAATTTGATTTGTTTTTTGAAGAGTTAAATTTTCAAGAGTTTAATTGAGTGATGAGTTTTGTACCAAATTGAGTGAAATTGGACTATAAGAGGGGTATAAGGAGGGAAGTGCATTAAATTGTGACCCGAAAGAAGGAGGTTTAATGCTTTGCGCTGACCAAATTCTCCGCTTCTTTGTGCGTCAAATTGGAGTTTTCAAGTAGGCTCTTTTATGTACAAAATCATCTTAAGAGCGAATCAGCTTTAATTCCATGCGCCACTTTGTGGTAATTATCCGAAACAATAAGTCTTTGGACTTATGCAAAAGTACGATATAATGGACGACAATGAAAGTTAAATTATTTGATTGGTGAAACCAATACCTCAATCAAAACTTTGTTAATTTAATCTTTGTGAATTGGTTAATAAAAAGGTTTTTATTAAAACTAATGATACGAAGTTGTATGCATGCTTCTTCGTAGATATTTTGATTATACACATCAAAACTAGTAACCTTTAAATTAAGTTAGTGCCATCTAGTTAAAGGAACACTTGAAGTTGTAATTTACGTCATGTGGGAACTTGGCGAGATTGTGATGGAAAGGTAAATCTTTATGTTGAGTCAGACCTCAACTGGACATATTTGCTTAAATTAGACGACTTAAATTGAGTAGTAAGTGAGAACTGGAGTCAAGGCACAAGATAGGGATAAAACATGTTTACATTTGCAATGTTGTTGGTAATGTAAATCCCAAAATGATCTAGGAATTGGAAAATGTTTGCCAATTATTGTTCGACAGATTACCTTATTATTTGCTTTCGTTACTAGCAGATCAACTGATGTATTAGAACTTTGATAATTTGGATCCTAGTTTTTCGAGAAAATTCTATGGTTATATGTATATTACCTTAGGTATTTTATTTTCTTGAAAAATTGTATTATTGAAAATATTAATATTTGAACTTTTTTCTGTAGAAATGGCTCAAAACGATAACATTACACTAGGTTATGCGTTCAAAACTTTCTTTGAGCGAGAAAAGTTGACTGGCTTACAAAATTTCAATGACTGGTATCACTCTATGAGAATTGTCTATAGAGTGGCTGATAAGCTTGATTATTTGTATAAGGCCTGCCCTGCTCAACCCGAAGCTAACGCCTCTAATGAGGAAAAAGCGGCGTGAAAAGTTGAATACAAGCGTTAATGAAGTGGCTTGTTTGATGTTGGGAATGATGACACCTGTTCTCCAAAAGCAGTTTAAAAATTACTTTCCATTTGACATGCTCAACGAACTCAGATGAATGTTTGAGAAACCCCAAGATATTGAAATCTATGATTTGACTGATGCACTTCACAACTATAAGCAGGGAGAAGGTAAACCCGTATGTGCACATGTGTTGGAAATGAAGGGTTACATGGACCAAATGCAAGCACTTGGCAAGATCTATGAACAAGATATTGTTGTGAACTTAATCAATAGGTCCCTTAATAAGGACTTTAATGGTTTTGTTCGTAATTTCAATATGCATTGCGTGGGTGTTGAATCAGTCCCAGATAGATCTTAAGAGTCTTAATGAACGTATAGTAAACCTGTGTAATCACAAGCAAACTATGGAGAACCTCTATAAAACTTATGCTTACGCGGAATATAAACACAAGAGTTTAAGAAGACAATAAACACAAATTACTTGATCCTCCACGGATCTATATTGATTCACTAATATTATTGAAAAGCGTACATGAACCCTAGCCGCAGGTTTCTTTTATACTAGAAGATATACATTATCTCTTCCTAAATTAACTCATGCATATCCTAACTAAATACTAATAATATGAAAACTACATATCCGCAGAAACAGAAATAACTATCAGTAGTAACTGCACTATCAACAATACTGCACTATCAACAGAAATACTAATACTATCAGCAGTACCCTTTATCAGCAAGAACCATACTGTTACAATAATTCCTAACAATCCTCCCCTAAACTTGAATTTGACCATGTTAACTTCAAGTTTCCAGATAGATCTTGAAAGAGCAAGAGGATTGAAGTCCATAGCAACTGAAGCAATAGAAAGAACCAGCAGCAACTCCTAGAGCCACCAGTATCAGCATTGACATACAGAGATCCATCAGGAACTCCTAAGCAGCAGCATCAGAATCCAATAGCAACAGTAACCTGAGTAGATTTGATGAGCCTTTACCAAGTAGCTACTCACTCTTGGGCTAGCTGGTTCTTTGGTGGAATCATGACATCACCCTGGTGAACCAATAACCAGTCCAACACTTAGAACGTGAATCAACAGTGTGTTGGAAAACCCTAATGGTTTTTGGCAAACCATCACAGCCATCAACAGATTTGACTTGTCTTTACCTGAAGCCGTGAACTCAGGACTAGTCATGGTATTCCACTGCCTTTACCACAAGCCATGAACTTGTGGGCTAGCCAACTCTTCATCTATGAGGACATGGTGAGTTGAGCACCATATAATTTATTGGAAAATTGTCAACCATACAACGGATTTGATATCTCTTTACCAGAGCCGTTTGCTCATGGAGTAGCCAATGTTTGGTGTGTGAGACCAGGGTACATTGATAACCCTCTGATTTTTAGTAAATCAACAACTATCAACGGATTTGAGGAATGCTGACCAGAGCCGTACCCCCATGGTGAGTCAACTCTTTCTTGTCAAAGATATGGTGAGTTGATTACCATATATGTTACACAACTATACAACGAGATCCTCAAAGAAAAGTTAGTATGCAGATAATATATACAAAATATGTAGGGTTTTTTTTGTTTTTTTTTTTTTTTTTTTTTTTAACCACAACAAAATAAAAGACAAGAAAATAAAACAAAAATATATAACAACATACCAAAATCATGAAGATGCACCAGCAGAGTCCTCAACGAGCTTATCTTTAATATGCTTAACCAATTGCTCAGCATTGACCATATCATTACCCACTGGAGCAGTAGACAATATCAACTTATGAGACAACATTTGCTCCATCAGTGTCACAAAAAGTGGGTAGCGCAAATCGGAAAACATATAAAGATACAACCCAGACCATGTTTACACCACATGAACACTGGACAATGGATAAAACTTCCACTGATATACCCTCCACTCATGTTGACCTTCCCAAATCTTAAATCCTTTACCATATTGATAAATTGAATCAAATACGATGTGAAGATCTCCCAGCAAAAGCAACCCAGCACCAGTAGCAGAGTGAGTCTCAAAATACTCAGACACCATAACATACAGCTTAAACAGATCTTATCTATCCACAAAATTTAGAAATTCAGTAAGAAAGGTAAAGTGTCTGACAGATCCATCCTTGCGATAAACAGTATTGAGAGACCCCATACCACCAATACAAGTAGGAGTAAGTTCCCAACTATCAAGCATAGACCACACTATCACCTCCTCATCAGAGTCATCCTCCTCAAAATCTTTGATAAATGATCGCTCAGAAGCCTGAAGATCAAGTGCCCTATAACTCCTCTTCTTGGCAATACTCTTTCGTCTTCCACCAGGTGTGGAGGAAGGAGAAGAAATGTTAGAACTTGGAGCATCTGGAGTAGGCATTACTGGAGTAGCATCTTTAGAGGGAACATGTGCACTAGTTGAAACAAGATTCTCTTTCTCAGTAGAATCAGGTTGGTCAAAAGCAGCAGTAGGACCAATATCAGAAGCAACAGATGGTGTGGTCTCAGTAGGAACAACCTTAGGTGTATCAAAAGGATCAACATGAAGGTTATCAGTGGGAATGCTCTGAGTTTCACTAGCAGGAATAGAGGGAACACCTTCAGAAGGATTAGCCTGAGATGCAACAACAGGAAGAGATGGTTCAGTAGGTTTCTCAACAGGTGTGGAATGCTGCACAGTCTCTTCAGCATGAACACCAATATCTGCAGTTGTAAACAGTATCTCTTCAAAAGGATCAGTAGATTTCAATCTCTTGACTTCAGGTCCTTCCAAGGAAGGCTGATGTTTCTTCAACCTTGCATATGGTTTAATACCATACTTTTCCAGCCTACTAAGAATCTTGTTATACTCTACCACCAACTGATCATCTGTGAAAGACTTCACATAAGTCATAGTCCATTCAGTTGTGTAAACAGCAGAACTCATATTTTTGACAAACTCCCTCATATGTTGTCGTTGTTCAGCATGAGTAGTAGGTCGATCCCTTTGTGCCTTAGCCTTTCTTTCTGCATCATCTTTCTTCCTCTTGTTAGCCAGTGCCATCAGATCAGCAGCAAAGTTAGCAGAATCAAAAGCACCCCCTAAGATGGACTGAGCAAGAGAGGTGTTAGAAGTAACTCCAGCCATAATTGATTGCCATGTGTCATCACAAAAATGCATATTGGCTAATGTGGGGCTATATTTTTACTTTGACTTCCAACCCAAACCCTGAGAAGAGAGTTCAAGTGATTGGGCTTGCTGCTAAGCCAGTGTGGGAGTTCATCAACAGGTGGGGAAAGGAGCATCAGAGGATGCCAGAGTGGGCTAAGAGGAAGCCTGAGTTGGTGCCTGGGAGATGGAAGCTGGAGTCTGGGGGAATCTTTTGTGAAGCTTGTTAGGATGGAATCTTGATTTAATGAGCAGCAGTAATGAAAAAGTCTTGTAATGTTACACTGCATCTAAGAATGCAATGTTTTATATGAATAAAAGAATTTTAAGCTTGTAGTTTAAATCTTTTGCTACTGATTGTGTGTTTGTCACTAGATCTGCAAGATGGTTAGTAGAACACAGAACATACAAAATAAAAATATATATACATATATAAATATATACAAAATATACAACATAAATCCTCCCCTTAATCCAGAAACCTCCCAGTGGAAAACTAGAAGGGGGGGGGGTTGAATAGTTTTACCAATTAAAACTTCGTTTTTAAACATTTAGATTAACTTATGTCAATCTATTTGGTTGTTTATGTTGGACGTTGATAGATAGATATATAAACGTGTAATGAAAGATAAAGAGTAAGAAGCACATAACCACGACACGAGTATTTATAGTGGTTGGGCTACAAGGACACCTTCCTTGCCCTACTCCACTCCCCGAGTCACCTACTCGAGAGTTTGTAAATACTACACGACACCAATCTCCTTATGGCGAGAAGCCTTCACAACGTCGCCTACTCTTTTTCTGGTACTAGGCTAACCACCGGGTTCTTTCACACCAAGGTGAACCACACCTACCACAACGTCGCTGTCACACCCCCAAATTACCTGTTTTGCAGCGGAATGGAATACCTGGGGGATGACTGTCATAGCATCAAAGTTACAGTTATATCGAACGACCTAAAGTGTCGTTTTGAAAATATCGTTTGATTAAGTAAAATAATCAGAGTTTACAAAACATAGGTCCCAAAAGATTTCCAATGTACCAAAATGAGTTTGTTACAATCAAACGATAGTTAAGTGCATAAAATATATGTGAGACGCGTCGACACCGCGACTCTATGATAAGTCCACATGCATGCCATGAAGTGAATGCCTTAGATACCTGAGATAAAACATGCTAAAAAGTGTCAACACAAAGGTTGAGTGAGTTCATAGAGTTTGGATGAATTGTAAAGCCTGTAAAGATCGTTCATGAAGCAAAGGCAAAGTTTTTGGTCATTGAGAATAGTCCACAAAGCAAAGGCATTGTAAATCCACTCAGTTCCAAGTTCCGCCCATACAAAACTTGCAACCTGTGTGTTCACAACCCACTGCCAAAAGTAGTATGTCTAGTAGTCAAGTATACGTTGTCATAATAGTTCATAGTATAGCACCACGTATATAATAACTCATGGATGCTCCGAACATGGGAGACTTTGCACTGCTCCAACAAGGGAGACTCCTTTGTCACTCGACCACCTAGGCGAGAATTATTGAGAACGCTCCATCAATAAGGCGAGACTTTAGAACGCTCCACCGATATGGCGAGACTTTTCACACTCCACCAATAAGGCGAGAATTGGTATTGCTCCGTTCACATAGGGAGACTTTTAGGTCATAGTACGTACGGTTCAATAAGTTCAAACAAGTCATAAGTTCATAATTAAGTTCAAGTGTTCCATTCAAAAGTTCATAATTACTTTCAAGAGTTTAAGTCGAGTTCAAAAGTTCAAAACAGTCAAAGAGCTCAAATAATATCAAAAAGGTTCAAAATAGTCAAAGGGTTTAAAATCGAGTCAACAAGTTCAAAATATACCAAAAGGGTCCTTTACAAGTTAAAAGAGTTCAACTATATCCCAAAAGGTTCAAATCATGTTCAAAGTGTTCATCTATATATTAAAAGGTCCAAATCAATTTAAAAGTGTTCAAATATGTATGTCGAAAGGTTCAAATAATAGTGTTCATAACATAATGATCAATTTAGTTCGGGCATAATCTACTTACTAGCATAAGTAGTGAAACAAGAGTTATTTAAGTTTGTATAAGTGTAAAGTGAAAGCAAGTAGTTGAGCATGTATCTCCCCCAAAGAGTTTATAAAACAATTAAACGAGGATTTTAAGTGGTAATTGTGACGGGCTCAAACCGTCAAGTTTATCACACAAATCAACCACTTGTGAATGGTCAACCGTAATAAAATTCAAACAGTCTAAAACCAATGCAATTTCCCTTGGAATATAGTGGATTCCCGGGTCGTTAAGTCCCACGGAGACTTAATGGTGTTTAAAAACGTTGATGTCGAATGATCACTAAGGATAATGATCATTAAGGATTTTGAGTGGTAATTACACTACTGATTGATTGGAATTGTATTTGGATACAACTATAAAGCACAACAATCGATTAAACAAACTTAAACACGTACGTTTAATAAATTACGTAAACGTACAAAATAAAACGTGAATTTAAAGAAATAAAAGACCTACAAATATGAAAATGATATTTTTACAATCCTAATAATAAAATAAAATTATTGGAAAATTAAAATTATTTTTATAACTATTTATTTAATTATTATTAATTAAAAACTATTTTAAACTATTTAATAATACTCTAAAATATAAGAAAATATGAAATAAAGCTAGAAAAATAAAATTATGACTTAGAAAAATCTAAAATATTATAAAACTAATTTTAAAACTGAAAATATATATTTTTATGCTTTTTATTTATTTATTATTAATTATTTAATACTTTTTAACTATTTTAAATTCTAATAAATACTAAACAAGCTAAGAAAATTATGAAATTTTTATAAAATTATCCTATGATGACAGAAAACTAAGAAAATTATAAAAACTGAAAATGCTTAATAATAAGCTGAAAAGAAAAATTTAAAAGCTAATTTATATTAAATAAACGCTATCACTATTTTAAAAATGATGTTTTTTGTGATTTTTCTTTTTGAAAACTATTTAACTACTTAAAATAAGCAACTTTACAAAGACAAAATTTTGGAAATTAAAAATAAGCTGTTTGATGAGCTTATTGGTTTAACAGTGCAAGCTTATGAGCTTATTTTGGTGATTTAAGCTTAAACAAACTAACAAGCTGGAACCAAAGATGAAATAAGATGTAAATAAGCTAAATCTACTTAGATGAAGCTAAAAAGCACAGATAATCACACTGATAAGCTATTAATAAGATAATAAGCACTATGACTAACCTATCTATAAAACAGTCCTCAAGGACTTTGCAAGCTAAATTAAGCTAGGGGAAAAAGCTCCAAAGCTCAAAATAAGCACTGAGGTAGCAAAGATGGGTGGTGCTTTCTATCCAAAAGTCCAAGTTCACACTGTGGGACCACTAATAAGCTTGTGACAAGCTTATGAAAATTGCACCATTTCACTGATCGTACTTTAGTTCACACTGATAATCGAAATGGACAAACTAAAAGCTATTGCAAGCCCTATCAAATAAGCTAGAAAATGGAAAATAAGCTTTGAACTGGAAATGGCTAGACAGCTTGGATTAGCTCCAAAAAGCCAAGGTTCACAAGCTGAGGTTATCTAATAAGCTTTTTATGAGCTTGTGAAAAAGTGATGATCAGTGAGTGATTTTTGGAAAATAAGTTTAGCATGATAAGCAGTCTAAATAAGCTCAAAAATTGAAAATAAGCAATCACACAACAAACTAGCCAGATGGGCTATACAAAACACCAAAAGTTGTAAGATAAGGCCAACTAATGAACAAGCTGAAGCTTATGAATGAGCTCACAAATCACTGTGCACATATTTGAAAAGGGTCTAAAGTAAGCTAAAGAATAAGCATTTTAAAAGCTAAATAGAAATTATAAAAAATACTAGGATAAAGATTAGCAACTAAATATTAATATTCCAAAAGCTTAAGACTTGAAAGCTAATGTTAAGTCCTATAAAAATTAATCTATTTTATTCAAAAACCACTAAACTAAAATTTTGACTTTCTGATTTACAGTAAAGGTTGACTTATATGAACTTGTGATTGATCCTACTTACTTATTATGTTATACTAACCTAAGTTATGATGAAATTAAGCTAAAGTACCAAGTTGTAAGCTAATATGATGAGTTTTACAAGCTAAATCCTAACAAAGGGCCAACTTAAGTGAGGTTAAAGGAGAATTTGACTTTTGATCAAACAAGGACAATATTTTATGATTGCACTAAGTTGTATTGACCTATTATGACTTACATCAAGCAAGAACAAAGTCTTGAACACCCTCTAACTCAGTTTACAAAGTGGAACCAAACACCCCTTTTCAAGGCTGTTTTGAAGCTTTTCAAAGCTTAATACTGATTCAGACCATGCACTTGATTCATAACCTTATTTTATCATATTTTGAGACTTAAGAACTTTAAATGAACAACAGAAAACAACTGGATTACTACAATTACTTAGGTATAATAATTATGCTATTAAAATAACAGTGTTCAAAATGAGATTTTTAGTAACTACAAATTGTAAAGAACAAGCTAACTGTTTTATTATAGAAATCTACTTAACTACAGCTTAGAAACATAATAACACAAAGCTTTAAGCTAAAAGCTACCTATGTAATGAAATGCACTTTAAACACTGCTAAGAAAGAGCTTACAATTGGGTTGAACTGCCTTCCAGAATCAAATACCATGAACCAATTTTTATCAAGACCACTCCTAATAGCTTTCCACAAAGCCCATTCTAACCCAAGGGAATCCAGAGATTACCCTTCTTCACTTTTTCATCATCTTCAATGATTTTTGATTTTTCCCTAATTTTTTGGTATTTTTGAATTTTTAAGTTTTATAACTAAACTGACTTTTAAAGGTTTCTAATAGCTTTAATAAGCT
The DNA here is from genome assembly GCA_910596185.1 of Chrysanthemum makinoi. Lineage (NCBI taxonomy): Eukaryota > Viridiplantae > Streptophyta > Magnoliopsida > Asterales > Asteraceae > Chrysanthemum > Chrysanthemum makinoi. The sequence continues at coordinate 99,775,122 of OU343223.1, read as the reverse complement.
CTAGAACTTATATGAGCTTATGAGTTCATAATATCAACCACAAAACAACTTCGAAGCTAAATTCATGAGATTTTGCTCAAGAATTGCATAAACTGAGTACGTACTTAAACTTGAAATTTATCACTTAAAAGGTTTACAATGCACTGGAATAACTTAACAAATCACTTGAAAGCTTTAAGATAAACTGGAAATTGAAATTTAATTAAAACGACATAAGCTAATAAATTTTTTTTACACTAGATATGCTTCACATTGCTTCATCTCTTCTTTATATTGATCTTTTAGGCTCTTGTCGACATCTCTGAATCTTTCCCACCTCATTTGAACCATTGGATCTTTCAAAATCATCAGAATCGTCCATGTGGAATTTTGGCGCCAAAATATCATAAGCAGGTATTTGTTATTAATGAATTTTGGTGGATGTGGAGGTGGAGGGGAGTGGGTAAACAGGTGTAAAGGTGGTAATGAGGTGGTAGAAGCAAGTGGTGGAAAACCAGGCAAGGTGGATAGTGGTATCTGGTTTTGGCGCTTGCAGGTGTGGGAGAGGAAGCACAGTAATGGTGGTTTTGGCGGGTTTGACTTTTGTTGACCGCTTTTTGATTATTAATAAGCTGGGGTTCAAAATGGATATTGGGTCAGGTCAATTGGCATTGTGGCTCAAGGGTTTTGACAGGGATCAAGGGTCAAGTTAAGTGGGTTGGGCTTGGCTTGGGTTTGGGTTAATAACAAAAAGGGGTCCGTTTGGTTTGTTTAATACAAGGACCATTTATGCAATTCGCCAAACTTCAAGGGACTGAACCTGCTATTTTTCCAAAGTTATCACAAGGACCAAACTTGTCAAACTTTTTGAATAGTACAAGGACCACATTTGATAATTTTCACTTTTTCAAATATCCAAGGACTATATTTGACTTTTTTCAAAGTTGAGGGACCTTTTCTGCCATTTTCCCAAAGATTCATTCAAGGACCATTTTTGACAACTTAGAATATTTTAGGGACCTTGAATGATAAAACTCCACATTTTTGGATTCCAGGGACTAGATTTGACAACTTTTGAAACTTGGGGGACTAAAACTGCCAATTATGCAAACTTGATACGTTTTTCATCTGATTTTGATATTTTTGCATTTAAAACACATAAAACACTTATTTGTGATATTTTTATCATTTTGATGCATTTCTGAGTGTTTTCAGATGTTTTTGCAGACTAAAATGGTACAAAAATGATGAGTATTTAGACACTCATCAATCCCCACACTAAGATATTGCTAGTCCCTAGCAATCTTTTAAGAAAACTTAATGGATTTCATCTCTTTACCAAAAGCCATTACTTCTGGAGTAGCCAATTGTTTTAGTTCAAGTAAGAACCTTGGTACAATGATAACCAAATGATTTTGAGCAAATCACCAGCTTTCAACGGTTTTGATTTGTCTTTACCAGAAGCCGTTTGCTTCTGGACTAGCCAACTCTTAGATAAATTATCAATATTATCTTTGGTGAGTCGATTACCAATTATGGTTTTCCAACTGCCTTTACCACAAGCCATAAACTTGCGGGCTAGCCAACTTTTCACTAATTAAAGATATGGTGAGCTGAACACCATACAATTTTGGGCAAATTGCAAGCCATAAACGGATTTGAGATATCTTTACCAAGAGCCGTTTGCTCCTGGATTAGCCAATCCTTATGTGGGTTAGACATGGCGGACTGATTACCATTTGCTGAGTAAGTGAAAAACACTTACTCCAAAAAAAAATTTGGCCAAAAATGGGGGAATTGGGTGGTATAATTACATGATAAAATTCGTGAGAATTCCCCCCCACACTAGAAATGAATATTGCCCTCAATATTCAAAGTACCGGCGGTTATGCCGAAACATAGAACATAAAAGGGAAATACTACGGCCATTATTTTATTTTTGATATATACACATTTTTTTTTTTTTTTTTTTTTTTTTTTTTAGAGAGTACTTATATACAACAGCGGGGGGCAACTCCCCCACACTAGGGTGGTAGAAAGTAGAAAGAAGTCAGAAATATGGGTGAAAACCCATATGGTGTGCTACTGTTTTTGATTCCCGAGTCACTAGCTTGACTCGATCCCCGCATTCATTGGTTCATGGGGAAAGTTTGTAGATCCGGGACAACCACGGGTGGAATGTCCTCTCCAAAATAGTGCTTTAATCGATGACCATTCACTTTAAAATTTGGACCATCGGGTTGAGATAACTCAATAGTTCCATAAGGAAATACTTTAGTGATGGTAAATGGACCAGACCAACGGGATTTAAGTTTTCCCGAGAAAATCTTCAATCTTGAATTGAAAAGAAGGACTCGATCACCGACGTTGAAAACGCGGTTCTTGATTTTTGAGTCATGAATCTTCTTTGTCTTTTGTTTGTAGATCAAAGAGTTCTCGTATGCTTGATCACGGAGTTCATTTAATTCATTCATTTGAACTTTTCTGTGATCACCAGCTGTCTGAATATCGAAGTTGGCATGTTTCAAGGCCCAGTATGCTTTGTGCTCAAGCTCAATCGGCAGATGACATGCCTTTCCGTACACTAGCTTGTATGGAGTACACCCGATTGGTGTTTTATAAGCTGTACGGAAGGCCCAGAGTGCGTCATCCAGTTTATCCGACCAGGATGCACGGTTTTCGCCTACTGTCCTTTCAAGAATTCTTTTTATACCACGGTTGGAAACTTCCACTTGCCCACTTGTTTGGGGGTGGTATGCAGTAGAGAGACGGTGGGTTACACCATACTTTTGCATGACTCTATCAAATTGGTCATTGCAGAAATGTGTACCACGATCACTAATTATAGCTCGCGGAGTTCCAAACCTAGCAAAAAGAGATTTTAAAAATTTCACAACAACTCGGGCATCATTGGTAGGTAAAGCTTTCGCTTCAACCCATTTTGACAAATAGTCAACAGCCACAAGTATGTATTTGTTTCCTCGAGATGATGGAAATGGCCCCATAAAGTCAATGCCCTAGATGTCAAAGATCTCACACACTTGAATGGCGTTTTGCGGCATTTCATTTCTTTGTGAGATATTTCCGTGACGTTGACAAGCGTCACAGGTTTTGACAAATTCGTGGGCATCCTTGTAAATAGTGGGCCAATAAAACCCGGAATCAAACACCTTTTTGGCGGTGTAGTTTGGACTATGATGGCCCCCGGTGGGTCCAGCATGGCAAGCTTTGAGAATGTCCATAGCTTCCTGTCCATAAACACACCGTCGGATGACTTGATCCGCACAGATTTTGAATAAGTAGGGGTCGTCCCAAAAGTAATGTTTAACATCTTTGAAGAATTTGTTCTTCTGTTGGGTCGACATTCCTTTCACTATGAAGTTACCCGCATGGTAATTTGCGAAGTCAGCAAACCATGGGGTAGTAGAGTTTCCACGAAAAGAAACCGCATTGAGTGTCTCGAGAGGAAATGTTTCATTTATTTCCTTTTTCTCGAAAACATCTTGGTGAGGGTTTTCTAGACGTGACAGATGATCAGCAGCCAGGTTCTCAGCTCCTTTTTTATCACGTATAATGATATCAAATTCTTGCAGGAGGAGAACCCAACGGAGCAATCTCGGCTTTGCATCTTGTTTTGCAAAGAGATATTTGAGAGCCGAGTGATCCGTATACACCACGCATTTGGTCAAGATTAGGTATGGCCGAAACTTCTCAAACGCATACACCACGGCTAGTAGCTCTTTTTCTGTGGTGGTGTAATGAGTTTGAGCTTCAGTCATAGTCTTACTTGCGTAGTGGATAGGCTGAAAATGCTTGGATCTACGTTGCCCTAGGACTGCACCGATAGCAAAATCACTTGCATCGCACATGAGCTCAAAGGTTAAATCCCAGTCGGGAGCAACGAGAATGGGTGCTTCAGTAAGCTTTTTCTTTAATGTTTCAAAAGCTTTGATGCACTCAGGTGAGAAGATAAAAGGAGCATCTTTTTCAAGAAGATGGGTCATAGGCCGGGCGATTTTAGAAAAATCTTGTATGAATCTGCGATAAAAACCGGCATGACCTAAAAAAACTCCTAATACCTTTGACGGTAGTAGGATGAGGTAATTTAGCAATAACATCGACTTTTGCTCTATCAACCTCAATCCCATTTTTGGAAATCTTATGGCCAAGGACTATGCCTTCTTTGACCATAAAGTGGCTCTTCTCCCAATTTAGACAAAGATTGGTGTCTTCACACCGTTTTAGCATTTTATCTAAATGGGAGAGACATGTTTGAAATGAGTCCCCAATGACCGAGAAGTCATCCATAAACACCTCCATTGTTTCCCCGATCATGTCGTGGAAAATGGCCATCATACATCGTTGGAACGTGCCAGGAGCATTACATAGGCCAAAAGGCATACGTCTGTAGGCAAAAGTTCCGTATGGGCAGGTGAATGTGGTCTTTTCTTGATCCTGTGGATCAATGGGGATCTGAAAATACCCCGAGAAACCATCAAGGAAACAATAGTATTCGTTCCCTGCTAATCTCTCAAGCATTTGGTCCATGAAGGGTAGAGGAAAATGGTCTTTTCGGGTGGCGTCATTCAACTTACGATAGTCAATACACACACGCCATCCCGTAACCAATCGAGTTGGAATTAACTCGTTTTCTTCATTTGTGACAACAGTTATGCCACCCTTTTTAGGAACACAATGAATTGGGCTAACCCAAGGACTATCAGAGATCGGGTAAATTAATCCTGCATCAAGAAGTTTGAGAACCTCTTGTTTAATAACATCATGGATTTTTGGATTCACCCTTCTCTGATGTTGGACTGCTGGCTTGAAGTCATCCTCCATCAAGATTTTGTGAGTACAAAAATCAAGGTTGATACCCTTAATGTCGGAGAGTTTCCAAGCAATTGCTTGCTTGTGTGACTTCAAGACCTTTATGAGAGCAGTCTTTTCATCTTTACTCAAATCTCGAGCAATAATGACGGGTAATTTATCATCACCCTCAAGAAATGCATACTCGAGATGAGGTGGTAAGTCCTTAAGTTCGACTTCAGGAAATTCTTTAGTTTTCTCAACTGACTTGACTTCCTTGTTATGAAGCTCGACGGGAGGGAGTGATGATGGATCATCATTAAGCAACTTCTCAATGAGAAGAATATCTCCCTCGATGTTAATTGGAGCGTGATCAATTTCCCATGGAACATAATCACTAGACAAGTATGCTTCAATCTCTTCCAAGATGAAGTCACTTTCCTCAAATGGAGTGAGAGAAGGAGTAGAATTGGCAATGATGGGTTGAGATGAATGAGTGAGATTATCACTCGAAGAATTATGATCATAACCAAGAACTTCTTGAGAGTACTCTTCAGAAGCAACATCAATGATATCTATTCGGTTAACCGACTCAGAATCATAGTTTGCGGAGTACCTCGAAGTTTGATCAAGGTTAAAGGTGACAGCTTCATTACCCACACGTAATGTGATTTCTTGCTCAAATACATCAATGAGAGCACGGCCCGTTCTCAGGAATCCTCGTCCAACAATGAGAGGAACCCGTGGATCAGCATCGAAATCAACAACTACAAAGTCAGCTGGAAAATGGAACTTTCCTACTTTCACAAATACGTCCTCGGCAATGCCAAGTGGACGGGATATTGTACGATCTGCAAGCTCGAGAGTCATGCATGTAGGAGTAAGGTCCGGAAGAGAAAGTTTCTTCCATACTGAATAAGGCATCAGATTGATGCTTGCACCAAGATCGGCTAAGGCAAAGCATTCAACCATTCCTGGAAATACACAAGGTAAGAGAAATTTTCCAGGATCTCCAAGCTTTCGGGAAGCTTCTTCAAGATAACTGCTGAGCAGTTCTCGTTCAAAGGAGTTTTAGCCATTTCAAACAGCTTTTCCTTGTTGCTTAACATGTGTTTGAGAGTTGATGCAAACTTGGGCATCAGCATGATAGCATCCGCAAAGCTTATGTCAAAATGTAGTTCTTGGAAAATTTGAAAAAATTTGTCCATTTGATGACTGGCTTTTTCGCGGAGCTTTTGCTCATTCAAACGTGATGGGTAAGGAATAGAAGATTTGGATTTGGGTTTTCAACGGAGCTACCGGAGGTTCAAAACAACTCCTGGATTGGATTTGGGTTTTGGGACAACTTGAGGATGGACATCGTTGGTACCTCCGTTATTAGTAGGAAGTTCCTTGTCCTTTGTAGCCTCAGGTTCACTTTCCACTACCTTCGGAAGAGAAGAAGAAGAGGTAGTAGGAATAGCGGGTCCATTGTATGAAACACCACTTCTGGTTGTGATCGCCTTTGCATCGCCCCTCGGTTAGCGATCGTGTTGCTCGGAAGTTTTCCTGAGCCCGAGGGTTGATCATTTAAAGACTTCTTAGATCAGCGATCTGAATGACCAACAACCTGTTCATTTCATCTTGGGATTTCATGAATTGTTTCAATAACTCATCAGATGATGGTCCAGCTGGAACAATGGCTTGAGTTTGATTAGGAAAATTCGGCCTTATTGTTCGATTAGGGCCTTGATTTTTGAAAATTTCCTTGATTAGGATTCATATTCCCATGAAATTGATTCCTTCGATTGAAATTGTTTTGATTAAGGTTTCCTTGATGTTGGAAACCTTGATTTGGTCCAGGATAGAAATTACCTTGGTTTTGATAACCTTGGTTCATTCTAGGTTGGTTCTGATTCCGGTTTTGTATGTTAGGATTCTGGTTAAAACCGGGTGGTCCCTGATAAGTATTAGCACGGTAGTTTGGTTCATTTTGAGGACGGTATTGATTACCTCCTTGATGTGAAGTACCGGCTATAGCATTGGCTTCAAACGGACTACCATCGGTGGCAGTACAGTTGTAGTATGCATGAGGGCCACCACAAGTAACACAGACCTCGACTTTCTTCACTTCACCATGTGATGGTGTCTGTGTGAAAGTGACTTTCTTTTGGTTAGCAAGAACCAAAGCCTGAACAATATCCGTGAGTTTGTCAATCTTAGCATCGGTGCTAGATGTACTCACGTGAGATGAAGTAGAAGGTCCAGCATTAGACTGAGACTGATATGTCTTTGTTCGGAAAGGGCGGACATGGGACTTGTTTTCTATGATTTGCAAGGCTTCTTTTGTGGTCTTGCTCAGGAAATTACCTCCCGCGGAGGCATTTAAAGAGTCTTGGTTAGTTTGGTTCAAACCATTGTAGAAAGTATCCATTTGCATTAACTCGGTAAAACCATGATGTGGACACTTCCGGAGCAACTCTTTGTAACGATCCCATGCCTCCCCGAATGATTCATCAAATCTTTGAGAGAATTTCATTATCTCATTCTTAAGACTTGTAGTTCGGGATGGAGGATAGAATTCGTTAACAAACTTAGTGACTAGATCTTCCCATGTCTCAATGGAACGAGGGGGTTGTTTCTCAAGCCAATTCCGGGCTTGTCCCTCTAGAGAGAATGGGAACAGAAGAAGCTTAATTGCTTCATGTGGGACATTCTTGTATTTGATGGTAGATGCAATCTTGTTAAACCATCGAATATGTGCATGAGGATCATCCCGCTCAAAACCATAAAATTGGCTTTGGGTTACAAGATTAAGCAACCCGGTTTTGAGCTCAAAGGTATCAGCCACGATGGCTGGGACAATAATGGCATCTCCGTAACCCTCGATGGGTGCTTGGAGAAGCTCATTCATCGGTTTGTCTTCTGCCATTACGACAGGGGGTGGTGGTGCTAGACGTTCCTCAGTCACGGCTGAAGGAGCAGAACGTCCTCTACGCCTACGTGGAATATTTGCAAGCTCTGAAAGTGGACTTGTAGAGCTGGAAGAACGAGTGCGCATGCACTAAGTTTAAAAATCAATTTTCAAAACAAATGCGAGGCAAAACGACAAGTGAACTTAACCAATAATCACAAATGAAATGGCTTCTTTGAAAAAGGTACACCAAATCACAAGGACACAAAGGCAAGTTTTGATCTTTGAGATTGGGAACTTATTAATGTTCACACCCCCAGTTGGTAGGTGTACTGCCTTGATTTGCGGTGGTTGATTTTTATGTATTTATTAAGTACCACTAAAAAGACGTAGGTATGGATTTGTGCTAATGGTTTAAAACTTTTGGACAATATTTTTGGTATCGTCTCGTTTAACCAAATCGTATCTCTTTAAGAATCACCTTAAAGAAAATACAAGATAGAAAACGTTACGATTGTTTTGTTGTTTTATATTTTTTTGGTGTTGTTAACACTTTAGGAAAAGTGTTAATGAACTTTTTTAGATTTTGATAACTTTTTTAAAAAAACTGTTTACAAAAGGTGGTATATGTGCAAGTACGGGTCTGAGAATGTTTAGAACACGCTAAAGCCTCCCCGGCAGCGGCACCAAAATTTGATCGGGCTCAAACCGTCAAGTTTATCACACAAATCAACCACTTGTGAATGGTCAACCGTAATAAAATTCAAACAGTCTAAAACCAATGCAATTTTCCTTGGAATATAGTGGATTCCCGGGTCGTTAAGTCCCACGGAGACTGAATGGTGTTTAAAACGTTCAGATGTCGAATGATCACTAAGGATAATGATCAGTAAGGATTTTGAGTGGTAATTACACTACTGATTGATTGGAATTGTATTTGGATACAGAACTATAAAGCACAACAATCAGATTAAACAAACTTAAACACGTACGTTTACTAAATTTTACGTAAACGTACAAATTAAAACGTGAATTTAAAGAAATAAAAGACCTACAAATATGAAAATGATATTTTTACAATCCTAATAATAAAATAAAATTATTGAAAAATTAAAATTATTTTTATAACTATTTATTTAATTATTATTAATTAAAAACTATTTTAAACTATTTAATAATACTCTAAAATATAAGAAAATATGAAATAAAGCTAGAAAAATGAAATTATGACTTAGAAAAATCTAAAATATTATAAAACTAATTTTAAAACTGAAAAGATATTTTTTTATGCTTTTTATTTATTTATTATTAATTATTTAATACTTTTTAACTATTTTAAATTCTAATAAATACTAAACAAGCTAAGAAAATTATGAAATTTTTATAAAATTATCCTATGATGACAGAAAACTAAGAAAATTATAAAAACTGAAAATGCTTAATAATAAGCTGAAAAAGAAAATTAAAAAGCTAATTTATATTAAATAAACGCTATCACTATTTTAAAAATGATGTTTTTGTGATTTTTCTTTTTGAAAACTATTTAACTACTTAAAATAAGCAACTTTTACAAAGACAAAAATTTTGGAAATTAAAAATAAGCAGTTTGATAAGCTTATTGGTTTAACAGTTAAGCTTATGAGCTTATTTTGGTGATTTAAGCTTAAACAAACTAACAAGCTGGAACCAAAAGATGAAATAAGATGTAAATAAGCTAAATCTACTTAGATGAAGCTAAAAAGCACAGATATCAACACTGATAAGCTATTAATAAGATAATAAGCACTATGACTAAATCTATAAAACAAACAGTCCTGCAAGGACTTTGCAAGCTAAATTAAGCTAAGGGCAAAAGCTCCAAAGCTCAAAATAAGCACTGAGGTAGCAAGATGGGCTGGTGGGCTTTCCAAAAAGTCCAAGTTCACACTGTGGACCACTAATAAGCTTGTGACAAGCTTATGAAAATTGCACCATTTCACTGATCAGTGTAAGCTTGGTCGCCACAGAAATGGACAAAACTAAAAGCTGATAAGCAGCCCTATCAAATAAGCTAGAAAATGGAAAATAAGCTTTGGAATAGCTGTGAAATGGCTAGATTGATTAGCTCCAAAAGCCAAGGTTCACAAGCTGAGGTTATCTAATAAGCTTTTTATGAGCTTGTGAAAAAAGTCTCAACTACACTGATGATCAGTGTAGTGAGTGATTTTTGGAAAATAAGTTTAGCATGATAAGCAATCTAAATAAGCTCAAAAATTGAAAATAAGCAATCACACAACAAACTAGCCAGATGGGCTATACAAAACACCAAAAGTTGCAAGATAAGGCCAACTAATGAACAAGCTGCAAGCTTATGAAATGAGCTCACAAAACTGTGCACAGGGCACTATTTTGAAAAAGGGTCTAAAGTAAGCTAAAGAATAAGCAGTTTAAAAAGCTAAATAGAAATTATAAAAAATACTAGGATAAAGATTAGCAACTAAATATTAATATCCCAAAAGCTTAAGACTTGAAAGCTAATGTTAAGTCCTATAAAAATTAATCTATTTTATTCAAAAACCACTAAACTGAAATTTTGACTTTCTGATTTACAGTAAAGGTTGACTTATATGAACTTGTGATTGATCCTACTTACTTATTATGTTATACTAACCTAAGTTATGATGAAATTAAGCTAAAGTACCAAGTTGTAAGCTAATATGATGAGTTTTACAAGCTAAATCCTAACAGTGGCCAACTTAAGTGAGGTTAAAGGAGAAGTTGACTTTTGATCAAACAAGGATAGTATTTTATGATTGCACTAAGTTGTATTGACCTATTATGACTTACATCAAGCAAGAACAAAGTCTTGAACACCCTCTAACTCAGTTTACAAAGTGGAACCAAACACCCTTAACTTCAAGGCTGTTGAAGCTTTTCAAAGCTTAATACTGATTCAGACCATGCACTTGATTCATAACCTTATTTTATCATATTTTGAGACTTAAGAAACTTAAAACAACAAGTAAACAATTAGACATAAAACTTAGGTATAATAATTATGCTATTATAACAGTTTTCAAAATGAGATTTTTAGTAACTACAAATTGTAAAGAACAAGCTAACTGTTTTATTATAGAAATCTACTTAACTACAGCTTAGAAACATAATAACACAAAGCTTTAAGCTAAAAGATTACCTATGTAATGAAATGCACTTTAAAATGCTAAGAAGAGCTTACAACTGCCTTTGAGAAAGTAGCCAAATTGTGTTGACCATGAACCAATGATCAAGACCAATTTTTACTTCCTATAGAACTTTCCACAAAGCTTCTAACCCTTCCCAAGGGAAATCCAGAATCAACCCTGCTTCAGCTTTTTCATCATCTTCAATGATTTTTGATTTTTAACTAATTTTTTGGTATTTTGAATTTTAAGTTTTATAACTACAACTGACTTTTAAAGGTTCTAATAGCTCTCAGAAGCTATATAATGAACTTATATGAGCTTATGAGTTCATAATATCAACCACAAACAACTTTAAGCTAAAATTCATGAGATTTTTAAGCTCAAGAATTGCATAAACTGAGTAATGACTTAAAACTGAAATTGATTACTTAAAAAGGTTTTACAATGCACTGGAATAACTTAACAAATCTTTAAAGCTTGAAATCTTTAAGATAAACTGAAATTGAAATTTAATTAAAACGTCTACATAAGCTAATAAATTTTTTTTACACTAGATATGCTTCACATTGCTTCATCTCTTCTTTATATTGATCTTTTAGGCTCTTGTCGACATCTCTGAATCTTTCCCACCTCATTTGAACCATTGGATCTTTCAAAATCATCATATTCGTCCCATGTGGTATTTTGGCGCCAAAAAAGTCATGAGCAGAAGAAGTGGTTTGAAGCAATTAAAGAGTTTTGTTGGATGTGGAGGTGGAGGGGAGTGGGTATACAGCTGTTAGGGTTGAGGTGGAAAGGTGGAAAACAACTCTGGTTTTGGGATTGCAGGTGTGGGAGAGGAGAGTGAACAGTGATGGTGGGTTTTGGCGGGTTTGACTTATTTTGACCATTTGATATTAATAAAAGGGGGGGGGGGTCAAAATGGGGGGTCACAGGTATATTGGCAGGGGTTCTTTTGGGTTGGCTGGGGATCAAAATACACAAAGGGTCAAGTTTGGTTTGTTATTAATATAAGGACCATTCATGTAATTTCTGCAAACTTCAAGGACTGAAACTGCCATTATTCCAAAGATTATCACAAGGACCAAACTTAACAAACTTTAATAGTACAAGGACCATATTTGATTATTTTACATTTTTAAATATCCAAGGACTATTTTTGACACTTTTGTAAAGTTGAGGGACCTTTTCTTCCATTTGACCAAAGATTCATTCAAGGACCATTTTTGACAACTTAGAATATTCCAGGGACCTTGAATGATAAAACTCCATATTTTTAGATTCCAGGGACTAGATTTGACAACTTTTTAAACTTAGGGGACTAAAACTGCCAATTATGCAAACTTGATATGTTTTTCATCTGATTTTGATATTTTTGCATTTAAAACACATAAAACACTTATTTGTGATATTTTTATCATTTTGATGCATTTCTGAGTGTTTTCAAATGTTTTTGCAGTCTAGATGGTACAAAAATGATGAGTATTTAGACACTCATCAGTAATACATATGTACAACAACTAGTGTTTACATATTTGGATAAAATATACACATAACTTGTATACACTAAAATGGGTAAAAACAAGTATATACTAAAATGGGTAAAAACAAGTGTATACTAAATAAGTAAAAACTAGCTAATGGTTTTGACCCACTTAACCAAGTTCATTGTATCCTTAAGATACATTGTATCTAGAAAGAAAACCATGGATCAACCCATAACCCATGACCCATGACCTATAACCAAAAATACCCAAGGGCAAAGAGGAGCGTACCACGGATCCCTAGCTTTGTGCTAGCCGGATCCCTTGTGGTAGGATCCGTGGGATCTGGGGAACAGTAGGATTTTTCCTCTATAAACAGTGAGCCATTTCTTCATTATTTCTCATCCCTTTCAATCCCTTTCTAACACACCTTCCCCCTAAGTTAAATCTCACTAACCTTAGATCCAAGAGATCTATGTTCGTAGTTTTGTTTTTGTGTGATCTTTTAGGTTCCTCTTAAAGGCAAGATCACCACCTTTGAAGTCGAGCAAGCTCAAGTACATGAGTTGCCATGCTTCCTCATCATCAAGGCTACTGAAGTCTTCTTGTTGATAATTCCTTTCTTTCTTCAAAGAAGTGTTGTGTTGAAGACATTAGTGAAAGATGTCTCAAGTGTCAAGACGAAGATATTAGTGAAGGGTATCTATCGTCTATAGGATAAGCACTTGTGGTAGGTGCTTAGAAGTCAAGACAAAGAAGCATTAGTGAAAGGTGCTTAGAAGCCAAGACAAAGAAGCATTAGTGAAAGGTGCTTAGAAGTGAAGACACAAGACATTAGTGAAAGGTGTCTTGTAGATCTAGTCAAAGACATTAGTGAAAGGTGCCTTAGATGTACATTCGATTTGGTGTGTTTCGATGTACAAGATAGACTAGTATTAGATCCAAGGATATTGATATCCTTGATGATGTTGTAAAGGAGTAGATCTCCTTTGAGATTAGTCATTGGTGTAGTGTGGTAGTAGTTCCTCCATTGCAATGGAACTAGGTGCTTAGCCTAGTACCTAATAAAGGGTAGGCGACGTTGTGAAGGTGTAGTTCACCTTGGAGTGAAAGAACTAGGTACTTAGCCTAGTACCTTATAATGGGTAGGCGACGTTGTGTAGGTGTGGTTCACCTTGGAGTGAAAGAACCCGGTGGTTAGCCTAGTACCGGAAAAAGAGTAGGCGATGTTGTGAAGGCTTCTCCGCCATAAGGAGATTGGTGTAGTGATTACGAACTCTCGAGTAGGTGACTCGGGGAGTGGAGTAGGGCAAGGAAGGTGACGTTGTAGCCAAACCACTATAAATACTTGCGTTGTGGTTTTTGTTTTTCTACTCTTATCTTTTCATTACTTACCTTTACATGCTTGTTTATCAACATCCGACACACACATCCAAATAGATTGACATAAGTCTATCTAAATAGATTAAAAGGAATTTTTAATTGGTAAAACTATTCAACCCCCCCCCCCCTTCTAGTTTTCTACAATTGGTATCAGAGCTTCGTTACCAAGTTTCTTGAAGTATATTGTACTTTAAAAACTTGATACGATCCATGGTTAATTGAAAACTACAAAGAAGGTTTTTCATAAAAGCAAACACCATGTTTTTCAAAACTATATGTTTGGATGTTGAGATTGATAACAACATTTTTCTTTTTACTTTTTCATTTAATTGCACTAATCTTCTTTGTCATGTTGATTAGTCAAAGCTCATACCCACCAAGCTTTAGGAGTCGCTTGGTAACAAGAATACCTTCCTTAAGAAGGTATCCTAATCGCAAAGGAGCGGGAATCGTCTAAGTGACATTTGTTGTGTCATTTGTAAAGACATTCCTTAGTGCGCTAGAGGTATGATTTTCTTTTTTATTTTGCTTAATAATTAAGTATGCATATTTAGGTATTTATATGATTATCTTTTGTGCTTATACGTGTTTTACATAAAGCTTCACTAGGAAGTCTTTTTCTCACATACATGTTTTTATCTCTCGTCTAAAGTCGTGGTATATAAAACTTTGTTTTGTTTCTTTTAAATCCAATAATAAAACACGAATTTCAAAAATTCCTCCTTCCCTATAAAACCCCACCGTCGACCACTCTACAAAACCCTCACTTTTTCAAATCCTCCATTTTCAAAATTTTCTCTTACTCAAAAACTCTCTCCTCCTCATTTCATCTCAACCGAAACCAAAAAGATCCGTCATCAACATGGTTTACATCGCACTCGTGCTCATCGCCCTAACACTCATCGCACTTGTGTTCCCTATGATGAAGTTCACATATGGAGACATTTACTTTATGTTGTTAATCTACATTGGGATCATATACCCAATCCTTTGTATCATCCTTAGTATTGAAATGCAATATTACTAATGATCTAGTTTATCTAGGTTATTATTATCATAATGTGTTTGTCATTTCTTTTGATTTATATGTTTTATTTTCTTTCGTGATACATTAGAAGTCATGTGTGCATGCTAAAAGAAAATGTAGGATAAAACATATTTCGTGGTATAAAACTGTAAAACCTATTTTTTTTATCAAAACTCTTTCTGTTACTACAGATTCACGGATCCCGGAGGATATACTAGCCGGATCCCTTTTGTAAAGGAATCGTGGGATCCGTATTACTGGAAAACAGTTTTCATGCAAGATTAAAAACCACTATCTTTCTAAAAATAATAATCCACTAGAAAGTCAAAAACTTTAGTTAAGTGTCATTGTTGTTAAAAACCATTGTTAATAAAAATCTAGTAAAAACATTAGATTATCATAAGTTGACCACAAACATCTCCTTTTATTAACTTGTCATTCCTATAGGTTCAACTATGACGCATGAATATGAGTTTGATTTTTCACTCACTAGCGTCTACACTCCGAACATCTCTCTCGAACCCAACACACCTGGCAATCATGTCCGTGGGTTCAATAATCTCGAAAACCGTCACTCCCATGAAGGACGTATTGTAGACACCTCTCTACATTCGAAGAAGGTATCAATACCTCCTTCCGAGCCATAGGACTAGAATGTCTTCTTGAAATCAACGAGAAGATATGTCCAAGGTTCATAATGAAATTCTTCCGTCAAGTCGAACTCGTTCGTAACGAGGATCGCTCTCTATCTCTTTGGTTTTATATCAAAAACCAAAGTTCACTCTAACCCTTGGGCATTTTGCTCACATCCTCCGGATTCCCAATCATGGACAATGTGCCTTCACCGAAGATTGGTCTCTTGATTCTCTCTTCAACTTTCGTGAAGAAAAATAGTCCATATTGTTCACACATACCCTCTCCGGAAGATTTAATCGCATATATGCAAACTCGACCATATTACTCCGATCATTATCTTTACAAGGGATATCCGAGAAGAGTACAAGCCTCTTGCACTCATCCTACATGAAAATGTTTGGAGCTTAGGGGAAATCGAGAAATCCTTCCCGCTTGTTGTGCTCACATGTTGTACTGTTTGCAAACACAACAACCATACAATCTCGTCTACTTCTTCGCAAGGCGAATTGCAAATCTTCAAGGCTCCAAGAATAAACTCATCCCTAATGGAATGTTCTTGACACGCCTCTATAATAATGTTATGCACTTCCATCCTCAATTTCAAAGTCCGTTATACGTACTTGTGAACAAGATGATGGAACCGCTAAACATATCCCTCATGAAGACTTTCTTCATTCTTGATTCCACCAACACTCATCAATCACATAATGATCCTCCTAGCAAAAACACTTAAGGAAACTAGTAGTATTACAAAATAGGATCAAATCTCTTGTACTCGTGCTTTATCAATGTAATCCAACTTCTCTCATGAAATAAAACATCTTACATTTGATATCTTAGTATTAAAACTCTTTTTAGACTATCCTTGAGATATAATGCATTGTCAAGATCATTGCATACCTTTAGTAAAGGTCCTGCTGAGCAGATGGGCGGATCCCAAAGATTGAACTAGACGGATCCCTATTCTTAGGGAACCGTGGGATCCGGCGAACAGAAAATGCAATTACAAGCATTGTATTTCAAACACATTCTTAGAACATCTCACACTAAGCTAAACATAGTGTCTTAAGGCAAATTAAGACCTTATCAAGATAGGTTAATCTTTCCTATTCATACATAACTAACCTATGTCACACTCTAAAAACGCTTGTAGATCTACCGTTTCGTTTTAATCCATTACTCTTCCGCTCTTAAACTCACACTTCATTTTCCACTTAATCCCTCACATCTAGTCATAGAAATATTTGGATTATGGCAAAATTGATCATAATCACCTCACCTCAAAATTGGTCAAAATTGATCAAAATCTAGTTTTCTCATCTCAAAGCTTCTAGGATATTTTCCAAAACACTATCCTAAGACACAACCTGATCTCTAGGATCATTTAGCTTCAATTGACACTCTAAATCTATAGTGTCATCCTTGCTCATCCATTGGTACTCTTGAAAGTTCCAAATCCTTCCATAAATGACAATCATTAGCTACATCATTCATTACCTTCAAGTACTCAAGCATCCCTACATTTAAAACACTTAGGAGGACTGAAACACTCAAGATGATATAGGTCTTAGATCTTAGAAACATCATTTCCACTCTTTCATAGCTGCTGAGAGCCGGATCCCGAGGATTAGCCTAGACGGATCCCTCTGAGGAGGGAACCGTGGGATCCGGATGACAGCTTAGGTCAAATCTTGCTAAAACAATCATTTCAACTCATCTTCCTAACTCAAACACTCCATCTCATCTTAAATGAGTTCCTAGAACAATGCAAACTCTGAAGTTGACTCTTGTGCATGTTAATCAATGAATGCTAGTGGCTTAAGGCTTAAATGCACTTGCCAAATCTCTTAGTTTATAAACCACCTTGTTAGGACCTCCATAGTCATCACTCTCATCCTAACTTTCAGCTCTTGCAACCTATTGAAATCATCCCATCATGAGGAAAACCCCAAGTAGTAACTTATCCACCAAAGAACCACCCATGAAAAGAGCTCGTGTTATACACGAAATTTCTTCA
The DNA here is from genome assembly GCA_910596185.1 of Chrysanthemum makinoi. Taxonomy (NCBI): domain Eukaryota; kingdom Viridiplantae; phylum Streptophyta; class Magnoliopsida; order Asterales; family Asteraceae; genus Chrysanthemum; species Chrysanthemum makinoi. The sequence continues at coordinate 99,757,730 of OU343223.1, read as the reverse complement.
ACCGAATCATCTCCCGTCAAGCCAACAAATGATAGAATTCTTCATCATCCAATCAAACCAATTCCTAAAAGGATAGTACCCACAAAACTACCTATGCCAAACACCACCATACTTCCTAAGCCAAACAATATCATCTCCACTAAACCATCACCATTGGTTCCTAGAGCTATTTCATTTACATCCCCACTATCATCACCACACCTCTACAATTTAGAGGACTTGCCTCCTAGGCTATCTCATCCGCTTCCGCCAACAACGTTCTCCTCATTAGGAGGAATAATGGTTCAAAATCAAGGTGTTGAGTCAACACTTGCTCCGGCTTCCTTTTCGCCGTTTCCATCATATAATCCAATTTGGATTATGAGAAATCATCAAAGTCAACACACCACACCATATGAAGTTGACACCTCTCTACCACCACCATCATCTTTGGTTGAGTCATTCTCAAATGCACCTCCCAATCCCTTATCGTTTGAAGCTCCTCTAGCTGCTTCACTTGATCCTTCGCATCAAGCCATTTCATTTCTTCCACCACCACTACCTAGCCATGACAAAGATTGCTATCATTGTCAACATGTTGAAAGTTTGATACATGAAGTACGAGACGACCAACGTTTCATGTTCTATCATCTCCTCGAACGTTTCGACGAGATCAAACCTAAACAAAACTTGAGCTAGAAGATTTTTAGTGGTGTCCTAGCATCAAGCGTTAGTTGGTTTAGAAATTCCTAGTAATGTATTTTCTTATTTTCTTAGTTTTTAGAGTCATGTATATCATATCATAACTCTAGTTTTATTAAATGGAATTACATGCTACTTGCTATTTTTTTTTCGAGATATGATTACTTGTATTCATATCTCATCTTTGTGATAACATTACGTGTTATATCACCCTTGCTGAAATTTAACAGCTAAAACGGATCCCTCCGATTGCTTAGACGATCCCTACTAGGAGGGACCCGCGGGATCCGTGAGACAGAAAGCTTTCTTTCTACTAACTTGAATCACATTTGCAGGAAATTGTGAATTATACTTGATTTCTAACCTTTGTTTTGTGTTTTATTCAATTTACATATGAAGACTTTTGACACCCTAAAGCTAGGGGGAGCTTTATGTCAAAGCAATACATTGCAAATTACTTGCAATACTAGGTTTACTTTTCATGACATCCCTTTGCAAAATTGCAATCATCAAGGGGGAGCACATTCGTCTCGTAGACGATATCTTTACAAACTTATTGCAAACAAACTAGCTTAGTATTACTTTCTTGACGCCCTTACATAGGGATGGATTCGTCAAGGGGGAGTAAAGACGAGATCCTTTCCCGTTATTTGCTCTCTATCTCTTTTTACTTTTTCTTTCACATGTTTTTCTTAAAAACAATGTGTTGCCTTCCTTCAAACACTTTTTTGTTTCGACAAAAAGGGGGAGAAGAAAGTAAAAACTACAAATTCAAACTTTTCGATTTTAGCTTTTCCTTAATGTAATTTTATGTTTTGTCATCAACAAAAAGGGGGAGATTGTTAATACAAATAAGCCGTAAAAACGTTTATTTATATTTTACAATCTTCTAATGTTTTGTCGATAACAAACGTAAAATCATATTAACGAAACAAATAAAATACGTAAATGGTTTGAACTAATAGTTTCTAACATATTCACATTTTCACATAAAACACTAAAACAAGTATAAGTGATTTTATGATGTAGTAATACATATGTACACAATGTTGCAAAATTCGGTCAACTCGGCCGATTAATCACCGATTAATCGTTAATCGGCCGAGTACCTTGTCGATTTTTGAAAATCGGTCGAAAAATCGGCCTAGGAAAAAAATCAACACTAAGCAGTCAAAAAATCGGCTGAATCGGCCGAATCGGTCAAAAATCGGCCGAATCGGTAAAAAATCGGCCAAATCGGTCAAATCGGTCATTTTTAAAAAAATAATAATTTAGGCATTCTACTTAATTTGAGGATCGTATATTTCATTTATAACGTACAATGAGCATCATAATCATAATTTGAGCCTTTTATTGAGGTTTGAAAACATAGCAGACTTGGAATCGGTTAAGATTTTTTGTTTGGTCTCCAGAAATACCAAAAAATTGCAGGAAATACAATTTCGTTAACACCGATTAATCCCGACTTAACCGATTACTCGCTACAGGGTGGTCGACCGCCCGACTACCGATTCACGATTTTTGCAACATTGTATGTACAACAACTAGTGTTTACATATTTGGATAAAATATACATAACTAGTATGTAGTATATTGGGTAACATAAATCGGTAACAACATGTATACACTAAAATGGGTAAAAACAAGTATATACTAAAATGGGTAAAAACAAGTGTATACTAAATAAGTAAAAACTAGCTAATGGTTTTGACCCATAACCCATGGTTGTATTTATACCACTTAACCAAGTTCATTGTATCCTTAAGATACATTGTATCTAGAAAGAAAACCATTGATCAACCCATAACCCATGACCCATGACCCATAACCAAAAATACCCATTGGCAAAGAGGAGCGTACCACGGATCCCTAGCTTTGTGCTAGCCGGATCCCTTGTGGTAGGGATCCGGGGAACAGTAGGATTTTTCCTCTATAAATAGTGAGCCATTTCTTCATTATTTCTCATCCCTTTCAATCCCTTTCTAACACACCCTCCCCCCTGAGTCAAATCTCACTAACCTTAGATCCAAGAGATCTATGTTTGTAGTTTTGTTTTTGTGTGATCTTTTAGGTTCCTCTTAAAGGCAAGATCACCACCTTTGAAGTCGAGCAAGCTCAAGTACATGAGTTGCCATGCTTCCTCATCATCAAGGCTACTGAAGTCTTCTTGTTGATAATTCCTTTCTTTCTTCAAAGAAGTGTTGTGTTGAAGACATTAGTGAAAGATGTCTCAAGTGTCAAGACGAAGATATTAGTGAAGGGTATCTATCGTCTATAGGATAAGCACTTGTGGTAGGTACTTAGAAGTCAAGACAAAGAAGCATTAGTGAAAGGTGCTTAGAAGTCAAGACAAAGAAGCATTAGTGAAAGGTGCTTAGAAGTGAAGACACAAGACATTAGTGAAAGGTGTCTTGTAGATCTAGTCAAAGGCATTAGTGAAAGGTGCCTTAGATGTACATTCGATTTGGTGTATTTCGATGTACAAGATAGACTAGTATTAGATCCAAGGATATTGATATCCTTGATGATGTTGTAAAGGAGTAGATCTCCTTTGAGATTAGTCGTTGGTGTAGTGTGGTAGTAGTTCCTCCATTGTAATGGAACTAGGTGCTTAGCCTAGTACCTAATAAAGGGTAGGCGACGTTGTGAAGGTGTAGTTCACCTTGGAGTGAAAGAACTAGGTACTTAGCCTAGTACCTTATAAAGGGTAGGCGACGTTGTGTAGGTGTGGTTCACCTTGGAGTGAAAGAACCGGTGGTTAGCCTAGTACCGGAAAAAGAGTAGGCGACGTTGTGAAGGCTTCTCCGCCATAAGGAGATTGGTGTAGTGATTACGAACTCTCGAGTAGGTGACTCGGGGAGTGGAGTAGGGCAAGGAAGGTGACCTTGTAGCCGAACCACTATAAATACTTGCGTTGTGGTTTTGTGCTTCTTACTCTTATCTTTTCATTACTTACCTTTACATGCTTGTTTATCAACATCCAACACACACATCCAAATAGATTGACATAAGTCTATCTAAATAGATTAAAAGGAAGTTTTAATTGGTAAAACTATTCACCCCCCCCCCCTTCTAGTTTTCCACAATTGGCATCAGAGCTTCGTTACCAAGTTTCTTGAAGTATATTGTACTTTAAAAACTTGATACGATCCATGGTTAATTGAAAACTACAAAGAATGTTTTTCATAAAAGCAAACACCATGTTTTTCAAAACTATATGTTTGGATGTTGAGATTGATAACAACATTTTTCATTTTACTTTTTCATTTAATTGCACTAATCTTCTTTGTCATGTTGATTAGTCAAAGCTCATACCCACCAAGCTTAAGGAGTCGCTTGGTAACAAGAATACCTTCCTTAAGAAGGTATCCTAATCGCAAATGAGCGGGAATCGTCTAAGTGACATTTGTTGTGTCATTTTAAAGACATTCCTAAGTGCGCTAGAGGTATGATTTTCTTTTTTATTTTGCTTAATAATTAAGTATGCCTATTTAGATATTTATATGATTATCTTTTGTGCTTATACGTGTTTTACATAAAGCTTCACTATGAAGTCTTTTTCTCACATACGTGTTTTTATCTCTCGTCTAAAGTCGTGGTATATAAAACTTTGTTTTGTTTCTTTTAAATCCAATAATAAAACACTTTTTTCAAAATTCCTCCTTCCCTATAAACCTCCCGTTCGACCACTCTAAAAACCCTCACTTTTTCAAATCCTACATTTTCAAAATTTTCTCTTACTCAAAAACTTCATCTTCCTCCTCATTTCATCTCACCCGAAACCAAGAAGATCCATCATCAACATGGTTTACATCGCACTCGTGCTCATCGCCCTAACACTCATCGCACTTGTGTTCCCTATGATGAAGTTCACATATGAGACATTTACTTTGTAGTTGTTAATCTACATTGGGATCATATACCCAATCCTTTGTATCATCCTTAGTATTGAAATGCAATATTACTAATGATCTAGTTTATCTAGGTTATTATTATCTTAATGTGTTTGTCATTTCTTTTGATTTATATGTTTTATTTCTTTCGTGATACATTAGAAGTCATGTGTGCATGCTAAAAGAAAATGTAGGATAAAACATATTTCGTGGTATAAAACTGTAAAACCTATTTTTTTATCAAAACTGTTTCTGTTACTACAGATCCACGGATCCCGAGGATATACTAGCGGATCCTTTTTAAAGGAATCGTGGGATCCGTATTACTGGAAAAACATTTTCATGCAAGATTAAAAACCACTATCTTTCTAAACATAATAATCCACTAGAAAGTCAAAAAATTTAGTTAAGTGTCATTGTTGTTAAAAACCATTGTTAATAAAAATCTAGTAAAAACATTAGATTATCATAAGTTGACCACAAACATCTCCTTTTATTAACTTGTCATTCCTATAGGTTCAACTATGACGCATGAATATGAGTTTGATTTTTCACTCACTAACGTCTACACTCCGAACATCTCTCTCGAACCCAACACACCTGGCAATCATGTCCGTGGGTTCAATAATCTCGAAAACCGTCACTTCCATTAAGGACGTATTGTAGACACCTCTTTACAATTCGAAGAAGGTATCAATACCTCCTTCCGAGCCATAGGACTAGAATGTCTTCTTGAAATCAACGAGAAGATATGTCCAAGGTTCATAATGGAATTCTTCCGTCAAGTCGAACTCGTTCGTACCGAGGATCGCTCTCTATCTCTTTGGTTTTATATTAAAACCCAAAGTTCACTCTAACCCTTGGGCATTTTGCTCACATCCTCCGGATTCCAATCATGGACAATGTGCCTTCACCGAAGATTGGTCTCTTGATTCTCTCTTCAACTTCGTGAAGAAAAGTCCATATTTTCACACATACCCTCTCCTGAAGATTTAAATTGCATAATATGCAAACCTCGACCATATTACTCCGATCCAAACATTATCTTTACAAGGATATCCGAGAAGAGTACAAGCCTCTTGCACTCATCCTACGTGAAAATGTTTGGAGCCTTAGGGAAATTGAGAAATCCTTCCCGCTTGTTGTGCTCACATGTTGTACTGTTTGCTAACACAACAACCATACAATCTCGTCTACTTCTTCGCAAGGCAAATTGCAAATCTTCAAGGCTCCAAGAATAAACTAATCCCTTATGGAATGTTCTTGACACGCCTCTATCATAATGTTATGCACTTCCATCCTCAATTTCAAAGTCCGTTGTATGTACTTGTGAGCAAGATGATGGAACCGCTAAACATATCCCTCATGAAGACTTTCTTCATTCTTGATTCCACCAACACTCATCAATCACATAATGATCCTCCTAGCGAAAACACTTAAGGAAACTAGTAGTATTCCAAAATAGGATCAAATCTCTTGTACTCGTGCTTTATCAATGTAATCCAACTTCTCTCATGAAATAAAACATCTTACATTTGATATCTTAGTATTAAAACTCTTTTTAGACTATCCTTGAGATATAATGCATTGTCAAGATCATTGCATACCTTTAGTAAAGGTCCTGCTGAGCAGATGGGCAGATCCCAATGATTGTACTAGACGGATCCCTATTCTTAGGGAACCGTGGGATCCGGCGAACAGAAAATGCAATTACAAGCATTGTATTTCAAACACATTCTTAGAACATCTCACACTAAGCTAAACATAGTGTCTTAAGGCAAATTAAGACCTTATCAAGATAGGTTAATCTTTCCTATTCATACATAACTAACCTATGTCACACTCTAAAAACGCTTGTAGATCTACCGTTTCGTTTTAATCCATTACTCTTCCGCTCTTAAACTCACACTTCATTTTCCACTTAATCCCTCACATCTAGTCATAGAAATATTTGGATTATGGCAAAATTGATCATAAATCATCCTCACCTCAAAATTGGTCAAAATTGATCAAAATCTAGTTTTCTCATCTCAAAGCTTCTAGGATATTTTCCAAAACACTATCCTAAGACACAACCTGATCTCTAGGATCATTTAGGTTCAATTGACACTCTAAATCTATAGTGTCATCCTTGCTCATCCATTGGTACTCTTGAAAGATCCAAATCCTTCCATAAATGACAATCATTAGCTACATAATTCATTACCTTCAAGTACTCAAGCATCCCTACATTTAAAACACTTAGGAGGACTGAAACACTCAAGATGATATAGGTCTTAGATCTTAGAAACATCATTTCCACTCTTTCATAGCTGCTGAGAGCCGGATCCCGAGGATTAGCCTAGACGGATCCCTCTGAGGAGGGAACCGTGGGATCCGGATGATAGCTTAGGTCAAATCTTGCTAAAACAATCATTTCAACTCATCTTCCTAACTCAAACACTCCATCTCATCTTAAATGAGTTCCTAGACAATGCAACTCTGAAGTTGAATCTTGTGCATGTTAATCATCACATTCCAATGAATCCTAGTGGCTTAAGGCTTAAATGCACTTGCCAAATCTCTTAGTTTATAAACCACCTTGTTAGGACCTCCATAGTCATCACTCTCATCCTAACTTTCAGCTCTTGCAACCTCTTGAAATCATCCCATCATGAGGAATACTCCAAGTAGTAACTTATCCACCAAAGAACCACCCATGAAAGGAGCTCGTGTTATACATGAAATTTCTTCAACCGAATCATCTCCCGTCAAGACAACAAATGATAGAATTCTTCATCATCCAATCAAACCAATTCCTAAAAGGATAGTACCCACAAAACTACCTATGCCAAACACCACCATACCTCCTAAGCCAAACAATATCATCTCCACTAAACCATCACCATTGGTTCCTAGAGCTATTTCATTTACATCCCCCTATCATCACCACACCTCTACAATTTAGAGGACTTGCCTCCTAGGCCATCTCATCCGCTTCCGCCGACAACATTCTCCTCATTAGGAGGAATAATGGTTCAAAATCAAGGTGTTGAGTCAACACTTGCTCCGCCTTCCTTTTCGCCGTTTCCATCATATAATCCCATTTGGAGTATGAGAAATCATCAAAGTCAACACCCGACCATATGGAGTTGACACCTCCCTACCACCACCATCATCTTTGGTTGAGTCATTCTCAAATGCACCTCCACCAATCCCTCCATCGTTTGAAGGTCCACAAGCCGCTTCACTTGATTTTCGCATCAAGCCATTTCATTTCTTCCACCACCACTACCTAGCCATGACAAAGATTGCTATCATTGTCAACATGTTGAAGTTTGATACATGAAGTACGAGAAGACCAATGTTTCATGTTCTATCATCTCCTCGAACGTTTCGATGAGATCAAACCTAAACAAAACTTGAGCTAGAAGATTTTTAGTGGTGTCCTAGCATCAACGATAGTTGGTTAGAAATTCCTAGTATGTATTTCCATATTTTATTATTTTTTTAGAGTCATGTATATCATAACTCTAGTTTTATTAAATGGAATTACATGCTACTTGCTATTTTTCCGAGAATATGATTACCTTGTATTCATATCTCATTTTTGTGATAACATTACGTGTTATATCACCCTTGCTGAAATTAACAGCTAAACGGATCCCTCAGAATTTCTTAGACGGATCCCTACTAGGAGGGAACCGCGGGATCCGTGAGACAGAAAGCTTTCTTTCTACTAACTTGAATCACATTTGCAGGAAATTGTGAATTATACTTGATTTCTAACCTTTGTTTTGTAGTTATTCAATTTACATATGAAGACTTTGACACCCTAAAGCTAGGGGGAGCTTTATGTCAAAGCAATACATTGCAAATTACTTGCTATACTAGGTTTACATTTCATGATATCCCTTTGCAAAATTTTCAATCATCAAGGGGGAGCACGTTCGTCTCGTAGAAGATATCTTTTGCTAACTTATTTGCAAACAACTAGATTAGTATTACTTTCTTGACACCCTTACTTAGGGATGGACTCATCAAGGGGGAGTAAAGACGAGATCCTTTCCCGTTATTTGCTCTCTATCTCTTTTTACTTTTTCTGTCACATGTTTTTCTTAAAAACAATGTGTTGCCTTCCTTCAAACACTTTTTGTTTCGACAAAAAGGGGGAGAAGAAAGTAAAAACTACAAATTCAAACTTTTACGAATTTTAGCTTTTCCTTCAAATAATTTTATGTTTTGTTATCAACAAAAAGGGGGAGATTGTTAATACAAATAAGCCGTAAAAACGTTTATTTATATTTTACAATCTTCTAATGTTTTGTCGATAACAAACGTAAAATCATATTAACGAAACAAATAAAATACGTAAATGGTTTGAACAAATAGTTTCTAACATATTCACATTTTCACATAAAACACTAAAACAAGTATAAGTGATTTTATGATGTAGTAATACATATGTACAACAACTAGTGTTTACATATTTGGATAAAATATACACATAACTAGTATGTAGTATATTGGGTAACATAAATGGGTAAAAACTGTAACACAAAATGGGTAAAACAAGTATATACTAAAATGGGTGAAAACAAGTGTATACTAAATAAGTAAAAACTAGCTAATGGTTTTGACCCATAACCCACGGTTTTATTTATACCACTTAACCAAGTTCAATGTATCCTTAAGATACATTGTATCTAGAAAAAAAACCATGGATCAACCCATGACCCATGACCCATAACCAAAAATACCCATGGGCAAAGAGGAGCGTAACACGGATCCCTAGCTTTGTGCTAGCCGGATCCCTTGTGGTAGGGATCCGTGGGATCCGGGGAACAGTAGGATTTTTCCTCTATAAATAGTGAGCCATTTCTTCATTATTTCTCATCCCTTTAAATCCCTTTCTAACACACCTTCCCCCCTGATTTAAATCTCACTAACCTTAGATCCAAGAGATCTATGTTTGTAGTTTTGTTTTTGATCTTTTAGGTTCTTCTTAAAGGCAAGATCACCACCTTTGAAGTCGAGCAAGCTCAAGTACATGAGTTGCCATGCTTCCTCATCATCAAGGCTACTGAAGTCTTCTTGTTGATAATTCCTTTCTTTCTTCAAAGAAGTGTTGTGTTGAAGACATTAGTGAAAGATGTCTCAAGTGTCAAGACGAAGATATTAGTGAAGGGTATCTATCGTCTATAGGATAAGCACTTGTGGTAGGTGCTTAGAAGTCAAGACAAAGAAGCATTAGTGAAAGGTGCTTAGAAGTTAAGAAAAAGAAGCATTAGTGAAAGGTTCTTAGAAGTCAAGACAAAGAAGCATTAGTGAAAGGTGCTTAGAAGTGAAGACACAAGACATTAGTGAAAGGTGTCTTGTAGATCTAGTCAAAGGCATTAGTGAAAGGTGCCTTAGATGTACATTCGATTTGGTGTGTTTCGATGTACAAGATAGACTAGTATTAGATCCAAGGATATTGATATCCTTGATGATGTTGTAAAGGAGTAGATCTCCTTTGAGATTAGTCGTTGGTGTAGTGTGGTAGTAGTTTCTTCATTGCAATGGAACTAGGTGCTTAGCCTAGTACCTAATAAAGGGTAGGCGACGTTGTGAAGGTGTAGTTCACCTTGGAGTGAAAGAACTAGGTACTTAGCCTAGTACCTTATAAAGGGTAGGCGACGTTGTGTAGGTGTGGTTCACCTTGGAGTGAAAGAACCCGGTGGTTAGCCTAGTACCGGAAAAAGAGTAGGCGACGTTGTGAAGGCTTCTCCGCCATAAGGAGATTGGTGTAGTGATTATGAACTCTCGAGTAGGTGACTCGGGGAGTGGAGTAGGGCAAGGAAGGTGACCTTGTAGCCGAACCACTATAAATACTTGCGTTGTGGTTTTGTGCTTCTTACTCTTATCTTTTCATTACTTACCTTTACATGCTTGTTTATCAACATCCAACACACACATCCAAATATATTGACATAAGTCTATCTAAATAGATTAAAAGGAAGTTTTAATTGGTAAAACTATTCAACCCCACAAAGACAAGTTGGATCTAAGTATCAAATGTGTGTTTATAGGATATCCACCAGGGCAACAAGGGTACAAACTGTACAATTTACTTACTCATGAGGTATTTCATAGTAGAGGTGTGTTGTTTATGGAAGAAACTTTCCCATTTAAGGATCAAACTGCCCAATCTCCTAATACAACTGATGTTACAAAACCCATGGTAGTACCTGAAGGTGATGACCTAGAAGATGACATTTATCCTACACATAATTTACCTGATCCAGTCATTTTTCCTGACACTTTGCATGTACAAGAAGGATCTTTGGAGATGCCTGGAACACAACACAGAGTTTTCCTACCAACCCAAAATATGTGCCTTTGAGAAGATCCACCAGAAATGCTTCTGCACCTAAATGGCTTAAAGACTTTGTTGGTCCTAAGTCATCTACAAAATTAGCACAGTCTCAACCAGTTTAACCTTTCTTCTCTAAAAAGGATTTCCTTAATACCCCCAAGGATCACATAGTTTTTTTGGCAAATGTTTTTGATACTATTGAACCACATACTTATTCTCAAGCTTGCACAAATCCTAAATCGGTGAGTGCAATGGACAAGGAAATCAAGCTTTGGAGCAAAACCATACTTGGTAGGTTACTATCTTGCCCATGGGTCATAAACCTATTACATCTAAGTGGGTCTTTAAAATCAAGTATAAAGCTGATGGTACAGTTGACAAGTTCAAAGCAATACTTGTGGTGAGGGGTTTAACCAACAAGAGGGCCGATTACAAGCGCACTTTTTCACCAGTTGCTAAATTGACAACCTATAAGGGTCCTATTGCTAGAGCCACAACAAAAGATTGGCCTCTATACCAATTAGATGTCAATAAATGCATTATTGCATGGTTATTTAGATGAAGAAGTTTACCTGGTACCACCAGAAGGGTATACCAAATATAAGACTTGTCAAGTATTCAAGTTGTTGAGATATTTGTACGGCCTGAAACAAGCATTCAAGCAGTGGAATCAGGAGTTGTCAAAGTTTATTTGTAGCTTGGGTTTTGAGCAATCCAGACATGATCATTCTCTTTTTATAAAAAACAAAGGTTTTGTGTTTACAAGAGTTTTGGTCTATGTGGATGATATTTTGTTGACTGATAACTGTGTTGAAGACATCAATGCTACCAAGTTGGCATTGGATCAGAAATTCACCATTAAAGATCTTGGGTTGGCTCAACTTTTCTTGGGAATTGAAATTTGCAAAACTAAAAATGGTACTCATCTCAATGGAAGAAAATATATTCTTGAGTTACTGCAATGCAAGCCTTACTGCTTGTAAGCCTGCACCATCTCCTATGTCAACTCGTTTAAAGCTTTCTGCTGATAAAGGAGTTCTTTTAAAGGATGTTGTTCATTACAGAAGATTGGTTGGAAGACTGTTATATCTCACCATGACAAGGCCAGATATTATTATGTGGACAATACTTAAGTCAATTTGTTTCAGAACCCAAAGACACTCATTTGCAGCTATAATCCATTTACTTAGTATTTGAAAGGAACAATCTCAAAGGCTTGTTTTATTTTTATTGCAGTCTCATCTCAAAATACACGGTTTTTCTGTTTGCAGATTGTGCTAGTTGTTTGATGACCAGAAGATCATTGAAAGGAGTTGTATCTTCTTGGGGCATTTTTTAGTCTCATGGAAGACCAAGAAACAAGTCACTGTTTCAAGATCTTCCACTGAGGCAGAATATAAAAGCATGGCTAACTACTTGTGAACTTTTGTGGCAAAGCTATCTTCTCAAGTATTTGGGCATTAATGTCAATTTCCCTGTCACAATGTTTGTTATAATAAATCAGCTTAAATGTTGGCTGCTAATCCATGCTTTCATGACAGATCAAACATAGGATATTGATTGTCATTTCATGACACAGGCTTTGAACATATTCCTTCTCACTTGCAATTAGCTGATATCATGACACAGGCTTTGAACAAAGTACAACACTCTACTCTTGCTAGCAAGCTAGGTCTCTGTGATACTCCACCTTGAGGGGGGATGAAGATTATACAAGTACAGGGGCTAAAGATGATAGATATAGAATCTGAAGGACTAATTTTGTAAAAAGTAGCTAGTGTTGGGATTTTAGAACCATGTTAGCCAAGTAACGCTACGATTACACAGCGTAATTGGATCTCGTTAAGCAATTAGATTAAACTATTTTAATAAATACTAACGATAAAAGGTAAATAAGGAACCTACCCTTTGATGGCATTGAACGAAAGTGACGAACAAAAACCAAAAAAACCCAAGTATCTAAATTAGATACCTCTACGAGTATCACACACAACACGAAAACCAATACTTCGATAAAGCTAGTCGAGAACGTATAAAACCCAATCAACACTTGAACTCACTTAATACCACATGAACCCGTAAACAACCAAGACCAAACTTGCTTCCAGTCCAAGATCAAATCTGTTCGATGAACATTACCACGTTATCCCGATATCGGATAAAAGGTATCTGATATCCACCCTTGTCTTTTATCCGAGAAAATACCACGACCAGGAACCAAAAGAACACCTTGCTTCCAACGTTTCAAACAAAGAACTTGGAAAAAGAACACCACCAATCTATCAAACACCTAAAACTCTTGAATCAATACAAGTTTAGGAACTAGAAAATCAAAACAACTCCTCAATCGATTTATTCAAGTCGACTTGGAATTGGACAGAAAACTGGATTGGTTAGTTGGGATATAAAATAATCATGAGTTGTATTGTATAATGCATGTGAGATGTGTTGTTTATATAGGGTCGAAAATCAACCCAAATATGGGCTTTTTACTAGCTCGACAAGCAAGAAAATCCACACACTCCCACTGCCCCAATCGTCCATATGGTTATCAAGGCCCAAGGCTTACCAAATTCGACCCAAGTCCAAGCCAGAATAGCCCATGGTCGTTATAAGATGATCGGTCAAGTTCATGTGCAATAACGGGTATATATTCCAATATTAAATACGTTCAACACATACTCTCGTGTTTATCGTGGTTCCCCCATAGCTCCACGCTTTTAGCGTTTACGTATGTTTTAAACTCCCACAAACCAACAACTCCCACTTGGGAGTTGGAGTGTTGAATGGCACAAAAAACTAATGACGGAAACGCCTAGCAACGCTCTTACTCGCTTTTTAACTAAAAGTGTCTGAGATATAGTTTCATAAAGTCTTCTCAGTAGCATGGTTATTAATTTCTTGCTTTTAATCATCCTTTGTTATAGATACCGTTAAACCATGGATATGGATCTAAACTCATTCCATATAGTTTAACCATTTAGATTCTCGTTATAGAATTTAATTAGATATAGCAAATGTAATCAAGTATCATCTTGCATTACCCTTTGGGTTTGGCTAAAAAATTATCTGATTAATTATGAGAGGGCCATGTTATCTTTCTGCACATATCAAGTGGAGTAACAAATCCTTTATTGACTACAAGTGTTGTGATGCTGCTTCCATCACTTCGAAATATAGCCTTTATAACTACCTTATTCAGAAGTGTTTGCGCATACTTACAAAAAGTGATATCCACACATAACAGAACTTTCTTGTATCTCAAGTCTAAGGACGACCTTAACAAACCATTTTCAATATTTACTTATGACAAGGATCCAAAAGTAAATGTTTGAAAGTTGGGGAATCCAATATGCATCCCTTGTGAATACATATGAGTTTGGTGGGAACAATCCATATTCTCGTTAGAATATAACCAACACCCACATTTGCCTTACATAACAATATTCCCATATTGTTAACCGACAATGGACATATTTAGAACAATAAAATTATTCAAGGATTAAACATGCAAATATAGGACAACAATTATTATATGAATGAATAACAAATACCAAGTATCTTTATTCATCATAAGGTAAAATTCTCTTCAATCCCAATTATCCAAATACTA
>OU343223.1:99450201-99743106 GCA_910596185.1 Chrysanthemum makinoi | reverse complement strand
AACATAACACATCTTTGTAATTTCAGCTATATATAAGTGAATCTTGAGTATATTTCTAATCAATTTTTGTTTACAAAAATTGATTATACAAATTGTAGGATATAATGGATAATGAAAAATCGTGCATAAGTTATATAATTAATGGGAATATACTTTAAAGATACAATATTCAGCATTGATATAATTTTTTTTTTTTTTTTTTGTCAAAACTCTGTGCGTGCACAAGTATTATAACTAGTCATTATTTTATAAGAAAACCATTAACATCATGAGTTGCTAAACACATGGCACGCAAGTCTTTATAATTTGAACATTTGTCTACATATAAGATTAGTTATAAGCAAGATATATATCTTTTTTCTTTTCTTTTTTTTGATAAAAAGATATATATCTTCTAAGTCACTAAATAGTTGTAAACAAAATATAGACCTCAATTTACTTTTTGAGTAACAAATTTCTTTTACTATTATTTCTTGCATAAACTTCTAATTTTCAACACATAGTACGTCCCACGAGACATTGCATATCACCTTTCTTAAATTTTAAATCTATAAAATATTTCGTTATAAAAAATGTAACGTATAAACCGTATCGTTGTTTTGTATAGTGTTTTGAAACCAGTTCAATTTGGTCGCTTGAACCGTTTTTTGGCCGAAAAAGGGCCAAAAAGAACCATTTTTTCGTGCTTGTGAATTGACCCGTCAAATTTCATATGACCCGAGTCAACCCAATGCACCAAAGTCGACCACGTTGAATAATTATTTTCTTTATATTTTACAAAATGTATATGATGGGTACTGCCATTTTTAAGTTTAAAACTTGTATCGTCGTTGAATTGTATGTGTTTGGCATTGTATAGTATATGTTTAACCCATATTTGAATGGTATTGAACTTTTTGGCTTTATTTATGTTTGGTATTAAAATTTAAAGGTTTTATAGTTGTTTAGTGAGCTAAAATATTGCAATATACTTAAATGAAAAATCAGGCTAATTTGGCGGTCGAACTGATTGAACCAGTTATCCGATGACCCAATAACTCGATCGAATCAATTCGAAACCCGATTTTTAAAACATTGGTATTATACTTGTAGAATAGTAATGATAATGATTGATTCTACTACAATTACATCGACATATAAATATTACACTTATTGAGTCTTTTAGACTCGGCCCTGGGCTTGAACCCGATGACATAATACAGACTAACATTCCTCCGTAGTTCGAGCGGCGAAATCGTGAAAGTTTGGACTGGAGATGAAAAACTAATAAACAATAAATTAAAGCAAATAAAGAATTGTTGATGAAGACATTCGACAACAAGCGAAAGTATATCTTCAACAGCATGCAACAAACCGGATAAACCAAAGTATCTGTACCAAGTGGGATAAACCAAAGTATCATTTACCAAACAGGATAAACCATGGTATCCTGACCAAACAAGATAACCCAAAATATACCCAACAACTAAAACAAACGGGATAACCTAAAGTATCTCCTACAACTAAAACAAAGGAAATTAAAACTAAAACTCGCGATTTAACATTAAAATAAAAGATGAGAAAACGAAAGTTTGTTCTAAAACTTCAAACCCCAAAGAATTTTTTGAACAAACGAGACGTGCTTTTCCCTAAAAAAACATAAAAATCCACCACACACATAAACATAAAAACTTGAGTAGTCCCCAATGTTGCCTCAATTTTTTTTATTCTATTTTATTTTTATTTACTTTTTTTTTTAAGAGGAACAAAGATAGTATAAAGAATATCAAAGCACTTATCGGGTATACAAACTTCAAACCTCAAATTCTATGTTTTCGATAGCCCAACTGTTCTCAAAACTCAACATTAGAAGAACAATTTACATCCCTGAATGTAAACTTCTCTCATATAGCTTTTCGTTGAGAACAGAAAATGTATCTACGCTTTACCTTTTGTATATTCAAACCGAAACATGATGGAGATAAGGATATACGTGATCCGGATCGTCGGCTGAAGCTGACGGTCGAAAAAATTAAAATGGCAGCTGAAGATTAAAGTGGCGCGGAAGTTTAGGGTTTATGGGATCGATTAGTATGGCTGTGATACCATTTACAATAGTAATGATAATGATTAATTTGATTGATTGATTCTATTACAATTACATCAACATATAAATATTACACTATCACTTTGTCTTAAAAATTTTAAAAAGTGCACAGTTTGATGCTAATATTATAAATCTTGTTAGCTAATAATGAAACTTTAAATTACTTTGACTAAAAACAATGAAGATTAATTACAAATATTGTTATCATTTATATTTATTAATTATTAGATCAAAATGAAGTATCAAAATGAGAGATGATCAAATTATTTGATTACATATATTGTCACATTGTTCGACCATCATGGTACTTTTATGGCAATCAACGGATTTTATGTAATTCATTTAAGTTTCTTTATGTTTGTAGTGACTAGTGAGCTACTAGGAGATAACTCACGCCCTTGTTAGTAGTCAAGGTATGTATTTATATTGATGCGTACTTATTTTTCGTTAAACTCGCAAATAAATTTAATTGCATGGTACTCGTTGCCGCAAGGCACGGGTACCCAGCTATATCTCATCATAGAGTAAATGGTGGCGGTTTGGTGAGACATGTAAAAAGCTTGCAAGATCATTAATACTCTTGATATCTAACTTCAGTCATCTTTTGGGCAAAAAGTTTTAGGCAGAGATTTTGTTAAAGAAAATATTTTTAGGCAAGTCAAACTTTCCATCACTTGATGCTCCTTAGAACGAGATAAGGACTTAAGGATTGCTGTATTGCTCGTCGTCTAGTCAAAGTTGGGGACTGTTTTGAATGGTATTGAAATTGTCGCAGGCCCCTAAGAAATGGTAGAGAGACAACTGAATTTCACGAACTGCTTGAGTTAGTTGGTAACATGCCCTTCTCATCTCAAGCAGACACTTGAATCTGGTGCCTGAGCCATCAACTTTTCGGTCAAGTCTATTAGGCATAACTGATAGCAAGCTTTTTTTTGGGATGACTCTCAAACTAATATAATGGAACAATGTGCTTCCGAGTCAACTTAATATTTTTATGTGGTGCGCCTTAAACGATATGATAATCTCCCTACTAAATGTAATTTCGATATGTGAGGTGTTGATCTACATCCACTATTATGTCCTCTGTGAAGTGGGTAACCTGAACATGAGAATCATATTCTTTAGATTCCTTTCTTCTGTTCGTTTGCTAGAAATGTTGGTGAACCACTATAGATGTTCTTTGAGTTTTGTTTTTGACGTTTTTGCTCTTGTACCAAGCCTCTCGCTAGCCTTTCTTGTTCAATTGATTTCTTTTTTTGCGGTTCAGGAAAAAAAAAAAAAAGGACTTTCTTGATGGGCAGGATTCCTTGCATTTTTCAAGCAATTATTAATAAATAATTGATTATAATGATTTTATTTATAACTAGTCTACCTTTGAACATTTTTAGCATTGTGATTGATTTTAAAGTTTCAGGGTCTGAGTCTGCTACTTGCTGTTATTCTGCAAGCATGGTAGCTTCACAGATGAAAGATGATGAAAATGACATCGAGGAAGATTTAGATGCAAGAGGTAAAAGCTTTGAAGCACCCGGTGTACCAGCGTCCAACCCAAACATCAGTGTTAATGGCATTGTGACATACGGAGTTCACAAATGAGAGAAAAGGTACATAACCGACTCTCAGATATTGTAGTGGTAAATTAATCACTTGCTACTCGTTTCTGGATTGAGCATTGCATTATGGTTTGAGTAGCAGTTTTGTCAAGTAGACAGGCGAGTCTAAGCAAATTCAAACCCATCAAATTTCAAAGGGAAAACATGATCTAAGTTATATCTTGACCAACAACAATAACAGCTAACAGCTATACTTGATCCCGCTTCCGCGGGGTACGGGAAATGTATGATGTAGACAGTCACACCCTTACCCGATGGTAAAAAGACTACTTCAGAAAGACCTTTGACAACTTGTGTATATGTTGACCATATTACTTATATTTTCATTATTGATTAATCATTATATAACGGCTAGAACATAGCTAAAATAAGAAGATTTGAGCAAATATTAAGTGGATAGTTCCAAATGCAAGTACAAACAAAGCATAGTTATAGTCACTGTTCTAAAAGGCTCGCAAAGGCCTCGCAAAGACGTGAGGCTTGGTCATGCCGCCTCACCGCTTTATGCCACATGTTTTTGTAAACTCGATATATATGAATTACGATATGAATATATAAATATTTTCATACTTTGGGTCGCCTTATGGCACGCCTTATAAACGCAAAAACTTCGTCTTGGCCGCAAAGGCGTGAGGCTTGAACATGCCGCCACGTCACGCCTCGCGCTATTTATAACCTTGGTTATAGTTGTTTATTCTATTTGTTTGTTTCTATTTTAGCAAATATAATAGGGTCATACTATTCCAACCCTCCCTACCCCCTAGCTGCCACCCTTGTCCCCCCTTTTTCCCCCCGCTTTTTCCAGTACAACACAGTTTTTTGTCAGTTTATTCAGTATTTCGACAGTTTTAAGCGTTTGGCTTATTAAACTTTATATTTCTGATTCCGCATTTTCAGGATTATAGCTTTTTGATATAAACAAAATTATAAAAATAAAAAAAAAATAAAAAAAAAATAAAAAAAAAAAAAAAATGGGGGGGGGGTCTTAATAACCAAATGGGGGGGTCTTAATAACTCAACCCATATAATACTCTTACAACAACATTACAAACACAACATGTAAAATATAAAATCCCTGATTCATGCCTGTCACCAACTACCATGTTACATCCAACCTCTGATTTTCCAAAGGGATATACTATTCCTACGGGGTCTAACCCGTAGGCCTGCACCTTTTGTCCCCCCTTTGTCCCCCGCTTTTTTCAGTACAACACAGTTTTTTGTCAGTTTCTGTTCCGTATTTTTGACAGTTTTAAGCGTTTGGCTTATTAAACTTTATATTTACAGTTCCGCATTTTCAGGTTTATAGCTTTTTGATATAAACAAAATTATAAAAATAAAAAAAAAATAAAAAAAAATAAAAAAAAAATAAAAAAATGTAGCCACCGTATGAATAAAAACATAGCCACCGTATCAATAACTCAACCCTTACAGAAACTGCCCATTACCCCTGTATTCTATCTTGTCATTTTCAGTATGTTTGATTTGATTTATTGGGTAGATTTGCATAGAAAAACAAAAGCTACAAGTTTAAAATAGTGAAGTATTTTTTGTCTTTTTCACCACCTTTCCAGTTCCTTGTTAATCATTAAGCCATGATGATGGCTCTTTGACATGGAAACAGAAAGCTTTGAGCAGTTGATAGTGCATGATTGGATTAACTACTATAAGCTACTACATTATACTAATTTGTTTGCAAGCCATTCTTTTCCAAAGAGAGAAAGGACAAAAATGAAAAAGTTTCAGCTTAATTATTTTCAATGGTATGTTTTTCTGTTATTATTATGAACGACAAACTCGCACACGTTATCTCAGTTCAAGCTTATACATCACTTATTATACATATGCCGTCGGATAGTCATAACTAATTTGGTATAAATTTTCTAATTCGGTCGCCGCAGTAGAGAAATATCTATACAGATACCTACTTGTATGTATGGCTTACAATAAAAAGGAAAAAAGAATCGGAAATTGATACACAAACCAGAGTACTCAAAGCAAGCGCTATCATTTAAAATGTACAGATTACTTGAAACAATATGACAAAAAACTGTACACAATAGACCCCGAATTTGGACCGATAAGATATTTATTTGTTTTACTTAACAGATGACAGCAGGAGAAAGACCATATAATTGTTGGAAACTCGCAAAACATTATATAATAATGTTAATAATACACATATAATTGTGTTATAATATATTAGGGAGTGTAGGCCAAAATCACTCTACCTGTCAACTCTAGCACAGATTCTTCCACAAGTTCTTCAACCAGCTTATCTTCTATTTCCAATTTAATGTTATCGATTTGCAATCTTAAATGTTCCGCCCAAACCTGCCTTACGACCTCTTTCCTCACCACACTTTCTACCACCATGGCAACGTCGTCTTCATCACCACCATCCCAAACACACCTTTCTTCCCCAGATATCCATTCCTTCATCCGGTTCCACACGTGGTCCATCAACGTTATGTCTTTCTGGGTCCCTCCCATCAAGGCCTCATTGACACAGTCAAAGACAAGCTTTTGGAATGATCTTTGGTGTCTTTGTTTAGAATGGCTAATCGCTAGTGGTTCCTTATTGGTTTGGTTCATGTATTTCTCCCTCAAAGAGGGGTCAAGTGGGCTCTCGGGCGAATGCCATCTGGTTGAAAATAAAGCTGACTGGACATCACGGTCAATTCCGGCTGCTGATAGTAGCGTTTGAACATATAAGAAACATTCTTGCTCCTCTTCTTCTGGACTCAACGGCGCTGTGGAGGTTTTACCATGAACGGGAGTGACTGGCCCCACAACAGGCTCGTCCCATGATAGAGTCCGAGCTATGGATCCAATCAATGGTGATTTATCGATCAAACTGTACTTAATACGATCACCTCCTGTAAATACAACACGAAAAACGGACAATGTCCCATAAAAGGCTAATGTTAGAAAACGAACGTAAAATGAAGATTAGAAATAGAAAAATTAGTTAATGAAACGAGACAGTACCATGTTCATTCAACTTGGCATTGCCAGAACAGCCTGATGTATTATCATCATCTTCAAACTGTAAGTCTAAGACGGAAATAGGGCTCGGCTGGTCCTGGTTCTCATTGGCATTTACAGGAGTTTCAAGCTTTGTGACAGAAAATCCTCCCTGCAAATAACCAACCACATACCCTTTTCAGATACTTCTACCAGATTGCGAGATTTCAGTTCCACATTTCATTGCAAAATCAGAAATACAAACTACATAAACTTCAATTTCCACCAAAACCGAATTATATATACGAGACCATTTTTGCCAATTCAACCTCTAGTAAAAAGTTTTTACGAAAGGCAAGAGATATAGGTTTAAAAGTTTAGACAAATAATATCACATCTTAAACAAATGAAACGTAACTTAATTGTAAGCATTCTGATAAGAAGAGACTTAAAGCAGAATGCATATACCTGAGATGGCCCCGGTACATCTTCCACCACTGTGTCGTTACTGCACTGAGATCCATCATTGCCAATGTCTCTTGAAGATTGATGTTCGACATCAGCGTTGTGAGATTTTTGCTTGCTAGACTTTCTACTCTTGGAGAAAAATAAACTTGAAACTTTCCCCTTAAACGACAATGATTTAAGACTTTTTTCCTTTGTCAAATCTTTTGTTTCTTCTTTTTTGCTTTTCGAGAATTCTGGAACTTCATTAAACCTCAAGTCAGATGCTGTAGCAGATACTGGAACAGATTTTGATCGCAAAAGATTTTTAGGGCTGTCATCAGCATCTTGACCGTTATTTAAATCACTAGTGGAGCATGATGTAGATCCTTTGGACCTTTCTCTACTTTTTTGTTGTTCATCTGATTCTGCCAACTTCTTTGAGTCTGAAAGCGCAAGCATCTCGCCTAATGTACTAGAGCTTCTTCGTACGTGTCTTTGTTCTTGAACACTCCCATTTAACGCCATCATTGCCCATCTTTCCGAGAGACGCTTCTTAGCCTCCCTGCATACAGATGACTCCGGAGAATAAGATGCACGACTGAAGGAGGAAGAAGAATAGGGGCTGTCAAAACGGTTAATATAGTCCCATGAGTGTCGAGAGGTTGGTGACATGACTTCTGAATCACTGAGATTCCCTGCTGCATAATAAATTTCGGATTTACTGAATGAACTCTCGTCACCAATATAACCATTAGAAAAGACAGGAGAAAGAAGAGTCTCGTCTCTTCTATGGCCCCTCGGTGTTTCAAACATATCACACGTGCTCTCTTTTGGCACTTCTATTGATTCCGGTACCTCACTATCTTCTGGATCTGCATAAAATCCATCATCGTTTGATGTTCTTAATGATGAAGGAGGAGAACCAGCGACTTTCATCTGATGGGGATTTCCGGAGCTAGGTTTTAGAACAACAATACGAGTTGGCGGGGTCGGGTTACCATTAGGAGGCTGCACAACTCCAGAAGTGCTTTTGTCCCACGTGTTACAGTGACCCATTTGGCCATTTTCTTTAATCTGTTTTCCGTTTTTCTTTACTGATCCAGTTAACTTGTGAGTATCCACCAACTTTGAAGGTCTAAGAACTGTAATGCGTCTCGAATCGGGAGGTGGAGGTACAGACGGCAAATTGTGATGCTTAGAGAATAACGAATTCGGTTCTTGCAGAAACTTGAGGAACACGTCTTTCTTCGAACTTAAAACTTCCAACGCATCTTGAAACTGCTTGGACTGACGAAGCTTTTCGTCAGTGGATAAACGTTTTGCTTCCATAAACGTCTCACGAACAAGAGCCATATCTTTTTCATTCTTACTTTCTTTAAACCTCCCCTTTTGTGGTGAACCGCCATACGTTTTGCAAGACTGCTGCCATATCTCAAAAACATCTTTGCACTCTCCGTGCTCTGTGTCCAAGAAACCATGCTCTCTTTGTGTAAAGTCCAACGATCCCGAATGGCTTCTTGACCTTCCCGAATTGCTTCTGCACGAAGCTGAACTAAGTTGTTGCCTCTGTGGAAGATCCTCAAGACCCATTAACTTAGCAACCAAATTGGAAGAGGGACTTTGTCTCCGTCCCTCTTCTTTCGACATTTCATGGGCGATCAGCATTTTTATAGGTGTCCTGTTTGATCTCCTATTCAATGAACAATTTCTTAAATCAGGCACTATCTGCAATAACCAACAAAAAAAAAATCAAACATCACGTAAATGACAAGACTCGAGCCTTTAAACAATAGAGATGACAAAAAAACAACTCTTTTCACAAGCCTACTTTATCATTCATCGACTCATCAGCTACACGGCTCCTTGACACGTCCGATTGGCTTCTAGACACTGGTGAACCTGCTCCATGTAACATTTCGTCAAAAATCACAGTAATGATCCAACAAAAGGAGTCTAATGTACGGAAAAACGCATAAATGCGCGTAATTTACTACTAAAATCACCTTCATAGTGCGGCTTATCTGTAAGCAGCCTATTTCCACCTACACTCGCGTTCAAATCGAAAAGATTGACCATTCTTCCCAAACACCCCGGAATCGGTCTTTCCACCCTATTTCTGTCATTCTGATATCTACTCATTTCAACACCTGCTAACACAAATCTCATAAGTCATATTAATTCAAAAGCAAAAGAAGTCAAAATATATATTATAAACATAAAAATTGTAACCAACTACCATTACAGAAATGCAACATTATAAAGTATACTTGAACCATTAAGTGTTGCATTAAGGGTACACTTGATAAAAAAATTTGTCATGATACACGGTTGATATGCGCGGGTATTCATCTAGTATTGAAATAAACAAAATTACTGTATTTAATTAAAGGAGTAATTACAGGAAGATTTCTATAATTAAATGTCAATTTCCATTATATAAAATGAAACAAAGAAATCAAAAACATCACATTCAATCACGCCATTATTTAATCCTAATTTTCACCATCTCAGATTCACCAAACAACAATATTACAGTTACTAAAAAAAACACTAATCACTAAATAAAACAACCGATTTGCTAACAACAACCTATAGGTTTTGTTTAAGCTTGCCTTATTTAAAAACATTTCTAAATATGAAATCACTTGATATTAATACATACCTTATATTATAACCAGATTGAGTAAGTACCTAAAATAAGGAGATCAAGAGGTTAGTGTGAATCTGGTATTCCGGTGACGGTGATGTTGAGTGGTACGGTTTAGTGTTGAATATATATTACGCGTACTAGCATGTGGAGAGAGAAAAATAAATGAATACAGTATGAATGAAGAATGAAAGAGGAGAATAAAAACCAGATAATAATGAAGCTGGTATGAAACCGCTCAACAGATACTCTTTTATTGTACAGTATGCTTTTTTGTCCTTGTAAAATTTACTTCACCTTTCCTAAATTTTTATTCTCTTTTCTTTTCTTTTTGTTTTTACAAAATATTGTCTGGTAGTAGTAACTTAAAATGAAAATTTATTTGCACGCTTATTTTTTTTTAACGGCAATTTTAACTATATCATAATATTTGCCTCATAAATTTATCTCACATGTCTTAAGCAAGACTTAAACCCACAATCATTTTGTTTGTTGAGAATTTCTTATATAAAAAGAGCCTAGGAGGTATCATTTTTGACACAAACTTTTTAGTAATATGCATTAGTTAATCATGCTTTATTTACAATATATTTTAACTGTTTTGTATATTATTGTGTGTAAATCAAAAACTTGTGTCTTCATATTAACTCTCAATTCATTTTGTTTGTTGAGAATTTCTTATATAAAAAGAGCCTAGGAGGTATCATTTTTGACACAAACTTTTTAGTAATATGCATTAGTTAATCATGCTTTATTTACAATATATTTTAAGGGATAATGACAAAAATACCTATTTTTTCAAACCTACTTCACAAAATACCCCATTTTATACTCAAAAACCCAAAATACCCAAAAAATCCGCAACTTATTTGAGAAAAATCGCAAATTTTCGAGTTTTTTGCGAAATTAGAAAAAATATCGAAAATTTTCGATATTTTTAAGAAAAATCGCAAATTTGCGAAATTTTTGCGAAATTTCTTAAAAATATCGATATTTTTGCGAAATTTTCGATATTTTTGCGAAAATTCTTAAAAATATCGAAAATTTTCGATATTTCTATATTTTTAAGAAATATCAAAAATTTTCGATATTTTTAAGAAATATCGAAAATTTTCGATATTTTTAAGAAATATCGCAAATTTGCGATATTTCTTAAAAATCGCGCAAATTTGCGATATATTTTAAAAATATCGCAAAATTATGGATAAAACTTGCGAGATTTTTGTCAGTTTGCGAGATTTTGCTGATAAAACGTGTTTTATTGTTATTTTAGCTCCCTTCACTAAAAAACTCAAATTCTCACTAAAAAACTCAAGTTTTCCATGAATTCCGTCAAAGAAACCGTCAAAATACGTGTATGTAAAGGAGGTACATGGGAAAGAGTGGATGGTATGTTGAAGTATATGCCGTTAAATTGTGTAAAACGTACACTAATTTTACCATTGTTGTCATCATATTCATGTTTACTAGAAGCGGTATCCGAGAGGCTAGAAATCGATGCTAATAGTGGTTTTATGGTCATGACTGTGAAATGCCGACACAGGAATACGTTAGGAAAATAATTGAGGATGCTAGTGAGGATGATCATTTTACGCGTGGCCCATGGCTTAGCGCGGTTCAATATCTAGCTGTTGAAGGGAGTATTGCAATCGGTTGTTTTGGCGATTTGAAAACCTTTTTGAAGAATGGGAAACTTGAAAAGGTTGTAGTAGTAATAAAGTCTTGTACGCCGAATGCGTTGGGTGACCTAACAGTAACACTCAAAGATCCTTCGGGTATAATTTATGGTACAATTCATTACAAAGTCCTTAAAGAGGAGGGTTATCAAAAGGCTATTACCGTAGGAGCTGTTTTGATACTTCGTAATGTTTCAGTGTTTTCCCCTAAATTTGGTGGCCATTATCTTAACATTACATTGAAAAACATTGTTAAGGTTTTCCACAAGGATACAATCTTTAATTTATGAATGTTTACGTTTTTATTTCGTACGTGTACGTTTTTAATTATCTATGTAACGTTTTTAATTTATGAATAAAAGTTTAAGTTTTTAATTGTCCATTTAATCTGATTCAGTTCATAGTCGTTGTTGTCCAATATCATTTGACTCGATTTAGTGAGAATTGTGTTTTTTTAGTGAAGAGAGCTAAAATAACAATAAAACACGTTTTATCAGCAAAATCTAGCAAACTGACAAAAATCTCGCAAGTTTTATCCATAAATTTGCGAAATTTCTTAAAAATATCGAAAATTTGCGATATTTTAAGAAATATCGCAAATTTTTGATATTTCTTAAAAATATCGCAAATTTGCGATATTCTTTAAAAATATCGAAAATTTTCGATATTTTTAAGAAATTTCGCAAGTCTTGCGATTTTTCTTAAAAATATCTAAAATTCGATATTTTTCTCAAAACTCGCAAAAAATAGCAAATTTGCGATTTTTCTCAAAAAACTTGCGGATTTAGTGGGTATTTTGGGTTTTTGAGTATAAAATGGGGTATTTTGTGAAGTAGGTTTGAAATTTTGGGTAATTTTGTCATTATCCCATATTTTAACTGTTTTGTATATTATTGTGTGTAAATCAAAAACTTGTGTCTTCATATTAACTCTCAATTCATATACTCTCAACATAAGTTATTTAGACATCAATATTTCTTTCGTCTCAATTTATTGTTCATTTTATCTTTTTAATAATTCAAAAAAAACTATCCAGTGCCTAAAATAGTCATTGAACTTGTTTAAGTTTATCGTATTATCCTTAATCAAAATCGATACTTACAAGATTAAAAGAAATCTTTAAATAATTTTCATAAGGTAAAACTGTTTTTTTTTTTTTTTCTTTTATAAAAATCAAAGCAGTAATTAATGTATTTTTCTTAAATTGTGTATTCGCTTTCTTTCTTTTTTTTTAAGTAATTACTGCATAATTGCTAGAAACTAATATATGAAAGGTATTATAGTAATTTTATTATCCATAGAAACTCATTTAAAAATTCAAGTCATTTAAGTTTTTCAACAGTGTAAATCATACATTAGAAAATACATAAAATGTTACACCCTCCGTTATAAATAAGTGTCTTACTATTTATGTTTATCCCAAAAAAAAGTGTTCACATTTTATTTTTGGATAATAATTATGACTGATTTTTTTAATTTAGTCTTACAATTAAAACATGCATTAATTACTCATTCCTAATTTTTGTATTAACTATGAAGATAAAAATAACTTTTTATCAATCAAAACTAGCATTAATTATACATATCATAATTTGTCAATTTTTTATTTATGAACACTTTTTTAGACGGAGTGAGTAGTTAATTTTCTATTTTCGATACATATATCAAAAATCAAAAGTGTTATCCCTAAATCGGTTATTGCTCACAAGACACTCCCTAAACTCATATTCCATTCATCTATAAAATATATATCCAAACATGCCTTCCAAAAAAATGGTTCCACATATGTGTGTAAAGCTATCAATCATTAAAACACTTGTACATATAGTTTTGAAATAATAAAAGGCAGTTGGTATAAAATAATCTAATTGAAGGGACATTGATCATTAATTCATTATGAATGTATGTATAGGGAAAGTTTAGAAGAATATCTCCTCAATCATTTTTGAGTTCCTTTTGGTTGATCTTCTTTGTTTCTTTTTTATTTCCAAATGCTCTGCTTTAACATACTACGTATGAGATAATGGTGCAATTAACAGGAAGATTTTGGGTGTGTTTGGCTCAGAGCTTTTTGGAGCATTTAGGAGCGGTGAGCAGCGAGCGGTGAGCGTTGTGATTTTTAATGTTTGTTTGGCAAGTAGCAATTAGTTTTACCTATTTTTTCGGAAAGCGCATTTTCCAATGCTCTATAAAGTAGCATTTAGGAGCTTTGAGCATTTAAGAGCTGTTTTACACATTATAATTACAAATACAGCTACGTTACCAAACGTTTTTATAAAAAAAAATACAGCTACTACTCACAGCCACAGCTCACTGCTACTGCTATTTTTACCAAACACACCCAAATACTCAATCATTAACCTTCGCAATGATTAACATTTCTTCAACTTGGGGTTTATATATATATATATATATATATATATATATATATATATATAAGAGATAATGGTGCAATTAAAAGGAACATACAAATATACGGAGTATTATTTAATTTTATTTCTTAATGTGAAGCTCACATTATATTAGGGGTGAGCATGGTGCGGGTTTTGGTAAAACCGAACTACATCCGCAATTGCGGTTTTTAAAAAACAAGAATCCACAACCGTGCGGTTTTGCGGGTTTGCGGGTTCGCGGTTTTGAAGTTTTTGCGGTTTGGTTTTGCGAGTTTTGCGGTTTTTAAAGTTTTTTTTTAAATTATATTTTTTGGTATATATTTATTATAGAATAAATATATCATAAGGTTACATAATTAGTAGAAACATATATATACAAAATGTTATGTACTAGTATGAAACTCTACTATAATAAAAGTCAAATGAGATGAGAAATTTTTAAAATTTCAATGATAAATTGATAGAAAGTATATAATAACTAACCAATAAAATACGTTTGAAATAACTAATTATCAAAATATAAACAAAAGTATTTAATCATACAAAAATTATGAAATTTAGTTGGTTTATTTAAAAATAAAAATATATTTGAATATAACTTTGCGGTAAGGTGCGGTTATTGCGGTGCGGATTTTCGATAGAAACCGAAACCGCACCCCAAAATGCGGTTTTTTTTTTTTTTCAAGAACCGCACCGCAATTTTTGTTGCGGTTTCGATTTTTGCGGTGTGGGTTTTGCGGTTTTATGCGTGCGATGCGATTTCTGCTCACCCCTACATTATATATACCTGTTTGGTTGTTTCTATCCTAGATTGTATTCACAAACTTTTTCTTATGGACTTTATATATCTCGTAACATCAAATCCATGATCCATCACCATCGTTACTATAGTTATGATGGACATTCCTGTAGTAGCTTTTCATATTGCAACCATACTAATCAACTATAGCTAAAACACAAACAGATTACCATCTTTTATGTTCTAATTATTCTAAAATGACGAGTCTCTCGCTAAGGTGTACACGTTTAACTGAGTTAAAACAATAATACTTTACTTAAGACTAGAAGGGTATATGCGCATTGCGGCCTGTAAAATGGTTGGTTGTGATTGTTCATGGAAAAAGTAAAAATACATAAATTAACTTAACACATTAAAACTCTATAAATGTGTAGTGTGTCCTGAAATTTGGAAAGTTGGAAATGACAAACAAAAAACGCTCCGTACTTATTTCTTTCTCTCCTTCATAAAGAAATTACCCTTTTTTTTATGGATAGTGACGTGTAAAGACCATTTTGGTAAAGCTATGTTTTTTAGTTCATTCTTGTAAACTCAGTAAGTATTTAGTCCAGTTTGGTAATTACCTTTTATAAAAAACTATATGTACGATTACGAATACATGATTATTAAGTAATGTACTTCAATAATTTAGTATGAATAGAAATAGTAACTAAATTGGCTGACTAGTAGTATACGATAGCAATAGATCATGAAACACAAGTCAAAAGAACAAAATGAATTGGGTCCCC
This sequence comes from Chrysanthemum makinoi, assembly GCA_910596185.1. Classification (NCBI taxonomy): domain Eukaryota; kingdom Viridiplantae; phylum Streptophyta; class Magnoliopsida; order Asterales; family Asteraceae; genus Chrysanthemum; species Chrysanthemum makinoi. The sequence goes on along the minus strand of OU343223.1, from coordinate 99,727,750 downwards.
TTAAATAAACCCGTATTTTTCACCAAATAAACCTCATAAATATATTAATCATTAAATTTGTTACTTTTATAGTTAAATATGCACCAATGATGATATAATCATTAAAATACTTTGACTAATTATTTAAAACACCTTAATTATTATAATTATTATTTATATTTAACTTTGCTTATTTTTTCTTATCCAAATATATAGATAAAAATAAATTTCGAGCTAAAAGTACAATGAAAACTAGTAACCCGAAATATATGATATAACACTAATACTACGTATCATATATGATATACCACTAATATCACATGTGATATTCAAATTAGTGTTTAATCATATATGATTTTTTAATGCAAATTTCAGTAACGTAAAAAAACGAAAAACTTTAAAAAAAAACGTGAAAATACGAAGAAAAATGGATGATAAAGATTAACGATTAACCATTTGAAAGTTATTAATATTTGAAAAAAGAGGATGAAAGTGGGTTTTTTAAATTGTTGGGATTAATCTCATCTATTAGATCAAATAAAAATGGATGATAAAGATTGATTATTTGGTATGTAAATAATCTTTTGTCCTCAAATCATCTTAAATCTAATAAATAAACCAATAAGATTTTTAAGCCTATATTTAGGTCTGTTCAATTAGGCTTAATTATCATTTCTCCTAAGTTTAATGTATCATTTATATTTCCAATACATTGACTTTAATTTGATATAGGTTCAAATAGTGGAATTAGTGTAAGAATAACCCAATGAATTATATAAGAAAAAAGAACAAAATAAATAGAGAAAATTTCCAGAATTAGACAATAAATACTGTATGTTGTTGTGCAAATCGAAATAAATACTGTATGTTATTGTGCAAATCGATATGTTTCATTAAATGCGTAGGTAAAATGGTCCAACAAAGCATGGTCATATTTAATCTTGTGAAGTTAGGGAGGAGGGAGTGGAACCCGAATACCCTAATACCCTGGGGGTGCCACATCACCTCTATCCAATAAAAACCTTCCAACTCAAAACTACTCCAATAATACCCTAACACTACCCTACGTGGATGGAGTGGTACCCTAATACCCGATTTTTATTTATTTTTTTTTTTTTTTGGTATTTTGTACCTACACTTCATGTGGTACCCTTCTTCTTCCTTGGTACCCTTCTTCTTCCTTTAGCTTCGTTCCTGTACCTGCAAAAACAAAAAAAAAGAAGACAAAACATACTAAGAAATACAAACACAACACACAAGAACCACGGGTAGCCAAGCGAGTTCCGAACTCGATTTACATACTCGCCCCCCTACCCGAGCTACACGGAATGGTGTAGCCGTTCGGTTTCGTGAACTCGCCCCCCCAACCCGACTCCACTCCGTCCTACCTTAGAGAGCAAGGTATGCGACAAGGGGCAGTTTATTTTATAGGGCTTTTTAATCATTGCATGTAACGGAGGATTGTATTATGTGCGTCGTGATGTTGTATTATATATTTTGCGGTTTGTACAGTTGACTCATAGGGAGTCCTATAGTATATCCCATGCGAAAACAAATACAGTAACATGTTATTCATCTGTAACTTCAATGTCACTTCATACCTTCTCAATACATCAATAATTAAAATATTTTTTCTAACAAAATAACGACGTAATACATTTTGTAGGTCTCACAAAATACTTCACTAAAAAAAAAAAAAAAAAAAAAAAAAAACGACTGGCACCAGCCATTGTACCCACTAAATGCACTAATAGTTAACGAATTACATGAACCACGGTGCACTACAACATGTTATTCGTGTGTTATTGGGTCAATGGCGGACGAATGCCATGCCCACACCAAGCTCTCTTAAAGGGTTGTTGTGCAAATTTGAAGTTATACGGTACAATAAGAAGCACTGAGTATGTGTAAAAATGTGGAAAATATCTACCGATGAATTTTGTGAAATTTAATCAATGTTACACAATAATTAGAAATCTAATGTCTTCTTGAGACACAATACCTCAAGTTATTAAAAGGTTTGTGTCTCAATGATATCGCATGTTGTATGAAAAACTATTCAATTAAATAGTTGTGGGTTCAAATCTACATGCAAAATAGTTTGTGATATATATTATGTGAGATAAATAATTGACCAAAAAAAAAGTTATTAAGAATTCATCAACTATATCTAACCTATAAAAAAAAGTATTTTAAAGCTTTTCTATATACTCCTTTCGTCTCAAAATAAGTGTCAGGTTTGACTTTTTGGAAATTTGTTCAACTTTGATCTTAAATATATTTATTTGTGTATATAATACTTAATGAAAATTATACTAATGAAAATATATTTGAAACCAATCCATTCTATATTTTGAATCAAATATTATATAGTACAAATAAAAATATTTACGATCAAAATTGAACAATAAAGACTCTAAAAAGTTAAGCTTCACACTTATTTTAAGACAAAAATAGTACTTTATATTCAAATATTTTATTTGAAGCGAGTGAACTAAATTTAAGTCTCTGCTTTAGGCTAGCCCCAATGAGGGGATTCAATCCCCCTCTTTTTTCCTGCCACGTCAGCTTTCTCTCTCCGGCGACCTTCAGGCGATTAGGTGCCCAGTAAGGGCGACCAAGTTCAATTTTTTTTTTTTTTTTTTTTTTTTTTTTTTTTAAAACATTTTTAACACAAAATAAAATTTCATTAATAATTAAAACGTTACATAATAATTCAAATAAAATTAAACCATTACGAAACTTATTAAACATTACAACACTTATTCAAAATCTAGGTTGTGACGTGCCTTGATCGCCTCTTGAGTTTTGCATTGTTTGGCGTTCTATTGCGGGCAAAGATGGGTCGATTGGCGTGCAATAGAACATGAGATCTGCATCATATTTCTTTTGAGCCTCTAATTCAACTTTTCGTTCTTCTAGTGCCAATTTTTTGTCTTCCTTTGCTTCTCTTTGTTGTTGTAGCTCCAACTCGATTTGCCGTTGTTCTAGCTCTTTCTTCTTCAAACCATAGTGCAGGTCAGCCAGCTCCTTCTTCTGCCCGAATGCCACGGACTTGATCTTGCCCCACTTCTCGGCAACACCTTCCATAATCCTATCTTTCGAAGACTCCGAAGATTTCTTTTTATTCTTCTTTGCGGCATCACGACCAGTTGGTCTATTAGGCACACTGAAGGCACATCCAGTGCACATCGAGTCGGTTGAAGTCCTTGCTTTTTTGCGACCCTCATCTTGGCTTTAAAAAACCGGCATCTCATTATCCTTCCAAGCAGAATGGTCCCTCAAAATCTTCCAACAATGCTCCAAAACAAACGGATGACCACACAATACTTGGTATTCATCACACGCTCGTGTATAAACGGTGAGGTCATTCTCACCACTTCCGTAATTCCTGACAGCATTGTTGTAAATGGCACAAAATTGACCAACTCTAGGACGAACCCTATTTTTCCACTTTGTAACGATAGAGTTGTACGTTCTTTCTGCACCAACCTCCTTCTCAAAGTAAGCAATGACTTTCTGCCAAAATCCTCTAGCATTTTGGTTGTTTCTGGTTATACTATTCTCGGATACATCACACCAAGCGTTGCACAAGGCGATCTCATCTTCTTTGGTCCAAGGCAACGAATCATTCTTGCCTTCTTCTCGACGCCTTCTTCTTCGCCTTTGTAGCTCGTTTCTTTGGTTTGACCGGTGACGTCTCTTCTCGACATTCTTCTTCTTCTACGTCATCAAGGTTGACCGAATCGTGATACGATCCATGAGCCGAACGGTGGTACCGAACCGTGATACTCTTGAGCCGGATAACCCGATCCGGTTCCAGCATAAAAATTAGGATTGTTGTACAATTGGTCATCAAAATCAAAACCCTCAAGATTGATACGGTTAACCGGAGAATATTGTTGATAATTTGAATATGAAGACGTTGATGAATCCATTGTTGGACGGTACACAGATTCGTGTGACCCATACATAGATGGTTGCTTCGACGGGAGTAGCTTTGTTGTTGTTGTTGGTAGTGGATGTTTTGTTGCGGTGGAACAAATGGACGATTCATACTAAATGGATTGTTAGGGTGTTGTTGTGGAGCTTGTTGGGATGGATATTCGAAACCAGGGGGTTGGAAATTGATTATTGGTGAGACACCGGTTAACCGGAAATTCGGATCCGGTGTTAAAATATGCGGGACGTTTTGTGACAAACGGGATTTTCGGACTTTGGTTGGTGGTGTTTTCTTAGACATTTTTGATAAAGAGGATTGTGAGATTTTTGATAGAGATGATTGTGAGATTTTTGAGTTTTAGTGTGTAAAATGTTGTGAGATTTGTGATGAGATTTTAGTTGTATTTATAGGGTAATTTTTTTTTTTTTTTTTTTTTTTTTTTTTTTGGATTGCAACGTACACAAGATAAGCTTTGGAATTGTCGATCGGCTACACGATCTAATTGGTAAAAAGGGAGGCGATCGATTGGGTTTGGCAGTGAGGCGATCGACACCTTACTCGATCGAGCACATGGACGATCGACAGCGATTCGCTATCATTGGGGGTAGCCTTAGAGCAAATCATTAGTAAAAAAGACTATGTTCTCTAATAAAAAAACTATTGGTTAAGCAATTTAGAGAAGAAAAAAATTTATTTGTTTATCTTGCATTAGGATCTTGTAATAAAAGTTTGGGTTTCTTCTTTTTGTTGTAATGGTGAAAATATATTAGAATCAAGATTTGTACAAACAATATGAAAAAGATTATGAACGTGCCCATAGCTTACAAAACTGCAAGAAAAACAAAAGACGATGCATATCAATGCAGAGATATTATAGACGGGATACACTATTGCTACGGGGCTACCCTAGCCCTGCCACTTTGTCCCAAGGGAATATTCTCTTTGTCCCCCGTTTTTTCCAGTACAACACAGTTTTTTGTTAATTTATGTTCCGTATTTCTGACAGTTTTAAGCGTTTTGCTTATTAAACTTTATATTTACAGTTCCGCATTTTCAGGTTTATAGCTTTTTGATATAAACAAAATTATAAAAATAAAAAAAAAAACAAAAAACATAAGGGGGTATATATAAAAGGGGGCAGTTATTCATACGGTGGCTATGTTTTTATTCATACGGTGCCTACTTTTTTTTTTTTTTTTTTTTTTATTATTATTTTTTTTATTTTTATAATTTTGTTTATATCAAAAAGCTATAAACCTGAAAATGCGGAACTGTAAATATAAAGTTTAATAAGCAAAACGCTTAAAACTGTCAGAAATACAGAATAGAAACTGACAAAAAACTGTGTTGTACTGGAAAAAGCAGGGGACAAAAGAAATATTTCCTTGGGGACAAAGTGGCAGGGCTAGGGTAGCCCCCGTAGCAATAGTGTATCCCCATTATAGACCGGTACAAACACCAAGCAGTCATCATTTACTTTTATACATCAGGACCCTATCATCATGTTTACATTTCTTTGACAAAACAAGGCATCATCATGCAAGATATAACAGCCCTAACATCACCTTAGATTAGACACTTCTACTAGACTACATTTCCTGTACATTATTACTAAAACTCATCATACTAGCGACACCCTCCACATGTATAGTGAAGAAATAACAATACAACATGCCTCATCTAATAAATAGATCACTGAGAGAATCACAACTTTTTCCTCTTATTCATAGTGTATATCTAGGACCAAGTAGGTTCATCTTTCACTCCTCATTATTAACATACACTGTCACACAAATCTCACTTACCCAACTCAGATGGGAACCTACTTTATGGAGCCCTTATAACCGAGTTTTTTGTTTAACCATGGTATTTTCTAAATTTATTTAACAAAACGAGTACTTTTAAATTTATTTAAGATAATATGGTATTTTTGAATGTTTCACTGTTCATCTTATCACGGCCGCAATGACAAGATGACGGCAGTCTAAATGGTTCAACTTGTTGGTTAACAACTAAATAGGCCTAAAATAACAATGTAAAGAAATATACTATAAGAATATAATAGAGCGACGTGTTTGGGGGTTCAAGTCGCATGGTGGACAAAGGTTTATAATGATACATGGTGAAATGTTTTATCCCATATTCAAATGATTTATTTTGGAATCCTGTTTCTAAATTTCATCGCTACACACTCTTTCTTAAAGTTTTAGATATATGTATGAATGTATGATTGAAGCTATGTGATAGTAAATTGTAGTCACGGCAGCTGCTCTGTTATTTATGTGGTCTCATGTCCTGGCCTAGATTAATTTTTTATTCAGATATTATCTTCGGTTGTTTATACTTTAGGCCTCACTTTGTTTCAAGTTCCATTTTCTATGGTTGTTTGATTAAGATTAGTCGAGTGTAGGGGTGTGCACGGTCTGAAAACCGGACCAGACCGGCTAAGACCGGACCGGACCGACACCCGAGTTCGGCAAAAATCCTAGACCGAGACCGGACCGAATGTGGTCGGTCCGGTCTCGGTCCGTGTCGATCCGGTCGGTCCTTCGGTCGGTCCGGTCCAACAAGGCCAAATTCGTCGGTTTTGGTCCGGACCGGACCGGACCGAGGACCGAACTAGCCCAAAAGCCGAGACCGCGGACCGACGAATGGTCGGTCCGGTCTCGGTCCGTGTCGGTCCGGTCGGTCCTTCGGTCGGTCCGGTCCATTTGGGTCAAATGCTCACCCCTAGTCGAGTGTATGACGTTAATCAATTAATCACCGACATTTACAAAAATCAGGAACTATTGCTTGAGATTTGCTTATATTCTTACAATATATTTCTTTACATTGTCATTTCAGGCCTATTTAGTTAGTAACCAACAAGACGTTAAACCATCTAGACTACCATCATCTTTGTTATTGCGTTCGTGGCGGGATGGACAATGAAACATTGAAAAATACCATGTTAATTTAAATAAATTTGAAAGTACTTATTTTGTTAAATAAAATTTAAAAATACTATGGTCAAACAAAAAACTCCCTTGTAACCTATTACTGAGACATAATCAGACAAACTCACGGTTACCTAACAAGAGCCTACTGAGAAATTTAAATGATTAAGCATAGAATAAGATATAAGAGACTAAGGTACAAGGCATTCATCGGAAATGAACTTATGTTCCTCAAAATTCAAAAGCTATATAAAAAATGAGGATATATGACTAAATGTCTAAATCCTTTAAGTGTTTAGCAGACTATCTTGAACCTCAACTCTGCATTCTCTAAGACCGGATATGACCAAATAAGAGTATCATAGGCAGGCAAAAGTTCAATATAGATCCAAAATTTACCATAGATCCAATGAACCAATAATAGCCATTCATTTTTTTATTATGATAAACTTTCACCCTTTTTAAAAAAATTAAATATCTCATAAACCGTTAATCGTTACGCGATAAAAATTATACCATCGCGACGAGAATTAAATTATCTTTCTATAGATATACACTACTATATATTTTTAACAACTTTTTTTTTTCAAAATTTCGGTTAACAAAAATCATATATGATTTGTGAAAATCATATATGATTCGATTTTACGAATCACATATGATTTTTGAGAATCATATATGATTGTAAAAATCATATATGATTCGTAAAAATCGAATCATACATGAATTTTTAAAATCATATATGATTTGTAAAAATCATATATGATTTTTTCGGACGGAATTTTTGAAAAAAAAATTTTGTCGAAAATATATAAAAGTGCATATCTATAGAAAGATAATTTAATTCTCGTCACGATGATATTTATATTTTGAAGATTTACCGTTTGTAAGATATGTTGTTTTAAAAAAATGTGAAAAATGATTTTGTATTAATTTAGATAAAAAATTGAGGGTTATGATTGGTTCATTTGTTCTATGACAAATATGAGTTCTATATTGATCTCAACTCATCATAGGCATTCAACAAACAATGATACCAAGAATGAGTTGAGATCCATGTAGAACTCATATTTGTCATAGAAGCAATGAACCAATCATAGTCATTCATTTTTTATTTAAATTAATAAAAATCATTTTCACCTTTTTTAAAACAACATATCTTGCAAACCAAATCTTCAAGTTACAAAAAATACATCATCTTGACGAGAATTAAATTATCTTTCTATAGATATGCATTGTTATATACTTTCGACGAATTTTTTTTTTTTATTTAAAAATCACATGTGATTTGTAAAAATCAAATCACATGTGATTTTTACAAATCACATGTGATTTTTCTGGACGAAATTTAAAAAAAAAAATTCATCGAAAGTATATAACAATGCATATTTATAGAAAGATAATTTAATTCCCGTCGAGATGGTATGATTTTTTTGACGTAACGATTAACGGTTTATGAGATATTTAATTTTAAAAAAAATGGTTAATATATTTTAATAAAAGAAATGAGTGGCTATGATCAAGGTTGTAAAAATCGCTAGGCGCTAGTGAGGCGGTTGGGTAGGGCCTAGCGATTAATCGGTTAGGCGGGGATTAATTGGGGATTAATCGGATTGAATTTTTATGCACAAAAATGTAATTTTAGATATTATATTATTTTATATGTATGGTATAAGCGTATTGCATCAAAGTTCAAATATTTCAAGTGTTCAAATATAGACATAATACATAATTCTTCAAATTCAAAGTCAAACATAAATACTACTCGGTTTGTTGACCATTTTTAAGCGACATTTGACAGATTTTTAAGCGATTTTGTTAACCAAATTTTAAGTGCTTTTGTCCAATTAATCCGTTTGTTGACCGATTTTTAAGCAATCTTTGACCAAACCGATTAAATAGGCCGATTATGATAAATCAAGGCGCTTAGTTAGCGATCAACGATTATACGGGGATTAATCGGCCGCCTGGGCCGATTTTTACAACAGAGGCTATGATTGGTTGATTGGTTCTATGACAAATATGAGTTCTATATTGAACTTTTCTCGACCAAGAATAAAGTCAAAATTTTGGGTTTCATGCTTGCTTAAAAGTTGTTTTTTTTAATTGTAGATTGTTAGACTTTAGTTACATAATAAGTACTGTAATTTATTTAAGACTTACAATATATAAGGTAGGATCAAGTGAGAAATATAATTAAAATGATAAGAATAAGAAAAAATAACGACCACAAATATTAGATTCATTTTCCTATTATTTCTTTTTTCTTATTTAAAATAAGTGGCTACAATTTTTTCTCACTTTTCACATTTAAATAATTAATCTCACTAGATTCATACTCTTACAAGTATTATGTTGATCATAATGATGTATATGACCACTAGTGGTGACCACTACACAACTTTCATGCCACACGTAGTAAAAAAAAAAAAAAAACTCATTTTGGTGGTGCAGACCACCAAACGTGTTTCACAATTTTATTTTTTTCATTTTTTTATGTTTGTTTTAAAGTGAGTTATCTTGTTTGTTTGATTTGATGGTTAACAATAAAACTCTTTAGTGATTGATTTGGTGCAGATAGTAAATATTGAGATGAAGATAGTAGATATGGTGACCATTTATTACTGAAGTGATACGATTTTAAATATATAATTTTTATGTCTTAAATAAAATGTTCATTTTCGATTTTAATTTTTTTTAATGGATAAGTATAAGATATATATTTTTTAAAATTGTTAATTAAATATTTAATTTGTGACAGAAAAGTTTTTTTTTTTTTGAAGTGATTTGTACACTCACATGATTGATTGGTACACTCAAATTATGAGTGTTTTGACATTTATACCCTTACAGGGTGAAAATAAGTAAAAGTGATATGAGGGTATAAATATCAACACACTTATAATTTGAGTGTATCAATCAATTTTATAAGTGTACAAATCACTTACTTTTTTTTTTTTAAACTACTCCAATGGTAGTAATTTTTGGTTTTTGTATTTTGTGATGTTTGCTAGGAAGTAGGAAGGATGTGGGGTATTCGTCGTTTTGTAGCTGGCAAAAAGTAAAGATGAAAGAGTTGAAAAGAGTGAAATGAACAGAACCATTTGAACACAGTGACGTTGACTTACTATAGGATCTCTTGCCCCATTTTTCTATCCCAGGGGCCCACACCATCCAACAACCCATCTCATTTTTCTTTCTTTTTGCTTTTTCTTTATATTTTTTTATAATCTTTTTTTGGAGCAACGGTCTTATGTTCTTGACTAGATCACTAAAATGTGGTGCAACTTTCTACTTATTTGACAAATCAAAGTGACGGGATAAAGTTAATTAGATGTTTATACAAGAAAACTTAGATAAAGCAATAATAGTGAAAGTAGGATTTTAAGCTAATGGGACGTATTTAGCGTGAAAATTATAATGATAATTATTTCAATTTCAAAAATGATTTGTGTTGATACAAAAGTTGGGCGTTCCTTGTTTGGGGCTCCGACTCTCGTACCAATTGATGATTGCTGCTTGAGACCTGCGCACTAAGAAGACAGAAAGCACCGTTAGACTTATCGTGGGATTGTCTCCCACGATTATCCTCCGGCGTGAGAGTAAGTAACCAGTTTTAGGGTTAAAGGAGAATTAGGGTTTGAGATCGTACCTTTAACAAGGGATAGGATTCCCTTTATATACACACGGAATCCTTGTTGGTTCCGTGTTCCCAACCTTCTACGTATCTCGCCTAAGTCGGTTGGCAAACTATTATCTCCATAATTAGGAGATATCCGATATCGTTATTCCATAAATAACATTGGGTTTGGGCCTTCGTGGGCTCAAACACTTATAGGCTTAGCCCAGTTCGTGCTGGGCTTGTTAGTATCGGACTTTAGTCGGATTCGTGACCCGAATGTAGACTATACGTCATCATGTCCCCCCAGTCTAGTATGCGCAGTGAATGAATGCGGATGCTAGACTAATACCGCAATCAATGAAAACTGCGAAGCGTAGCAAAGAAGCCAAAAAATGTTCCCACCTTGAAGGATATACATTGTATCTAGACATAGTAATTAAAAATGGACGCCTCGTAAATCGGGGGAAAGTAACTGCAACAACGTCACGTCAAGTGATCTGATCCACATGTTGGTGATAGTGGGATCCACGTGTCGCTCATCGCGTGGATGAGAAAACATATATAACCATCCGCCTCATTTTACTGTGTTTTTCACAGTGAAAAACCTAATCCGCCATTGTTAACAAAACCTTCAAGTTGCAACCTAGAAAACCACTTATTCGTAAGGTAACTGCGCGTACGCTTATAAAAAACAACACCATGGTCAAAGTATTATCTGATTTCACATCGACATAGCCGAGGACGAACTATTAGAGTTCGCGTCGATTATTACATTCCGTCGCCGCTGCATCCTAAGTTCGGGCGCGGAGCGACAATTGCCGACTTCGAGGGGAAAATAGGTATACACGCGTTTTTTCGAGTACGCGAATCAACGTGTGCCAATATCTTTATTCCTGAGCGATGTGTTAAATTATTACCGGCTGCATATATCACAGCTGCACTGCATAGGTGCAGCCAAAATCACCAACTTCGAGGTTAATTGCCGATTATTGGCTATTAACCCGACCATTCACCTGTTCCGCGCGTTTTACCACACCATGTGGTCGCACTGGTGGGTATCATTTGCAAAGCGCGCTGGGCGCCGCCAGTGTTACAGAAAAGTATACTCGCTCAGGAACTGGAGAGAAGCGTTCTTCTGGGTAGATGACGTGTGTTTCCCGTCACGCTTCGATTTCTATACCCAGAGTTCGCTGCCGAAGGACGAGCGCCCCCTCCCTGGATCATACAACGTGGAGGATGCGGATACGATAAATACCAACCGCATCCCCATCAATTCCTATCCTGAGGAATTTTTTGTGCACATGGGCATCAGCCGCAACTATTTTGGCAGACCTGATGAGGTTCCAATCTTTTTGGGCGCGGATGACCAGGGTGGGTGCTCGTTCCTCGCATTCCTTTGTCTTTACTAATGTAAGCTTTTCGTCCTTCATTGTTTTTTAAAATAACTTGTGTATTGTTGTCTTCTGTGGCGAATAGATGGATCTATTCCGAGTCCTGCAGCTAGCGAAGCCTGTTCAGGTTAATGTAGCGACGCGGCCATTGAAGGAAGGAGAAGAGCCCATACTGGATGCTACCGCAGGGCGTACCCTGGAAATGAATCTAGGAGAAACAGGGGACAGCTCCTCTGTCGCACTGGAAGCGACGCTGCCAAAGCCCCAGAGTGCCATCTCCATTAGCGCAGCCATCACCCGTAGCAGTGGCGCAGCATATGGAAGAAGAGGAAGAAGAGGAGGAAGAATCCGGGTTGAAACGCAAAAGATCGCTCAGAGAGGATGGCGCGAGCTCATCGAGGAAAAAGCGCCCTGTGATTCTAACTGTGGAATCATCCTCCAGCGATGTTGCATCACCTCCCCCCTGTAACACCCCCAAAAATGACTCAGCGGAAGCATACAAGTATTGGGGTGCTACTAAATTGGTATCACAACATAAGCATAGAACAACGGATTTTCATAAATAAACTTTTATTCATTTGTTAAAAACAATGTTTAAATTTTTGGATTTGGTGCGGAGAATGGCCCATTATAAAAAGGTGGTCCCAATACATAAATCAGAGTCTTCTATGACCATGTCATGCCTTTGCCTTGCACCTCCAAAGATAAGCTATCACCTCAAAACTTGAAGATACATGCTAAAAGGGGTCAGCTTACGCTGGTGAGTTCATAGATTTAGTTAAAAGGGATTTCAGTACACTGTTTCATATTTGGTTTTTGATGATCATTACGTCTTGCATAATGTCAGTGAGTGACTTGTGATTAAGGAATGCCAGTGAGTGACTTGTGATTAAAGAATGTCAGTGAGTAACTTGTGATTAAAGAATGTCAATGACTGACTTGTGATTAAAGAATGTCAGTGAGTTACTTGTGATTAAAGAATGCCGGTGAGTGGCTTGTGATAATGGTATGCCAGTGAGTGGCTTGTGTTTAAAGAATGCCGGTGAGTGGCTTGTGATTATGGTATGCCAGTGAGTGGCTTGTGTTTAAAGAATGCCGGTGAGTGGCTTGTGATTATGGTATGCCAGTGAGTGGCTTATGTTTAAGGGATAGTGTGACGCCAATGTGTAGCTTTAGTGTAACGCCAATGTGTGACTTATTGAAATGTTAAATGTTTATCATTTTCTCACTTGACATAAGGCTATTATAACTATCCTAAGTACTGCAAAAATCACCTCTGAGTCGGACATAGGTGATCAGGCCATGTCCCACTGTCCCTGGTTGAATATAGGTGATCAGTCTATACTCACCCGAGGTTCAATGAATTTTGAAATACTTAGCTTAGTTACGCTAGTAATATGTCACGATACTTTTAAAGGTTGTCTTGTAGGATTAGGATAATTATTCTATTTGTGTGAGTGAAATGTGTAGTGTTGTGATACTTAAGTATACGTATAGGGAAAATAATTTTAACCTACAATGAAATTAGGTGAGCAGTGATCAAACATGTATCTTATCAAGTATGATCTCAGCAGGATCATAAGTGAGGCATCAGCTCGGCAGGCAGGCATGTGTCGGTCATAGGGTTTAGTTTTTGTAAAAGTGGTTATAGTCTAGGTTTTAAAAATACCCAGTTCTCTATAACATAGGCTCTGATGCCAATCTGTAACACCCCCAAAAATGACTCAGCGGAAGCAGACAAGTATTGGGGTGCTACTAAATTGGTATCACAACATAAGCATAGAACAACGGATTTTTATAAATAAACTTTTATTCATTTGTTAAAAACAATGTTTACATTTTTGGATTTGGCGCGGAGAATGGCCCATTATAAAAAGGTGGTCCCAATACATAAATCAGAGTCTTCTATGACCATGCCATGCCTTTGCCTTGCGCCTCCAAAGATAAGCTATCACCTCAAAACCTGAAGATAAATGCTAAAAGGGGTCAGCTTACGCTGGTGAGTTCATAGATTTAGTTAAAAGGGATTTCAGTACACTGTTTCATATTTGGTTTTTGATGATCATTACGTCTTGCATAATGTCATAAAGTTTATGATTTCAATTCATAAAAGGATTACATAATAGAGATTTCATTAGTGGACCATAAGTAGGGTATATGTACATTACAACGAATATAATGTCATATATTGAATCTATTACGCTAGCACTAAGTTCATGCAACCGAAGCTACGACAGTTTATGTATGCACAAGGAAGTCATACAAATAAGGAGCCCATGGCGAGTGTTTATCCCAATACACTCGGTCCCGACATGCTATATGCTTCGCCTTGACCCAAGCGGGGTCAACCGAGCAGAGGAGTCACCCTCAATAGATCTATTTATAACATTCGCGCTTCCCAGCAGGAATTGACGGTTCATGAAGAGGGCAATTTGGGATCTAAAGACTTAGTCTAAGCTGCGTAATATTCTAGGTCAAAGGTTTTGGTGTGGTCCTTAAAGCATCTAGCTATGATGTATCTTAAAACACATCAATCAAAGGTCATAGTATGCATATAATGCAGAATTTTAGTAATTAAATCATGTAAGTAAAAATGAGCATGTATCTTCCCCCAAAACAGTTATAAAACAAGTAAAAGTAGAGGCTATGAAACTCACCTTGGTATGCAGAAATGTAAGACATCACAACTAATATCAAGTAATAAATGTGAACGGCTCCGACACGCAACCTAGATAAGTATGGTGTGATTTTTAGTCTAAGTCTTGTATTCAAAAACAACATTTGTAAGTTTACATGTATTTATGTTTTTAAAATGCTTGAAGTTCAAAAGCAAAAGTTTCCACATATTTGGATCTTTAAAATGCTTGGAGTTAAAAACAAATATTTTAAATATTTGTTTATATCATTTTATGTGAAGTTTCATGAATTATTTTGATTGTCGATAATGATTGAAAAGTGTAGTTGCGAAAATAATTTGCACGTCTTTGCTCTTGAAAAAGATGGAGGAATATTGTATACGAAACTTTCGTATAAGAGTTGACTCGTATAGTGACTCAAGTATTCTCACGCCAAATAAGGAATAGATGATCGACACAGTCGAGAAAAGTACTGGCGCGTACTCGAGTCGAGAAGGAATGACAAAAGAAGTCAAGGATATAGCGACAAAGACAAACGTCGATCGAGAAAGTCAATTAGTACGTTTCGGTGTTTTCCCCATGTTCCCAAATAATTTGATAAAACACACATGTTTTATGGATAAAGGTAAGTTTGGATTAATAATTCAAACTTCAAGAGTTGTACAGTATTTCAGTATATTGTCCATCATTTGATGAATTTAAAATAAAAAAGTTATTGAGAATTAAGTTTAAATGTAGAAATTTTACAAAATTTCGTCATAACCCCTTCATTTATAAAACGTTCCCAAGTCATTTCGACTTATTAAAACTCATGTTGCAGAACAATATTTCTCGACAAGTTTATAATTGACAAGTAGTTATTAGTTGAATAAGTGTTTATTGCATATTTTAGGTTTGTTACGAGTCTAATATATTAAATTCTTTACGAGTCTAATATATTGTATCGTCTCAAATCCAAAATGTCCAATAAATGCTCATACAACTACAAACGTTTGTCCAAAATAATCCAAAACCGATTTTAATAATTTTCGTCCAATAACGTCCAAATCCAATGATCAAATCCAAGCATAGACTTTAATAAGTATTTCCAAGTCCAAAATATTTAATCCGTTAAGTATTTGTTTTGTCCAATAATCCAAATAAAAATCATAACCCATATCAATCCCGAGTAATGATCTAATAAGTATCTGAAACGTCATCGACTAAAAACGAGAATAGCGAGTTAGGTTATTAAATGTTAAATGAAATGATTAACGTCAAGATAAACATAAATAATCCAACACTCAAGTTTTAGTTTCCGAAATATCAATACTAACGTATACGACCAAGAAATTCCTCATCTAGATCCTAGAATCAAGACAAAGCCAAGAACAACACAATAGCCGCACCACCACCTAAGGGTGGTGGTGGTGGCGGCTCCAATAACCACGACAGAAACACAAACCATGGCCACAATAAGATTCGTCCATAAAACAGTTCTTACACACGGCTAACATCATCAATACGAGTCGTGACTCACCCCCATCTGGACAAATACCGATCGGCCCAACAAACAAAACTTTACCAAACTCAAAAAAATGATAACATGGACGAATATATGCTCAGAAATTAATAACATCACGGAATAAACATGAAACGGGTCCGATTCAACTCAACTCGTGAGTTGACTCAGACGAGTCAACTGACTAGGAGCGAGTCACGGCGAGTCATGAGCCAAGAATAAAGATCCATGCGTTTTAGTTTATAAAACATAAGTTTTATTGGTTTTTATCACAAAAATCGTTTAATTTATTAGAACCTGATTAGGGTTTCGAATAAAAATGATGAAATAACGAGGGAGGGGGCGCGTGGGCTTACCAGATGGGAGGAGGAGGCGAGAGATGGTGGTGATGAGCGGCGGTGAGTGATGGTGAGCGGCGGTGGGGCTACAAAACGAACCAAACACGCTCCTTTTTAACTCAAATTCTCCAGAATTGATCCCCGTATCTTGATCTACGCACCGGTAACAAAAATTGAGGTGGCCGGAATTTTGGCCGGAACCGGCGACGGCGCCGGAAAAGGTTTTCCGGTGGTGGTGGTATATTCCAAAGAAGAAAACCTTATTTTAAGATCTTTTATATTTTCTGCAGGGGCCAAAGTTGCCAAAAGAGAAAAGCAGGGGGCGGCTTTGAAATTTGAGCGAGGGGATGTTTTAAAACTTGTAGTAATCTTTTATAAATAACCCTTGTGGGCCCCATTTGACGTAGCAAACGACCGTTTAAAAATACGGGACTTGCACCATTGCGTCCGAAATAATTTTTCTGATAAAAATGAGTATTCATATGTATAGTTTTATCGAATTTAAATTAATTAATAAATCAAATTAATTCAAGAGTTTAAAGTCGCGCAGGCTCATTTATTTCGTAGTTTTTGCGTTTCACGAGATATCCTCTCGTTTTCAAGCTCAATTAGGTTTAGTTAAGTTCGAAAGAGATACTCTGGGAATAATAAATATAATTTATTATTAACCTCAGTCTGGAAAACTTCGGTTTGTTGTTTGAATTGAAATAATTTCATAACGAGAAATGTACATCCGAAATACGTATAAAACGAGTTGGATTGTGTATTGTTGCATAAAATGCAACACAATGAGAGTAGAAAAGAGTGGGAAGTTAAAACGTGAACTTTCTCGTAGTTTTTGGTATTTTATTTACGTTTTAAAACGTGAATTGGAATACTTCAGTTACACGTTGGAAACGGTTAACGTGTAAAATATGTTTTCGAGTGTGTTTTTATAAAGGAAATATAAAAACATCAATATTGGTTCAAAAATGTGTTTATTAGACTAATACCATACTTTCTATTGGTCGGTTAGTGCGCGAGCTCGTGTTTTTAATAAAGTGAGATAACTTCTCGAAACAATGGATTAAGCTTATGTATGCTTAAATTTTTAACTTGGACAATAATAAATTTCACATTTATTATACAGATACTTGGTGGACAAGTATTGTGCGTGCGGTGTCTTATTTTTAAAGAAACGAGGTGACCTTTCGTTTTTAAATTTTTGACATCGGCATCTGTCTGAAAATAATCAATTTAAATTTTCTAATGTGATAAATATTATTATAATAATTCGAAATTTTACGGGTTGTTATACTGGATGGAGAAGAGCCCATACTGGATGCTACCGCAGGGCGTACCCTGGAAATGAATCTAGGAGAAACAGGGACCAGCTCCTCTGTCGCACTGGAAGCGACGCCGCTGCAAAGCGTGCCAAGCCCCAGAGTGCCATCTCCATTAGCGCAGCCATCACCCGTAGCAGTGGCGCAGCATATGGAAGAAGAGGAAGAAGAATCCGGGTTGAAACGCAAAAGATCGCTCGGAGAGGATGGCGCGAGCTCATCGAGGAAAAAGCGCCCTGTGATTCTAACTGTGGAATCATCCTCCAGCGATGTTGCATCACCTCCCCCCTCGGCTGATACTTCTGGCCCACAGTAAGTAATTTCGTCCATGCGTTTTTCGCACCAACAGTTTATGTGAGAGATTAATAATTCTCTTTCTATGTATGCAGGTTTGAACAGTCTGCGGAGTCACCTCCCAAAGATATTCCTGTGCGTTCAGAGTCCTCCCGACCAATCAATCAAAACGCCGAGCCGAAGGCGGCTGGGGATGCACCAATAGAGCAACTAGTTGAAGAGTTGGTGCAGGTGTCTGCGCATCAAGCTTCAATAGTTGAGAAGCTAAAGGCACAAGTTTCACTTCCACGGGAAAACTTCTGGCTGACCTTCTGCCTAGTAACCCGCTGCCATGATTGTATCATGTAGATGGTGTCAGCCTTGTCTTTGGGTCCCTCTTTTTTGTTCCCACCCTTCTGCCTGTCTTTTCCTTCTTTGATGTTTTTGACCAAATGGTCCAACCTGCCTTCTTTTACCATTTTATCAATGAGCTGGCGCAGTTGGACGCATTCATTGGTGGTGTGGCCCTTCTGTGCATGGTAGTCGCAGTATCCAATCCCCACGCGCCGATCCTCTGGAGTGCGCATTTGTGGCGGTCTTAGAAAGTTCGCACCTTCTGTTGCGAGGATTTCCTTTGGAGTCTTGGTCAGCAGGATATACTTGTCGTTATCCCGTCCGCTCCCCTGACCGCGGTAGCTTTTATTGCGGTTGCTGTTTCGGTCATTGGATTGTCTCCCGGGTTGTTCCTGTGACCGGTAGCTTGAGTAGCTTCTCTTGCTATCCGCTGCGGCGGCTTCTCCTTGGACGAAGGACCTTGACCGTTTCATCAGTTCATCGAAGGTTTGGGGGATCTTATCGTTCAGCCTTTTGATGAGTTATGGGTTATTGATCCCGTTCATGAACCCTGAGATTTTCAGCACTTCTGGACACGCCTTAACCTGCATACACTCATCTTTGAAGCGCTCCATAAATGCGCTTGTAGATTCCCCCTGGCGCTGTTTCACCCTGGCAAGTTCGACAGGATTTTTAGCGAACTTCTTCCGTTGAGTGAAGTTTAGGCGGAACGCCTTTCTCAACTCTTCGAAGCCATCAATGCTTCTACGTGGAAGCTTGCTGAACCAGTTCCGCGCGTTTCCCACTAGTGTGGAATTGAACATGTGGCACCACACAGGTTGTGGCTAGTTTTCGATAGTAGCGGCTGATTCAAAGATTTTTAGGTGATCATCAGGATCACCTGTTCCATCATAAGTTTTGACGTTAGCGGGCATGCGCCTTCTCTTATCTTCTAAGAAGTTTCTGATACGTCGACTAAACGCGTCCACCTTTTGGCGGCGCCACGGAAGAGACATGTCTTCCTCCTCCTGGTCACGGTATTTCCTCCTGGACTTCCAGTGTCCAGTCTCGCTATCCTCGTTGTCCGAGGAATTGCGGAGGACGAATTTTTCCCTCCCGGCTTGGCGACTATCGAATTTACACTTGAAGGGCTTTCACTTGGGGAGTATCGTCGCCTAAGTCTATCGTGTACTCTGCGTCCACCAAGTCTGGCGTGGACATTGGTGCACCGTTCATCCTCCTCACTTTCTTCCAGATGCTGTGAGTGAGATGTATCATCATCCTCAATTCTCCTCCCAATTCTGTTAAACACTGGGGGTCGGCGACTGTCTCTCCCGCGCTTCTCCTTCTGTCGGCGTGGTGGGGAAGTTTCGTATTCTGAGTCGAAATTGAGTCGGGCTTGTAGGCTTCGACTCGACCTCTTTTTTGCTTCCTCTTGCATGAGAGTAGCCAAGGCTTCGTAATTTTGGGATACGAAATCCCCCGGTGCTAGTTCCGGCGTGATCCCTTCTAGAGCAAGGGTGTTTGTTTCTACCACTATGCCCTTGTTTCGTTCCGGTGCGTCTGGTGCCTTTGTCAGGTCGGTCTCTAGCACAGATTGTAGGGGAGTGGTAAGAACGGTGCACCTGTGGATCTCCTCGCTACCGGTGGTGGTTGTGGTGGCTGGGTTGTCCCGAGCCGGTTCCACCAGAGGAAGATCAAGTCTTGGCCTGATCCACGGTTTTAGCAACACTGGTTGTCCCGAAGTTTGCTTAGAAGCGATCCAATGTGAGCTTCTTTCCTGCATGGTCTGTTTGCGATCGCTGATTTCCGTGCTTCGTCATTCTAGTTCTTAGTTCTTAGTGATTGGTCCCACGGATGGCGCCACTTGTTGATACAAAAGTTGGGCGTTCCTTGTTTGGGGCTCCGGCTCTCGTACCAATTAATGATTACTGCTTGAGACCTGCGCACTAAGAAGACAGAAAGCACCGTTAGACTTATCGTGGGATTGTCTCCCACGATTATCCTCCGGCGTGAGAGTAAGTAATAGGTTTTAGGGTTAAAGGAGAATTAGGGTTTGAGATCGTACCTTTAACGAGGGATAGGATTCCCTTTATATACACACGGAATCCTTGTTGATTCCGTGTTCCCCAACCTTCGGCGTATCTCGCCTAAGTCGGTTGGCAAACGATTATCTCCATAATTAGGAGATATCCGATATCGTTATTCCATAAATAACATTGGGTTTGGGCCTTCGTGGGCTCAAACACTTATAGGCTTAGCCCAGTTCGTGCTGGGCTTGTTAGTATCGGACTTTAGTCGGGTTCGTGACCCGAATGTAAACTATACGTCATCAATTTGTAAATTAACCACTGATTAAGCCTTACACAGTGATAGTTAATACTAAATCAAATTAGTAAAGAAATGTTTGATAAGAAAATTGGTGTTGGTGTTGTAACAAGTTTTAAAGCTAAAGTTAATAGAAAAAGCAACTTATTTATCAAATAATTACATAATGAAGTGGGGTGTTTACACTTTGTTCTTGAGTTTTGTTAGTAAGAGCAATCACAACAATAACTCAAGTTATAAAATAACATCGTCCACGTCAGCGCCACATCAGCTTTAACATTTCACCTTAACATCCCAAAAAACACCCAAATCAATAACATCCCAAGTTAAACTTTAACATTTCATATTTTCAATTTCAACCCCTAAACTAAAACAAACACTTCATTTATTAAACTAAACATAACATTAAATTTGAAAACATATTACAATACGAAATTATAAAAATACATCGAAAAAAATAAATAAATTACAACGAAATAAAAAAACACACCGAAAAAAAATAACAAAACATAGCAAATACTTATTCATCGTCGCTCTCTTGTTGTTGTCCATGTCGTTCAAGATTCTTCTGCCAAACATGCTCCATAAGGTCTTGTTGGAGTTGGGTATGCGTTTTTCGGTCGTGTATTTCTTTTGCCTTAAGACTGTGAGTATCACATCTTTCAACCTATCTTCGTTGCCTCAAATTTGCTGACGGATCCACCCACAATTCGTTATAGTCACGTAATGCAAATTTTTTATTTTTTATAATCATGTTATGCAAAATAATGCAAGAATACATGATTCTACGTATCGTGGCAATTTCCTATAGACGTGCCGGTTGTTGTAGTATACCCCAACGGCCTTGAAGCACACCAAAAGCACGTTCAATATCCTTTCGGGCACTTTCTTGTCTCCTTTTAAAGTACGTATGTTTTTCGTCAGTTGTTGCCGAGAAGGATTTGACGAAAGTTGCCCACTGTGGATAAATTCCATCAGCCAAATAATACCCCTGTTCATACCTAGTTCCATTGACCATATAAGATGCTCTTGGGGCATTGTCATTAAGAATGTCGTCGAACAACGGAGACTGGTCTAAAACATTAATATCGTTATTCGCCCCCGCCATCCCAAAAAATGCATGCCAGATCCATAAATCTTGAGAAGCAACAACTTCAAGCATAATTGTTGGGTATTTTTTTATCACTCATAGCAAAATGCCCTTGCCAAGCCACTGGACAATTTTTCTATTCCCAGTGCGTACAGTCAATGCTACCAAGCATTCCCAGAAAACCATGTGTTTTCTTCATGTTGTTGATAAAGTTTTTGAATGTCGGCCAATGTTGGTTTTCTTAAATACTCCGACATAAACAAATCAATAATGCATTTGTTAAAATTATCAAGACATAATTTTGAAGTAGTCGCACCCATTTGCAAGTATTCATCAAATGCATCGGGTGAGGTGCCGTACGCCAATTGGCGTATGGCAGATGTACACTTCATTAGAGCACTTAAACTCATTCGACCCGTACAATCGGGTGTTTGCCTAAAGTAAGTAAAATGATCTGGAATATTATCGGAAGTATAAGATTCAATACCTTCAACTATTTGCACGAATAGCTTCCGGCTCATACGAAATCTTCTACGAAAATTCCGGTTTGAATACTTACAACCTTCAACAAAATAATCGTTGCGCAGACGTTCTTCTGCAATCTCACGTTCACGATATATATGGCTACGAGCACGAGTAGGATGTTGAGATGCTTCTTCTTGTTCCAACTGAAGGTGATACTCGTACGCGGACGCCATAAATTGGAAGTCCTCTTCGCCATCAACGTCTAACCAATGCAGAGGAGTTTCACCAAATTGATTTGGATCCATTGTGAAAAAACTTAATTCTTGAATTATGGAAGTGTGAGAGGAAGTATATAAATTGTGAATTTGAATTATGAAAGTGTGAAAAAAAATGGTGTTTTAGTTGGGTATTTATAGTGGTAAAAAATGTTTTTGAATTCCTTTTTTATAAAAACTAGCCGTTTAGGGGGTTTTTTGTAAATTTTTTTTAAAACCTAACGGATACTAGCCGTTGAGGGGGTGTTTTTGAAAAAATTTTGATTTTTTTTTTTTTTTAATGCGCCTTTAACGGGCTTTATTTGTTTAACGTGTAGGGACTAAAGTTGCAATAACGCGCAGCCTCCAAAGGATTAACGCCACTAACGGCGTTATTTAGGCCAAAAACGGCGTTAAGCCGTTACCACTGCACATGCTCTAAGGAAAAGAGTAATCTGAAGTAAACATTTTTTTTCAATTTTGGAAGAAAATACTTTACTTTAAAAATCAACCAAATCATAATATTCAGTTCATTTTTTTTTCCTGTTCCTCCTTAAGTGATTATTATTTCCTTTTAACTTTCTTATTGTTCCCTTTAAATTTAACTCGAGAGCACAGTAAAGGTGATTAACGACCAGTCATCATACTGGTTCTTTGAACTATCATTGAGTGTGAGTCATTGGATTAAGTGGTTTTGAAATTCGGGTGTTGTGGAAAGCTATGATTGTTAATGTAGCTGATGGATGAACAACGTCACTTATGTGGCGTTTTTATAATGAGAAATGATTTACATACTCTATTTTGTTATTTACACACTCCATAGTACAAGCAAATAAAGCAGAATACTAATATTATACAAGTATTTAACGCCCTGTTTGGAGTGTCCCAATCAATTGTGAATGTGTGCAAATCAATTCTCTTTTATAATTGTAGTAGAATGTAGACGACAAATAAGACGAAAGAGTTTGTAAGCTATTTGATATTGACTCGTAAAATATTTAAAATTGACATGTTTTAAACGAGCTCAAGTTCGAGCTACTCAAGCAAAATTTTAAGTTGTGTTCGAGCTCCATGTTACTTGGTTTGCAAGCCTTATCAAGTTTATCTTACATTACACGCAGGGACGGACCCACTTGGGAGCTGGGTGTGGCACGGGCAACACGTGATTTTAGGTCACGAAATGTAAATTGTTTCCAAAATATGTCTTTTATTGGTATGTGCAACCCCCATTTTTGCTAATAAATTCCTTATAATGCAACTTTAGTACTAATAATCATAAACAAAAAATTGTGCAACACCCTGTAAAAAATCTTGGGTCTGTCTATGATTACACGTTTATCCTTTATATACGAATAATTACTGATTTACTATGCAGATTGAAACAGTCGAGTCAAGCTTAATATAACGATTAATTATCGAGCCAAACCTTAAAATGTGACCTCAATCAAGCTCGAGTCAAGTTGTGATAATCAAGTCGAACTCGAAATTCACAGTAATCGAATCGTCTCGACCAATATACACCATCGTCATTCATTTATGTTAAAATATATAACCCAATATCCTCTTGTGTGTTGTCTTTGCTTTGTGTTTTATGTTTCAGGTTTTGTCAAGCCCAAGATGCTTTCTGGCCCATCTTCTCATGTCTAAGCCCAAGCCCTTCTCAGCCCAGCTTCCTTGTGACCGTTGAGTGTCCATGTATTTAAGAGCTCTTTATCTCCCATCTAGGGTTAGGACAGTATATTGGTTTTCTGGAGCCGCTACTAAATATCTCTCTCATTTTGTACGGATCTTGAGACTTTAACTCAAGATCCTATCTATCCTTTTATTATTGTTGTTTATCTTGTAAAACTATTATCAAGTTAGATAATAGGATCACACCAGAGTAGTTGTGGTGATCTTTTATGGTTGTTAGCTTCTGCTGTTGAACTTTGTGTTGTTTGAGCCATATAAAGTGCTTTTGGTTTCTGTATATCATGTTTTTCTACATGGTATCAGAGCCAGGTTGGTCTTAAGAAAAGGGGTTTCTAGTGTTGGGGATCTTGGTCCTAGTGGTTATCATTATTGGTTCGTGGCTTGGCGGTTCTGTTGCCTCCTAGACTAAGTGAATCTAGGAGAAACAGTTCGATTGTGCTGCGGAGATAGCGCTGTAACACCTCTTGTCTCTCTCCTTTTATTTATGTATTTTACTTTTCTGTTTAGAATGCTGGAGGATAGGTTGAGGGACATTTGAGAAGTTTGATTGGTTGTCGGAGATTGATTGTTGTTTGTGGAGGTATAAGGTGTTGTTGCTTTTATTTATCATTGCTTGTGGTTGTTTGTTTGGGTGTTTTATATACTTGGTATTATGTCTGAACATGCTGATTTTGACAATGAGGGTGTCAGTGATTCTGTCACTCTCATTGGTAAACTTGATGTTAGTAATCCTCTTCATTTGCATCCTAATGATTCTGCTGTACTTACTGTTATCTCTGTCAAACTTAGAGGGACTGAAAACTATCGAATTTGGGCTAATGCTATGCTTCTTGCCCTGGAGGGTAAGAATAAAATTGGTTTTATTGATGGCTCTTGTAAAAGGTCCATTACTGATGAGGTTCTAGCAAAGCAATGGGATAGAGTTAATGCTGTTGTTTTAGGATGGATTTTGAATTCTATCTCTGAGGAGTTATTCCTTGGGCAAATTTTCTCAAAAAAGGCTAAACATGTTTGGAATGAGTTAAAGGAAACATATCATAAAGTTGATGGTTCTGTGATATTCAACCTGCATCATAAAATCAGTTCCTTGAAACAAAATGGTTCTAATTTGTCTGACTATTATCATAAGTTGAATGCTTTGTGGAAACAGTATGATGCCATGGTTGAGTTGCCTAATTGTGTGTGCACTGCATTTGATGAATTTAAAAAGCACAATCAACTGCTGAAACTTATGCAATTTTTGATGGGTCTTGATGAGTCTTACATGAGTATTAGAAGTTCTATTTTGTCTAGAGAGACCTTACCTGATGTTAAAGGGGCTTATGCCATTATCTCCAGTGAGGAATCTCACAGTGGCATCTGGAACCAATTCTGGTGCCTCTTAAAGGGGTCAGACCTCTGCCTTCTTAGCCAGTGGTCCTGCTAGAAACAACTTTCAAAAAAACCAGAACTCTTATACTAATGCTAGACATAACTCTACTACATTCAGACCCAATTCTAACACTGGGTACAAACCTGGTGGTACTAATGTGACAAGACCTAATGTGAATGTTAACTCTGAAATTGTGTGTGAGCATTGTGGTTATGTTGGTCATACTATAGACAGATGCTTTAAAATCATTGGGTATCCTGCGATTTTGGAAAAAGAAAGGGGACAAGGTGGTAAGAGTAAAAATGTTGCATACAACTCGTTTGGGTCCTCGAGTGGTCGATAGTCCTTCTGGATCCACAGGGTTCACTGATGAGAAACTTGCCACTTTGGTCTCCCTCATTAAGAAAAACAAAATGTCTGAGAAAAATGTCCAAGCTAACATGGCAGGTACTTACTTTAATTCTAGCAAACTGTTCAATGACAATTTTGATAAATTTTTTAGTTCCAGCTCTAGCTCTATGACAAAAATGAATTATGTTGGTAAAGTTGTAGACTCTGGTGCTAATCAGCACATGACCAATAGTGAGAAAGAGTTGGAAAATGTATATGATATATCTCATCTTAATATCAAAGTGTCTCACCCAAATGGCACTAATGCCACTATTTCTAAAATTGGAAACCTGAGACTTGGTAATGGTCTTGTATTGGTTGATGTGCTTGTCATTCCTGATTATTGTGTGACCTTGATTTCTGTTCATAAACTTGCTAAAGATAATAAGATCTTAGTTGTGTTTGATGAAAGTAAATGTTTCTTTGTGAATCAGGATTTGAATCTGAAAAACATTCTGGGGATTGGTAAACAATGTGGTGGTTTATACTATTTAGATACTGAAGGTACTAAATATGATAATATTGATATTGAGTATAAGTGTTCCTTGTCTCTCTATGACTGGCATTGTAGACTTGGCCACCCTGGTGACCCTGCCCTTGATGTTCTAAAAAACTATTTGAAAATTGAAAAAAATGATAAATATGAGGTTTGTGAAATCTGTCAAAGAGCTAAACAGACTAGGGAACCCTTCCCTATAAGTGATCATAAATCTAAAATGCTTGGTGATATTGTTCATCTTGATCTGTGGGGACCATATAAGGTGGTGAGTCACTCTGGCCATAGATATTTTCTTACCATAGTTGATGACTATACTAGAAGCCGTGTGGGTGTATCTTATTAAATCCAAAGATGAAGTTTTTGAGTCTATTAAAATCTTTTACAATTTGATTAAAAATCAGTTCAAAAAGACTGTCAAAGTGTTCAGAAGTGACAATGGAACTGAATTTCAAAATCAAACTCTTAACAAGTTTTGTGAAAACATGGGGATTACACATCAAACTTCAGTTGCTTACACCCCACAGCAAAATGGGGTGGTTGAAAGGAAACACAGACATCTGTGAAATGTGGCCAGATGTCTTATGTTTCTAGGGGGAATACCTTTAAGATTCTGGAATGAGTGTGTGCTAACTGCTACTTATCTTATTAACAGATTACCATCTTCTGTGCTAAATGGAAAATCCCCTTACCATATGATTTATAATTGTAGTCCTAATCTCTCTCTTATCAGAATGTTTGGTTGTCTTTGCTTTGCTACTATTCTTAATAATCATGATAAGCTTACCAGCAGATTTGAAAAATGTGTTATGATGGGTTATTCTAGTTCTCAAAAAGGATACAGGCTCTATAGTCTTGATAGATGTCAATTTCTTGTGTCTAGAGATGTTAAATTCTTTGAGTCCATATTTCCTTTTAAAGAATCTATATCTAATGGTATTAAGAATAAACATATTGAATCTGATATCTTTCATGAAAATAACCTGTTGAATTTTTTTGATCTAAATAACCCTGAGCTTCCTAATGATGATGAGAGAGATTTATATAGACATAATAGTGACCTTGAGTCACTGAGTGGAGGTAGCCCCTCTGCAACTCTTGGCGACAATGTGAACACTGGTGATTCCCCAACTGGATCATCCAGTGATAACATTGATGCCAGATTGCATGATGTTGAGGCAGCCACACTTGATGAAAGTTCTGCTTCTGAAGGAAATGTTGGTCCCAACATAAATACTCAGGGTACTCAAACCGTAAGAAGATCTTCTAGAACTTTTGTTTTTCCAAAAAACTATAATGACTTTGTTGTTAAAACAAATGTGAAATATGGGATTGAAAAATATGTTGGGTACTCTAACTTGAATGGTGAAAACTTGTGTTTTGTCACTCAATTGAATAAGAACTGTGAACCCAAATCCTTCTTTGAAGCATCTCAAAACCCCTTATGGGTTGATGCTATGAACTTAGAGATTGCTGCCTTACTTGAAAATGATACTTGGGAAGTTGTTGAATTACCCATAGGTAGAACTGCCTTGAACTCCAAATGGCTGTGGAAACTTAAATATAAAGCCAATGGTGAAATTGAGAGGTACAAGGCTAGACTTGTTGCCATGGGGTGTGCTCAAAGGGAAGGGGTAGATTATGAGGAAACCTTCTCTCCTGTTGTTAAAATGGTCATTGTGAGATGTGTGCTTAATATTGTTGTTGTGAATTCATGGCCCATTTCTCAACTGGATGTTAATAATGCTTTTTTGTATGGTGAGCTTGATGAATCTGTTTACATGAAACCTCCTCAAGGTTTCTATGTTGGTGATAAAAATCTTGTTTGCAAACTTAAAAAATCTATCTATGGTCTTAAGCAGGCCCCTAGACAATGGAATGCTAAACTCACTTCGTGCTTTCGGTGAAAATGGATTTAGTCAAAGTAAATCAGATTACTCCTTGTTTACTAAATCTGATAATGGTGTGTTTCTTGCTCTCCTTGTTTATGTTGATGATATAATTGTGACTGGAAATAATCTTGGTGAAATTGAGAAGTTTAAAATGTTTTTGAAAAGTAAATTCAAGATAAAGGATTTGGGAAAGCTCAAATACTTCCTTGGTATAGAAGTGGTTGACTCTGATAATGGAATTTGCCTAAATCAAAGGAAATATGTGCTTGATTTGTTATCTGAATATGGTATGCTTGCCTACAAACCCTCTAAGACTCCATTGATGGCTAAACTGTCTATATCTAATATTCCCACTGCTACTAATCCTGCTCTTGTGAATATTGTTGATTATCAAAAGTTGATGGGAAAGCTTATATATTTAACCAATACCGGACACGACATATCCTATGTTGTGCACTGTCTTAGTCAATTCATGCATTCTCCTTTAACATCTCACCTCAAAATTGCTTTTAAAATCACGAGATACCTTAAGGGATCACCTGGTCTTGGCATTCATATCACTAAAGATACTGGTGTGTCTCTTAAAGGATACTCAGATGCTGATTGGGCCAAATGCATTGTGACTAGGAAGTCATTCTTGGCTATTGTGTTTTTTTGAATAAGAATCTCATTTCTTGGAAAAGTAAGAAACAAAATACTCTCTCCAAATCCTCTGCTGAGGCTGAGTATAGAGCCCTAGCATCTCTAACCAGTGAGATCATTTGGATTTTGAAAATCCTTAAGGACTTAGAATGTATAAATCTTTTTCCTGTTGATCTGCACTGTGACAGTAATTCAGCTATCAAAATAGCTGCTAACCCTGTATTTCATGAGAGGACTAAACATCTTGAGATTGATCTCCATTTTGTGAGAGAAAAAAATCTTAAATGGTGTTGTTAAAACTGTCAAAGTAGATTCAAAGAAAGCAAATTGTGATATTTTTACAAAAGGGTTGGACATCTCTCAACATCAGTGTCTTGTTGAAAATCTTGGAATGATTGACCTCTTTGGGATATCGGATTAAGGGGGGATGTTAAAATATATAACCCAATATCCTCTTGTGTGTTGTCTTTGCTTTGTGTTTTGTGTTTCAGGCTTTGTCAAGCCCAAGATGCTTTTTGGCCCATCTTCTCATGTCTAAGCCCAAGCCCTTCTCAGCCCAGCTTCTTTGTGAGCGTTGAGTGTCCATGTATTTAAGAGCTCTTTATCTCCCATCTAGGGTTAGGGCAGTATATTGGTTTTCTGGAGCCGCTACTAAATATCTCTCTCATTTTGTACGGATCTTGAGACTTTAACTCAAGATCCTATCTATCCTTTTATTATTGTTGTTTATCTTGTAAAACTATTATCAAGTTAGATAATAGGATCACACCAGAGTAGCTGTGGTGATCTTTTATGGTTGTTAGCTTCTGCTGTTGAACTTTGTGTTGTTTGAGCCATATAAAGTGCTTTTGGTTTCTGTATATCATGTTTTTCTACAATTTACAATAGATTCATAAACACAAATGTTTGTCTTTTCAAGACTCATATCAATATCACTTCAATTTTTGCCAACAAAAGTAATAAACTGAATGAGCGAATGAGGTAATACCCCATGCTATAAGCCTGTGAACGATTTAAGTAATGGACGTATCACGTAAGTGAGTTAGGTACTAATGTTTTATGTAAGTTATATACAGTTAAATTAATAAATTAGACGAATTAGAGTTAGAGCCTTCGGTACGTGTTTTATTGGGTTCTTCATGTCTATCAGGATCACATATTGAAGTAAAAACAATTAAAACTTCTATTTAGTTTATTGTAAATGTGTTTTAAGATAAGAAATACAGTAACATTAGCCAAAAATCTTCATAGGGCCATGGTCACCCTACCCCGGATCTTTTGTTTCAATTTGCTCAACTATTTGAAGTTGACAGTCTTTTTGTTTCCCACCTCACCTTCAATTGTTTAATGGCCACAAAAAGTTAATATTCGCTTGTCATGATTAATGAAGAGTCAAGTATATGATACTGAGTAGTTAGTTAGTTACATTCATTCATATTGTTACACTCATAAGTCATAACAAATAACATGTTATTTACCGCATTCTAGTTTGTGCTCATGTTTCATCGAGATTCACAAAAAGGGTGTATCCCGTTGGCCCGTCTACAATTGACATATGTGTGATATGGTTCCTTGTCCGAAAACATGGTTTTCAGTTACATATTGAAGGTTGTACATTCTTATCTTGTACACACAATAAGCAACCTCGTTATATTGCATGACTTACAATACCATGTACTGTATGCCACAATGCAGGGGTAGTGGTAGCTACAAGAATTTAACCGTGAGAGAATTGCCAAGGAAACGTCCCCAATCACATTGCTTTATCTCATCTAGCAACACTCTAAAAGCCTCTTTCCGCCCTACTGGCTTTAGGTAAGGGTCTCAGATCGTATGCCTTCTAGCATGCTTCTTTCTTATAATGTCAGACTTTCTTAACAATGATAAAATGACAAGTTCTAAGTTTCTAACAAGTTTCTCATTAAATATATTACACAACTCAATTAGACCAATTAGAAAACGGGAAAAAATATACCGCTAACCAATGCCATGAAGATGGTGCTAGTGCTATAACACACCCATAACACCGGTGGCGGTAAGAGGACACAATGCCATAAATGCCGAAATAGCCTTATAATGCAACTACATGTGTATTTTATCGGTTTAATGCTTGAACAAAATTAGCATGTTAACGCTAATAATTTGTTTTTTTTATTTAAATGGACCCTTCTTCCTTCTATCGTGCTCACAAATTTTCTTATTTGCATGATTGTAACAAGTGTAAAGATTAATAAACTAAAGTAAATTAATTAAAAGAAAGAATTACTGAATCAGTGTATGACACGTTGTATGATTTGTGACGGTAGGAGAATTGGTATAGGTTGATAATCTCTCCGTCTCACATTAAGTGTTCACTTTTAAAATGGATAAAGTCTTAGAAAGTTTCACTAACTAAAATTTCAACCAATCAAATATCATCTCTAATATCAAATAACATTAGGCTAATGCTAATGGAGGTTGGTTGCCCCTTCAACCGAGTTCATGACCGCATTATACCCACTAGCTCAACCTTAGGCAACCGGTTGACCCCCAACCTTTTCATTTAATCGGTTTGCCTACTAACCGAAACATTCAAATGTTTTGTGTGTGTATTCTTTCTTTTTATTTTTATTTTTTGTGGGGTGTGTTTTTTATTGTGGTTGTGATCGCTTTATTAGCAAATTGTGGTTGGGTGTAGCCTTAGAGAGAGAAAGTCGATGTGGTGCTAATGTACCAGGGGGTGACCATAATATTTGGGGTTGCCTAAGGCAAGGCCAATGCTAATGGTAACCGTAATATTGTGGTCACCTCTGTCACATCAGCTTTCCTTCTCTAAGACTACATTCAACCACAATTTATTAATAAAGCAACCGAATATCCGCAACCACAACAAAAAACATACCCTATAAAAACAAATAAAACAAAAACTACACACACAACAATCGAAAGATTCGCTTGGGTAGCCAATCGAAAGAATGAAAAAGTTGGATGTGTGATCGATTGCTTTCGGTTGAGCTAATGGAGAAAATGCGAGCATCTACTCAATTGGTTGGAAGACAACTTTATCGTTAGTATTGGCCTTATGAACACTTAATATGAGACAGCCGTAGTAAAAACTCTTAATTTAATTTACAGATTACATATATCACATTTCTAAATTTCTCTTTTCCCAAGACAATAGTATTTATTTTTTGAGAAATGATATATGGACCTAAAGTTACGCCTAATTGTAGATTTAAAAACAAGTGTTAGCATTCTGATACCTGCAGACAAAAACCCACTTATTTTATAACCCATCATGCTGACACTTGTTTTTAGGCGCATAAGTTTAGGTCTATATATAACTAGTGTAATACCCGTGCGTTGCACGGGTCACACGTAAAAAATCAACTAAGTGTTTTCTTTACGACAACCTAAGAATGAATATGTAAGCAACATATATTATCTATCAACACAAATATAAAAAGGAACATAAATTAACAAAGTAAACATATGAGTTGATATCATAGAAAGATACTATATAATCATAGAACATGATTGAAGTTCAAAGTAGCCAGCGTACATTGATAAAAGTAAACATGCAAACAAATAATGAAAACAAACGTTTAAGGATGCATATAAAAGACTAAAAGTGATTAACATAAGCATCATCAACATCAGCCTCATTAGCTTGAGGGTCACTAACCACAACCTTATTAACCTCACCCTCATCAACTTGATTGGCCTCAACCGTAGCATCCTCAACTTGAGTCTCAGAAATGTCAATCTTTATGTCATCTGATGCATGTAAGGAATTTTTATGTTCACATTGAACAACATTAACATGGACGACGGGTTTATGCTCGTTGGTGTCATTCATAATTACATCCATTGAGCTTGTATTAGCTGCTAGATGACCCTCATCATCCTTTATATGAGTGGTAGGATGTTTGAATTCACAAGCTTGACCCTACATAAGATCATCCATCATATTTTCTTCATCCTGGTTTATAGCTGAACCCATGTTCTCATCACCAATAATAACATAGTCAGCCGTCTTAAAATCGTTTATCGTTAAACGGGGGCGACCTCTTCGTCTTATTGGTTGCGTTGTTTGAGATGACCCACTTACGTTAATGATATCGGCTAAAGGTCCTACAT
Organism: Chrysanthemum makinoi; assembly: GCA_910596185.1. Classification (NCBI taxonomy): domain Eukaryota; kingdom Viridiplantae; phylum Streptophyta; class Magnoliopsida; order Asterales; family Asteraceae; genus Chrysanthemum; species Chrysanthemum makinoi. The sequence continues at coordinate 99,694,736 of OU343223.1, read as the reverse complement.
TTGTTGTAGATAAATTTTGGTTGGATTGAGTTACTTCATTATTATTAGAACGTATAGCCCGTTCACTTAAACGGGGGCGACCTCTTCGTCTTCTAGTGTGTTGTTTGAGATGACTCACTTACGTTAGTGATATCGGCTAAAGGTCCCAAATTTGTTGTATATGTTATTGTGTGTAATAATTTCATTATATTTTGTATGGTATATTTAGCATGGCATACAAATATAGCATGGATACAAACAATTACGTTAGTGATATCGGCTAAAGGTCCCAAATTTGTTGTATATGTTATTGTGTGTAATAATTTTATTATATTTTGTATGGTATATTTAGCATGGCATACAAATATAGCATGGATACAAACAATTTCATTATATGTTATGTGTTCACTTATGAGATGTTGAATCAGAAATGACTGGTCCATATCATGAAGCTCCATAAATTTGAGGTATTTTAAGCTTTAAAATCATTTAATGCTACATATAGGAATGCATAAAAGCTACTTAATACATATGACTTAAATAACAGAAACCACTGGCTTATTGAGATGTCATATATCAGAAGACATGTGTTGCTATACCTCACAACTATTTGTTATTATATGCAATAAATAGAGCCTAACCTGTCAAAGAGATGGTGATTCAATACTTGTTAACAAATGGTTCTTAGATCCATGCAAGAAAAGTTTACATTGTTATTCTGGATTATGAGAGGTTAAATTGCATGAGTAAATCATAAAAATGATGTATAGTATATTGCCTATGCAAACATGAAAGAACAAAACATTTTGCAAACTGTTTTAATGAGCAACTACATATGTTATTTATTTCCAATGATTAGCTTAGCTTGAATTTAAACTTCAAATTTTCATATATTTAGAGAGTTGTTACATATTTCATGTTTATCCACTAAGGTTATTAAATTTAAATAATATAAAAAATGGTGTAAAATGGCGCCAATTATCAGTGTCAAAAGTAGCAAAAGATGGTGAGAGTTTGTTAGGAAAGATAGATGTATTGTAATTTGTATAATATTTCATGAATATATATACAACATGTAGTGCATGGATTGAATAAGTCTTTATACTTACCCTTAATTAGTAATGTGATGTATTTTTGTGTTTGTGAAAAGTACATAATGGCTAATGGTTAACAATGTCTAGGCTGATCATCTCATATACCACAATCCCTGTTGACCACTGGAGTATAGGATGCAACAATAGCTAATTTCAATGTTTGATTATACGGAAAAAATGACTGAAAAAGGCAACACGATAATATAGATGGAGACTTTATTTTATTATTTCTTTTTGTACCAGGAATAGAAAGGTTTAGTTGTGATTATATCATATTCACCCAATGAAAATTTAACAATAATCATGTATTATCTTTTATAGAATATTTTAGTCTAACAGATATGCAGGAGTGGCATTGATACCTCCAGTTGTGAACTACTACAGGTGGTTTAGTTTTCCAACTACAATGATGCTATATTTGGGTTTAGTACTAAAATCCACTTGAATGAGTTGTGCTGATAAAAACAAACATAAAATCATAACAATCCTAAAAATTGCATTAATTATACGAATACGAAATTGGAGAAGTACATCAACTGAAAAAACATCCTAAAAGAAACTTTATTAAAGAACATCTAAAAAGAGACACGATGAAAAGAACTACTAAATAGTAGTCTAACTGATGTAAAGATAAGAAAAATACTACTAAGATAGTAGCCTAACAATTGAAACACTAAAAAAAGAACTGCTAAACCCATTCGTCATCTTCATTGTATTCATCTTCTTTGCTTCCATCTTCATCAAACAGTTGAAACAACATGTTTCTTCCAGTGATTTTGATTTGGGTTTTTTTTTGTTTCGCTTTATGGGGCCCATTGGGATATCATCATCATCATTAACATCCTGCATCAGTTAATGAAAATATAGAACACGAGTTAATGAAAATATAGCACACGAACGTCAAAAAAGTAGAATAGTAGAGAAATAAGTATGTTAATGTGCTTACATCTTCCACAACTGAAAAATATGTTGTTAGGAATTGGAAATTCCATAGTGAAGTGTCGGTCACCCCAAATATAATTTAGCATAAGTTAGCTCGTAGACATATCGTTATTAAGTAGTTTATTAGTTTGTTTGTAGCATAGTTTAGTTTAGAGCAACACCGTGGAGGAAGGACGGGTCTTTACCCACTGTATGCCTGATCCACAGGCCGTTAGGAGGTCGTGTATTGTGTAACTATAAATACCCCTTCCATCCATGGAAGGGGTGGTGCTTCTCATTCAATCTAACATTTCCTTTGTGTAAACCTCTAGCAAGAACACCCTCTCTCTCTACTTTCTCTATCTAAATATGGAAAACATGTATTTTGATCATCCAAGACCACCCGAATCATCAACACAATAAATATATCGATCCTACAAATGGCATCAGAGCCAAGGTTATTGTGTTGTGTTGATTTTTTGTGGTTTTGATACATGTTTGTAAATTGTTTGGTGTACTTTTAGTGGTCGGAAAGTTTGTTTTCTTTTCTGCTATTGTTTGGAAAACATTTTTTTTCATGTTACTCAGTTTCGTATACTCTTTATTGGTCATAGTTATCAAGTGGTCTACTTTTTGTTAACATCTGTTTTGTTACATCTGCTTTGTGGGTCTTGTAACTCACCAGTTTTTTTATGACTAATTTTGTACCAAATCTGTGATAAAACTTGTGGTCATTAAAATGGGTCAACTGGTCATATTCGTGGTCAAACCTGTAAAAAAGAAGCAGTTTTTATGCATTTTTCTGGGTTAGTATGAATTTGGTCGGAAAAACATGGTCGGAATTCTCGCCGGAAAAAGTCAAATGGTCAAATATTCTTAGTAGCGAGTTATCCTAACATGGTCCTAATATCTGGTGGCGGTTTGACTATTGAGTCAAACTGGAAAACAAAGTTAGCAACTTGTTTTGAAAATGCAAAAAGAGTAACGAGTTGTTTTATAACTAGTAGCGACTTGTGTTCAAACCTAGCGACCTACTTATTCTTAGCGACTTGACTTTTTAGTCAACTGTCGAAGCGACTTTCTTTGATGAAAAAAAAAATGTGTTAGCGACTTGATATTTTCAGAATTAGCGAGTTGTGATGTTTAAAAGGTTCTGGTTTGTCTTTGAAAAACATTTGCTAAACCAATCTACAAGTTGCAATATATCTTACAGATCCAAATCAACACAAACAAGATTACATCAAGGATCAACAACATCAACTATTTTTTAATATCAACCATCTCCTACATCTATCACATGACTCAATACATTAAGTTCAATACAATAAGTTTTTGTACATGCTAATTACAGATCTCAGATTCTTCAAAGCGTGTGCGTATCTCAATTAATATCCGATCTATATAAATCGTACACACTGTTTTAATCCATCATAGATCTGTTTGATGCTTTCGCCTCATATGAATATCCGAAAATTTTGAAGTTAGAACAAAACCATAAGGGGTTTCATTCTATTGTCATATTCGGTTAAAAATAATAATAATAAAAAAAATAATAAAAAAAAATAATTAATAAAAAGGAATGATCTCAAATACTACTTTTGAATCATAATTGATTCGTTTTTATTTTGAACCTCAAAAGTATATTCATCATCGATCCTTTTGCAAAGTTCTACTTCAAAAACTTCATGTCCGAATCTCTTTAGAAAAAGAAAATAACATGGGTGTTATTTTCTTGTGTCTAAATTCGTTCAAATCTCAAAAACTACCATTCATAAAACCAACCAGTTTACCTCGTTGAGTGATCTTGATGCCACGACTCTACACCCTCCAGCCATCCCTGTGGCGAGGCTATCCGCTTCTAGGATAGTTGTGATCAAAATTGATTGGTATACAACTGATGAGGCTGATTCGTTTGCATGGTTGATTAGGGTTTCGAATCATTTGGTTATCCATGCTTATTTAAGTGGTGTTTGAATTATAAGCGGATGTGGGTAAAAGAGTTTTTTTTTGTCTGCTTTGGATGAATGGAGGGGGCGGATATTTTGCGTTAGGGTTGCAAGTGATATGTGTAAGTGTGATTAGGGGGATTAGGGTTGTGTTGTGTTGTGTCTTATACCCGGTTTGTTAGGGTTAGTATGTTATACCATGGGCCTAGCGTGTGTTCTTTTTTAAGCTGCTACGGGTAAGAATGGGCCAAACAGGTTTAATTCTTTGACATGGGCCTCATATGTCTGTTTGTTAATTGGGCCCGTGCAATGTCTGGTTGAGCTGTGTGTTTTCTACACGCAAGTATATCATCAAAATACTCTTGTGTTCAAAATAATTTTGATACATTTTTTTATAATGCTTAGAAGTTGGTATTTTGGTATGGTATTAATTTTCAAGGAGAATACGAATTCACGGCTTGAGCTTGATTTTTGTGATAAGGATCATTGATGTAGGTGACCTCACTTGGGATTTGGAGTTTGAATGGAAAAATCATATTTTTCGTTTGGAGCTTGGATTCGGATGACAGTCAGTTGGGCCTCTCAATATGTGATTTTACGAGATTTGGATTTTATGAGAGTTGGATAAAATGAGCTTTGTTGTAGAGATTTGTTGTTGATATGATTTGTTGGGATATGCGGGTTTGGTACTTTGGTGTATACTCACTCACGGAGAATATTATTTCACGGCTTTGATGTTTATAAAATGTTGACTACGGGATTGGGTGGACGATATTTCGTATTTGGATTTGAAGTAAGGTTTCTGGGCGCGTTTACTTATTTCATCTTCTTTATTTCTACCCTTCCGCGAAGATGACTTGTTTGGGCGTTTATTGAGGGTGATAAAGACTTGGCTATTTAGTTACGGTTGTGATTCTTTCTCGCTTAACCCACAACGTAACTATCACTTCGGTGTCTCACGCAGTTGAGGATATGTCAAGAGGATTTGTACATTGGGTACACCGTTTCTTTTTCACGAGGATTAGTACAAGTTTAAGTAACAAATCTGGGGAATTCTACTTCATGATCAAGTTTGGCATATTGGGTTTACTTCTCCATGTGGTCACTACATTAGCCAACAGAATACGTGAATGATGTGTTTACCAAAGTATTTATTGAATGGATGATATTATTAATGATGTTGGAGAATGAACCGTTGATGAACCGCTGCATGTTCCCCTAAAACAGATATTCACTGAAACCAAAGTTGTCATAACACATTCAAGCTGACATTGTTTACGGTTTTGTCTTGATTTTGTAAAATCCCGCGAAAGAACCTATTTCTCGGTTTAAATCATAGACTTGTAAAATCCCGTGACAATGGAAACATCCTGGTAAGAGTAAAGTGCATTTCTGGATCTATCTTACAGTTTATTCTTGGTTTTGTAAGATCCCGCGAAAAAAACTATTTCTCGGTTTAAACCATAGAGTTGTAAAATCCCGTATTGATGGAACCATCTTGGAGAAGAGAAAGTGTAATTCTGGATCTTACCTGATGCTGGTGCTACGGTTTCTGCTTCGAAGAAGGGATAAAAGGGTGAATTTCATGAATTGGATGTGTGTTTGGATATTCATCATGGCAGTTTGGTCATTACATGGTTTTACGGGGTTATGTGCTTTTAACCATGGTCGGGATGAAAACCATTATCAAAGTTCATTTAAATGTCAAAGAAGGCTAGATTTGAGCAGTTCAGAAGATGTGACAACGGCGTTAATTCACTATTATTTATTTGAGGTTGAAGTGAAATATCACGGGCGCGTGTACTTAGTATCTGAAGGTATCGGGGATGGATGGATGAAGATTCTTCAAGATCCTTGTTCGAGCTTATTTTCAAAATGAAGACTTGGAAATCTAGTTATTGTTGGGTGTCTTTTACCTTTTCTTTTACCACTTGGGAGAATTGGGCTCATACCACTACAAAATAACTATCACTTTAAGGAGTTACGTTGTAGTGCTTAGTGTCACATTCAATTGTGGATTTTCAAGAGGTAAAGTACGTCTATTACTTGATGGTTGGTTGGATGATGAGTATAGAGTACTTAGAGAGTACTTAGAGATGCTAATGGAAATCGATACTGCTCTTTGTTACATATGTACAAGTTTATGTCACGATTTCGGGGTAGTTTACTTCAAGGTCAAATTTATCATATTGGGTTTTCTCCATCAGCTGTCACTACAAAGAGCCTACTGAATGATAATGGGATTGATTACAAGTTTGCCAAAAGAGATTGAAAAGAGAGAGATTATGACGTCTGTTCACATCAGTTCAGGCCTCGTACTCTAAAGAAAAGAAAAGTGTACTTTTCAGTGCGCTTTATCTTCTGAAGAAGAGAAATCTTCTCTATTATGACCATTCTCATCAACATGCTTCATGCTTTTTCCATGCACTTCAGTCATCAAGTGAACCGGGCTACCATTGATTGTTTTTCTTATTCCACTTGCTCAACTATAATGACGATGGTGACATCATGTGCTAATTTTGCGGGGGAGAAGTGTGAATAGAATAATTTTAGATGATTTCACTTATTTAGTCAAGAATGGCATCTCCGTATGCAATTCTTGAGGGGGGAGAAGAAGTGTGAATTTTTTGCATTGTTGATTGATATTTGAGTATATAAATGGTCATACGGCTATAAACTCATGTAAGAACCGAGCTTCTTCTTATCGGGTCATCTTCACATGGAGTTTTTCTCTTCTAAGAGTCGTTGGTTGACATCTTCACTCGGATTCATGAGTTTATCGACAAAGTGCTTCCGGTTAATGCTTCACGTATACATCAACATGATGATTCCGAACAATCTCTCTGTTCTTGTTTGATGTGATTGGTAGTTTGGTGTTACCATCTTGTGTGTTCATTGCGGCCTGATTGCTGATTTCCTTGATGAACATCTTTATGTTCTTGTTTGATTGGGAGGGATCTTAATTAAGGGGATTTGCAAGATGTAAGTTAATTGGGATGCTTTTTGGTGATGTTCTTGTGTTTTGGTGAGTTGAAGATGTTAACTATCTATTCCTCAACTGGACAATCTTGAAGAAGGTCGAGTCTACATTCGATTCTACATTTTCTGCTGCATGTTAGAAGACTAAAGACGAATTGCATCTGATTATCCAAAGACTTCTTCTTAATCTGGTCATTTATCAAACAGATTGTCAGTTTAGGGGAGAGCACTAATTGGGGAAGAGTGATATGTCAGATTTAATCCCCAATTAGACTTGCTCACATTCTGCTTCAGCAAGTTGATTCTCACAGATATATTTGTGCTAATAGTGTTCTTCTCAAAAGATTTCAAGTATTTGGGCTTACAAAGAGTTGCTGATTCTGAAGTGTCAAAACCAGCAAGGGGGAAGGAGACAAGCATCTAAACGCGAGTAAACTTGATGAACTTAATACTTCTAAGTAATTGAAGATATCCCGGGAAGACAAATGTTATTACCGTAGAGAAACTCAAGGTTTGACTCATGGCGAGTAAACTTGATGAACTTAATTCTTCTAAGTGATTGAAGATATCCCGGGAAAACAAATGTCATGACCGCAGAGAAACCCAAGGTCTTACTCATCAAGGCGTTTAGTGTTCTTATTCCAACTATGTGGGGGAAGAGATGGAAGAGTTAGTTTCTGAAGACGAAAGAGGTACACAAGTGTATGATGATTTTGATGTTATCACAATCATCAGGGGAGAGAGATTGTGTACATTGGGGATGCTCAGCTATTTTACTTGAGGGCTTAATCTGTGATTCAGAGATATAATCACTTATTCCGGTGTTGACATCTGCAGAGATTGTCACCCGCAGAGATAATCAGTGATTCGGCCTGCTTCTTCAATGTTATTGGTTATTCTCTCTTTGGGCATTTTGGTACTTCGGGTTCTTGAGCTTCATACACTTTCTTTAGGGGAGAGAAAAGTATACATCGGGGTTATTCTTTGGCTATTGGACTTAATCTGCTACTTCGATGGTATAAGTTTCTTTGTCTTCAGGTATGTGTATTCGGGTTCGTGAGCTCTAGTCTAAGAGACTGACTGCATCATCTCAACTACGTGGGGGAAGTGGTCTCTTGACACCTTTCGGAATGGATTGCTTCAGACTTCAGCGGTAATGGAATCTGAGAAGATTATTTATATGTGGGATGATATGTTGTTGTTCTTCTATTGGATGATATAACCTCGAACGAAGAATCACGGTGATTATTCTTAAAAGGAGCAGCAAGATCAATGATAATGGTGTGCTTCTTGGTGCACCTGGCTAATGGAAGCTTGAAAGAAAGCTTTAAATCTGCTCAGCTAAAGGATTTTCTGTTTGGGGGGAAGCTACCAAAGTCTCACTTTCAGATGGTTCAATTTCTTTCTTCAATGCAAGAGCCTCGGAAGCTTTGGTGGTGAAAGTTTTAGGGATGATGACTTCTATCTTCTACAACGGGGCTGCTCGATATCCTTATCTCGGTACTCGTATCATCATTTTCTTTAACTATATCATCTACTCTATCTTTGTATATATTTATCCAAAAAGCAAAATACAAAAATATAAAACCAATAAAAAGAAAATAAAAAAATATAAAATCTTCAAAAACCCATAAAAATCAGAAAATTTGAAAAAGATCAAAAATATGTTTTCTCAAGACATGTCTTCTGGTATCGATAACATCTGCGGTCTTAGAAATGTCATTCAATAATGGCACGGGACCATAGATGAAGTTCGAGCAGAAGGTGTAAATATTCTTTTTCTAAACATGTCACAAACGATGGCTTACAGTTATTTCAGACTGTAACCCGCGCTTCAAAATGGTTTGCTATTATTTCTGATAGCAACCCGTTTTTCAAGAAAGGAAAGTCTTTGCGCTAAACCAATTTTCAAAAATTTCGTGCACTTATCCTAAATACAAAACAAGGAAAGCATGTCGTCAAAAAGACTGATGTTCCTACACAAATGTTTTTCCGTCTAAAATTCTTCAGAAAAATATTTGTTTTAACAAAATGGTGGTAAATGAGTTGCATGTATATCAATCAGTTTCAGAGTTTTTGTTAAAATTGAAAACTCAATCAATGACTTCTGCCCTTTCAAACTTTTAGAAAATGAGTCATTGATTGAGGGGGAGAATGTTTTCAAATTTACATCATCTAACGGACTTTCTTAATTATCCTACGTGCTTAATTAAAAAATAGAGTGAATTACATAAATCGTCCTTGTGGTTTAGTAAAAATTACGGATCTTGTCCCTGTGGTTTTTTTTTAGCGGGTTTCGTCCCTGTGGTTTACAAAAGTTACGGATCTTGTCCTCGTCGACCGGTCCCAAAAAGGACTTCCCTTGCAAATACTTTCTAACGTGAGGGGCTAACGTCATATTTTGGTTTTAACGATCGGAGTTAATTACATAAATCGTCCTTGTGGTTTGGTAAAAGTTACGAATCTTGTCCCTGTGGTTTATTATAATATTTAAAAAAAAATTGTTTTTTCTTTTAAAAAAATTAATTTTATTAAAAAATATAAAATTAAATTAAAAAAAAAAAACTTTTTTAATTTTATTATAAAACGAATGAAGGCGTATAAAAAAACGTTTTTATACGGATTTCTCTATTTTTACGTTTCATTTGTTTTTATACGGTTTCGTTCGTTTTTGTATGAAAATGTATGAAAACATTTTTGTACAAAAATGTACGTTTTTGTATGAAAATGTATGAAAACATTTTTTCATACAAAAACGAACGAAAAAATGTACGTTTTTGAATGAAAATGTATGAAAACATTTTCGTACGTTTTTGTATGAAAAAACGTACATTTTCATACAAAAACGTACATTTTAAACAAAAAAAAACGTACGGTTTTGTTTAAAATGTACGTTTTTGTATGAAAAACGTACATTTTAAACAAAAAAAAAAACGTATGAATTAAATACAGATGGCTTTTTTTTTCATGGTGCAAGTTTCAATACATGCATTAGAGTGCTTGGAACAGGGTTTATTCGTATGTTACATTAGCGTCATCTCATCATCTTAATAACACATCAATAACTAAAACATAATATTCAACAATAAAACTAACAACATTTTATTAGTTTCACAAAGTACCCCACCAACTTAATCAAAAAATAATAATAAGAGTTAATTACATACATACGTTTTTTTTTTGTTTAAAATGTACGTTTTTGTATGAAAATGTACGTTTTTTCATACAAAAACGTACGAAAATGTTTTCATACATTTTCATTCAAAAACGTACATTTTTCGTTCGTATTTGTATGAAAAAATGTTTTCATACATTTTCATACAAAAATGTACATTTTTGTACAAAAATGTTTTCATACATTTTCATACATAAACGTACATTTTTGTACAAAAATGTTTTCATACAAAAACGAACGAAACCGTATAAAAACAAATGAAACGTAAAAATAGAGAAATCCGTATAAAAACGTTTTTTTATACGCCTTCATTCGTTTTATAATAAAATTAAAAAAAGTTTTTTTTTTTTTTTTTAATTTAATTTAATTTTTTTTAATAAAATTAATTTTTTTAAAAGAAAAAACAGTTTTTTAAAAAAAAAATATTATAATAAACCACAGGGACAAGATTCGTAACTTTTACCAAACCACAAGGACGATTTATGTAATTAACTCCGATCGTTAAAACCAAAATATGACGTTAGCCCCTCACGTTAGAAAGTATTTGCAAGGGAAGTCCTTTTTTTGGGACCGGGTCAGACGAGGGACAAGATCCGTAACTTTTGTAAACCACAGGGACGAAACCCGCTAAAAAAAAACCACAGGGACAAGATCCGTAATTTTTACTAAACCACAAGGACGATTTATGTAATTCACTCTAAAAAATATAATTGCCTATGTTAAAGGACTAGGTTTCTAGGATGTGACTGTTAGGTTTAGATGATTATAGATTGATGAACATTATTCCCATGCCGTATATGATCTGATTGATTTGTTGCATTGACTTTTATTAGTCGATTGTTGTTTGGGTGATGTCGACCACCATATATTTGTATGTGTGTTCACTAACGTATGCGGGTATATTGGTATAAAAGAATGTTCCCGATCCGGATCCCACAATTGAATATGATTGGATGCCGAAAGGAAAGGGTAACTATTTCTTGGGTTGACAAATGAAGAAACGGAGCTTAATTGGACTTCTATGGAGAGTTGGCATAAATGCAACGTAAGAGGTCTCACTGCATCAGCAGATGGTTTTCTTCTAATTGATTGAAGAAACGGAGCTTAATTTGACCTCAGTTGGCATTCAAAATGCAACGTAAGAAGAAGTCTCACTGCATCAGCAGATCGTTTTTCTTCCAAACCCTACAGCAACAACAACGGAAGCTTCTCAACCACTAATGTATCTTTGTGCAGGAAACCATTCTTAAACAATTTTGAAAATTTTGAATAAATTGTTTTGAAAAATGGAAAATATTGTTTTTGAAAATTAATTGGAATCAAATTTGAAAATCACCGGACTTCATTTTATCAAAACTTAAGTCACTCAATCATCGACTACGGTCATCGATTGAGGGGGAGAGTGATTTAATATAAAATATTTTTCAAACAATATTTCTTCATAAAAGTCCGTTTGTACAAAAATTTGTGGTGATCTAAAGATTTAATTTTATGTCATGGTATGATTTTCTTTAAAACTCAAAGATCTTTCAAAATGAAATTTTTTTCTGTTCTTGTTTGATTGTGAAATTGTTTTATTTTACCTAAAAGATCTCTTAAAACAATCATACCTTACACTAACAATCTTTAATGTCTTAAAATGGTCCTTATCTGTCAGTTTTCAAAATCAAATCTTGCCACGTCTTTCCCCAAATTTTTCTAAATGATTTAAATCAATTGGGATCACAAATCTCAAGAGGTTTGAAATTTTTGATCGGGGGAGAGATAGTGATTTAAATCTCTTATCTGTTTAAATGGAATTGGTTTTAGTCCTTTAAAGGCACTCCTGCCTCCATGTGCTAAACGATTTCAATATACATAATGCACATGTTGAGGGGGAGCATTTATCCAAAAACTAGATGAGTTTTTAAATCAGGCACATATTCTCTCATGTTTTCTAAACCTTATTAAATCACTTGGGATCCAAAATCTCAAAGGGTTTGATATTTTTGATCGGGGGAGAATTTGTGATTTAATTATGAAATCTGATGAATGATGATCAATTTGATGAAAATGTGCAGGCTGCTCTCTCATATGTGCTAAACGCTTTCGAATCTCGAAGCACATATTGAGGGGGAGCAAATGGTTTTCTTAATGGCTTTTGTAATCATGGATGTGCTTCAAATGAACTCTTGCCTCTATGTAATAAAATGATTTCAAATATCCTATGCACATATTGAGGGGGAGAATTTACCAAAGAAAATCAAATGGCTTTTTCGATGAAAATTATGATCAAAGAAAATATTTCAAAGTCCTCTTGCCTCCATGTGCTAAACAATTTCTAAATCATATGCGTATGTTGAGGGGGAGGTTTTCTAAATGATCAAAACTATTAAGGTACAAAATGCTTTGATTTCGTATCACAAGTACCTTGATTGTTTTTCCAAATGATTTTTCAATTGGTTTCATGGAAGAATGAACAATACCAAAAGACCGACCAATTTACTTTATGCATGGAGTTATAAGGATGGTTAGGTTAGGTATTCGTTCCCACGATCCGCCAGAACCGGAGGGATCTACCCAGGGACAATCCACTAGATAGTGTAGAGTCCTTAGGTATATTGAAAAAGGAGAAAAGTGAGATATGGGAAGAGTGCGGACTGAGACTGAGCTAGTACTGGAATAAACCCAATAAGGTTCTAGTTATGAAGTCTCGGTAAGCACTGAAGGGGTTGAAGAATGAAAAAGAAATGAATGTGAAAAGGGTGAAAAGAAATAGCCCTCCAATAATTCAACCTTAGGGCAGTAACCGGGTTCAATACATATGCTACTGGTGGTTACTAAGGTAACGCCGGTATTGAAGACAAGACGTCATGGACCCAGTGACTCACTACACTAAACTTCCCAAGCTACTCAAGTTCCTCTTAAAAGGGCTTGTTTCATTCTCACGGGGAACCGACATAATCTATCGACTTTCTCTTAGAGATTGTTGATATTGAAGAAGGAGACCCTCTCCCTAGTCTCCGGCATAGGAACCAAAAATGCACAATTGAGTCTAGAGCCAAGAGATCATCGACAATATCTCATTAGGACACTAAATTCTTGTAGATTTGCTGTTTCACACAATGTGGAAAGTAAGAATATATTAAGAGTCCTACACATTATCCTTGTGGTATTGCCAGAACATCCGAGTGATATGAAAATATTCACGATGAAGATGAAAATCCTTCTAGAGCCAACATCAAACAAGCTCTTGGTGGGTGACATGTGAGATCTTGCAAAAGATCAAGCTTGTGACAACTGGATAGAAACGATGGGGCGATTCATTATTGAATCAACCTTGGTCCAGGAAATGAATTGACGAATACTTTTGGAAAAACCATTCGATGTGCAAACCTTCTTTTCTCTAGCACGTCGAATGTGTACTTATGTTTTTCAAACACAAAAAGTATCTCTGATTGAAAAAATACTTTTGGAAAAACCGTTCGATGTGCGAATCTCTTCTTTTCTCTAGCACGTCGGATATGTATTCTCTTTCAAATACAAAAAGTATTTTTGATTGAAAATTGATCTTCTTCTAAACCTTCGTCGTATTGCAAAACTCTTTCCCTTAAGCAGTACGCGATTGTTTTCAAATCAATTTTTCATCAATCAGTGAATCTCAATTCGCTGGTTCACTCACTCCGTGTTGTCTTCTTTGAGACGTTCCGGTTTGAGAACGGCTAGAACAGCTGCGAAACCCTATCAAGGAGATTCTTAGGAATCCTATCTGATCACAGGCAGTACTTGTACTGATCAACAGGGAACCGTGGGCCGTGTACCTCAATTCAACGAAAGTGATCAAAGACACTTTCGTGTGTTTTATTGCTAACTGTTGTTTGCAGGTACATTTGGACGGTTGCAGCTGATCAGAATTGAGGAGTCAATCCAAAGCCGCATGCTCACAGCACCCACACTTAATTTGAAGAAATCATGATTGGTGCATATCTACATAACCTGGCTCTGATATTTCATACTATGCTTCTGCTACGCTGCTACAAATATCATGAACCAGTAAAGCTTCCGCTACTCTGATGGAAAGATGTCATGATTCAAAAGTGTGAGCATGTCGGTCCAAAAGTCACAACATCACATGAAGGCAACACAACTATGGATGATCCAGAGATTTACTGTGGCTGATGATCTCAAAGAAAGCTCGAAGATCATCAAAGATGTGGATCAGTTCAAAGACCTCCACTAAAAGTACAAATCAATGCGGACTTTGAAGAATCGCTACAAATGCACAAAGATCGTGAAAGTGAAGAATTCAAGTCTACGAGCTCAGAACAGAAGACAAAATAGAATGCTAAGATTCGAAATGTAAAACATGGGGTGACCTCCCTTAGGGGGAGATTGTTAGGAATTGGAAATTTCATAGTGAAGTGTCGGTCACCCCAAATATAATTTAGCATAAGTTAGCTCGTAGACATATCGTTATTAAGTAGTTTATTAGTTTGTTTGTAGCGTAGTTTAGTTTAGAGCAACACCGTGGAGGAAGGACGGGTCTTTACCCACTGTATGCCTGATCCACAGGCCGTTAGGAGGTCGTGTATTGTGTAACTATAAATACCCCTTCCATCCATGGAAGGGGTGGTGCTTCTCATTCAATCTAACATTTCCTTTGTGTAAACCTCTAGCAAGAACACCCTCTCTCTCTACTTTCTCTATCTAAATATGGCAAACATGTATTTTGATCATCCAAGACCACCCGAATCATCAACACAATAAATATATCGATCCTACATATGTGACAATAGCAGGTTCAACTTAATCAGTGTTTGGGACATTAGCAGGTTCAACTTCATCTAGAAGATCATCAACGACAATGACTTCACTCCATTTCCAGTTTCTGAGGTTGTCTTCAGGTTTTCTTTTTTTTTGTTGTTGCCTCATTGTTGATCACGATATCCTGGTTGTTGTGGTTGTCCTGATAAAAAAACAAACACAAATTATTTCAGCGTGGATTTATATATAAAAAATCAACTACGACATTAAAAGAAGTATAAAATGCATGAGTTATACAACGTATCACCTGGTTGTTGTGGTTGTTTTCCATTATAGCATGGATAATTTGATCAAGATCCTGATTAAAAGTAGAAGATTAGAATGCATGATCATTTAAAAAAGTGAAACTTAAACATGTTTCTATATGTAGAGATAATAACTTGAGAAAAATGGAAATAACCTGATTGTTTGCCATGTTATTCAAAGTATATAAACTATGTTTGCTTCAAATTTTTGTAGGTTAAAGTGAAAGTGACTACTCATGTATATATAGTACATTAAAGATAAAAATGGCGCCATATTTGGGAGTTCAAAAAGTAGCAGAGATTCTTGAAAGTTTGTTGTAAAGATAGATGTTGGTTTTAGTTGGTACTATGTTTCATTAAAAAGGTATAACATGTAATGCATGGAGTGGATAAGTGTTTATACTTATCATTACTTAGTTGATTGAAACATGTGCTAAATTGACCAAGTAAAAACCCTAGCAGCTGCACATGAAAGTGACATTGATTTAATGTGGTTGAGATTGACTCATACTAAGATCCAACGGATGATAGACAGTGACAAGTCATATTTTTTTATCTCTGTACCTTCGGCAATAGAAAGGGAAATTTCTTTTATTTTTTTGCTTTTACAAATACTAAAAAAAAAAAAAAAAAAAAAAAATCATGTACAGTATTCCTCTTTCCCTCAATTGGAATTTGGAAGTATCTGAGTAAACCCAAATTACTACCAACTCAAAACACCGGCGACTTAACCGGAAAATCTAATCTCCGGCGGGCATCTCCCGTCCCCCCTTTTCAGTGTATTACCATAAAATACCTTTTCTTATTATTATTGGGTTTAGGTTTTATCATTTTGAGATGTTAATCTTTTAATTTTTATAAATTTTCTGATTCATTTCACTTTTTATTTGCAGGAAGTGTGATCAAAACTAAAACAATCATGGATGGTATGCTTCTTCATTTCAGTTTTACATATATTTATATTATCTTAGTTTAGGGTTTATGTTTTTGTTAATTGAAATCATTATATTGTTTTAGAACTTAGAGGGTGTTCGCGATTGCTTTATTTTATTAAACGGATGAGGTTTTCACTGTTTAGGTTTTATTTTATCAACAGAGGTATCCCGACCGTTTCTGACTCTCTCCCTAGCCACCCTCAAATGTGTACCAGTGAGGTTTCAGAAAATAGTGAAGTTATATATTACACATGGTGGTAAAAGACGCTGGGTGCTAGTCGGGCGATCAATTATCTTGTAACTAGTAATCCAGGAGTAATCAGATTGGAAATTTTATATAGAACATTTGAAATTATATGTATTACATGTTGATAGAACCATAAAAATATGTTTAGAAACATTAACACATTTATTCAAATACTTAAAAGTTAAAACCGTGTTTGTCCGAGCTAACCCCAAGTTTTCACTGAGTTTTGATCGAGTTTTGACCTTGTAAAAAAGTAATCGGCGATTAATCAGTCTTTACCTTCTGGCTGGTAATCGCCGATTACTCGGCCTTTTAATCCTTGATTTATTACAACACTGATTTTAGAAGGTTTTTCTATGTTAGATATGTAGATAAAAAAAGTAATAATTATGTCATCTCAAATAAGCATGTCCTGACCCCGCTTATTTTAAGCCAAAATGAGCTTCCAAGCTGCTTTTCTGCATAAAGATAAGCAGAATTAAGCAATCCCAAACACCCTTTTATCGAATTAATGGTGAGAAATAGTTGAAGCTGTGCTTGCCGTGGATTTTTTTTTTTTCAATCTTCGTAATGTGTTTTCTGTATTTTTGAATGGTCAGTCGATGCACAACCGATGATGGAGGAGACGGTTTTGGTTGGGGATGATTTAATGTTGGGCCCTCCATCTCCTGTTATTCCTCCTGAAATTGCTGCTCATGTTCTTGAAGGTGTTAATTTGTGTGACGGGATTTTAAGGAACCTTTTTTTGTGTAAGTTGTTTTATCCACCTTGGTGTTGGCTATAATCAAGTGTAACTTGTTCTTCATGGTTTTATACTTATTTTGGAACTTATCTCTAGGTTTGCAAATCAATGATATAGAGCCGTTTTGTCAAGAAGAGATTGCATTGTATCGGGAATGTGCAGAGAAACGGGTAATTTTAGTTTATAAATAAGATTTAAATTTTCGCATCTGTTTTCTGTTTTGAGTTATATATGTTGGGATGTTTTAGGATAAGGAACTAAGGCAACGACTCCAAGATAGCGAGTATAAGTTAGGTTTATCAATGCCATTGGATCTAGCAAAAGAAAGAGCTACTCAGCTAGAGTCTGAAACCACAACGTTGGAGAGGTAATGCTAAGTGTGCACTCGCTCATTGTTATTAGTCTTTTTTCTATGTTTGTTATTCTTTTGGTATCTTCAATTATTTTAAGAAATGATAAAGATGCTTATATATGTATCTGGATAGTTGAATGAAAGATGAGCTAATGCCAGTCCACGCGGTTTATGGCTTTATGCATTGCTCTTAAGGTGGTGTTTAGATTGGAGGTTCCCAATGAGGAAATGGGAATCTTTTCAGTTTCTGCCTATACATCATGATTATTTACTCCAAACTAGACGCCACCTTAGCCTTGACTTTGGGAAAAAAAATTCCCCTTTCTTGTATTGAGAACTGCTGAAAGTTCTAACAAAAAACAAAAAAACTTAAACGAGTTTTCATTATTGCAATTTAAGAAATGATGCCCCTTTGCTGCATTTTCCATGATATGATTACGCTGAATCAATGACATTGGTCAGAGAGTGTAAAATTTACAATAATAGAGTTTGGATCGCTTAGCTAAGCATTAATTCATTGGCCCCCAAATTAGGCCATATTTCATACATCATGTGGTTATCGATGATCATTTATCCTAAACCTTATATAACTTGCACTGTAGGCGTTTGATTCTTGCAAGTGGGATCGAAGGTGCAGATGGATTTCGCCAAAGGTGGAGTTTGCATGGCCGTCTTACTGATACCAAGTAATATTACATACCCCTATTTACCTCCTACTTAACATTGTGACCCTTTTAAGTGCTCCTTATTAAGCATGAAATCTTTTTGAAAATTTGAACTGTTGGTTTCACAGAACATGCTATTTTTCCTTTGGTCCCAATAATGAGGGGTTAGTTGGTTCCAGGATGGCTGGCTGGGGTTTGAGGCTAAGTACTGTCTTTATCAATGAGTAGTCCCAACTGGTCACTCTTATGTCTTTTTGTGATAATGAAAAATAGTTTCTATTTGTTCAATCTTGAGTTGCCAGTCAGATGTCAAATGCACTCTAGTATCACTTGTTTTTCAAATGGTTAGGTGATTTAGGTTAAAGTGAACTGTCAATGGCATTTGTCACCTTCATATTAGGAATCATATCCGCACATTAATTGCGTACATAACACAATCTAACCCAAGTGATTAGATGTTTGCCTATCAATTCACAAAATTGCAGTAGGAGACGATACATCTATTTTTGTGTACGAATTTTGTGAGTTGTGACATCTACTTAACTGGCATTAATAACTTTCAATCCCTGCATTGGTTGGGTATACCATTTTTATAATAAATACAATATACTCATATTTTGATAAGCTTTGATCATTTTATCGTAAAAAATTGTTTGTTTGGTTGTTGTACTTCATCTTCAGACCCCCTTTTGTTCAATGGTTTTAATGTCCTATCTTTTGGCAAGAAAAAAGAAAGTGATATAATCTGTTTGCTTTACAAAAATGTTGTTATGTTTAATGTTTAGTTGTTTACCAAGGACTAATGTTTGATGATATATGATATTGGTTTGGTTGGAAACAAGGCACAGTGACCAAATAGATTAGTTTTGGACTTGTGGTGTAAAGAGTCTGAAATGAACAAATATTCATCGCTCAAATGCCCACAACTATATTATAGACCTTGCTCAACAAATCTTTTTAACTTAAAAAATATGTGTATAACCTTTCAGTAAAGTTTATCCCGTCGTGCTGTGCAGGAAAAGGATGGAGGCATTAAAGAAAGGACTCGAAAATAGGAAATCAGACGACAATGTCACAGCAAGTATTAAAGCTCCAGCTACTAAAAGATGGTTCTTTTGGTGAAAGTAGAAAAATAAAGCATTAAATGAAATATGTCATGAATCGCTGGAAAAAATAAGCAAGAGTGGCCCTGCACGGATCCCTCTTTCGGGACTTGGTTTATCTGTGATGCTTCCAACACGTACCGAGTATGAGTTAAAAAAAAATGAGAGTTTTATTCAATTTTCTCACTGTAGCTTTATACATTGATATGAACGCTACTTAAAGTGGTTAAATCTTTAACTAATTATGTTTAGGCCACCTTTTACTATTAGTCATGACCCTGTTTTTTTAGCAATTCTGCATATGGATTTGAATAGAACAATGTACACATATAAAGCCATATAGTCTTTTCAGTTGGACATCACTATAGATATTTGCTAACCATGTGTGTTCATTTTCATGTAACCACTGTACAATTCTTATCTAATTATCTTAACATTATTAGTTAGTATGGACAAAAAGAACAAAAGATAAAACTGTACAAGGACAAGTGAAAGAATAATTTGACGGAAAAAACGTTTATCCTTCTAACTTTATACATAATTGTGGTCCGATATTGCTCAGGGAAGATGTAATGAATATGATCGTGACTTGTGAGGATTTGAAGGCGATGTTTAAAGGTGCGTTTTCAAACTGATTAATGTTAGTTTAAGCAAGCGATGATTGCAGTTTCAAGTTGCAACAACCATTATAATCCTGTACTCAACATTTGAGAAATTCTTTTGTCCTTGTTGAAAACCATGTGACATAGGAGCAGGGTAAAATCCAACATTTAACCAAGATGGTCCTTTGGTGGTGGCGGCGGTGTTACCGCTCGGGAAAGGGTACCCGAATCCCTTACCCGAGACCACTCCCTCCTCCCTAAGCAGTTGAGTACAGGATGCATGTGACATATAATTCTTTAGCAAACAACGTTCACATTCTTACTTAGAGAGGAGGGAGTGGGCACGGGTAAGGGATTCGGGTACCCTTACCCGAAGCGTAACACCGCCGCCACCTCATTGGGTATGAAAATCGGGTACAAAATTCGGTATACCAAGCCGAGTGTGAAATGTGAGGTTGGATTGGGTTTTTGGACCGTTGGAGCCAAACGGTCGACTTCATGCTTCAGTAAAAAAAAAAAAATTCCTTTAAAACCAAATATTACTCTCTTTATTTTCAAATAAAACACACACTAAAATCTCTCAAAACAAAAATAATTGCCAAAATGTCTTCCGATTCTTCAATTGAATGCATTATTCCATCTTCGTCCGACGAGATATCCACGGGTAGCTCGTTGCAATACTTGCTTCAATCGGCTCAGTATCTTGCAGACACGGCAAGCTCTAGCCGAACTAGCGTAAATATTGTATGTGATTTTATGAAATGGTATGTTTTTATTTTAAATATTGTATGTGATTTTATGTATGAAAAAAAAAAAAATCGGGTACAAATTGGTGACCACTCCCTCCACTTAGGGTATGGTTAGGGTAAAATTGGGTACTTTTGATGTGTAATGTTTTTATTGGATGGAGGTGAGGTGACACCTAGGGTATTAGGTGACCACTCCCTCCTCCCTTACTGTCTAAGGTGGAGACTTTTCTTTCTTTTTCTGATTCAAAAAAGTATAAAAACATGTGTAGTGTATTTCTAACAACTTATATCGAATATAAAGGCAAATGTAACTGTTAAAACAAAAACATTTTGTTTTCTTCACTTATGTTGAGTGGTAATATTCAATAGAGTCGTCCTAGCAATAGAACCATGGTTGGCATAAAAAAAGCAATGGGGAAAACAAGAAAACAACTTGTAGTGTGATAGATTGTCATTGTACACATTTAATTTTATAATTATATAAATACATTAATTATTTACTAGAATTAGTAAAAATAGCTCATATATCATGGGCTTGTAATCATAGTTTTGAAAGGCTCAAGGCGCACTAAGGCGCAAAGGGAGGCAAAGAGCCTCGAGGCGAGGCGCATAAAAAATTTAAAGTATTTAGTGCGCCTCGTATTCATGAATACGAGACGCACAAAATACTTTAAATTTTTTATAACATATGTGACCATTTATGTAGCTTAAATAACACAAAATAACATTTAAATACTTAATACCTGACACATATTGCCGTTATAAAGATTAAAAATGATCAGTTGTCACTTCTCAAATGGATCAACTCTTTAGCTCGATGACCTATATAAAGATTAAAATCCATATCAGACTAAATATGCTTGTGTCTTACACTTGCAAACTTACATCTAACAAATTTAACCCAAAATAACAAGCAAATAACGTATTAATATTCAAGGCACAATGCCACATTTTATGATAATATGGCATAAAAAAAAATACTTCATGAAAAAAAGTAAGTTCTTAAAGAAAATTTCAACCAATAAAATAATCATAAAATCAGTTCAAATTTACAAATCATACAAATACTCATCCTATGAGTTAAAAGGCCCATGAATATAACTCATAAGGCCCATGTATCTTATATTAATATTTAGAAAAAGCCCAAAAACCCGTTACATCTCCTAGGCGCAAAAAGCTCCAAGGCGCTACGCTTTTTGTGGGATTCATTCATGTCGTGAGCCTCGATCTAAAAAAAACCCAAAGGCTAGAGCCTCATGCGCCTTAGCGTCTAGGCGCGCCTTTGGCGCGATTTTTAGAACTTTGCTTGTAATAAGTAGACAGAATATCGCACCGTCATCTCAGTGTCACTTCAGTTTTTTCTCTGTCTCTATAACTAACTTCACCACCAGTTTAGTGTAATAAGACAACCAACTTTATCACAAAAACATACCTCACTTAAATACAAATATACTCTCCCAAAACATATACACACACAAAAACACACACTACACGACTCGGTCTTGGCATCAACCGAGTCTTGCAAATTTGCCATCTAAGATGCGTGCTCCCTTGCCTCCGTAATAAGAACCACACGTCTTGCATGGCACCTAGGCAGTGAAGACTCGGTTGTCCAACATCTATTATGGCTGGTAAAAGGTGAATAACTTTTAAGGAGATTCTTTTAATATATGTTACTTGTGTAAAAAATTATTGGTGTAAGTGTTCATATAATCTTTTAAAAAAAATAATTAATGGTTGATTGGTTGTCTCCACGGATACTTGAATAAATTTATGTAATATTTCTTGTGTTACGTATCTAAAATTACAAGTATTAAGTTCATAATTAAAGAGTACAATTGTAAATAAACAAATGATTTTAACTATAAAATGAATAAACTGATAAGTGAAAAATATTTTGGTTATATTTAACTGGACACAACAAACAATTGAATCAAAATTTGCTACACATTATGCAAACAAAGAAAGGAGAGAGGCTAAAAAAATAGGAAGGAAGGGAAAAAAAAAGTAAAAACTATGGTAAGAAAATGTGTTAAGGAAATGTGATTATCTGTAAAGTATCAGTTGCAGTAGCTTAAGTCAAATTGGCACATCAATGACATCTCAATTTTTCCTCTTTTCACTTCTCTTTCACTCACACACTCAAAAAACCCTCTTCACTAACTCAAGCCAAACCATACCGAATTAAAATAAATAAATAATTAAAAAAAAAAAAAAAAAAAAAAAACTACTCATTTGGCCCAAGCCAAAAACTTGGCGAAATGTTTAGCGAGATCACCCACCGATGCAGTGACGCTAGTTGGCGAGGGTGCCTCCGGTGCATTCAATGCTCTTTTAAAAGGTTATTTTGTTCTATTTTATACTTGACATTTTCTTAGGCATGCATGTGTAGGGAGTATTTTTTAAATTAAGTGGTTTGGAGTGATGTCTAGTTTAGTCACTTATTTGAGAAAGAGTGATTTTTGAGGACCTTTCCAATAAAAAAGAAATAAGAGTTTGTAATCACTTATTAAGTGGAAAAGAAACACCCTTTAAGTATTTCATCATCCTCTAATAAAATAATTTTTTTAGAACGACAATTATTTATCTCACACAATATATATCATAATTTATCTGACACGCCTTAAGCATGATTTGGACCCACAAGCATTCGGTTGTGGAGCTTTTCACACAACATGAGATACCATTTGGAAATAAGCCCTTTCGTTAATAATAAAATGAAATATACTTGGGGAAACTTTTTAGCATTTTATAAAGGTTGCGCATCTAAGGGTGCGTTTAGTTGGAGAAAAAATTCTCTTGTTTTCTATCTCTAGTTTTGTAAAAATTTGGATGAGAAATTTATCTCCACAAAACATTTGAAAATATAGAAAATGCGTTTAGTTAATATTTGTATTTTCTATTTTGAGGAAAGGGAGAGAGGGTTGGGGGTTACAAAGGAAAACAACTAAAATTTGTTTTCTAATTTTTCTTGTTAGATTAGGAATAGGGAATTTTGTGTTTTGCAAAATATTTTGTTGGAAAATGATAATTTGAACGCGATCTCTATTTTCCTTGTTTTTCACAAAATATTTTGTGGAAAACAAAGGTGTTTCCCTCCAACTAAACGCACCCTAAGTATTTGTCACTATATACTCGCATTTGAGTTTTAGCATTCTTCTCGTAGCTAGAAAAAAGAAAAAAACAGTGTATGAAGAGAACATATAAATTATATGAGTAGAGTGTTGTGTCTTTTAAGCAACTTATTTTCAAAGCTTGTATAAACTTAATTTGTCCCACATGGGTTGAAGACCACATATTCTCCTTGGATATATACTGTGGTGAAAATGATATATATAAGTTGACATTAGTATCATGTAGTCGTCAACAAGTATGACCGAACCTATATAAAAGTATGTTCGGATATTGTTGTTTACGGCTAATTCATATAATATGTTAACTTTTTGTGACGTTTTACTTTAATTTTGGTGACGTTGAAATATAATAATTTTTCAAGAAGCCAATATATTACCAAAAACTGAACAAACTACAAGGAGGTTTTATCTGCTCGCGCTATGAGTAGGGTGAACAAGATTAAACAATTTGTTTATGTTATTATCGTAAAAATTGTCATAGATTTTTGTAGTTTTGTCATAGATACTTTTACTCGCGCGTTGTAACGAGAGCAAAAACATTTATTTTCTAGATGTGAAATAGAGTTGAAGCAATAATGTGTTTTTGTGATAAAATTTAGAGGGGTGTTAAAATATAAAGCAAGCAGTAGAATTTGATTACCCTACAATACAAAATGTACAACGAAACGATATGTGAGAAAGCGAATTTTTGTGAACAACAAGTAGGTAGTAGAATAATGTTAGCTTTAAACAAACAAGTCAAGGATTCTAGTTATCTTTAAGTCAAATTATTCTTATGGGCTAATTAGTAAGGAAATATATACTTTTATTAAAGGTTTATTAACAAAAGTTGAGATGGCCGAGTTGGTCTAAGGCGCCAGATTAAGGTTCTGGTCCGAAAGGGCGTGGGTTCAAATCCCACTCTCAACATTCTCTTTTTATTACTCCATCCGTCCATGTTTGAAAAGTCAAAGTCTTTTTCTTCGGAGTTTGACCATAATTATTTTTTTTCGTGTTATATAATACTTGATACAAAATATATAAATTGATTTGTGTTTTAAATATATTTTCATTGGTATATTTTTCATCAAGTATTACATAACACAAAAATTAATAATTACGGTCAAACTATGA
This sequence comes from Chrysanthemum makinoi, assembly GCA_910596185.1. Taxonomy (NCBI): domain Eukaryota; kingdom Viridiplantae; phylum Streptophyta; class Magnoliopsida; order Asterales; family Asteraceae; genus Chrysanthemum; species Chrysanthemum makinoi. The sequence goes on along the minus strand of OU343223.1, from coordinate 99,669,952 downwards.
GGATAAAGACTTTTACTTTTCAAACATGGACTTATAAAATGGGACGGAGGGAGTATTTTTTTATTTTTTGAACAATAAATTCTTTATTTGTTAGTTTGATTTATTTATAGAATATAACCCCCTTGAACAACAATTCCTTTATTTTGTTCCAGTTAATTTAATGCATAGTTTGATTTGAAAAATAAACAGAGTATATAACTTTGAGGAAATCAGTTTGGTTTTGGGCTACCAACCGAACCTAATACTGTGAAATGGCTCGAACAGCTTTTCAGAAGTTTAGAACAGACTGAATACAGCCGGTACTGTTTAGTTCCAAAAAGGCAGAAAGGACCTTAGTTTTGACGGTCGGGGCGATATTCACACACCTCTAAGCAAATGACACAGTTTCAAACTTAGCAGATAATAGAACTACAGAGTTAGCTAGTTTCTTGTTGTGGTTCTGCACTGAACCTTGACCGATTTTTCAGATTACTCCAACTAAAAGCATTTATTTTGAAACTATAGAACTGAGAATCGAATTGAATATAGCCAGTAACAGCAAAGTCCCATTCGGTTTTGCGGTCAGGACTGATTTACGCACACCTTAGATAGAATTTCAGCCATATTACAAAAACAAGTGACAAAATTCTTTACAGTAAAAGTAGTTTCTCTAACATTCTGTTTGCAGTCATCAACGACACTATACATAACTTTCACTAATCCTAGACATATTTTAAACATAATTGACATAATCCAAAGGCAAACACTATACATGCCATTACAATGTATCATTCCAGCTTGAATTATGAAGCAATAAAGGGTACTCTATGTGGTCAAAATCTTGATATGGCTCCATGTAACTAGATGAACTGTAAGGTTTCTTTCTACCTTCAGGGAACTGATCCGAACTGAACACAAAATTCTCTTCGTTTTCATGGTCGACCACAAACGGATGCAAGAGTGTGTTTGAAAAACGCCGACTGTTATCAACAGGCGACTGAATCAGAAAGAGACAGGATTCTGAACTTCGATGTTCCTTCTCATTAAAAGACTCATCCATAGACCAAGTATAATCTTTAGAAGGAAAATTCATCCTGCACTCTTCTTCTGCCATAAGACGTTCCGGAGTGTATGGTGGTAAGCTGGGAATATTTTCTTTAAAGAGTGCATTAGGCTTAAATAGCTGATAATCATCGTCTTGTGAAATTGATGATGTTGAAAACTGAAATTCATCTTTCTCACTGTTGTCCTCCCAGCCCAACAAGAGAGGGCGACCACGTGGTGGTTCCAAGAGTTTAGGTTCATTATAGAAACGGGGTTCTTCAAGCTCTTGGTAGTTACTGGATACATACCTATGAAGAGGCTCATCAAAAGATACGATACTATTCACTTCAAAGTTTGGATGTCTGAAACCACCTTCTGTACTTCTGTGACTATACTGGATACTAGAATCTAACTCTGCAGGATTCATATCTAGGAGTCTCCTTGCTGATCTTGAAAAATCATCATCCAAGTATGATATACGGGGAGACTCGATCAATCTACTTTTGTAAGCTTTTGTATGGCAGTGATTATACTGAGTACTAGAACTTGGAGCATAATTAGAGAAAGGAGATTCTGAGTCCGTAGAATGCCATTCTAGGAGATCCATATCTATTGGTCTCTTCATGGGTCTGGAAAAACCATCATCCAAGTATGCTATATGTTGGGAATCCGATTTTCTGTCGAAAGATTTGTCCTTGATTAGTGCAGCTTGTTCCGTGTCTGAAAAAGAAGGTACCTTGCATTTGGAATCAGCTTCCCTCCGAGACTGTCAAATACAAACTTTAAAGTCAATAAACCTATACATGAGCTACATAATTCAAATCTATAACAAGTTAGAAGATCATACAATATTCTCCTGATTTTCTGGGAGTATCCTACTGATGAGAGCAGAAATCAGATCAAATCTGAGAAAAAATAACTGATCAAAGATGTGTAGCTAAAAAAATGTTATAATGTAGAACAATAAGATGGTTATGCATCTAACCCCTTTGAAGAGAGCTCACTGGCGTCGTATAATGATTTATCTGCAATCCTTTGGCGTAATTTCTCCCGTTTCATAGAGAATACATCTTTAATACCTAACATAAAGAAACGTTAACTTCTAAATTGCTAAAATGTGACCGCATCCGTCTTAGTGTGAAGTCATTTCATGCATGGGACGAGGACATATAACCAAAAAATTGTAAATTAATAATAGCTCAGCATCCCTCTAGAATAGTAAGAGTATATTTGCCATAGTGAGTTGAACAAAGAGGAGTACAGGACTCCCAGGTATTCATATGGTGTACAACTATTCAGGAATTGACACTAATCCATAGCATGATCAGTGCAGATACGGTATTAGGTGAAGTGAGTTGATGTCGCAACTCTTGTTTTTTAGGCTATCTCAACCTCAAGTTATGACTTCTGATTAAGAGAAATCAGCCAAACTTGCTCGGATCCAACAGATTAATGAAAAAAAAAAAAAAGGGAAACATATAAGATCTTTATGTTTTGGACAGAAAAGATATTCGTTCCTATTCTCTGACCAGTGACAATTGGATTAGACACCTCGCCTAAAAATCAATACAACAATTGCCAAAGAAAGTGACAAATATAAACAGAAACAAAAACAAATGAAACTCGTGATTCGGGTGGCTCGGCCTCTCAAGCCTATTCAAACTCCCTTAGAGGTTTCAGAATTATAAAAAACAAGACCCTTTAACCTCTCAACACTCTTGATACCCTCACAGGTTTTTAATCTCCCTCATCCCGTGAATAAATCCCCAACCTAATAGCTCCTATTTATATAGGATAAACATTAATACATAAGCACAATTCTAATTTGGATAAACACCAAACTAGCCATAAACCCTTTAAAAGAATTTGAGTCAGATTCTAACAGTGATAAGCAAAACATAACTGAAAAAAATATAGAAATCACACTTTCCCACAAGTAATATAGCCATCGTACAATATATTTAAATTCCTTGATCTCATTTCTTAACAAATATTTACCTGAGGTCTTTGTTTTGCGGCTTACTGATGAAGACAACCAGTTATTTGCACCAGGCGTAGCGTACTGAACATTTGTGGCGTTGACTCCAAATACGTTATTTTCCTCTGCAGCACATCATAAATTTAACTTGCTTCAAGGATTAAAAGTAATGTTTAATTATTAGATTAGGCATGTATCATCACATTTACTCACCAATACTCTTTGGTCCACAACATGGGGTCGAAAACGATGAATAGTAGGAGTCTTTTCGTTCTTTCTCCATAGGAACTGAAGATCTGGCATACTTAACACTCTCATTCTGCACACTAGGAGTCTCTGCAAAATTTAACATGTTATAACTGTCAACATGATACAACGTATTGATTTAACCACCGAAACATAACATGGCATAACAGCAACAAAACTAATTATCTGTGGTGAACACTAATTTGACACTAACACAAAAGTAAGCACCTTCTCTTATGAATTGACCACTCTGTCGAACATCGTTCATTCGTCTATCATGGCAATTTGCAGTTACACGCATATTACTATAAACCTTATCTTTTTGCACATTAGGAGTCTCTGCAAAACACAACTAGTCATAACTACCGACGCGTTATACAGCACCAATATAATCACCTAAACAAGACACTTTTTTGGGGTGCAATAAAAAAGTAAGCACCTTCTCTTCTAAATAGGTCATTCTGTCGAACATCGTGCTGTTCACTGTTATGACAATTTGGCGTCACACGTGCATTACTACAACCACCATCCTTCATCCTTTTGAAAAACGCATACTCAGAAGTTTTTGCAGCAAAATCATCCAAGAAACCTGGACCCATAAACATCATCACCAACTCTAACATGTTCAAGCTATAAGAGGGTGTTTGGGATTGCGTTTTGAGGGATATTATATAATTATTGCAATTGCAAAATTCAAAATCAGAAAATGCCGTTTCGCAAACCATCTAAAATTCTATATTTATCAATATTTTCTTAGATCCAAACACAATTCTAAAAACGCTAAAATTCTGAAAACCAAATCCCAAACACCCCCTAAGTTTCGTTGCAAATATCAATTCTAAACTGTCATTCTGCATTTAGTAACCCCCGTAAAAATTTATAATTTACGCACTTACGTTGTCGCTCCTTTGTGGCTTCACATTGCGCCGAAGACACATTTCCTCCCAAATTACGCCGATCATCCCCTTCGCCTTCCCCATCTTTCACTCTTTTAACTTTCTTTACTCCTATAAACAAACAACACCTTCAGTTATCAATAAACAAAAACTCAAAAACCCGATAAAAATTACGTCTTCGACACAATACATAATCAAATTTGATGTATTTACCTTCGGTTTGTTGAGTGTTTGCACGGCGAAATTGATCGAAGCGACGATCACCGATGATATCTCGGACTGAATAGCTACGAGGATTGGGTTTTGGATTGTTGTTAGTTTTAGGTTTTGGTTTTCTTGTGTTTTGACGCATTTTGATTTTGAAATTTAGGGCTTTAAAAGAAACCCTAATTTTGAAAATTGGGGAAAATGAATTGGGCGCCAAATGAAACCGTTGTTGTTGGTTAAGCTAGATTTACTTTTTTACTACTAAGATTTTACTTATCGGGTCCTTCCACTTTTGTTTGTTTGGTAAACTAGATTTTTTTTTTGATAATGTGTATATAATTTTTTAAGCATGGTTTCGGATCTTTCAGGGGATTAATTTACGAGTTTAAAACCCACCGTCACAAATATTCAAACAGGGTAAAAAAAATCATTTTCAAAAGGTATGCGTAACCACTTCAAGCTTTTTATCACTTGGCCACGCATGATTAGTTATTAATACAAGTATTTTCAAATTAACATATAATCTAGATGATAGTAGCTTGTTCATTTGATCGAGAGTTTGGGCGGTGACATGAGAAAGAAAAATAGTACTTGTCTCTACTGTTTGCCCCAATTTTCTTTGCCTTCCAGCAAAGTTTCATTGAGCGACAAAGAAAGAAAAGAAGAGAGACTAATGTGAGGTGATCGTGTTTGTGTATCTTTGTGGATGTGTTTCAGATATAAATTTAATTATACAAAATTTAGAAAAGTTGAGAGAAGAACATGAAAGTCTTCAATCTTTTCCGGTAATTCAATAGAATCAGAGTAAACTAACATAACACGGAGGTGAGCATATAACAAACATGATAAAAGGCTTTCCACACCCTCCGCCATAAAAGAGTTACTTGGTCAACTATCAATCAATCAAAGATACGATCTGAAAATATATTCACCCAATATAAGCCTCCGCCATAAGAGGGTTGGTTACTCGGGTGACTCAATAAGAGGGTCTTCAAATTTGTATTTAGGTTTTCAGACTATCGAACTACCAATATACCATTATAAACTTTTTTTGGGTTAAAATTAGATTATTCGAATATTGAGTTTTATTAATATTTAAACTCGTATTTTGGTTGTTTGCAATGAATACAGCAAAAAATTATACAATGTATAGTTAATCAAATTACGCGTGTTGTTCATAGTTGTACAATCGGCGAAATAGGGTAGTATTGATGCGGACAAGATTCAAAGTCGTGCATCGTAGTCTGTTGCTTAACTACGGCGTAACCTCGAGCCATGATTACGCCGTAACTTATGTTTAAATTTCAAGTTTCTATTTTGTGATGAAGTTACGCCGTAATTGATTTACTCAATTACGCTGTAATCAAGTTATGTTTAGTTTATTTTGGTTCGGTGTCACATTTACGCCGTAATTGATTTATCCAATTACGCGGTAACTTATTCGCGTCAGTTTTTTTTTTTTTTTTTTTTTTTTTTTTTAAAGTCGATTCTAGAATATTCTAGTTAACTTGTTCCCCAAGTTTGGCTTCCTTATAAATATAGGGCTTGGGTTTTTTGTTATTATTATTCAGAGAATCATTAATAAAAGTTTATTTTAGAGTTGATCTCTTGTTAGGGTTTTATTCCCTTGAGGTGCGCCTCGTATATCACCCTTGGATTAGGGTTTATCTAAATTCGCTTTGCGCGTCCTGTGTCAGTTGGCATCAGAGACAGGTTCTTCCTGGTGGTAATTGGTGTAGAAGGTTCTACGTCAACTAAACATCTAGAGCTTGTTAGTATCCTAGATGGTGAACGGTGTAGAAGATCATCAAACCCGTACCGTTGGTGGGGTGCGGTCGACCGAAGACATGGATCGTGCGATCACTGATCTCACATTCAAATTCGCGAGTATGTCCACTATGCTATTAGAACTACGTTCCGTGATCGTAGGTGGGGCATCAATCCACAAGAATCACGAGGGTAGCAAACACGAAGGTCGAAGAATTCGTCCAACCATAGGTGATTTTGGATGCAATTGTGCAAGCAACCAATCCCCGTTCAACAATGGAAGAGTTGAAGAATGGGAGGATATATATTGACTATTTGTGCGGTAATGAGATGATGATATGTTATGATTTGTCGGGTGTCTACAATCCGTCTTCATTCTATTCGTTCAAAATTTTATATGGATATATGATTTGATTTGATTTGTTTTGTTGGCAATATGTTTCATTTACCCTACTCATTCCTTTGGTATGCTCTTTAATTATTGATGGTTGTAGTATTCTTTCTTGGCAATAACTTGGTTTTTGGGGTTGAGAGATGGTGATATAGAGACAAGAACATTGGTATTATATTTTCATTCGACTTCTTAATTGGTCTTGTTGAATTACTAATGGAGATTTATGTTTGTCAATTGATACTTCTACCCTTATCGGGTTATCTTGGGTTTTGTTAAGTTTGTAGGGTTCTTGTTAGGGTTTTATTCGGTAATCATTGGAAAATTTTTCTTGCTCGTGTCGATTGGCAAAGCGGGTTCTCTCAGGTAATGGTGTAGAAGGTTCTTTGTATTGTGGATGATTTTGATGAGTGCCAAATTTTGTTGGGAAGGTGGGGCAACCTTGCAAACACGCAACGTGAAAATGGGGTAAATATAACCTTCAACAAAATCTTTATTTTTTCTCATGGGAAGGTAAAAGAATTGCTATGGGTTCATCCAAAGGAAAACCACAAATACCTAAAACCGAGGTTATGGTGGATGAAGAAATTTTGAAGGATGAAGTTGTTGAAACATATGTTGAGAAATTCAAGACCTTCAAATTTGTGATAAACATGATAACAAGATTTCACTTTTGGTGTTGGAAACGACAAAAGAAGTTGGTGTTTTGAATGCTTGTGATGAAGAAGCTGCGGGTTTTAAAATTGATGTTGTGAAGAATCGTGAAGGTGAAGCTAAAAAGTCACCGGTGGTTAAAGGTACACAACTTTGTGATTTTAATCTTGGATTGATTGAGAAAATTGAATTAAAGAAATCGGAAAAATTTTCAATGGAAAACAAAGAAGTTATTTTTGTGGCAATTGGAGATTTTGGGATTGTTGATAAGAGGTATGCAATCCAATACTTGAGTTTATGGGGTGATCATTGGGAGAGCATTCGAGTTAATGTGAAGCGCAAATCTACCCAAGAACTCGAGGTAGATGAAGCTTTTGATAGCAAGAACTCGAGGGCGAGTTCTTTTCAAGTGAGGGGGAATGATGCGGACAAGATTCAAAGTCGAGCATCGTAGTCTGTTGCTTAACTACGGCGTAACCTCGAGCCATGATTACGCCGTAACTTATGTTTAAATTTCAAGTTTCTATTTTGTGATGAAGTTACGCCGTAATTGATTTACTCAATTACGCTGTAATCAAGTTATGTTTAGTTTATTTTGGTTCGGTGTCACATTTACGCCGTAATTGATTTATCCAATTATGCCGTAACCAGCGTCAGTTTTAGGTTTTTTATATTAAGTCGGTTCTAGAATATTCTAGTTAACTTGTTCCCCAAGTTTGACTTCCCTATAAATATAAGGCTTGGGTTTATTGTTATTATTATTTCACAGAATCATTAATAAAATTAAAAGTTTATTTTAGAGTTTATCGCTTCTTAGAGTTTTATTCCCTTGAGGTGCGCCTCGTATATCACCCTTGGATTAGGGTTTATCTAAATTCGCTTTCGCGTCCTGCGTCAAATATTTTTGTTGTTTATAGTTGCATATTACAACAACAACAACAACAACAACATACCCAATCCCGCCGAGGCAGGGTATGGGGGAGGTAGAATGTAGACAAGATTTACCCATCTGAGGGATAAACCCGGGGTAAAGGAGCTGCTAATGAGATCTCTCAGAAGCTGGTAAGCGTGTGCGGTGATAAAGAAGAGAAGAGAGCAAAAGGGCATAAAGGCGTTGAAAGAAACAAAAGCAGGCGAAAATGGAAATGAGACCAAACACGACAAACTCAAAATAAAAGACACAAAGAAACCGAGAACAAAACCAACCCTAAGGGCCGGTATCCTAAGGGTAAAACCAAAAGCAAGAAAAGGAGAGAAACCTAGGGAGCGAAAAATCAGGAAGACGATACCTAAAGCAAGGCAAAAAGAACCCATGCAACAGCTAACAAGGGGCAACAAAAGGGCAAACAAACGCAAAAAAATCTATGGATTCGGCAAAAAAAAAAAAAAAAAAAGGCAAAACCTAACACCTATCCCTGAATTACCTAAATCCCTAATTCTATCTCTCCAAAATTCCTATCGAGGTCATGTCTCGGACAAGAAGAAATCCTTCATGTCGAAGCTTAAGTTTATCCTCCACCACCTGAGACGGGTCTACCCTCCTTCTCACACCATCAACTACTAAGGCTCGACTCTTTCTTACGCGCTTACATGAAAAGAACCACCTTAAATTTTCCCTCTCATCTTCTCGATAATATTCCCGAATATCTATTTTGCTCTGGGGATCGTGCAAAAGGTTTTCCCATGTTCATCTAAATTATTAGTTTCAAGAAGTGTAAGTTTTGACTTGGTCAATAGTGTAATAAAAATTATTAGTTTCAAGAAGTGTAAGTTTTGACTTGGTCAATAGTGTAATAAAAATGGTCACTATTGATCAATTGCTTTAATGCATTCTCACTCGATTACTAAAGCCAAAAATGGTGGTATATTACGTTGATCACATTTGAGATTTGGATAGCTAGTGAATGGGCAGAGTTTAAAAAACCAAATATCGTGGGACAACATTATCCAAACATAGGATATGACTTGACATGTGGCAACACTTGACTGGTTGTCACAATTCAAACCAACACCATTCACTCAAATATCACAAAGAAAAAGATACCTAGCTTCATATTATCAAAAACCATTTGTAATCCAAATATCAAGTTGTTCATCATCATATCACAGCATCTTTGGAGTGTGCAAATGGCAAGTTGTAGTATGGCATGTGCTGCTTCAAGTTTTCTAGTGACACCAAATGTCACCTCAAACACAGTTACAGTTAAGATCAACATGGTTAGCATGTTACCTAGCCAGAACACTAGAGGTTCGAGACTCGTTGTAAGGGCGGGCGAAGAGGCAGCACCAGCTCCTGCTGCAACTGCGGAAGCGGTTAAGGAAGAGAAGCCTAAGCCACCACCAATTGGACCCAAGAGAGGATCTAAGGTATATAACTATATATACATATACATTTATTTCATGTACATGTTATTAGTATGTCAACTTATATCAAGACTTATGTAGTATATGATTGTATGCCATACAGTTTAACATGCCTAGAGTATATATAAACAATATATTGTCATGCGCAAAATACTACTCACGTTTCGTATATGAGAAGTTCAACTAGTGCTAAGTATGACCATTTAAAAGTAGGTCCTCACAAGGGGTCTTAGGTTCAATCCTCACTAGGTAAATCTTGAGGTTGGCCAGGTAAAGAGTTCGGAAATGGTCATGGAGATACCCCAGTTAGGGTACATATAAGTCAAAGACTCCCCTCCCCAGGTAACGTGTCAGTTTACCCATTTATTTAATAAGTTAATTAGCATGAGGGTTGCTACAATACATGATTGTGGTTTTATGCAAGACGATAAAACATGAAAACATCCCCTTATGAGATTTTATTGATAGGTGTACTACTAAGTACTTATAAAAGTTATCAGGCAGTATGTAAAAATTCTAGTCATTAATGTTTTCGGGGGATAGTAACTATATGATCTTGTGCACACAGGTGAGAATCCTCAGGAAGGAGTCATACTGGTTCAAAGGAGTGGGATCCGTTGTGACCGTAGATCAGGTAAAGCTAATACTCTCTGTGTGTAATGCGTTTGTTATTGAGTATATGATGTTGAACATTGATGCTTATGCATAATAATATGACTTGCAGGACCCAAAGACTCGCTACCCAGTTGTGGTGCGGTTTAATAAAGTGAACTACGCTGGTGTCTCGACCAACAACTACGCACTGGATGAGATCCAAGAATGTTAGAAGGAGTTTATTGTTGATGAGATCCAAGAATGTTAGAAGGAGTTTATTGTTGATGTTGTGGAATTCCTCCCATTTCAAACTTCTGCTACATATTTTATCAATGAATTTGTATCATATTCTCTATCTGTGTTTCTTTTGTGCCTATATTCTGTCAAATATGTTAACGCTTGTAAATAGTACGAGTATCATGCATATACCTGTTATTAGATCAAACCCAAGTAGGATTAGTTTTTAAAGAGAATTGTACCAAAGTACGTACACACAAAAGTAGTTGAGAGCCAAATTATATATAGTATCAGAATCAAAGTATAGTATAGTAATATGGTGACAAAAATCATACATAACAAACGAGAGCACCAAAGCAATATACAAACAAAAATCTTTCTTGATATCTTCAAGTTCCACAACTTCATAGTCCCTTAATGCAGTGTTATAACATCATAACTTCACACCAAGAAGATTTCAACACTTAAAGTGGTCTAGCAGGAACATTTGTGTGGTGTATTTGAATAAAATAGCTTAACTATAAACTGTTTCTTCTTTTTCAAACTTGTATTCCAGATTTTCAGATGGGGTAAATAACAATAAAAATGTAAATTGAATGCCTTCTCAAATAGTTAGTGTAGAAATCTTGTCACAGGTTTTGTTTGAAGCAAGTTGGTTTCAATCAAGTGTTTTGTGTTAACCATGATTTGTTTGTGTAACTGTGTTTGATTGTGAGACAAAATAGAAATATACAATATAGAAGTAAAAGTAAAAATAAGACTTCTATTAATTTGATTCGACCCTAACCTATTTATAATTGGTGAAACGACACAATGTTACAAAGTCAACCATTGTGATGTTTCACACATAACTGCTAACGAAATAACTGTCAAATCCTAACTGTCATAACCAACTAATAAGGCTTGTTTGGGTTAACGAATTTAACCAAACATTACATGTGCCTTTTGACCCTGTTTGACCCATACTTAACAAACATAAATAAAACTATAAGTAAATTGTCTTATAAGCATTACAAGCATTAACATAGGATCACAGTTAGTACAATGTGTGGGAAGCATCCAATTATCCAACATATGATGTTGGAGATTTTAATTTTGAACATCAAATAAGTTATACCGCTGAACTCAAACTTAGATAAATGATTACAGCGAGCATCCTTCACAGAAGGCTTTACAGAAAGCAAAATAGTCTTAACAGGGGATCCAAGATGATAAATTGGCCAGTTTCATGGGCTCATTATTCCATCTGCCTCATATGAAAGATGTGTGGGAGATATAGTGAGAATGAAAGTTGCGAGAGCAGGCTAAGTTGGTAAACTAAGGCCCATTTGGTTTATCGTTTTCTACTTCAAATTTTCAGGTACCTTACTAGAAACAATAGCTCATGTACAAATTCAGGTTATTGCTTTTTACCCTTTACAAAAAGGTTGGAATACCACACTAACACATATAATAAGTTAATTTTAGTATCAAGCCTAAAGTGTCATATTACTATATTTGAAATTTCTGGTAACTGCAGTTTTTTAGCCAGAGGCACTTAAGATAAACGCAGAAGCTAAAATAATATTTTCTTCTTATGTAACGTGCTATATCGTAAGTGAAAGTGGCATTAAAGCATGTGCATTCTATAAGTGGATTTGAAAACTATAAAGTTTACACACTCACTCGCTCATACCATTTTGGACAGTGACAGGCACCAGCAGCCAGACCCTCTCCTATGCCTGTGAATTCCTTTGTCTTATAGATCTCTTTGAACTCGAAATTAAATATTAGGAACACATCTAAAGAAGCATGTCTATGTTCAGTATGCAGAAATGAAAAGTAATATGTAAGAAACGCACAATTTGATAGTTGCGGAATAAACTTCACAAACGGTCAGTTATGTACAATATAATGTGTTCAGAATCTCAGTTCAAAACCTAGTGAATTCTTTTGACTTATGAATTTTTTTTTTTTTTTTTTTTTTTTTTTTTTTTAGTAACAATTTTTTTTTTTCTATTATTACTTGTAATAACGGATTACAATAAGATGGCAGGCAAACGGGCAACAAGCTGTGCCGCAACCCCCTTTTGAATAGCAAAACCAATTCTACTAAAAATGAAATTTTGTGACTTAGGGTTACAAAAATTACTTTTTGCACAACCCGTTGAACCCTAGTCAAAAACTCCACATTTGCCGGCTAGGAACCCAAATTTATCAAAAGCAAAAGGGGTAAATACGTGTTGATTCTCTAAACAAGCTTTCTCGTGTTTAGCAACTTTGCTCGATTCGGCTTTCAACGCCGCTTGTCCCGCAACAAACCCATTGTCCCTTAGCCCAACAAGAGGGACACTCCAAAGATCCACACAAGCATGTTTCCCCGGCCCATCCAAACACAAGTATATCAGCTGGCCGTAAAGTAGACCTCCCTTCAAGCGGATCTGTCGAGGAAAGTTCACGGGGGCCTCTTTTTAGAAGAAATTCCTCGTTTAAGAACATCATACAGAACATCCCTAACCAAATCATGCATGTATTTGAAACCCGGTAACTCCTTGCAATGGACCGCATGCTCGCCAAAGGAATCTAAACAAACCTTGGCAGGCCGGGCAAGGCTCATCACCGGAAACAGAGAGGGATCATTAGCCGGTACTTAAGGATAGTCCGGTACTCTAGGGCCGACATATGTTGGCCTAGCCCTTCAATGGGGATAACCGTCAAGAAATCTTAAGCATGAGGAGCTCGGAGACATTCAAACACCGCTTTTTGCCGAGGGGATAAATCGAACTTCTCTCCCAAACTCCGGACGATTCCACTAAAAAGGGCACACGCCAAAACATTTTGGGCTTTAGGTGGGGCGGTGTCCTTGTTAGAGAAACCGCTAAGATCGAAATCAGGAAGGGACATGCGCAAGCGATCCATTGCATACCCATAATCAGAGTCAACCCCATCAAAAGAAATTATGAAACAAATGCATAATTTCCAAACTTAAGATGACCCAGTCCACTGCTTCTTATAATCTACATCTAGAATTCGACTAGTTCGAACTACACAACAAACAATATCATATCCATGAATGGGAACATGAAACAATTCTACGATCACATATTACAAGTGAGAAAGTAGATTATCAAAACAATATTTCTTCACTAATTGATCAAATTTATGTGTTTAGAGCTCATTTTGCAACCTTGTGCGTCCCTTATGAGTAATTAAAGTAATAAAAAAATTCAAAAGCACCTAACTCTTTGTTTCCTGCAATCAATATCAGATTCCGTGGCTTGTTATCTGATTCCCGTGGAGGAAGAGACTCTGTTAGAGGCAGAACAATTGTCTATGATGAAATTTAGAGCAAGCTGTGGTGGTTTAAGCAAGTTGCGCCACCATAAACACGATGTCAGCTCACTCAACTAACCACCGGCAAACAGTCGGATATTGGTGTAAGTTACTAAAACTATCCCCAAGGTTTATTAATTCATTTGCTTCCAAAAAGCCGAGTAACTATAAATGGAATCCCTCTCTGTCCAATTCTTGCTAATGAGGCCAGTTTTACCTTAGTAAAATTTTAACTTCCAGAAAAACTCCAAAAATCACAACTAAAGGGTAACTTTAATACGTATATTAAAATAGATCATGTCGTTCAGCAGCCCTAGCCCAAGAAACTACATTAATAAGTATGATAGCAAAGTTATATATGGTCCCTCTCGACAATAGTTTTTTGGCTGGTAAATGCTCATGCTGCATTTACTGCAATATTTCATAATTTTGTATCGACTTGTTCAAGATTTTCATTATATGTTGTATTTCACAGGAGATAGTTTAGAACTGAAACATGTCACCTGTCATAGTGACTATTTGTCACTCCTTCGATTTCCATAAATTTCAAAGCATAACTAAAAGACAGATACGTACAAGCTGATACAAATAGCGTATTATTATACACCTTGGAGTTACAAGTTGCGGCGATCTGTAACAGTGTAATACCACTTCCCATTCACAAACTCCCTATATAAGTCCAGTGTCCACATAGGAGGGTCCAGCTAAGAGCGATATACATTTTATAGTACTTTCATTATGACAAACAATATACGCAATCTACTGTACATCTGTCATATGATCCATACTTGGATAATGTAAGATGAGTCCAAATATAGAAAATGACATATTTGTATTTAGTTTGTAGATTTGAGGTTGTAGTTGATGATAGTGAAATTTGTGTCACAATTTCACATGGTCTAAGGCATGGGTGATCATGTGGCTGCTTCAAATTTCTTGGCTATACCCCTGGTGGCTAGTGTGGGCTGCATTTACTCATTTTGTCAACTCTTGGAGTTTTAATCTTCTGTTTAGTCCTTCTTAAGTCTGTATATTTCCATTGTATACAAACCAAAAATATCGCAGTATAATTACTTACAAAGAAAGTCTAATCATTTAGGAACTCAAAACAGAAGACAAGTTGCCTTTCACATTTCTGAATAATAAAATAGAACATAACGTGTAAGAATCTATGCTAAAACGATCCTAATGGCGCGCAACTTGAAGGATATATATCTAGTACATTTTGTCAGCGATACTAACAAAAGTCGTATGCTTGACTTCAAAGCAATTGAATAATTGAGTTGGGATATGGACCACCGACTTCGATGATAGTTCAATATCAAGAAACACGTATCTTTGACTCAGCTAGGCTACAACGCTGTTAATACATTTCCCTTATAGGGTCTGACTGATTTTTAGATCCATCTTAACATGGAACGTACTAATAACCAATTGACTACTACATCAGGGACGGGATCCATAAAATTTTGGTCGCGGGGGCACATTTTTTTTTTTTTTTTTTTTTTTTAAACTACACTATAAATTGGTTCATAGGGGCTAGGGGGCACGTGACACTTGTGACCCCCCCTATCTCCGCCTCTGCATAACACTGAGGATGTGGAAAATGCATGAGAAGTATGTTCACCCCAAATAGCCCTAACTTATAACTAGATAGGAGATGCAAGGCTTGTGCTGCAACCATCTAAATAGAAGCTCGTTACAAGTTAGACCTGCTCAAACATGACTTCTGATATTTATCAGAACATGTACATAGAACTAAGATTCTTTACTTACAATTTGAAAATACAATAACTACCTTATCTCAAAACTATCATGACAGGGAAGTAGCAATTTTGACTTTCTAATTCTTCCTTGTAGATGCTTCCATTTGCATGGGCCGTGTATATGGGTGTGGACCAAAACAGGTCATGGACTTCTTTCACCAGCTGGTTAACAGTGACCCAAAACCGCCAGTCTCAATCCATTTCTCAATAATTCAACAAGCCATAAACTATCTACGGTTTTCTAGTTATTACAATATCAAATCTACATGATTGTGACATCAATATGAGTTTTAATCATCCCAAAATAAGATAGCTGAATGTACTTCAAACGGATGAGGTTTTCTTAGTTTACTTAACTTTATTTTTTATTCAACTTCGGGTAGATGTGACATACAATATACAAGACAATTAAACATAACCAAACCCTACAACATATATTGAACAAAGTACCCTACAAGCTACAACGAAGAAGCTATTGATGCGATATCTAAAGTGTGAACATGAACACGACCTCAAATGATACAACATGAACTAAGAAGCTATTGATCCGTATGCATGTACAAGAAACAAAAAAACCATACTTCCACACTTCTAACAAAACCGTAGCTATCAGATGATTACTGTGCCACAGTATAAACACAAACCACATTAACATCAAGTTTACTGAAGTAAAAATGTGTCGATAGATAGCTACAAAAACCAAAACATTAGGTGTTGGAAAGAATCAAGCTGACTAAGCGAAAATTCCAAGAAAGAGACCTCGGTAGCAAGATGGGCTAATGTCAATGACAAGTGACTAGGAAAGAAGGTTAACGATGATGTGATCGTCATTGAATGATATTTCATATTTGAATCGTTACATATTGTGGCATTCAAGATGTAGGATGAAGCAATGGTCCCTGAGTTAAGGGATGTAAAAGAGGGATTGGTTAATAGTTGAAGGACTCATATTGGAACATTGAAATAGTGTAGGGTTTGTTTTGTAACTTTTCTGTTATTCTTTTTCTCCTTCCTCCCATCTATTTTTCTGCTGTATAAAACCTTTGTATATTTCATTTTGAAGTAAGAAGAGAATCATTTTCACTGTGTGAACTGTGTGTTTCTCTCTACTCATTACTCACAACATGGTATCGTGAGCTCAAGAATGAGTTCTTGATCGCATACAACCGACTCAACCGTAAACCACCATAACTAACTTTTCCGATCACCATAAACCACCGTGAACTTAACTTTTTCCGATCATCATTTCTCCATCATTCCTATCATTCTATTCACAATTCTTTCATCATTTCTATCATTCTTTCATCTACGTTCTTTCAAGATTGAGTTCCGTGTATTGTTCAAGGCGAGTTTGTTGAGTCATCCGTTGTTGTAACGGTTCTTTCAAGATTGTTGAAGCTTCAACGCGTGTTAACAATGGCAACATCATCTTCTTCAACTGATGCTACTAGCCAAAACAGTCAATCTCTTTTGTTTCAAAATCCATCTGATTTGCATCCTTCGATGGCCCCGTACTCTTGTGGTGAATGAGAAATTGTTAGGAGCACAAAACTATCGTTCTTGGAGACGATCAGTTGAAATTGCTCTTTCTACCAAAAGAAAGTTAGGTTTCATCAGAGGAACAGTTCCAAGATCACAAGATGATGTGAATTTACAAGAACAATGGGATACATGTAATAATCTGGTGATTAGTTGGTTAATGAACTTCGATGAATCCATTGCAAAATCCATTATGTTCATTGGCCGCTTATGCAATTTGGATTCAACTTGAGAAAAGATTTGCTCAGAATGGGTCACATAAGTACAAGTTGAACCGAGAGACTTATGAGACCATGCAATCAGGAAGATCTGTGAGTGAGTACTATACAAGTATGAAGTGTGTTTGGGAAGAATTGGATTCAATGAATGAATTGCCAAGAATAGTCAATATCACCCCGTAAATTGCCGTTTTTCTAACCGCTTTTGAGTACTTTCGAAAGAAGAGCAAAGATTTTTTCAGTTCTTGAATGGTTTGGATGACAAATTTTCTCATCAAAGGAGTCAGTTGTTGTTAAATTCTCCTTTGCAAGTGTTGAGATCGCTTGTGCTTTGCTTCAACAAGAAGAGTCTCAAAAGGGGGGTATTTGGATCGTGACAATCATTTGTTGAATCTACAAATCTTCTATAGCAAAGGTGAGTTCAAAGAGAAGTGTAACATATGTGGCTACAAGTGGCATCCACCAGACAAGTGTTGGGAGAAAGTTGGTTACCCCACATGGCATTACAAGTATAAGCAGTCACAGAAAGGTAAAGCTCCTCAAGGTCGGTTCAGTGGAATGTGAAAAAGACAGATGCATTGGTTGAAACTGGTGGTCATGTGGTCTTTACTTCAAAGCAGTTTGAACAACTCATGAAGAGTATTCCTCATTTCAATCGACTACTTGATGAGACTAATACATTGGAACATCCTTTTGGAGAAGGTACACTCTACTGTTTTTCTTGTGTTAATGGGGTTATAGAAGGATGGATAATTGATACAGGGGCAAGTGATCATATGTCACCAGATAGCAATCGATTTGAATAATGTTGAGGCTCTTAAGTGTAAACAAAGTTATTAATTTGCCAAATGGACATACTTGAGTCATTTCCAAAGTAGGCAATGTTGCTTTACAAAATGGACTTAATGCTTCTAACAATGTTCTCATAGTTCCTTCCTTCAAATTCAAGCTTTTGTCGGGCCTCTAAACTTACAAAAGATTCTCATTGCTTTGTTACATTTTATGAGAAATTTTGTGTTATCCAGACTTGAAAACCGTGGAAGGTGTTGGGCTTGGGTAAAAGCAAGTCGGCCTCTATCATCTACTCAATCTTCCTCTGATCAAATTCATTCTCAACTTTCTTCAATGGTTTGTCATGCGCACTTGAAGATTGTAGTCTATTTTCATTTTTCTCAAACTGCTCGCTCCAACAAACTATGCTTTTAGTGTTTTCAATAATTCTTACAGTTTGTGGCATCATAGACTTGGTCACATTTTTGATTCTACTTTCAAACATATTACTACGTTCTCGAAAGTGTCTCTCATTCTAATGAGAATTCTTGTTTGACTTGTCCAATGGCAAAATTCACAAAACTTCCATATTCTGCTAGTAAATCTCATTCCAAAGTTCCATTTCATCTCATTCATATAGACATTTGGGGACCCTATAAAGTTCCAACCATAGGGAATCATAAGTATTTTCTCACTATAGTTGATGATTGTAGTAGAAATTGTTTGGACATATTTACTAGTCGAAAAGTCAGATGCCTTTGTCACTTTCAAGTCATTTGTTACTTTTGTGAAGAAGCAGTTTGAAAAAGATATAAAAGTGGTGAGATCGTACAAAGCCTTAGAATTTCTCAAAGGATCTATAGGCCCTTTTATGGACTCACTGGGAATATAGCATCAAACTTCATGTGTTGATAGACCTCAACAAAATGGGAGGGTAGAAAGGAAACATAGAAACATATTGGAGATAGCTAGAGCCCTAAGATTGCATGCTCATTTGCACATACATTATTGGGGTACTGTGTTATCACCGCAACATATCTCATTAACAGATTTCCCACTGCTGTGTTGAAATTTAAGACACCTTATGAAGTTTTGTTGCAATCTAAACCTGAGTATAGTCATCTAAGGGTGTTTGGTTGTTTAGCAATGGCTAGTAATCCTTCCGAGTTGTTTACAAATTTGATTCCGAGGTGTACCTTGTTTATTTCGGGTTATCCACAACATCAAAAGGGGTACAAACTTCAATTTCTGAATCATACAAGGTTTATGTCAAGAGATGTTGTCTTCTATGAACATATATTTCCCTACTCTAAAACAAGTATGTTGCAAGTTCTTCAACCTTGCTCGCACCCATTTCTTCACCATTGTGGTATGAAGATTTTGTATCCACAACACAACCTCGCTCATGAGCCATTTGTTACTTGAAGTTGTTCATGAATCACATGTTGTTCATGATTCTCACTGGGTTGTTCATGAATCTGCTGATGTTGTTCACACTGCACCATCTTTCATTCCAACCACTAGTGTTCAAGATGCAGAATCGTAAGATCCACTAGAGTGTCAAGTGCTCCAAGCTGGCTAAAAGATTATGTAACACCAATTCATCAACCAAAGGCTAATCAAGTGTCGGTTACTCCTCTTCAGTCTCAATTTCATGCTTTTCTATGTGCTTTGGTGGCCCAGTCAGCACCTACTTACTTCAAAGAAGCAGTTAAAGAAGAAGATTGGTGTAATGCAATGAATTTGGAGCTAAGAGCATTAGAGGAGAATGATACATGGGAAGTGACTGTTCTACCTAAAGGGAAGAAAGCTATTGCTTGTCATTGGATCTACAAAATCAAATTCAAAGCTGATGGTACACTTGACAAGAAGAAAGCTAGACTTGTAGTGAATGGGAATAGGCAAAGAAAAGGTGTTGACTATGAAGAAACTTTTGCTCCAAAGGGCAAAAATGGTGATCAGTTAGAGCTTTACTTGCATGGCGCCATGAAAGGTTGGGAAATTTGTCAAATGGATGTGTCTAATGCTTTTCTCCATGGTGATCTCTTTGAAGAAGTGTATATGCAAATGCCTCAAGGGTATATTGGAAAGGGGAAGAGTGTGCAAAATGTTCCTGCTGATTCAAGTTTAGTATGCAAACTCAAGAAGTCCTTGTATGGCCTCAAACAAGCACCTAGACAAAGGGTTTGCCAAACTCTCTTCAAGATTGTTGTCCTTTGGCTATACTCAATCTAAGGTCGATTACTCATTGTTCATCAAGACAGATGTCAATCCTTTTGGCAGAATTTTGTTTATGTTGATGATCTTCTAATCACCGGTTCTAGCAACACTCGATTCAAGCTCTAAAACACAATTAAGTACTCATTTTCACATGAAGGATTTGGGTCGATGAATTATTTCTTAGGACGGAGGTGTGCAAAAGTGACCAAGGCATTTTCATCTCAAAAGAAGTACACTACGATTTACTTCAAGAAGATGGTTTGACTAATGCAAGACCATACAAGTTGCCTATGGATTCTCATATCAAGTTGCAAGCAGACATGGGAACTTCTTTACGATCCGTATATACAGAAGATACATAGGCAAACTCATATATCTCACAATAACAAGACCGATATTTGCTATAATCGGTGCGCTTGTTGAGCCAGCTTTATGCAAAATCCTACATCGTGCATATGCAAGCAAAGGAAACATTTGATGAGATATTTGTTAAATTCACCGTGTCAAGGTATATTATTAGCTAATGATTCACTTGCTCATTTGACCGCCTATTGTGACAATGATTGGGCTAGTTGTCCTATGACAAGAAGGTCCACCATCGCTATTGTATTTTCCGGGTCAATCACCTATTTCATGGAAATCTAAGAAGCAACAAGTGGTGTCTAGATCATCACCGGTTAATAATCGAGCTATGGCCCTAACATGTTGTGAAGTTACTTGGCTGGTGACATTGTTGAAAGATTTGGGGCTCAAAGATCTTGGTCCCGTAGATTTGAAATGTGATAATCAAGTCGCCATTTATATAGCCGCCAATCCGGTCTTCCATGCCGTAACAAAGCATATAGAAGTGGATTGCCATTATGTAAGGGATCAAGTCAAGAATGGGGAAGTCCTACCTTCTCATGTTTCCACTAAAGACCAAATGTGTTTACTAAAGTTCTTCCAGCAGATCGTAATTCTAAATTAATGTCTAAGTTGGGAGCTTGCAGTCCTTCCACCTCTCAACTTGAGGGGGAGTGTAAAAGAGGGATTGGTTAATAGTTGAAGGACTCATATTGGAACATTGAAATAGTGTAGGGTTTGTTTTGTAACTTTTCTGTTATTCTTTTTCTCCTTCCTCCCATCTGTTTTTCTGATGTATAAAACCTTTGTATCTTTCATTTTGAAGTAAGAAGAGAATCATTTTCACTGTGTGAACTGTGTGTTTCTCTCTACTCATTACTGTCAACAAGGGAAGACTGTTTTATTTGCGAATTTACATGTGATCATGAAAGTCGGCCTTGTGGACTTTTGGACCGCCGACGTGAAGCTGGGGAACGAAGGCACTAATTGGATATCGAACAGGTCCCAAAATTGAGTACACGGGGGAGAAGAAAAATACACAAAGAGTTACTATACGAACACTAGTTTTTCTTAATTTCTTATCATGTGTTAGTAAAAATGTTTATTGGTGTGGGTTTAGGAGTTGGTAAATATAACTATTATTTTGGAAAGGAAATTATCTATACTACATTAAAAGGAAAAATGGTCAAACTTGAAAAGTGAAAAAGTGAAATTTAAGTCAAACCGAATATTATCTTTGGAAACAATTGAATCTTAATATACACGGCTGGCAACTTCAAATAACACGAACCCTAAAATGGCTTAGTCTTCACTGCTCTCCGTTTTATTCTCTCTCTCTAAAACCGGTGGCTGCCATACCTATTCTCCATCTTTCTCTCTCTCTCAAGAAACAAAACACACATAAACCTCTTCTTTGTTGCCACATCAAATTGCACGCTTATTGTAACCAACACTCTCGGTTGTTACGGTGAGCTAGGTGGTTTCAGTAGGTGGCTTTGTTGTTGGTTTTGATTCGTTTGTTTCCAAAACTGTGATCAAGATTAGGGTTTGATTGGTTTGAAATGACAATGGAGATAAAAGTGTATTACAGAAAGAAAATTAGAGTTAAAAAGATTGAAATTGATCATATTCCAAAGTGTTTTCAGCTTCCTAGAAGTGTTGTTTCGTCGAAAAGGCGTATTGATTTTAGTTTTGGAATGTGTTGTTTTAAAGGTATATTTTGTTAAAGTTTTGGTTTTTTATGATCTTTGGGATTTTTTTCTTGTGAATTTGTGATATAGGATTTGATATATGAAGCCTTTGTGTGATTTTATATGTTTGTTAGGATTAAGGTTTGTTTGTTTTTGTATGCGCTTTATAGTTTTGTTTTGTATGGATTATAGGTGTTTGGTATTGCGTTTGGGAGTTGTTATCGGATTATAGCGTTTGCAGAACGAAAATAGTGTTTGGCAATGCAATCCCAAGCTATAGTTATGTAAAAGTAGTTGCATAAGATATGTAAAAGTAGGTTCAGACGTGCTTCTTGTAAATGCAGGCAGTTTTGCCAATGCAATCCCAAACACCCCCATAGTGTATTATTTGTAGTTGCATAAGATTTTTATAGAGATGAATTGAAGGTACACAACCCTTTCCATTGTCGTATCTAAAGGATAATTTCGTAAATTTAATGTGTTGGTCACAACTTTCTTTTTTCAGCTAAGACACATTAATTTGAGCCCATATATTTAAACATATTTTTTAAGTTGAACTTTTACTTTGAAAATTCATCAACTGAAATAATTTTAATATATCTAACTGAATTGATTTGAATTGTTGTTGTTTGAGATTTTGTAAATATTCAGAATTTTGGAAATGTCATTTTTTTCATACCTAAAATGTCATTGCCAAATATCAATTTTTTTTAAGCATTCATAATCTATCTATATCTATATACTACATAAATCTATATATATATATACTACATAAAATGTAAAAATGGTCAACCATTGAAAGTGGAAAACTTAATTCGGTCAAGCTTGAAAGTGAACAAAAATGACATAAATTTGCGTTTGGAAAGTACTAAATGCATAAAGAAGAATGTGTAACACCTTCCCTATTGCTGGAAATTGGTGCAACGTTTGGAAAGTAATCAATGCAAACGTATGGAAAGTACTCATCAATGCAAAGGAGAATAAAGTTGACGTAGCCTATGTTAGGAAACGATTGACAATTTTAAATGTTGGTGGAATGTTTTAAAAGAGAATAAAGTATTCAATTCAATACAAACGTCTGAATGTTGCCGACATTGTTGGAATGTTGTAAAAGAGAATAAACGTTTTAAACACATATATTTCAATGCGGGAAAAGGGAAATTTCAAATTGAACATTGCATATTGTTATTGCCTATATAAACACAATGTATTTTCATAGCCAATCAATCAGTCAAAGAGTTCCATCAAGCAGGAATCTATATCTCAAATGTCGTGTATCAAGAAGTTTTATGCGACGAGTAACGTGTGTTGTTAGTTAATATTTCATAATTGATGTAATATTTTATTTTAAGTTTCATTAAATATTTTTATGTCGTTTGATACATGTTAAGAATTTTTGCTATAGTTGAATTATCTCATGTTACAACCGTTTGTAATTACATTGTGATCTTTTCACGTTCTATTTTGAACGTTATACGAAACACTTACCACAATATCGCATATCGTTAATTGTCTGCCGCTAGAAACCGATGCCGCTAGGCACGGGTACTCGTCTAGTCTTTATTATATATAGGAGAAAAAATTACAAAAAGAAACTCTCTTACCCATATATAAGCCATTTAGAAACAAACGACTTACAAATGATATAAAAAAAGAAGGGAGAATTTCATATATACCCAAGGAAACTTTAAAAATTACATATTTCCTCAAAACACAAGTTTTTAATGCATGATGTACAATGCTATTTGCTTTGGAGAAATATGTAATTATTGAAGTTTGAGTGGGGATGTATGTAAATGACCCAAAAAAGAATTATAAGAAGTCAAATTACTAAAAACATGTGACACGCATGATAAATTACAATGACCTTATATAACCACCTTTAAAATAATCATGAAATGCAAAATGACCGTATAAACCATTTAGACGTTCCTGCACTTGATCGCATCCTCAAAAGTCTCTTGTCTATCCTTTGCAAGCTTATGAGGGATCCGCATACCATTCCAAGTTTCCAACCACGACGACATCGATCCTTTTGTTCTGTTTGATACCAAAAAAAAAGAAGCTAAGTTGAACTTCGTCACAAATGATTGTTTATTAAATTGGATATTTGTTTTCAAACACTTTTATTACGAGCACTCTATATATGATATGACATTGACCAACATAGTGTTTGCCAAATAATCTTGTGTTATTTTGGTTAAAGCTGTTAGGCCCTTATGATCTATGATATTCTCAAGAGAGTTAATAGTGTAAGGACCTATATTTCACCACTTCAAATTTTTTTCCCACTGTTGATACAAAAGTTTGGCGTTCTTTGTTTGGACTCCGGTTCCCGTATCAATTGGTTCTTAATGCTTGAGACCTGCGCACTAAGAAAACAGAAAACACCGTTAGGCTTACCGTGGGATTGTCTCCCACGATTATCCTCCGGCGTGAGAGTAAGTAATCGGTTTTAGGGTTTAGTTGAGAGTTAGGGTTGTAGATCGTACGTTTAATGAGGACCGAGATACCCTTTATATATACACGAAATCCTTGTTGGTTTAGGTTCCCCAACCTTCGGCGTATCCCGCCTAAGTCGGGCGATTAATACATATCTCATAAATAAGAGATATCCGATATCCAAACCATAAATAAATATGGATTTGGGCCTCGTGAGCCCAAATCAGCACGGGTTAGCCCGATGCCGACTGGGCTCGCTTAGTAGCAAATCGTTGGTTGGGTTCGTTGGATGACCCAAATGCGGACTATCGTCATCATGTCCCCAGTCTAGTATGCTAGGACCACCGGATGCTAGACTAATAGCCGTATACTATAAATTCGTTGAAGCGTAGCGGAGAAGCTAAAAAAGGTTCCCGCCTTGAAGAAGACACGGTGAATCTAGTCAAAATATGTCATATGCACACCTAGTAAATCATGGGAAAGTAACTGAAAATGTGTCATATCAACAGATCTTATCCACACATTTAGAGATAGTGGAGTCCACGTGTCGACCATCGCGTGGATGTAAAAACTTATATAACCTACCGCCTCCTCATTACTGTGATTATCACAGTAAAAACATTTCCGCCATTGTTAAAAAAGATCCAAAATTGCAACCAAGAAACCCTTAGAATTCCAAAGGTAACGCGGCGGCGCTTTAAAACGGATCATGGTCCGTGGGTTGATGACTTTACCTCGACTGACCGAGGATGAACTGCGCGAGTTGACGTCGGATTATTATATTCGATGGCGCACGCACTGGTTCCATCGCCAAGCGTCCATAGCGGATTTCCCTAAAGGGAAGGTAGGGGTATACACACGTTTCTTCGAATTTGCGAATCAGCGTGTGCCCATATCCTTGTTCCTGTGCGTCGTATTAAACTACTATCGCCTGCACATATCCCAGCTGCATTGTATAGGTGCGGCGAAAATAACAAACTTCGAGGTTAATTGCCGGTTACTGGAGATTAACCCCACCATCTACATGTTCCGCGCATTTTATCACACAACGTGGTCAAATGGGTGGGTTTCGTTCGCTAAGCTCGCCGGTAGACTGCAATGTTACACGGATAAAATGGACGCGCTTAGGAACTGGAGGGAAATTTTTTTCTGGGTTGATAAGGCGCTATTTCCCTGGGATTTTGACATCTATACCCAGGGTTCGCTGCCAAAGGATGGCGCCCTTACGAACATCAAATACCGAGGATGCCGATACGATAAACACCAACCGTATTCCCATCGCCCTACCCGAGGAATTTTTGGTGCATATGGGTATCAGTCGTAATTACTTTGGTAGACCTTATGAGGTGCCAATCTTCGTAGACGCGGATGGCAAGGGTGGGTGCTCGTCCTTTCGCATTCCTTTGCTTTATTAAAGTGATCATCTCTTTTAATCTTTGTACTTTTCATAACCTATTTGTTGTTTATCTTCTGTTACGCAGAGATGGATCTATTCAGAGTTGTACAAGCATTGTAAGCCGCCAGTTACTTGTGGGGTGCGCCCGTTGAAAGAGGGGGAAGAGCCCATTCTAGAAGCTACATCGGGGCGTACCCTAGAAATGGAATTAGAGAGACGGAGGTAGTTCCTCCGTCGCGCTGGAGGAGATCCCTATACGAAGCGTGCCTAGCCCCAGGGTGCCTTCCCCATTTGTAGAGCCGTCGCACATAGATGTGGTGGAAAACCTGGAAGAAGAGGAGGAGGAGGAGGAGGCCAGCCAAAGATTAAAGCGTAAGAGAGCGCTGAGTGGCGATGACGCGAGCTCTTCCAGGAAGAAACGTCTTGTCATTCTGGACGTGGAGTCGTCCTCAAATGATGCCTCGCCCCCTTCACCTGATACTGCTTCTCCCTAGTAAGTTGTGTTTGCAAAGTCTTTATCTCATCCCATGTTTATGGTATGAAGCAATCGCTAATTCTCTTTTCTTTGTGCAGCCTTGAACACGCTGGAGAGTCGCCTCGAAGCTAGTCCCATTCGTGCCAAGCTTCGGACCCAAGAGCCAAAGCTACCAGCCATTGGCATCCGGGAATGCATCGATGGATCAACTTGTTGAAGAGTTGGTGTCTGCCGTAGCACTCAAGATGCGTTAGTTCTGCGCTAAAGGCAAGGTATGCCGAGAAAGTAGTCTGAGCGCTACGAAGGATCA
The DNA here is from genome assembly GCA_910596185.1 of Chrysanthemum makinoi. NCBI lineage: Eukaryota > Viridiplantae > Streptophyta > Magnoliopsida > Asterales > Asteraceae > Chrysanthemum > Chrysanthemum makinoi. Next base: position 99,643,113 of record OU343223.1, on the reverse strand, counting down.
AGAGATTGCGTCATTGGAGGCACGGTTGGCTAGTGCCCAGGCTGAAGTAGAGGCCGGGAGCTTGTATGCACAAAAACTTGCTGATGAGAAGATGTCCTTGATGACCCAAGTGAATCGAACGGCGTGCGCACTAGAGGCTTATAAGGCTAACCGCTCCCCGGTGCTTAAGTATTTGGACAATGGGAAAAACGAGCTTACGCTTCAATGGGGAGTTTGGTGCCACCGTTGGGGAGGCACGCGTTAGAGGAGCAGGAAATGAAGTTGCGTAAACTCAGTATAGAATATGACGAGGAGTTGTATCCCCACCTCATGTCTTCTATTGTGGAGCGCAGATGGCTCGTCGGCCATGGCCTGCGCCTTGCCGCCCTAAGTACCTTGGAGTCTCGCGAAGTTGTTGACAAGTTTGGGGCGGTGGTGCAGTGTGCGCTTGCGCATGGCAAGGAAGAAGCTATAGAGGAGCTCCATGAGAGTGGTTTATTGAAAGTTCCTGATGATAAGGTGACTTGTTATAATGAGCACGCCTATGATGACTGGTCATTTGCAATGGGGAGATGAAGGCTGAAGTTTCCGCTGATTGCATAGCTTGGAGCGCGACAGGATTATCCCATAGGGGTAATTATGGAGGGGCTAACATTGGCCCGCCATCATGCTGAAAATGCAGAGGCGCACGATCATTATTTGAAGCCCGATGAGTCCCAGGTGTGCCTATTTTGCTCACCCCGCGACATCTTGAACCCTTTCGACTGAGAAGGAAATACCTTTAAAGGAATCCTTAGAAGCTCATGCTACAAGGCTTGCCAAGAAGAAAGGTGTTAAAGGAAAGGCTATTTTGTGTGGTATTACGCCATCCGCTTAGATCCGACGGGGTACCTGTTAGTGTTGCCACAAGATCCCGCCAAGACTCGACTTGTTGAAGAAGCTAGAGGAGGTGGCGATGCTGCAAGCGTGTAAAGGGCTCATCTCTTAGCGCGCAATAGTGTGTAATTTATATCTTTGTTGTAAATATCAGTTTGTAAGAACTCATGGTCCTTAATGAAATATTCCTTTTGTTGAATGCGTCGATGTGGTTGCTACTTATAATGTTTGTACTTAGTTATCTGTCTTTGCGTACTTATTGTTTAAGGAGCAAACTGTTACATAAGCGCAAATAATATGCGGAGTTCGTAATCATGTATGAACTATCGTACTTATAATGTCTAGGTATTGTTAACATAATCGTGTATGTGTGATATGCGCGTCTGTAAATATCATAGTAAGGAGCCAAGAGTCTTGATTCTGGTTTTGTAAAACGCGTGCGCGTTGTTGCGCATCCGTCGTGGAATGCGTATCGAACTTATTTCAACGTCTTGAAAATAAGGTGTTTAACAAGGATGCGTCATCCAATGTTGATGGGTTTGCAACCCTCTTACTCAACGAGTTATTTAGTAGGTTTACTCATCCTTTGCACCATCGTGGGTGTATTATGTGCATGCACGCCATGTAGGCAAAAGATAATATAACAACAATGTTGAGATATGAATAATACGTAAATAATAAATTAAAATGTGTCGTGGAGTTAGCTAGAAACCACAACATTTTATTAATACTTGCAAGTTTTTGTAAAAAGAAAAGAAAAACATTTGCCTAAGTAAACAAAATGTAAATACACGGATATTTATTGAACACTATACTAAAGTGCAGGAGTATCCGCGCGCTGGGCCGTAGCCGTTCCTAGAGATAGCATCGTTTGAGATTGCAGATGTTCCATGTGCGTGGTAGCTCACGGTCATCCATGTCACGCAGCTTGTACGCGCCTTTTCCTAATGCTTCAATGACCTTATAAGGTCCTTCCCACTTCGGTCCAAGTTTTCCTGTATCTTCTACGTGGCTTGCATCATTGGCGCGATATACGAAGTCACCTGGTCTGAATGAAACACTGCGCACTTTGGCATCGTAGTATCCCTTCATTTTTGACTTAGCTCTTGCTTCACATATAGGCTGCGCGTTCCGCCTTTCATCCAACAGGTCCAAATCGATACGCCGTTCATCGTCATTGGTTGCAACGTTAACTTCGGCAGTGCGAATAGTTGGCATCCCAATTTCTGCGGTATGACGGCTTCGTCCCCATAGACGAGGGAAAAGGGAGTGTCTCCCGTGCTAGTTTTGATTGAAGTGCGGTGCGCCCACAAAACATGCGATAATTCTTCCACCCACCTTCCCTTGTGTTTGTCTAAGCGTGCTTTAATTCCTTCACCTAGGCTACGGTTTTGCGTTCGACCAAACCATTGGTTTGTGGGTGTATAACCGACGCCGGTGTTGTACAATATTTAGTTTCTCGCACCATTCCTTGAAAGGGTTGTCACAGAATTGTTTTCCGTTGTCCGAAATGATTTCCCCAGGTAATCCGAAATGGCATACAATATTTTCCCAAACAAACCGTTTTACCTGATTTCCTGTGATTGTCACAACTGCCTTTACTTCAATCAACTTGGTGAAATAGTCTATAGCTACTATGAGGAATTTTAATCCTCCTGCTGCAACAGGGAAGGGTCCTGCAATGTCGATACCCCATTTATAGAATGGCCATGGTGACATAATAGGTGTTAGCTCCGTTGTGGCTGGCGGGAATAGGTGAACTTTGGCAATGGCCACACTTTCTTATTAAGTCCCGTGCATCCCGGTGCATTGTAGGCCAATAATATCCCCGACCTTAAAGCGCCACAACGGATCGTGGTCCGAGTGCATACTACATGAACCAAAGCATGGATTTCTGAGTAATCCGCTTGAAGAGGTCCTACACATCGGCCATGGTTGTAGAAATGATCGATATAGTATACCGTCAAGTTCAAACCTCTCGTGATGTCCGCCGTATCCTTCGCGTCCTTTGCTCTTGGGGCAATACGCCCTTGCTTATGAACTTGACTATTGGGGTCATCCATGTAGGACCTTGTTCCTCTATCACCGTGGATATCTCCATCTCCATGATGGACTTGCTCTTCAGGGTTTCCACCAATACTTGTTTTGACAAGTGCGCAAAGCTTGTGGATGCGATCTTGCTTAGTGCATCCGCCTTCCTGTTCTCCCCTCTTGGAACTTGCTTGATGGTAAACCTGTCGAATTCCTGGATTAGGGACTTGGTCTTGTCAAGGTATTGAACCATGTGTGGAAACGTAGAGGGGGGTGAATACGTTACCGTTTAAAAACTTTAGATCTTTAGTATCAAATCGCTTATGAAGCTTGTTATAATATGAAAGTACCAATTATTGTTTGTGACTAATATAAAGTATGGTAAACCAAGTTGTCACACAATCATGAACATCAAACCACACAAACAATAGTATAGTGCAAGTATAAAAGTAAAGAGATAAAGAAAGGAAAGTGCAAACCGAACACGAGGATTTATAGTGGTTCGGTCACGGATCTCCTTTCCGCCCTACTCCACTCCTCGAGTACCCAACTCGAGAGTTACTTCACTAAATCAACAAGCTCCCTTCTGGGCGGAGAAAACCTTACAATCGTTAAACACACTTTTTCGGTACAAAGCTAAATATCGGGTTCTAGTTCGAGGTAGAACCAACCTAACGTCGCCTATACAATATTTCCGACACTAAGCTAGATGTCGAGTTCTTTTACAAGGGTACAACCACTCCCAATATGTTTTATGGCCCAACATAATAAACCTTGTGTTTTATGGCACAAACACATAAACCATCTAATCTAGTTTGGTGAAAGTGTTGTTATGATGCAATGATGTTTACACTAATGATCCATGACACAAATTTCTAATGGATATGAATAACTACTTCTAAATGAACTTCCATTGATAGGAAGCCTTCATGATGAAGATCACAAGTTCCCTAAACTTCTTGTGATAGATCTTCAACTTGTGGTAAGTGGGGATGGCTAAATCTCCAAACTTTCCTTGGTTGATCAAAGAGTATGCTTACAACAAAGATGAATGTTAGAAGCATTATGATCATGATCATTAGGGTGTTTAATGTATGTTATTACATTGTTAATGATTGATCTAAATGTATGCAAGAAGGTGGAGAAGATGTGATTTGAAGTGGTGAAGAAATGGGAAAACAATGGGCTTCTATTTATAGCCAAAAGTGGTCAGAAGCGTCCACGGACCAAGGAGCCCTTTAAAGGGTTCCGTCCTTTATTCAATTTGGTGCCGTGGGTGCCTGACATAAAATCTAAAAAATCTTTCTTCAAATCTTTCCAAGATATTACCAAATCTTACTAAGATTACATTTGATATATTGAGTGTCAATCTAACCAAAATATTCAAGTGATCTTCCAAGGATTTCAAAGATGATGCATGACATGATGTAACATGTATTTCCATTTTTAGATTAAAAGGTTTATCAAGGTAAACTTGTAAAATGTATTATGTAACTAGTTAATAAAATGTCTAGTTACCTTTTGTAAAAGAGTGCTTGTCAAAATAAAATATATTTTGTCAAGTGTAAGTAAACTTTAGTATTTGTATGAAATACTTGTAAATGCAAAATGTAAAATGAGGTTCGAAATAGAATGGTTAACCTATTAAAATACTTAGTGACTCTAAACGTATTTTAAACATTCTAAATGATTTGTTAATGGGTTTGATCATAATGCCACATAACAAACATGTACGAACTTGTGTTGTAACATACGAGGACTTGAGACATCGAGAGGTGTTGAATGTATGTTGAGACAAAGTGTGATTACAAGTAACTTGTACATTTTACGTTATGTATTACAAGTTACATGTTTGTCATCAATCAAAACAAACGAGGCTGTATAGATTAAATATCGTAATATTTGCACTAACAATCTCCCCCTTTTTGATGATGACAAATATATGTAAACGTAATAGAAAGTAAAATGTAAAAAGTTACTTGTATCCTTACTACCTTTACATTACCTTCTCCGTTTACACTCTTCTCCCCCTTTTGTCGAAACAAAAAGGCGTGTCCTTGGAGTTTAACTTAATTTCTCCCCAAAAAGGCGAGCTTGCATCATCCCTAGTGAAGTTAAATCGTCCACTACAATCCGTCCCTTGTTTGGTAGCGGATCCATGGATCAAATAAAGAGGCTTAACCTACATCAAGGTTAGTTTTATGCAACAAAAATTATGAGAAATATATAAAAAAGAAAAATGCATAGCAATGTTAGTCTATTTTCTCCACTTTTTATCGAAGCACAAATGCTTGTTGAAAAGTGAGAATGATGCTAGATGCGTGTATGCTCCCCCTTGACGGTTGCTCCCCTTTGTTTGAGGCGTCAGGGTATGATTAAAAACCTATAAAACAAATATTAGTGCAAGACTATATTCGTCATTGGACGAGTGAGTGATATACAACAAAGTGTGTATAAGATGCATTCAGTAAATTCTTGACGGAAGCTCCCTTGCTCTAGGGCATCAAGATGAACCTTCAAAATAAATATTAGTATAATAGAAGCTTTGTCTTAAGACAAATATATCATATACACCCAAGTGTATAGACGATGCAATATGAGTGCTTAAAGGATATTCCTCCTTGTTCAAGGGTGTCAAGAAGCACCTAAAATAAGAAAAATAATTGATGCAAACTTCATCCTTAGATGAGTAAGTTATATACAATCGAGTGTATATGATGATGAACCTACAATGAAGAACATTAGTGCAATATATTTCATCTTTTTCACAAAGAAAAATAAGATGTATATATGTGATAAATGATATAATCAAAGGTCTCATGAAGTGTAGTCTCCTAATTACAATCATAAGAAAAGTGAGAATATAATATGATAAAAGCCTACAAAATAGTTCCTAGAAAAAAAAGATATGAAGTCTCCCACTGGGTGTGCCACTAGTGGTGCTAGTGTTGGTGTCGGTTTACTAGTAGGATTCATGTGGTGATGGTAGATGACTCGAGATTTACAAAAGTAAGTTTTCGCTAATCCATGGTGGTGATGATTAGTAAAAGTGGTGATGGAAGGTGGTGGTGATTAGGTAGGAAGCTATTAAAGAGTTAGAAACTCATATGTATAGCAAATATAAAAAATATAGACTCATGCAATCCTTTCGTTTGACCAAAGCTAAGAGAAATATGAATGGACATTGCATTTCAATGATGCATAAGGGTTATGATTTGAATGATTTATTGATGCTAACAACCTATTGTTTTGAGCAAGTTCTCATATGCTTCAACCCAAGAGTAATCAATAATGCGTTCTATCTAAGAATATATAAATGAATATACCAAAAGAAATAAAAGTGATGAAGATAAATTCGTTCATTGATTGACACGAATTATAAAAATGACCTATTCTAGGTGACAATGGGAAAGGTAGTATTAGCATGGTTTTGACCGACATGGATGATTATCACTTTGAAAAGAAGTGAAGACAATATGGAAAATACTAATAATGAGTACCTATATGAGGATGAGAATGACATCATATGAGTGAGAGTTGGATGGACCAACGTGTTGGAGATGGTTGTTTTGATTAATATATCGTTTGCACTGACAAGGACATGCATGATAAGCGAGAAAAGGATAAGATCCTATGATGGTGTTCTTAGATAGTGAATTGTAAGGTGCTAGTTTAAGGAAAATCCTATATGTGGAGATGAAGACGTTTTGTAAAACACATGATGCGTTTTTCACTTGATGAGGTATTGGTGCGAAAAAGGTTGAACTAGTTGTGGTTTCATGAACCGGTTTTAGCTAAGTGGTGTTTACCTATGTGTTGGTATTTTAGAGTCTAAGAGACATAAAATTTGACAAAAGACAATTATGTGAATGGATTTCTCTCCCCTTAATTGGTGGACATCCAACATAATGTGTAATGTATCAAATAAGGAATGACAACAAAGTGTTTAGGAGGTTATTCGGGCTAACAAAAGAGATGAGCTTAGTGATGTTTTTCTGGATGATGGTTAGCATACAATGAACCTCATCCTTAAAGTCATGTACCTCTTCTCGATTAATACGAGATGATCGTATGATGAGGCATGTGGTTTCCTAATAGGAAGTGAAGAGGATTAGATTATTGTTATAACTAAAAAAATGATGGAGGTGATTTTTGGAAAGCGGAAGCAAAAATGAGATTTGGAAAGAGGTTGGTTGAAAGACAAAAATACAAAGCCAACCCTCTAGAACTTAATTCTATATGCTTTTAAACTATATGCAAGTGTAGGGGTCCCATGAAGCATAGTACTAATCTACGTAGCAATAAAGGGGATTATGCAAAATGAGCATACAAAAGTTAAAACCAATTGAGATAACAAATAATTTGTTATCAACCCACAAAACAAATTTGTTAGTGACAAAAGATGTTAACATGATAGAAATCAAATGATAACATGTTATATAAGCAAGAACAACACATTGCACTTAAGTAGACAAGAAATCACCATACAAGATAGCATCAAGACAATCATATTATGCAAGAATACAACTTTATTCAAGACATTTCATTTTGAGATTGTTTTGTCGTTAGACTTAGACGATTAAGCATACTTGGCTTTTAAATTAACACAACAATCTATGTGATTAATTTGTAAGATAAAAAGGCTTCTAAAAGTTTGTCATACCAAAAGCACTTTGACATATTATATGTGCACACGTAGCAAACAAATTATGTGACAAGAAGCAAAAGAAACAAGATGAAAGAGTCATGCAAGCCATGTTTAAGACATAACAATTTGGAGCATGTATCATTTAGATCGTACTACACATAGATATAATGAATGCCAACTAATAGCTTTCAAACACAAATATATCATATCAAAATTATCACATATCAAAATGACATATTATGAGTTCATAAGCAACATGTTAATCATGCTAAGGATAATTCAAAAGTAAGTATCATGCAAATAAAGTTTAGGTTTTAAACGTTTAGTAGCATGAAACAAGGATACAAGAATTATAAAAACCGTACTAAGGTTTACACATTTGACTAGTTATCAAACACTAAGATAATATCAAATCAACTTATCGTATCAAACAAGAACATGTAATCAACACATGTAAGTGCAATGCAAGTGGTTTTACTAAGGTTTATACATTTGACTAGTTATCAAACACTAAGATAATGTCAAATCAACTTATCGTATCAAACAAGAACATGTAATCAACACATGTAAGTGCAATGCAAGTGGTTTTAAAAAGTCATATATACTACTTGTTTGATTAGTATTCCTAAGGCGAGGCAAACTATCAATGTTTCAACACTTACTTTAGGCAAGTATAGGAATACAGATTTTTCAAGTTGGAGAATGAATATGAGACTATTACTAGCGGTGCTCAATTAAGGCTAAACACGACCATTTTAACGGGTGATTCCACATACCCAACTTCTCTCCAGGAAGCAATTCAACCGTTAGGTCAAATTGAGTTTCTAGTGCAATAGGTTCTCCAGTAGTCATTCTCATGTTAGAAAGATGGGAACTCCTACTTTTGCATATTAAAGTGCATAAAAGATGATAGTTTACCAATACTTGGCTTAATGTGACTTAACTAATATGCAATATAACTAAAGTGATGAAGACGTCATGTTATACACATGAATTTTAACAATGGTGTGTTTGATAAACAATGTGTTTTAATCTTGTGTTAAGAATCTAAGGTTTGTTCAAATTACAAAGCTAATTGTATGATCTAATGGATGACATCTTTTATATTGAAGTGTATACTTTAAAAGTGATTTGATTATCTAAGAGTATGGAATGGAATATGTTAAATTAAGAATGTTCTCAAGAAAGTTCTTTGGAACTTTATTTGACAAGAATCTAAATAAGGTTACTAACTTCAATAGATCATGTGTATGTTCTAGAGATGTGTAGTTTCAACCTTGGATGTGCACAAGGTTTGAGCAAGGTTAGGTTATGATGTACGCTTGAAAGGAAATGAATACAAATAGTATCTTTCAACAAATGAGATTATCGCATGGGATAAAGTTATCATGCTTATGAAAATAAGTATGACAAGATGAATTGGATATGCTAGTTCATAGAACTTTTGGATGTTCGTTTCAAGATCATTTAGCCAATGAGGTGTAATGAAATCTCTTGTAACATAACCATATATGTCGCAAGGAGAGAATGATGCATAGGATATACAATATCCTTTTAATAAGATGAATACTTAGCATGATTTCTTAGGTATAATGTTTTTCAAAACATCATGTTTTCCTAAATGAAGATATGAAGCCAAAGTGTTTGAATTGGATAGTCCTATCTAAATAAACTTGGTCTCAAGATTATATTCACTAGATGATGACAAGATGAATTCACTCGAGTTTCTTATGTATACTCCTCAAGAGTCATTGTTGCTTGGGGTGTATGATGTTGCCTTTGAGATTGCATTTTAACATATGTTGTTAAAATGTTGATTTGAGGTTTAACGAAATTTATGCAGAAGTTTAATGACAAAGTATTACTAATACTTTGATAATTTGTGAAGGTAGTACTACTTATACCTAGTGGAAATTGACAACAATTACCAAGAGCACCATGCTTATTTGATAGTTGAGGTTCTAGCCATAATGAATTATCTAAGTCCTTATATGTGGGAAAGAATGTTTGAGTTTGTTCAAACGTGCATTTGATTCAGTACAAGTGTTGGACACAAGGGCTTTTTGAGCAATACACTTAACAAATTCAAATGATGGTAAGGATGGTGGATTGGTTGATCTAGGTGGTAGGTTTTCTAGTGTGTCTAAAAAAGGATGTGGTGATGTAGGGGTTTGTTGTGCTATGTGAATACTTAGGTTGATTGTCCATAGATGTTGAACATAAAAAGTACGGATACTAATTCTTATGGTTCATTGGTTGCTACAACTAGTGGGTGAAGTACTTGAAGCTTTGGTTATGTCTATGAAGCTTAGGGGTTGAGGTATAGGTTCACCTTGAAAGGGCACGTTTGATTTAAAGGATGCTCTTGGAAGTTCATGAGCAATACGCTTAATGGTGCCAAAAGATGGAAGAGGGATAGTAGGTGTCAAAGAGGGATAAGTGGCACAATGTGTTGTTTGTTTTGGATAAGTGTTTCAACATGTGTTGTTAAAATACTTGGGTGTTGATTTTTGGATATGACTTTTAATGACTACAATCGTAAGTCGCATATACTTGAATATTTCGGATGAAATACTTAAGTTGTCAATCCTAATTTGTTGAGATTATAAAGCTTAGATTGAACTCAAGGATAACAAGACTTGATAGTATGTCTTTAACATACATGTGAGTTATGACTCTATGTAAATACTTATCGTCTTGAAGGATGACACATTATTTTCATGTTAACCAAGTGAGGCAATACATGTAGATACAAAACAATATCTATAGTCATATGATAGACTTGTGTATGATATCTTTGCAAATAATGAGTCTAGATTTGTTAGTCTTGGTAAGTCATCTAAGTCATCCGCAAACGGGTGAGGAGATGTTGGTGGTGTTTGCACAAAGTACAAGTTTTGGAGACTTTGGTAGTGAAGGTGTTTTTGGATGATGGTGGGTGATTTTGGTGGTGGAGTTGGAGTACTTAAGTTTAGAAAGTTCACATCTTGAATGGGTGATGAGATATTGAGAGGTAATGAGTCTGAGGATGAAGAGTTCAAGTTAATGAAGCAACAAGATCGAATGCTAATCCTAGTGGTTTTCTTAAGTGAATTATTTGAGGTTGAGGATTTAGTCATTTTGACTTTGCTTTGAGAAATGCTAAGCTTAAGGAAAAGTAACGGTGAAGGTGTGAAAATGACCATCCTGAATGTGTCGATTTATGGAACTAAGGATTCATGCACTTGATGTTAATTCATACAAAGATAGTAGTTTCTAATGAGATGGAAGTGTCTAAGATCATGTCAAACATCCTAAGTTAATTCATTGAGGATGTGTTGAGTGAGGTATGAAAGATATGCATTAACAACTATCCTAGAAACAAAATTTGGTAAATTAGATTTAGTAAAATTAAACAACTTACCTGTAGAATCCACGGCACCAATTTTTTCGCACAAAGGAACCCTTAATTTGGTGCCGCTTGGTCCGCCTTGTAGAACGAGGCGGGTACCAAAATGCATAACAGACGGTACCAAATTTTGGTGCCGTCTAATCCGTGGACACCAGAAAACTTCACAGACCCATTTTTTAGGTGTCGGGAGTTTTCGAAACCGAATTTTTGCTTAAAATATGTGACATTAATCATTTCTAGTTAGGAAAAGTCAATAACACATATATAAACATAGTGGAGCATAGACTTTGACCAAGGGCTAACGATTTTCACATATAAGTGAAAATGGGTAAAATTTGATAACACCCGTGTGTTATCCCCTGCATGAACCGGTTAGCATACATCAATGTTTTAAGTTAGTTTATCATCCTACAAAGTGAAAACATATAAATTACATCATACAACATTGTTTTTGTCCTTGTACCAAACACTCTCTTAAAACCTTCATTTTTCAAAGTACTTGACTAATTTACTTAGTACTTATTGCTAAGTGAGTTATGACATTTCATAAGTTATGCGAGATGTTAGTATAACCTATGCAAATGAAGTGATCTAATTCTAAAAGCGATGGTAAAACAATTTTCCAACTTAGTGCACAAAATCTATCAAATAACCTATTGTGCATAAACAAGAAATCGTCAAACAAGCGAATAAATAACATGGCAAGATTGACACTTATATTATGCAAACAAACAAGTGTAAACAACAATTTGAAAAGTAAGCAAGCAACATATATGCAAACAACATAAACAAGTGGTCATTTAGCATAGCATAACAAGAAAGACACTTTTAGTCATTTTGCGTTTAAATATGACGATGTATACCAAGCTTGATTAGTTTCCTTTAAACATATTACCAAATTATTTAGTTTCAAAGGAAGTTGTATCAAAGTTCTAAGAATACCAACTTAAATTGCTTGATTCAAAAATTTGAGTTTTTATGTTAAAGCGAAACTCAATATTTTAGACATACTGTAGTATTTGGTATATTTCACTTATTTAAAATTAGACTCAGGCTATGAGAGTATTTTTAAATGAAAGTAGACTCAATTCCCTTTAAAATGATAGGTGGCTCGACTCGTGCGGACTTACGGTTAATTAGTTATGATTTTTGAAGTTGCCCAAAAACGCATCTTTGTACACACGGATTTCACGGAACCAAATAAAGGGATCCGCCCTTTATAAGATTTGGTGCCGTGGTCCTCTGAGACAGATTCACCAAAACTAGTATTTGACATAGAGAAAACGTGTGTGACTTACTAGATTTCATAGTAAACATATAATACACATATTTAACAACATATCTACTTGTGTAACTTATCTTAAACATTTACGGAGGTGATTTTTCAACTAAATTTATAGTTATCCCAAACACTCCTTTAAAATCATATTTCTTCGTAAATTTTCTATAAGCACACAATACAATACTTACTAGTTCTTTCAACAAACTTTTTATTTTATTTTTCAAGAAAACCTTCAAGCTTGTATACAAAGTTACATTTAACAACAAAATTTCTAAGTATAACAAGCAAAACATTTTTCATATTATTTTTCGCTTCAATGGTAATTTGATACATGGATCGTACTCTATTTTAAAAACCATTTGTTTTAAAAATAAGAGCTACATGGCTCTGATACCAATTGTGGAAACGTAGAGGGGGTGAATACGTTACCGTTTAAAAACTTTAGATCTTTAGTATCAAATCGCTTATGAAGCTTGTTATAATATGAAAGTACCAATTATTGTTTGTGACTAATATAAAGTATGGTAAACCAAGTTGTCACACAATCATGAACATCAAACCACATCACAAACAATAGTATAGTGCAAGTATAAAAGTAAAGAGATAAAGAAAGGAAAGTGCAAACCGAACACGAGGATTTATAGTGGTTCGGTCACGGATCTCCTTTCGGCCCTACTCCACTCCCCGAGTACCCAACTCGAGAGTTACTTCACTAAATCAACAAGCTCCCTTCTCGGCGGAGAAAACCTTACAATAAATTAAACACACTTTTTCGGTACAAAGCTAAATACCGGGTTCTAGTTCGAGGTAGAACCAACCTAACGTCGCCTATACAATATTTCGACACTAAGCTAGATGTCGAGTTCTTTTACAAGGGTACAACCACTCCCAATATGTTTTATGGCCCAACATAATAAACCTTGTGTTTTATGGCACAAACACATAAACCATCTAATCTAGTTTGGTGAAAGTGTTGTTATGATGCAATGATGTTTACACTAATGATCCATGACACAAATGTCTAATGGATATGAATAACTACTTCTAAATGAACTTCCATTGATAGGAAGCCTTCATGATGAAGATCACAAGTTCCCTAAACTTCTTGTGATAGATCTTCAACTTGTGGTAAGTAGGGATGGCTAAATCTCCAAACTTTCCTTGGTTGATCAAAGAGTATGCTTACAACAAAGATGAATGTTAGAAGCATTATGATCATGATCATTAGGGTGTTTAATGTATGTTATTACATTGTTAATGATTGATCTAAATGTATGCAAGAAGGTGGAGAAGATGTGATTTGAAGTGGTGAAGAAATGGGAAAACAATGGGCTTCTATTTATAGCCAAAAGTGGTCAGGAGCGTCCACGGACCAAGGAGCCCTTTAAAGGGTTCCGTCCTTTATGAAATTTGGTGTCGTGGGTGCCTGACATAAAATCTAAAAAATCTTTCTTCAAATCTTTCCAAGATATTACCAAATCTTACTAAGATCACATTTGATATATTGAGTGTCAATCTAACCAAAATATTCAAGTGATCTTCCAAGGATTTCAAAGATGATGCATGACATGATGTAACATGTATTTCCATTTTTAGATTAAAAGGTTTATCAAGGTAAACTTGTAAAATGTATTATGTAACTAGTTAATAAAATGTCTAGTTACCTTTTGTAAAAGAGTGCTTGTCAAAATAAAATATATTTTGTCAAGTGTAAGTAAACTTTAGTATTTGTATGAAATACTTGTAAATGCAAAATGTAAAATGAGGTTCGAAATAGAATGGTTAATCTATTAAAATACTTAGTGACTCTAAACGTATTTTAAACATTCTAAATGATTTGTTAATGGGTTTGATCATAATGCCACATAACAAACATGTACGAACCTGTGTTGTAACATACGAGGACTTGAGACATCGAGAGGTGTTGAATGTATGTTGAGACAAAGTGTGATTACAAGTAACTTGTACATTTTACGTTATGTATTACAAGTTACATGTTTGTCATCAATCAAAACAAACGAGACTGTATAGATTAAATATCGTAATATTTGCACTAACACCATGTTTTCCTCTTTAGCCATATACTCGCCTAACACGTGGTTGGCTACTAATCGGGAATCCACATTTGCTTCTAGGTTACGTATGCCCATTCGAGCTGCAATGCGTAGTCCTGCAATCAAGGCTTCATACTCTGCCTCGTTGTTTGTTCTTTGTGAACTCAAAGCAGCGGTCGTAAGTGAATTCGTTCCATCCGTACTCGTGAGAATAAGGCTGCGCTCCGACCCCCACACATGAGGATCCATCGTGAATAAGATCCATGGTTCTTGTAATTCCACCTTGTTCAGGGAGGGTGTGTCATCGTCCTGGTTTTTCGATGATGAAGTCTGCTAGTATCTGCCCCTTAACTGCGGTGCATGGTCTGTAGGAAATGTTGTGCTCACCTAGTAACACACTCTACTTCTGTAGACGTCCGATGCGTCGAGGTTTGGAGATGATTTGCTTGATAGGTTGGTCTGTGATCACCGCTATGGGGTGCGCCTAGAAGTACCTACACGTACCGTTTAGCAGGCGAATACTAGCGCCAAGACCAACTTCTCCATAGCACTATAGTTAACCTCCGTTTTCTTGAGGGCTTTGCTTACAAAGTATACCGGTGTTTGTCCGAATCCACAATGCTGTTAAGTAGGACGCGCTAACGCTCCATGAGTAGCGGATAGGTACATAATTAGTTCCTCCCTAGGCGGGCGCTACTAACATGGGGAGCGCCGCTAAGTGTTGTTTAAGCTGTATAAAAGCTTCTTCGCCTCTGTTGTCGGTGGAAATCCCCCTTTTGTACACTTCTTGAGCGTTTTGAAGAGAGTAGTGACTTGTCTGCTGATTTGGATAAGAATCTTTTAAGCGGCTAATTTTCCATTCAAAAGACTGGACTTCCTTCAACGCGTGAAGGAAGTTGAATAACAGCTTTCGTTTTTTCTGGACACGGTTTAATGCCATTGGGCTCTATCAAGTATCCTAGGAACATTCCCTCTGTAGCGCCAAAGGTGCATTTCTTAGGATTTAACTTCATGTTAATCTCTCGTAGTGTTCTAAATGTCTCCTAAATGTCACGCACCAATTCATCCTCCGTATGGCTTTTTATGACAAGATCATCAACATAAACCTCTAGGTTGCGGCCCACCTGCTTTTCAAATGCGTTATCCACCAATCGCTGGTAGGTAGCGCCCGCGTTCTTCAAGCCAAAGGGCATCTTAGTGTAACAATAAACGCCTTGGCTTGTATGGAAGGTCGTTTTTTCCTCATCTTCCTTAGCCATCTGAATTTGGTGGTATCCTTTGTATGCGTCTAGGAAGCATTTAAGTGGCTACCCACACAAATTTTCTACCTTCCAGTCTATCTCGGGTAATGGGTAGCAGTCTTGTGGACATGCCTTGTTGAGATCTGTGAAGTCCACGCACATCCTCCAGCTACCATCGCTCTTCTTGACCATCACTGGGTTGGAAAGCCAGTCATGGTAGTAGACTTTTCTCATGATACCTGCATTCACAAGTTTATGTACTTCTGCCAGGATTGTTTGTGCGCGCTCTGGAGCCTGGGCGCCCTTCTTCTGTCATACTGGAGGGTATCCTTGTTGGATTCGCAACTTGTGCTCTGTAATTGAGCGTGGTACACCAGTCATGTGTTTTGGTTCCCATGCGAAGATATCCAGGTTCTTTTGCAAGAGTGCGCACACGGTTGCCATGCCGTTATCAGTCAGCGATCCTCCAATAGATACCTCTTGTTCTGGGTACTCAGGATGAATTGCAACCCTCAGGTTTGATACCTTAGGTGCTACTGCTCGAATGTGCGCCGTTTCACATGTAACCTGTTACATTCTCTAGACGGTACGGTGGTATTGTAGAGTAACAATGCCTCCTTCTAAGGAATTTGAGCATTCCATGCTACTGTCGATGGTACCGGCGTATGGTGAAATCCTGGTCTTCCAATGATGCCATTGTATGGCGAAGGGGATTTAATTACCATAAAATTCATCCAAGCTGTCGTGGAGTGCTCCTGATTGCCAACATTGACTAGAAGGCGTATTTGCCCTATGGGCGATATTTTTTCTCCTGTAAAACCGTTTAGCGATGTCTTGGCCGGGATCAATTGTCTTCGTATCTCAGGTCGCAGTCGTTTGAAACAGTGTTCATACATGATATCTGCGGATGCTCCTCTGTGGAAAACTAGAAGGAGGGGGGGTTGAATAGTTTTGCTGATTTTAAGTTAGTTTTAAAAACTTTTAGATTCGTTAATGCTCGTGATCTCGCCTTAGAGAATGACCTATATGAGGATCACAAGTAGAAATAAAGAAGAACAACTCTCTAGATCAAGTGATCTATATGTTAGAAGAGAATGAGAGTGTATGAGAGATTTAGTAAGAAGAGGGGTGAGTTAGAATGAAGAAATGGCTCTCTATTTATAGGCAAAAATCTTCACTGTTCCCCGGATCCCACGGATCCCTTCCACTTGGGATCCGTCTAGTGTAATCCTAGGGATCCGTGGAACGCTCCTCTTTGCCCATGGGTTTTTTGGTTATAGGTCATGGGTTATGGGTTGGTCCATGGGTTTTCTTTAGATTCAATGTATCTAAGTATACATTGTATTTAGCCAACTTGGGTATGGGTTAAGATCCATGGGTTATGGTCCATGGGCTATGGTTTTTACCCCTCCTAATAAACTATTACAACAAATGCTTAATTACTACATTTTTGTATTTAAATGGCTATATGTAAATGCTTTACAAAAATAACATGTATCCTTATAATTATACTTAAGATAACATTATATTTGTTATCAACAAAACACAAAGAGATCGCAAAATATTAATAAACGTTTTTACGGTTTATTTGTATTAACATCCTCCATCAACATACATGCGGTGGATGTCGTGACCCCCTGCGTTAATTTCAATGGTGAGCGGTTCTACCACTGCGTTGTCCATTGCCAAGGTAGGGAAGGAGATTTCGCCTAATGAGAAAACTTTTGGCTGATCTTCCTGCCTAGTCATTCACTGCCATGATTGTATCATGTAGATGGTATCAGCCTTATCTTTGGGTACTTCTTTCTTGTTCCCAGTTTTTGTTTATCCTTCCCTCCTTGATGTTTTTAACCAAATGGTCCAACCGGCCTTCTTTTACCAAATTTTATCGATTAGTCTGTCGCAATTGGACACACTCATTGGTGGTGTGGCCCTTCTGTCCATGGTAGTCGCAGCATTCGTTCCCCACGCTCTTATCCTCTGGGGTGCGCATTGGTGGAGGCCTTGGGAAGTTCGCGCCTTCCGTCGCGAATATCTCCTTTGGAGTCTTGGTTAACGGGATATACTTGTCATTATCTCGCCCACTCCTTGGCCGTAATTCTTGTTGCGGTTGCTACTCGGTCAGTGGATTGTCTCCGGGTCGCTTCTTGTGACCTATAGTTTGAGTAGCCCTTCATGCTGTCCGCAATGCTTCTCCTTGGATAAAGGACCTTGTCCGTTTCATAAGTTCATCAAAGGTCTGTGAGATCTTATCGTTCAAATTTTTGATGAGTTCTGTTATTGATCCCATTCATAAACCCCGAGATCTTCGCATACTTCTGCATGCCTTAACCTGTATGCACTCATGTTTGAAGCGCCCACATAAGCGCTTGTAGATTCCCTTGGCGCTGTTTTACCCTCGGGCGAGTTCGACAGGTTTTTGGCGACTTTTTTCCTTTGAGTAAAGTTCAGGCGAAACGCCTTTCGCAATTCTTCAAAGCCATCAATGCTTCGCGTGGAAGCTTACTTGAACCAGTTTCGCGCGTTCCCCACTAATGTGGAATTGAACATGTGGCACCACACAGGCTGTGGCCAATTTTCGATGGTAGCAAATTGAAAATTTTTAGGTGATCGTCCTGGGTCACCTGTTCCATCATAGGTTTCACATTGGCGGGCATGCGCCTTCTCTTATTTCTCGAGAAATCACTAATGCGCCGAGTGAACGCATCCACCTTTGGCGGCCCGGGAAGAGACATATCCTCCTCCTGGTCGCGATATCTTCCCCTGGACTTCCAGTGTCCAGTTTCGATGTCCTCGTTGTCCGAGGAATCACCGAGGACGTGTTTTCCTTTGCGCCGCTTGGCGCCGCACCGCCCGAGGAGTCTCCGCGAGGATGAACTTCTTCTCCTCGGTGCTTGCGTCGACCGTCCTCGAATCCAACTTGAAGGGCTTCCACTTGGGGAACGCCGTCCGTCCAAGTCTATGGACCCTGCGCTTCCAAGCCTATCGTGGACATTAGTATGCCGTCCATCATCTTCATGTTCTTCCAGCATAAGCAGTTTATCTGCTTCATCGCTTCTCCACACTCCTCCCAATCCCGGTAAACATCGGGGGTCGACGGCTATTTTTCCGCTGGGCTATCCTCTGATGGCGCGATGGGGATGCCTCGGTATCGAAGTTTAGCCGGGTTTTAAGACTCTGCTCGACCTCTTTTTGCCTCCTTTGCATGAGGCGCCAAGGTTTCGTAGTTCGAGACACGAAATTAGTCGCCAGGTGCTAATTCAGCGACTCCTTCTAGTGCAAGAATATCTGCTTCCACATCCGGAATCTGTTTCGAGAGGTGCGCGCATTTTGTGCAGGTCCTTTTTCTAGTAGGAGTGGTAAAAAGATTACGCGAGGTGGATCTTCTACGTTGGTTGTTGTCGTGGCGGCATGGGTTGTTCCCCGGCGGTTCCACTGTCGGGAAGACCGTGATCTGATCCGGCCCTTGATTTTAGCCGCGACTGGTTGTTCCAGAGGCTTGCTTGAGGGTCGATCCACTTTGTTGTTTCTTCCCTTGAAGGTCACCATGCGATCGCTGATTTTGGTTTCCTTGCTTTGTCATTCTAGTTCTTAGTGATTGGTCCCACGGATGGCTTCCACTTGTTGATACAAAAGTGCGTTCCTTGTTGGACTCCGGTTCCCGTATCAATTGATTCTTAATGCTTGAGACCTACGCACTAAAAAGCAGAAACACCAAGTTAGGCTTACCGTGGGATTGTCTACCACGATTATCCTCCGGCGTGAGAGTAAGTAATCGGTTTTAGGGTTTAGTTGAGAGTTAGGGTTGTAGATCGTACGTTTAATGAGGACCGAGATACCCTTTATATATACACGAAATCCTTGTTGGTTTCGTGTTCCCCAACCTTCGGCGTATCCCGCCTAAGTCAGGCAATTAATACATATGATAACATCAAATTAGCCTGATCTTTTATATATCAAATTCCCGTTTTTATGGCCTCATTTGCATTAATATGGTACTTAATTCTTTCATATTCGTTCATATTTGCATTTCAGGATAAATGAGGCGTTGGAGCGGAAAATAAGTGATAAAAGGCCAAGTATATGTTATGAAGATTGATTTACGAGGGCCATTGGATTTTATGTGAAGATTACGCCGTAACTAGCTAATAAGGTTACGGCATAAATATGAGCTTTAAAGGATACGGCGTAACCAATTCTTATGGTTACGTCGTAATTATTTTTGTGAAGGTTACGGCGTAAGGTTGCAATTTAGTTACGCCGTAGAGATAATTACGGAGCAGATAAAAATATACGGTTGAAGAGTTACGGCGTAATTCGATAATTTAATTACACCGTAATTATTACTTGGGCGCTAAGGAGTTGAAGTCCCGTGGCTAAATGAAGATAATATTTACTCCGAGGATGAAAAGTAAAAATAACAAGTGCGATCAGGGACTAAAGGTGGCAACTTATATGAAGTTTATTTACTTCAAGGACTATAATATAAATGAAGAAGTACGATGAGGGGCCTAAAGCGACATCTAGTACAAAAATGTTTCAAGTAAATGAAAGGATGAAGAAAACTACGAAGTGGCAATTTCTCATATAGTTACGACGTAACTATTATATAGTTACGGCGTAACTTTAGTTATGACGTAATTAATTTATTTAATTACGCCGTAACCATGTCGAGACCTATAAATACAGCCCTAAATCTGCATTTTCCAGGATCTCTCTTCACCCCTCTCTTAGGGGTCGATTAGGGCACCACTCCAGGGTATTTTCCAGCAGTCCGAAGTCAGATTTGAAGGAAGAATTCACTCGCAATCATCATCATTATTAGCTCTACATCAAGTAATTTGTATCAAACATTATGTTCAATTCAATTTATGATTTATTCATTTTGTTGGTATGATTTACTATATGTTTGGCTAAGCACCCTGTCGGCCTAGTTATGATTCCTTAATTGTTTTGTTTGCCTTTACTTTACTTCCGTACAATTATTTCTAAGTGTATGCATGCATAGTTTATTGGTAGCCACCATTGGTTCGGTAGTTTTGAATGGCGGTAGAGGCCAATTACCTAGGAGATATGACCAACTGACCCTAGGTGAGCGGACTGAGACGGGAAGGGTAAGATATGACCAACTGACGACCCTTTCTACTTGTGCGATTTGACCAACTGATCACCTATCGTTTGGATGAACTTAAGAATTAGGGGTGAGTGTCTAAGTTCCTAAACTGGGCACTCACTATTATAAATCTCGGCTTAGGGACCAGGAACAACAGGACTTATGACGGTCGCTGACTTCTCCGTGGTGGCATCTTTGCCGATAGGTTAGGGCGAATTGACCAAAGTCCTCTCGACTTTGACCCCACCTGAAGTAATTGGAAGTAAGTAGACGTAGACATAACTAGCTAGGAGGATTAAATAGGTTAGCACCACTCTCCTTCATTGATCACCTCTTTGCCTTTATCGCTTCCTTTATTTCCTTTTTATTAGTTAGCTTTATTATTTCAATCTTAAAATCATTTATAATCGTGACATAGACTTAAGTTAATTTCCGATCCACATAGCTCTTGGGACGACCTCTGTTTTACCGAATACTACACTACACACGACACGCATAATCGCCCGTTAGTGCATTAGGGTAGACCATAGGTATAACGAGTAATTACAAATATTAAAACCTCGACAAGAAAACCTCGTGATCAAGTTTTTTGGCGCGTAGGGAGCTATTTAGGATTTTAATTTTAGTTTTCTTTTATTTTCTTTTTCTTTCTTTCTGCTTTTTGTTTGTTTTTCGATATTTCGTGATATGGAAGATTCAAATTTTGACATGCTCACTATGGAAGAATACATTGCTTTGACTCAAGGTGACTAAAGACCAGGCATCATATATCCCGAGTTTAAGATAACATCGAGTTTGAGATCACCGCCAGTTCATGAGGGAACTTAGACGAAGCTTTCATGAACTAACGATGATGATGCCCACTGCATGTGTAAGAATATTGAGATCACAAATCTTTTCCACACTCCAGGAGTTTCTCAAGATGCATTAATGCTTAGAGTGTTCCCTATTACACTCATCGGGTGCAGCCGTAAGATGGATGAAGATGCTTCCTGCGGGGTCAATCAACACGTGGAATATTTTGAAGAAAGCGCTCATTCTGGAGATATTGTCCTCCTTCAAAGATTGCCAAGAAGACGGATGAGATAAGGAGTTTCGCATTTAAGATGGAAGAAACGCTTGATGAAGCTTGGGAAAGATATAATGACCTTCTCTACAGATGCCCAACGCATGATATCAGCAACCATCAGATGGTCCTTATTTTCTACAAAGGTCTAAACATCCCGTCTCGCCAAATGCTCGACTCTCAAGGACCTATCCCTACAATGCCACTTGCACAAGCCCTTAGATCAATTGAAATGATGGCTGACTATTCACGAAATTGGTATGATGGAGCAACCACTTGGGTAACAAATAGCAAGGGCTTGGATGACATTGGTGACATAACCAAACAAATTGATGAACTCGGATGTGAAATGAATATGGTTAAGGAAGACATTCATGCTATACAAGAGCATTTTATCCTAGAAGAACGCAAAGAATATGAAAGGTGTCAAGTACGTTGAGTCATTGGAGGAAGCCACAAGAAATTCTGATAATTTAAAAAGGATGCACGACTCGAATGATGAAATGATCGGGAATTCAAGGAGGACCAATTTAAAGAATCTTGACGCTAAGAGGAAAAGCTTGGAGGCTAAGCTTGAAGAGTTAAACCAAAAGGTCCTGGAAAGTAAAAAAGAATGCAGTTGGAACTATCAAAGCAACAGTGGGAAAGATGAAAGAAGTCAACAAGGAGCCGGTTCCTCGTGATTTACCTTATATCAGACCCTATGTACCACCTATCCCATTTCCGTGACGTTTGAAGGTTGAGAAAAGAAGAAACAAGTTAATTTATCTATTGAAAAAAATGGAAGCAAAGAACTTACAGAGTGATGAAGCAACGCCACAAGCTAATGAGGAATCAACCACAACACAAAATTGTATTACTTCTAACTCTTCTTTTATTCCTGATGGTCTTGCATGTTTTTCTATTCAGGATGCTGAGATTATGGATGAAATCATGCAACCTATCACATCACCCGATGTTGGCTATGTAGCTTCGTCTACTGAACCTATTTTAGTTGATCTCGCAATGGAATTAGAGGACAAGATCTTGGACACTTCAGTGATTAACGAGAAGACATACGAGCCTATTAATCCACGCCACGAGGTGAACCAATCATTAATGCCATCAACTAAAACGGGTAAGGTATGGAGGGAAATGACATCTTCTTTCAGGTATGATCATAATTTATCATTTCCCCATCCCGTAGCAATTTCACACCCTCATGGTGTTTATTGTTATTTTTACCCACACTTGATTTCAAGTGAGGGGATGAACACCCTTTTAAGTAGTAAATAAGGGGGGAGTCAAGCTCGTGACTGAACAAAAACAAAGCGCTTCGGGGGAGGCACCCTATGCCTATCTTTTCTTTTTCATTTTATTAGTATAGTTGGGTTTTGTGTTTTCTAACCATTTTTGCAGAAAACGAGGAAGTAATTGCCTGCCGTAGCTTTGTCGATTCACCAGAAGTTACTTAACTCATCTTGGAATGATTACGCCAGAACCAAATTTTTTGGCAGAATTCTTGACGCATTACCAATTACGGTACAGATTTCCATCTCAAGTGGTTACGCCAGAACCACTCGCTGGTGTTTTATGTCAGTTTTGCCAGATTACAAATTCCTCAAAAGAGTTACGTCGTAACCTTCCTCTGCTTTAATTCTTTCATTTTAAAACACAATAACCTTGTATTAGTATTTTAAAAGAACTTTGTGGGTGTGTTCCCTGTAAACCCTCACCGGATTTCACTCGTCCACTTTGGGACACCAAGTGGTTAAAAAGGCTTGTTGCATATGCTAAATGCAACCGTGATTCCTACGAAAGTGAGTTAGGTTTTTCATTTTGTTTTTTTTACTTGTTGTTTTTCTAGTATGATGCATTTGGTTGTCTTAAGTGAATTCAGGTTATTAAAGTTTTCTCATGAATCTCAAAGCGGGACACGTTTACTCGTGAGTCTTCGATCATGCCGAGCAAATCCAGGGAGTTTTCTCGCTCCAATTCTAACCCTTCTTATCTTTCATTTATATGTTTAAGTATGACCCAAGTGGGGGGGAAGGGATAGACATAGACACCCGCTTGATTTTATTTGCCCTTATTTTTCTAGTTTTTGATGAACAGTGTTTCATTAGTAAAATTTTGACATGTTTTTCATTACTTAACTGGATTAATCTAGACTGAGCACACCTACCCTATATTTTCATTGTGTGAGGATAAGCCTTTCCGTTTTCCCCTTATACATAATTCCACAAAATGAGTGTGCCGATGGTCGTAGTAGACTTTTAGAACTTGGCCTTGAATATCTTTTCGAGACCATTATAATGAGCATTACACTGAGGTAACTTGGTGTGATTCGGTGCAGTAAATAGGATTTAAGGCAATTTTAGGATTTAACCCAAATAGCCTACATATGTATTGTGTATATTGACTTTTCACATCGCATTAGTAAATCCCTCATAAACCCTCGCTTTGTTGTACTCACCATTAGTGCAAGATACCCCTAGATACACCCTTCGTGAGCCTTCCTTTCATTTTGTTCACCCAATATATGTTTTGTTACACCCATCGCCTAGCCTACCCTGTAGTTTCCTTATGTCCATGGTCCGGGCGTTGTTGGTTAATTTTGGTCCACTAGTGAAAGTCGCGGGTTTTGAAAGAAAATCGGGTTTAGATGATAGTTGATCTCAAGTGGGGGGATACTTTTTATGTTCGTATCGTTTATATCCATGTATACCTTGCCTTGCATAAAAAAAAAAAAAGCATGCAAGCAAGTGTTTATTTATGATTAGTGTTCTCGCCTTGTTCAACCAGGCGCAAATTTTTACAAATCCGTTTTGTCTTACGGATATGTAGGATCTTTATTTTATTGTGTTGATGATTCGGGTGGTCTTGGATGATGGAAATACATGTTTGCCATAGTTAGAGAGTTAGAAGAGAGAGAGGGTGTTCTTGCTAGAGGTTTACACAAATGTTGAATATTAGATTATGAGAAGCACCACCCCTTCCATGGATGGAAGGGGTATTTATAGTTACAAACATAACGACCTCCTATCGGCCTGTGGATCAGGGATACAGTGGGTAAAGACCCGTCCTTCCTCCACGGAGTTGAACTATACTATTCTACGCTACAAACTAACTAGTAAACTACTAAATAACGTAAATAAAGATATGTCTACGAGCTAACTTATGCTAGATAATATTAGGGGTGACCGACTCTTCACTATGGAATTTTCTAATTCCTAACAATCTCCCCCTAAGGGAGGTCACCCCATATTTTACATTTTGAAACTTAGCATTCTATTCTTGACTTTGTTCTTGAGCTCGTAGACTTCAATTCTTCAATTCCGCAATCTTCGTGCTTTTGTAGTGCAACTTCAAAGTCCGCATTGATTTGTACTTTTAGTGGAGGCCTTTAACTGATCCACATCTTTGATGATCTTTGAGCTTTCATTGAGATCATCACCATAAATCTCTCGATCACCCTTTATTGTGTTGCCATCATGTGAAGTTGTGACTTTTGGACCGACATGCTCACACTTTTGAATCATGACATCTTTCCATCGGAGTAGCGGAAGCCTTATCGGTTCATGATATTTGCAAAGAATGAAGCGTAAGCATAGTATGAAATATCGAGCCGTGTTATGTAGATATGCACCAGTCATGATTTCTTGAAATTAAGTGTAGATGAAGTGAGCATGCGGCTTTGGATTGACTCCTCAATTACGATCACCGCAACCGCCCAAATGTACCGCAAAACAACAGCTTAGCAATAAAACACGCGAAAGTGTCTTTGATCACTTTCGTTGAATTGAGGTACACGCCCA
This sequence comes from Chrysanthemum makinoi, assembly GCA_910596185.1. NCBI lineage: Eukaryota > Viridiplantae > Streptophyta > Magnoliopsida > Asterales > Asteraceae > Chrysanthemum > Chrysanthemum makinoi. Next base: position 99,617,635 of record OU343223.1, on the reverse strand, counting down.
CGGTTCCTCGCTGATCAAGTATAAGTACCGCCTGCGGATCGGTAGGATTCCTAAGAATCTCCTTGGCATGTGGTTTCGCAGGTGTTTCTAGCCGTTCTCAAACCGAACGCCTCAAAGAAGACAACATGGAGTGAGTGAACCAACAAATTGAGATTCACTGATTGATGAAAAATGATTTGAAAAACAATCGCGTATTGCTTAGAAGAAAGAGTTTTGAAATACGACAAAGGTTTTATGAGAAAGATCAATTTTCAATCAAAATACTTTTTGTATTAGAGAATGAGTACACATTCGACGTGGTAGCGAAAAGAAGAGATTCGCACATCGAACGGTTTTTCTAAAAGTATTTTTCAATCGGAGATACTTTTTGAATTTGAAAACATAAGTACACATTCGACCTGCTAGAGAAAAGAAAAGATTTGCACATCGAACGGTTTTTCCAAAAGCATCCGCCAATCCATTTCTGACCAAGGTTGATTCAAGAATGAATCGCCCCATCGTTTCTATCCAGTTGTCACATGGTTGATCTATAGAATAGATCTCACATGCCACCTACCAGGAGCTTGTATGATGTTGGCTCTAGAAGGCTTTCCATCTTCATCGTGAATATTGTTATATATCACTCGGATGTTCTGGCAATTACCACAAGGATAATGCGTAGGACTCTCAATATATTCTTACTTTCCACATTGTGTGAAACAGCAAGTCTTCATTAATTTTGTGTCCTAATGAGATAGTGTGGATGATCTCTTGGCTCTAGACTTAATTAGTGCACTTTTGGTTCCTATGTCGGAGACTAGGGAGAGGGTCTCCTTCTTCAATATCAACAATCTCTAAGAGAAAGTCGATAGATAATGTCGGTTCCCCGTGAGAATGAAACAAGCCCTTTTAAGAGGAACTTGAGTAGCTTGGGAAGTTTAGTGCGGTGCGTCACTGGGTCCATGACGTCTTGTCTTCAATACCAGTGTTACCTTGGTAACAACCAGAGCATATGTATTGAACCCTTTCTGCCTCTAAGGTTGAATTATTGGAGGGTTTTTTTTCACCCTTTTCATATTCAATTCTTTTCATTCTTCAACCCCTTCAAGCTTACCGAGACTTCATCAACTAGAACCTTGTTGGGTTTATTCCAAGATTACTAGCTCTGCTCACCAAGACTCTTCCCATATCTCACTTTTCTCCTTTTTTTCATCATACCAAAGGACTCTACACTATCTAGTGGATTGTCCCTGGTAGATCCCTCCGCTCAAGGATCGTGGGAACTAAAACCTAACCTAACCATCCTTATAACACCATGCATAAAGTAAATTGGTCGGTCTTTTGGTACAGTTCATTCTTCCTTAAAACCAATTGAAAAATCATTTGGAAAAACAATCAAGGTACTTGTGATACGAGATCAAAGCATTTTGTACCTTAATAGTTTTGATCATTTAGAAAACCTCCCCCTCAACATGTGCATATGATTTAGAAATTGTTTATCACATGGAGGCAAGAGGACTTTGAAATATTTTCTTTGAAATAATTTCTTGATCACAATTTCCTACGAAAAAGCCATTTGATTTTCTTGGTAAAATTCTCCCCCTCAATATGTGCATAGGATATTTGAAATCATTTTATCACATAGAGGCAAGAGTTCTTTTGAAGCACATCCACGATCACAAAATCCATTAATAAAACCATTTTAAAACTCAATCAAGGTACTCTATGTTAAAACATAAAAGCTTTTGTACCTCGATAGTTTTATTTTCCATTAAAATGCTCCCCCTCAATATGTGCTTCAAGATTCGAAAGCGTTTAGCACATATAGAGAGCAACCGCACAATTAAGTCAAAAACGATCACCTTTTATCAAATTTCATTATTAAATCACAAATTCTCCCCGATCAAAAATATCAAACCCTTTGAGATTTTGGATCCCAAGTGATTTAATACGGTTTAGAAAACATGGGAGAATATGTGGCCCGGTTTAAATACTCATCATGTTTTTGGATAAATCCTTCTCCTCAACATGTGCATTGTGTATGAAATCGTTTGGCACATGGAGGCAGGAGTGCCTTTGAAAGACTAAAACCAATTCCATTTAAACAGATAAGAGATTTAACTCACGATCTCTACCCCGATCAAAATTTCAAACCTTTTGAGATTTGTGATCCCAATTGATTTAAATCATTTAAAAGATTTTGGGAAAGACGTGGCAAGATTTAATTTTGAAAAATGACAGATAAGGACCATTTTAAGACATTAAAGATTGTTAGTATCGGGTATGATTGTTTTATGAGATCTTTAAGTAAAATAAAACAATTTCACAATCAAACAAGAACAGTAAAAATTTCATTTTGAAAGACCTTGATTCTAAAGAAAAATCATACCATGACATAACATTAAATCTTTAGATCACCACTTATTAACGCACAAAGCGGAACTTTTGTGAAGAAATATCGTTTGAAAATATTTTATTTTAAATCACTCTCCCTCAATCCATGATGTAAGTCAAAAATTGAGTGACTTAGGTTTTGATAATATGAAGTCCAGTGATTTTCAAAAATTAGTCCAATATATTTTCAAAACAATATTTTCCATTTTCAAAACAAATTTATCAAGTTTGTTTTAAGAAAAATGGTATCATCCACTACTTTTCCTGCACAAGATACGTTAGGTGGTTGAGAAGCTTATGTTGTTGCCGTAGGGCTTGGAAGAAAAACCGTCTGCAGATGCAGTGAGACTTCTTCTTATGTTGCATTTTGAATGCCAACCGAGGTCAAATTAAGCCCGCTTTCTTCAATCACTTAGAAGAAAACCATCTGTGATGCAAGAAGACCTCTTACGTTGCATTTATGCCAACTCTCCATAGAAGTCCAATTAAGCTCCGCTTCTTCATTTGTCAACCCAAGATATAGTTACCCTTTCCTTTCGGCATCCAATCATGTTCATTTGTGGGATCCGGATCGGGAACATTCTTATATACCAATATACCTACATATGTTAGTGAACACACATACAAATATATGGTGGTCGACATCACCCAAACAGCAATCGACTAATAAAAGTCAATCCAACATATCAATCAGATCATATAAATGTATGGGAAAAATGTGTTCATCAAACACTAATCATCTAATCCTAGCAATCATATCCTAGGCACCTAGTCCTTCAACATAGGTTAACATCATTTTTAATTAAGCATATTAGGATAATTTAAGAAAGCCCGTTAGATGATGTAGATTTGAAAACATTCTCCCCTTCAATCAATGACTCAGTTTTTTTTGAAAAATTTTAAAAGCACAGAAGTCATTGATTGAGTTTGCAAATTAATATGAAAACTCTGAATCTGATAGATTTTCAAGCAACTCATTTACCACCATTTTGAAAACAACAAATATTTTTCTGAAGAATTTTAGACGGAAAAACATTTGTGTAGGAACAGCAGTCCTTCGACATACTTTCCTCATTTTGAATTTTAGGATAAGTGCACTAAATATTTGAAAAATTGTTTAGCAAAGACTTTCCTTTCATGAAGACCGGGTTGCTATCTGAAATAATAGCAAACCATAGTTTAAGCGCGGGTCACAGTCAGAAGTAACTGTAAGCCATATTTTGACATGTTTAGAAAAGAATATTTACACCTCCTGCTCGAACTTCATCTAAAGTCCCGTGCCATTATTGAATGACATTTCTAAGACCGTAGATGTTATCGATACCGTAAGACATGTCATAGAAAAACATATTTTTGGTATTTTTGAAATTTTCTGATTTTTATGGGTTTTTGAAGGTTTTATATTTTTCTATTTTCTTTTGTTGGTTTTATATTTTTGTATTTTGTTTTGAACAAATATTTACAAGGATAGATAAGATGATATAGTAAAAGAAGATGATGATACGAGAACCGAGATAAGGATATCGAAAAGACGTCGTAGAAGATAGAAGTCATCATCTCTTAAACATTCACCACCAAAGCTTCCGAGGCTCTTGAATCAAAGAAAGAAATTGAACCATCTGAAAGTGAGACTTTGGCAGCTTCCCCCCAAACCGAAAATCCTTAAGATGAGCAGATTCGAAGCTCTATTTCAAGCTTGCATTAGCCAGGTGCACAAGAAGGCACACCATTATCATTGATCCACCGCTCCTTTAAGACCGATAATCGAGAATCTCCGCTCGGGGTTATATCATCCATAAGAACAAAGAACGATCATCCCACACATAAATAATCTTCTCAAATTTCATAACCACTGAAGTCCAAGGCAATCCATTCCAAAAGGTGTCAAGAGAGCACTTCCCCAAGTAGTTGAATTGATGCAAGTACCTCTTTGTATAATGCTATAGAACTCTCCCAAATACACTTCATGAGGGGAATGAAGAACACCTTCCCATGTTCACATTTTTCTTCCCTGATGAACGTGTATGAAGCTCAAGAACCCGGAGTACACCAATATCCAAGAACTCTCCCGAATACACATCATGAGGGTAATGTAGAACACCTCCCCTATGTTCACATCTTTCGCCCCTCGATGAATGTGTATGAAGCTCAAGTATCCGAAGTATACCAATACACAAGGAATGAATAACCGATAACATTGAAGAAGCAGGCCAAGTCACCGATTATCTCCAGGTGACAATCTCAAGGATGTCAACACCGAATAAGTGATTATATCTCTGAATCACCGATTAAGCACTCAAGTGAAACAGCTGAGCGCCCCCAATGTACACAATCTCTCTCCCCTGATCCTTGAGACACCATCGAAATCACCACATACTAGTGTACCTCATTTATCTTTAAACTTTTTCTAACATCACTTCCCCCACGTAGTTGGAATAATAACACAAAAAGCCTTGATGAGTAAAACCTTGAGTTTCTCTACGGTCATGACAATTGTTTTCCCGGGATATCTTCAATCACTTAGAAGTATTAAGCTCATCAAGTTTACTCGCCATGAGTCAAACCTTGAGTTTCTCTGCGGTAATAACATTTGTCTTCCTGATGTCTTCGCTTACTTAGAAGAGTTAAGTTCATCAAGTTTACTCGCTTTGTGTTTATATGTGAGTCTCCTTACCCTTTGCCGGTTTTTGACACTTGAATCAAAGAACTCTTTATAAGCCCAAATACTTGAAATTTGTTGAGAAGATTGCTTGAAGTCTTTGTGAGAATCAACATGTCAAGACTCTCTCGACTATTTATATCAACCCTTCGTAGACAATTTGAAGTGACCATGAAGAAGAAAACCCGCTATACCATACTTGAAACTAAAGTCAACTTCCCCACATTTGTATCTTAAGCTTGCACCTAATGATGGAAGAACGGTGTAGAGAATTTATGCTTCAAGCAAATCTCTAAGTACTCACTACCCAAACAAAGTATGAGACATTAACACCTCTTGCGATTATCCACACCGTCCATATGCGTGACACCGAAAGTAAAACAAAGTAACTCCTAGTTGTGATAGTTAACTGTGTCTTCAACCATCCACACCGACTGCTGGTAACTAGATAAACCAAGTCTTCAACTCAAATTCTTAAGCCCGAGCAAGTTATCAAATAAGAACACGCCTTTGTGAAAGTCAACTTCAATCTCAAATAAGTGATAAATGATTAACTCCAAGTAATCAACTTGAGTCAAATGTCCAAAACGAAATAGTCAATAACAACGTCTCGAGGAGTCACCGCTAAAATATGAGCAAGTCTAATTGGGGATTGAATCGGACATTATAACACACTCCCAATTAGTGCTCCCCCTAAACCATAACTGCTTTGATAAATGCCCGATAAAGAAGAAGTCTTTAGATCGTTAAATGCAACTCGCCTTTAGTCTTCTAACATGTAGCGTAAAATGTAGAACCGACTATAGACTCGACCTTCTTCAAGATTGTCCAATTGGGGAATAGATAGTTAACATCTTCATTTCACCAAAAACACAAGAACATCACCAAAAAACATCCCAATTAACTTACATCTTGCAAATCCCCTTAATTAAGATCCCTCCCAATCAAACAAGAACAGAAAGATGTTCATCAAGGAAATCAAAGAATCACCGCAAATAACACACAAAATGGTAATACCAAGCAAACAATCACATCAAACAAGAATAGAAGGTTGTTCGGAATCATCATGTTAATGTGCACGTGAAGCATTAACCGAAAGCACTTTGTCAATAAACTCATATCAGCTTGTGAAGATGTCAACCAACGGCTCTTAGAAGAGAAAAACTCCATGTGAAGATGACCCGATAAGAAGAAGCTCGGTTCTTACATGAGTTTAGAGCCGTATGACCATTTATATTCTCTAATATCAATCAACAATGCAAAAATTCACACTTCTTCTCCCCTCAAGAATTGCATACGGAGATGCCATTCTTGATTAAACAAGTGAACATTATCCAAATGTAGTCTATTCACACTTCTCCCGCAAAATCAAAGATGTGATGTCGCCATCGCCATTATAGTTGAGAAAGTGGAATCAGAAAACAATCAACAGTAGCCCGGTTCACTTGATGACTCAAGCGCATGGAAAAAGTATGAAGCATGTTGATGAGAATGGTCATAATAAGAAGATTTCTCTTCTTCGTAAGATAAAGCGCACCGACACGCATACACATTTCTTTTCTTTAGAGTACGAGGCCTGAACTGATGTGAGTCAGACGCCATAAGAAGATTTCTCTTGAAGATAAAGCGCGACCGAGACGTACACTTTTCTTTTCTTTCGAGAACGAGGCATGAACTGATGTGTTCATACGTCCATAATCTCTCTTTTCACCCTCTTAGCAAAACATGTAATCAACCCCATTATCATTCAAGAGGCCCTTTGTCGACGGTGATGGAGAAAACCCAATATGATGAATTTGACCCTGAAGTAAACTACCCCAACTCGTGACTTAAACTTGCACATATGTAACAAAGAGCGTTTGCCGAGACTTCATGCCCATTTGAATCTCTAAGTACTCTATACTCTTCAACCAACCAACCAACCATCAAGTATAAGACGTACATCACCTCTTGAAAATCCACAATTGAATGTGACACTGAGCACTAGAACGTAACTCCTTAAAGTGATAGTTATTTTGTAGTGGTATGAGTCCAATTCCCCCAAGTGGTAAAAGAAAAGGTAAAAGACACCCAACAATAACTAGATTTCCAAGTCTTCATTTTTTATAATAAGCATCGAACAAGGATCATGAAGAATCTTCATCCAACCATCCCCGATACCTTCAGATACTAAGTGCACTCGCCCGTGATATTTCACTTCAACCTCAAATAAATAATAGCGAATTAACCCCGTTGTCATATCTTCCGTTCAAAGCTCAATTCTAGCCTCCTTTGACGCTTTAAAGTGAACTTGATAATGGTTTCATCCCGACCATGGTTAAAAGCACATAACCCCGTAAAACCAAGTAATAACCAAACTGCCATGACGAATATCCAAACACACATCCAATTTATGAAATACACCCTTTTATCCCTTCAAAAGTAAACCGTGAACACCAAAGATCGAAGACCCCAAAATACGCTTTCCTTTCTCCAAGATGGTTCCATCATCACGGGATTTTACAACTCTATGGTTTAAACCGAAAAATAGATTCTTTCGCGGGATTTTACAAAACCAAGAATAAACCGTATGATAGTTCCGGATATGCACTTTACAATTACCAGGATGTTTCCATTGTTACGGGATTTTACAAGTCTATGATTTAAACCGAGAAATAGGTTCTTTCGAGGGATTTTACAAAAATCAAGACAAAACCGTAAACAATGTCAGCTTGAATGTGTAATGACAACTTTGGTTTCGGTGAATATTTGTTTTAAGGGAACATGCAGCGGTTCATCAGCGGTTCAATTTCCAACACCAACAACATCAACAACCATCCAACAAACACTTTGGTAAACACATCATTCACGCAATCTGTCGGCTATTGTAGTGACAACACGGTGAAGTAAACCAGATATGCCAAACTAGATCATGAAGTGAACTTCCCCAGATTCGTTACTTAAACTTGTACTAATCCTCGTGAAAAAGAAACGGTGTACTCAATGTACAAAACCTCTTGACATTCTCAACTGAGTGAGACACCGAAGTGATAGTTACGTTGTGGGTTAAACGAGAAAGAATCACAAACGTAATTAAATAGCCAAGTCTTTATCACCCTCTAAACGCCCCAAACAAGTCATTTTCGCGGAAGGGTAGAAAGAAAGAAGACGAAATAAGTAAACGCACTCTCGAAAAAAAAACTCACTTCAAATCCAAATAAGAAATACCAAATATCAACAACCCGGTCAACTTTGTTCAACTATCAAATCAAGTCGTGACATAATATTCATCGTGAGAATGTATAAACCAAAGTGCCAATCCACATAACTCGATAATCATATCAAAGATACCCAATCTCATCATCAACACTCATAACCAATCAAATCACTTCAACTTGCTCGAGAAGTCAATTCAATCTTGTCCAGTTCAAAATAACTCCAAAAAATCTAACACTTAACGTCAATAATTATCAAAAAATTGTATAGAAAATACAAAAATTTTGATATGTCACTTTATTAGTCCATTTAAGCGTATTAGATATAAGCACATTATATTAAAGCACAAGTTCATGAAGCCCACGAGTATATCCAATCATCCAAAGTCCACAACCGATCCATAGATAGGCCCAATTACACTCCACACAAATCCAATGTCAAATTTCAATCCATCAAACCGGATTCAACCCCGATCCAAATTCAGCCAAGACCAATACAAATAAAAGACAACCCGTAAAATGTTATCCGATCAAAATATATCTCACTAACTTACAGCAAAATTTGTATCCGTAATATTATTTCCATAAACAATATTCGGATGACAAAGTTAGTGGTACCTCACTATCCGGTCCATTACAGATCACTCAAACCATACTCAAACCCATGTTAGATCAATAATAATGAAAGCCCATGACCATGTTAGATCAATTATACCACTCAGCCCAACACCCGATCCAAAACCATTACCTTACAACAACATAAACGGTAGGGGTAACCCTAATTCCTTGGGTATAAAACACAACCTAATCACTCATAACCCTAAATTTTCTCACACACTTATCCCCAATATCCTAAACCTCCTACCCCATCTTCTGTGATAACAAAACGCTCTCACCAAGAAAATAGACCTGACTTGGTCATATCATTAAAATCTCATTATTCACTCCCAATCTCTTCTCCATCTCATGCAGTAATACGAACCAAACATCAAGACAATAAATCTTTAACAACCCTTGTATGAGATATTCAAGGACATGTAGCCACAGAGATGGCATGGGTTCAAAGATGGTTAGGACCTTTTTCGATTCAATATTGTGACAAGGGTAAGTAATCTTTAAACTTTTTAACGTTTTCTTCGTTTAGTTTACCGAATACGAAGAAGAATGAAACCTATTATAGGTTTTGTTCAACTTCAATTAATTTCGGATATAAAAGACTTTTGGTTTTAGATCGATGATGGACATATATTCAAACTATAAGATCTTTAAACAAAGGAGAAGTTTGAATTGAATCTGAGATTACTTGTTTTAGATTCGAACCATCCAAGTCAAGTAGATACTTTTTTATTTCTTATTCTTAATATGAACGAATAAAGATGGAGTTATAACACAATTGTTATGGACTTTATCAATAGTTTCGGATATAAACATAGAAGTATCATCTTCAACAAGGATCTGTGATGGTGAATACTCGTGATAAAGGACCTTGAGTCTTGATATAACTTGAATATCACACACGAGTCAAAAACTGAGATCAATTACTTTATGAATTAATACTTTGTTAGTTTCGAAAGTAGTATGATGGAGGATGAGTATGATAGAATGAGATTGATTAAGTTGGTTTTAGTTTAGGATCTGTTGAGACAAATTTGTTGCAACACGTTATTTTGTATTGAAAACCATGGAACAATGATGTTGGTTGAAACTGAGGTTCATGAAACTGTTTTGGTATGATTGTCTTGTGGTCATGAGGTCAAGTCATCTCATTCTTCATTTCTGTCTTGTTCAAAGTGTTGAGTCAAGTGCTAAGCCAAATGCTAAGTCGCTAAGTAAGTCGCTAAGCCAACTCGCTAGCCAACTCGCTAGCCAAGTCGCTAGCCAAGTCGCTAGCCGAGTTGCTAAGCTAACTCGCCACGACTTGTTAAATAACAAGTCGCTAGGTGACCCAACTCACTAGGTAGATACAGTGTATTTGGACATCTTTTTCTAACAACTCGCTAGCATGAATATATGAGATTTCCGACTACTTTTCCGACCATGTTCATACATAACCCATAAAAATGTATATGAAAAAGCATTGAATGACCCATATGACCACGTATATACCAAGCGTAAAAAGATCATTAGACCAAAATCTTAAGACCAAAATATATTTAGACCATTTTGACCACTGTAACAACCATTTGACCATCATAACATACATGTTTTTGGTACAAAATACTGTATGGACAAGAAACTGTTAACAAAAGTCATGTAACCATATAACTGTTTGGACAAACAAAACCCAAGACAAGCATGTATGGACCAAAACGTTTATTTGTTGACCAAACAAGAGGATAGTGAAACATGTAAACACATTTAACCACACGTATACTCTAAAAAACAGCTTTTCCACCAACATAAAAGTACCAAAAACAACATACAAACATGAATCGAAACCATAGTAAATCATCAAAACACAACAACCTTGGCTCTGGTACCAATTGTAGGATCTTTATTTTATTGTGTTGATGATTCGGGTGGTCTTGGATGATGGAAATACATGTTTGCCATAGTTAGAGAGTTAGAAGAGAGAGAGAGGGTGTTCTTGCTAGAGGTTTACACAAATGTTGAATATTAGATTATGAGAAGCACCACCCCTTCCATGGATGGAAGGGGTATTTATAGTTACAAACATAACGACCTCCTATCGGCCTGTGGATCGTGGATACAATGGGTAAAGACCCCTTCCTCCACGGAGTTGAACTATACTATTCTACGCTACAAACTAACTAGTAAACTACTAAATAACGTAAATAAAGATATGTCTACGAGCTAACTTATGCTAGATAATATTAGGGGTGACCGACTCTTCACTATGGAATTTTCTAATTCCTAACAGGATAAAATTAGAAACCCGTACATTTCTATCTCGCCTTTCAAATTTTAATCAATCTTCGTACAATAGGGAAATTGTACATTTCAAGTGGGGGGATGGGAGATAGAAATGGTCGATTTTGATAGAAATATGTGCTAAATTGACTCATATTTAAAAAAAAATTATATAGCACATTCTTTTTTCATTGATGATGAAGGCCGAGTTAATGCATCTTATTTGCCTATATTATGGAGTTTATGAGGCACCACATTACATGTCTTATGCATTAACTCGTGTATTGGATTATTGAAGACCCCTTGACTCTTGACCCTCGATTTTGCTACTGGATTGAATGCTTACTAGTGGTGGGGCGATTGTGGACTTAGGAATCTATTTGTTTCATGTCTTTTTGTTTACACCCATTAAAATTTCCCATGTCTTATCCTACCCTTAGTCATGAATCGAGTTTAGGTGAGGAAGCGAGCAATCATTGGTGTCTTGGCCATGGATTTGGTCATGTATCATTGGTTTTGTCCCTTCGTCGTAGCTCGTTAGTAATGACAAAATAACCCCATAAGCCTATGTTGTGTCAACCCATTGACTTTTAGAATAACTGCATCTATAGACTCTAGTGGTGGAGATTAGTACCTTTGCCAAGCCTATGATAGAATACTTGCCATGACTGAGCAGTTGAGTGATCACCCCAAAATATTAAACACAATTATGAGAGAGGTGATTTCAATTCCCTATTCGTGAGGTGCTCGGTTTGGAATTTTCTAGCTTAGGTGATTTTTAGACTCATAACTTCCAATTAATCCCGGGAGATATCTTTTAAGAATTATTTAAAGGGTCTACTTGAGGATAAGTAGGATTCAAGTGGGGGATATTTGATAACATCAAATTAGCTTGATCTTTTATATATCAAATTCTCGTGTTTATGGCCTCATTTGCATTAATATGGTACTTAATTCTTTCATATTCGCTCATATTTGCATTTCGTGATAAATGAGGCATTGGAGCGGAAAATAAGTGATAAAAGGCCAAGTATATGTTCTGAAGATTGATTTACGAGGGCCTTTGGATTTTATGTGAAGATTACGCCGTAACTAGCTAATAAGGTTACGTAAATATGAGCTTTGAAAGATACGGCGTAACCAATTCTTATTGTTACGTCGTAATTATTTTTGTGAAGGTTACGGCGTAAGATTGCAATTTAGTTACCCGAGAGATAATTACGAGCGGATAAAAATATACGGTTGAAGAGTTACGGCGTAATTCGATAATTTAATTACGCCGTAATTATTACTTGTGCGCTAAGGAGTTGAAGTCCCGTGGCTAAATGAAGATAATATTTACTCCGAGGATGAAAAGTAAAAATAACAAGTGCGATCAGGGACTAAAGGTGGCAACTTATATGAAGTTTATTTACTTCAAGGACTACAATATAAATGAAGAAGTACGATGAGGGGCCTAAAGCGACATCTAGTACAAAAATGTTTCAAGTAAATGAAAGGATGAAGAAAACTACGAAGCGGCAATTTCTCATATAGTTACGACGTAACTATTACTCCGTATATAGTTACGGCGTAACTTTAGTTACGACGTAATTAATTTATTTAATTACGCCGTAACCATGTCGAGGCCTATAAATACAACCCTAAATCTGCATTTTCCAGGATCTCTCTTCACCCCTCTCTTAGGGGTCGATTAGGGCACCACTCCAGGGTATTTTCCAGCAGTCCGAAGTCAGTTTTGAAGAAAGAATTCACTCGCAATCATCATCATTATTAGCTCTACATCAAGTAATTTGTATCAAACATTATGTTCAATTCAATTTATGATTTATTCATTTTTGTTGGTATGATTTACTATATGTTTGGCTAAGCACCCTGGTGCTGGCCTAGTTATGATTCCTTAATTGTTTTGTTTGAGTTTACTTTACTTCCGTACAATTATTTCTAACTGTATGCATGCATAGTTTATTGGTAGCCACCCTTGGTTCGGTAGTTTTGAATGGCGGTAGAGGCCAATTACCTAGGAGATATGACCAACTGACCCTAGGTGAGCGGACTGAGACGGGAAGGGTAAGATATGACCAGCTGACGACCCTTTCTACTTGTGCGATTTGACCAACTGATCACCTATCGCTTGGATGAACTTAAGAATTAGGGGGTGAGTGTCTAAGTTCCTAACGGCCGGGCAATCACTATTATAAATCTAGCATGTAGCGGTACTTAATGACCCGGCTTAGGGGACCAGGAACAACAGGACTTATGACGGTGCGCCTGACTTCTCCTGTGGTGGCATCTTTGCTGATAGGTTAGGGCGAATTGACCAAATGTTGTCCTCTCGAGTTTGACCCCACCTGAAGTAATTGGAAGTAAGTAGACGTAGACATAACTAGCTAGGAGGATTAAATAGGTTAACACCACTCTCCTTCATTGATCACCTCTCTTGCCTTTATCTGCTTTCCTTTATTTCCCTGTTTTATTAGTTAGCTTTATTATTTCAATCTTAAAATCATTTATAATCGTGACATAGACTTAAGTTAATTTCCGATCCACATAGCTCTTGGGACGACCTCGGTTTTACCGAATACTACACTACACACGACCGGGTACACTGCCCGTTAGTGCATTAGGGTAGACCATAGGTATAACGAGTAATTACAAATATTAAAACCTGGTCAGTAAAACCTGCATCAACATATCTCATAAATAAGAGATATCCGATATCCAAACCATAAATAAATATGGATTTGGGCCTTCGTGAGCCCAAACTGTTACCGGGTTAGCCCAGTCGTACTGGGCTCGCTAGTAGCAGTCGTTGGTTAGGTTCGTGACCCAAATGCGGACTATACGTCATCACCCACCATTTCAATCTTGTTTCCACAATGCGAACATAATATAGAGTTAAGATCACAATACCAATTAAGGTGATTAAGCCAATCGAACTTCAAGACTCTTTTGTTGTAAACGCCAAATAAAGATACAAACTTTTCTAGAAATTTGCCTTGTTTCATTTCGTCTTTCATAACACATTCGGTTGTGGAAGAATTTTATCTTTTGTAAGACGTTCGGTTGGTAAAATATAACTAACGTCGACTGTCGACATCTTATTCCTTCCTTCAAATACTTTTTTTTTTTTTTTTTTTTTTATATATATAAAATCTATACTTTCAATTTTTTTTAATGATTAGAATATTACTCCGTATAAAATATTAACCTTAAGTCGATATCACATCATTCAAATCATCAAATGATTGAGATTCTCTTATTACAACCCAAAAATCTCAAATTACGTTTTCGTATATCAATTACAACAATCATGATATTAAACAGACTAACAAAAATCTCACAAACTCGGATATCATTTTTCATGTAGTGCTTTAGAAAAGTTGCTATTAAAAAATAAAAATAAAGTAATAGGTACAATTTAATAGGAAAACAATACCATATACGAGTTGAGATAAATATAGATCTCATCTTTACCATAAAACTCATTTTTCACTTTTTTTTTTAAAACAACATATCTTGTAAATGATAAATCTTCAAACTACAAAAAATACACCATCGCGACGAGAATTAAATTATCTTTCTATAGATATGCACTTCTCTATATTTTCGACAAATTTTTTTTTTCAAAAATTCCGCCCAGAAAAATCACATATGATTTGTAAAACCTCATATGATTTTCAAAAATCACATATGATTCGATTTATTCAAATCATATATGATTTTTTTCAAATCATATACGGAGTATGATTTTTACAAATCACAAATGATTTGCAAAAATCATATATGATTTGTAAAAATCGAATCATATGTGATTTTAACAAATCATATATGATTTTTTTGTGCCGAAATTTTTTAAAAAAAAATCGTTAAAAATATATAGAAGTGCATATCTATAGAAAGATAATTTAATTCTCGTCGCGATGGTATGATTTTTTTCGCGTAACGGTTAACGGTTTAAGAGATATTTAATTTTAAAAAAAAGGGTGAAAGTTTATTTTTTTTGTTTTGATTTGAAAAATGAATGGCTATGATTGGTTAATTAGATTTATGGTAAATTTGATATATATATTGAACTTTTGACTACCATATATTTAATTCAAACTTGAATTAATCACATCACAATATTAAAATTTGGATTTTATTACAAAAATCACTAGCTTTTATATGAAACTTTTCCTAAAGACAATTAGCCAAAAACTAAAATCATTTCGAGTGTATATATTCCCCCGAAAATGTTTAATTATTTAACTAAACTTTGACCCGCAAGATGCTGAGAATATAAAGTGCATTTATTTATTTATTTATTTTCTGAGCAATATAAAGTGCAATTAACTAATGAAAATTATACAAAAGAAGAGAATTATGATTTGCACATGTCAATAGAATTTAATGTGTCCAAAATATCAATCCTCCAAATATGCCTCAATTTCAGTTTTTTTAACAAGGTTATAATATAGTATTTCATAATATAAATTTTAGAGTAAATTACATGGTTCGTCCCTGTGGTTTGGGCAAAATCACTACTCTCGTCCCTCGATTTTTATTTTTGCATGGTTCATCCTTATAATGAAGTTTCATAACACCATTCGTCCTTATCACTAAAAGCCGAGGGAAGAGTGTAGTGATTTCTTCCAAACCACAGGAACGAAGCATGTTACTGATAAGGACGAACGATGTTATGAAACTTCATTATAAGGACGAACCATGCAAAAATAAAAATCGAGGGACGAGAGTAGTGATTTCGCCCAAACCACAGGGACGAACCATGTAATTTACTCTAAATTTTATATAATGTAGGTTATCAATTATCATATCAACACTACAAAAAAAAAGGACTTTTAGTGACACCATTTTTAATGACACACAAAAAAAAAGTGTAAGTGAAAGTACATGTTTACTTACACTTTAAAAAAGAATGTAAGCAAAAGTTTAGTTCGCCCACTCTTTTCAAAAAGTGTGTTAAAGTTTAAGTTTTACTCACACTTTACATAAAATGTAAGCAAAATTCTAGTTATGCCTACACTTTTAGAAAAGTGTGAGCAAAAGTCTAACTTATACACACACTTTACATAAAATGTAAGCAAAAGTCTAGTTATGCCTACACTTTTTAAAAAGTGCGAGCAAAAGTCTAATTTATACACACACTTTACATAAAGTGTGAGAAAAAGTGTAGTTTTACTCACACTTTTTTAAAAAGTGTAAGTAATAGTTTTATTTTTACCCACACTTTTTAAAAGTATAAGTAATAGTTTTATTTTTTACTTACAATTTTTAAAAAGTGTAAGTAATAGTCTTACTTTTACCCGCACTTTTTAAAAAGTGTGAGAAAAAGTGTAGTTTTTATTTTTAAAAAAAAGGGGTGTTAGAAAAGTCTCGTTTTTCTTTACAAGATCGTTAAATTTTAAATGTATTAAAGTGAAGTTTGCTTTTACCATGTTTAAAACCCAGTTGACCCGGCAGTTGAACCGCGAACTGTTGAATGACCTGGAAGGGGTTTTGAGCGAACAAACCAGTTGAATCTGGATCTGACCCGATGGCTCTACGATAAAATAAAACCGGTTTCTAAAACATTGGCTTTTACTCTTCAAATTTTTTAACTAAATATTTTATAAAAACTTTACTACTTCTAATTAGGGTCGCCATCGGTGAAAACCGGACCGGACCGAGACCGAATCCGACAAAAACCCTAGACCGAGACCGAGATCGAATGTGGTCGGTCCGGTTTGGTCCGGTCCGTCTCAGTCCGTCGGTCGGTCCAGTCCAACAAAGCTAAATTTTCGGTTTGTGGCTGGACCGCACCGAGACCAAATTTGCCAAAACAGTAGACCGAGACCGCACCGCCGGTCCAGTCGGTCCTTCGGTCTCAGTCACCCCTACTTCTAATATTTAACAAAACTATTTGATTGACATTTTTACGGAAAAAAAAACACTATTTGATTCGACATTTTATTAACTCCTAATAAATTACACATATGATTTGACACTTTATTAACATATCCGCATCTGACATTTTATTAACTTTCACTTTCACAATGATTTAATCGTCAATTCCCTTTCACTCAATTTCCCCAATTCACTTTCACTCAATTCATTCAATTCACTTTCCCCAAATCACTTTCACTCAATCCATTATGGTTTAATCGTTAGGGTTTAATCATCGAAGCTCATCCTCGCACTCAACTCGGTAAGCTTATGAAGTTGATGACGTATTTGTTAAGCTTATGAAGTTGATATATGTTATTTTGCTTCAAATGAGCTTATGAAGTTGAGCTTGTGATATTTGTTAAGCTTATGAAGTTGTTATCTGTTATTTTGCTTCAAATGAGCTTATAAAGTTGAGCTTGTGATATTTGTTAAGCTTATGAAGTTGACGATGTTTATTTTGTTTATGTGTACCGATTGATGTTTATTTTGCGATATTTTGTTAAAAGTGCGTTTGTATAGGCGATTTGAGTAAGATTTAGATGAATATATGAAAATACTACTAGTTGTTACAAGTTTTGCGTATTTATATAAGTGAGATTAACTTGTTCTCACGACTAGTTAATTTGTTTGTATGCTTAGGATATTTGATTAGGCGATTGATGCGTTAGACTTTGAGTGTGATTTTGTGATTTTGGTATCTGTTTTGGCCAAAACCTGAATCGTGTCACCCCTAATTTTGGAAGTAAATGAGGTTAGGTTCAAGTTGTAAGCTTAGGGGAAATGAGATTTGATACGTTGCAGATATGTGTTTGTGACGTAATTGGAACTACTGTTTGGAGAGCTTAATATCAATGGACCACATGAAAGGGGTATCTCGATAAGCTTATTTTCCTTGCTTATGGGCTTATCTGAAATTAGAAAAAGGTCATAAACTTGTGGCCCCTTTCACCATTTTTAACTAGATTTTGACTCGTAGTTCTTCGTATTAGGCCTTGACATGAATCATAGCTATATGAAACAATTTGTTTACCATTTGGGTTGGGTCGTTTGCTGAGGTGGCGGTATAGTAGTTGGTTGCTTGCTTGTGTTGCCATTAGCCCTTTAGGCTTATTCGATGCCCTTTAGTGAACTGAACGCTGAAAACAGACTTTACTACATGGTTTACTCAAGTTTGGGACATCAAGTTGGTTGAATTAGGGGTTGATTATATTTCTCCGAGTCTCAAAATCATGGTCAGGTTCATTCAAATAGGTACCGTTTAATTACATTGATTGGAGTTATATATAATTTGGGTCAAACGGGTATGTATGGGTTAAGCACGAAAGCATGAGCATTGTTATTAACTTCTATCTTTGAAGAATGGCCATATCAGGCCGTGTTCGGGTTATAAATTGATATTTTACATAGGAAATGTGTTGGATGTTATTTATTGTTTAGTACTTTTGTTTTCACACTGAATGTAGAGTTCTGCTAAGCGATTATGCCTCCATATAAGTTTGAACTGTTATTGAGTCAAGTTAGCCCTTTCAACTCTTTTAACTGTTTTTGTATTTACAGTTTCTATAGGAAAAAAAGCAGCTATCCCAAAATGCTTGGAAGCCCTTTAAACCGATCAGACGCAAGTTGTCTTCTTACAGCAGGTAATTCTTTAGTTTAACATTTTTATATGTGCTTTAATAAGCCTTAAACTATGAGTGGCGGGTTGGTCGGTTTGAATGCTAAATATAAAGACCCACTGACCTGTTATTGTTTTTACCCAAATAACCAGTTATTGTATTGTTTTTGACCCAGCTATTATTTTCTACCCATGATGATGAAAATCTTACCCACGTGCAATATTTACAGGAAACAATTAACAAACATAAGGAATTAAGCGACATGAAGGCTACAACGTTATCTCTATTACAGAATAAAATCGCAGCCGAAACATTAGACTCCACTTTGCTTGAGTTGGTGGGTAATTATGTAAGGAGAACTGCAGATTGGATTTAGGCGTCATGTGTTTGGTCTTTAGTCAATCAATTCAGAAATCTTGACATAATTGCAGATTTGTTGTTGAATTATGTTTTTTACTCTTGTATGTACATGTTAAATCAAATGAATATAGCAGCAGATTGGATATATTTTTGCATATACTCAGTAGTACATGTTAAACTGAATTGCAGAATGGATTTAGACTCCACTTCTCTTAAACTGGAATGAATATAGCAGCTTATATATGAGTTGCTTTACCAGTAGCCTATAGTGACACAAGTATGTGTTAAAAATAGACTCAGCCTATCCTGACACTATTAAGTGTCAGAAACTGTGTCACTATATATTTTTACCGCCTGGACTTTCAATGACACTTTTTATAAGTGAAGGTGAAAAATAAATATATTTAGTGACAATTTTTTGGACATTTTCTGACACTTTTTGTATGTCATTAAAATACTTTTTTCTTGTAGTGCAAGTGTTATTAGGTCATTTTTTTTAATAAGGTTATAATATAGTATTTCATAATATAAATTTTATATAATATAGGTTATCATATCAAGTGTTATTAGGTCATTAAAGTAATATAGATTGCCTTTAAATAAAAGAATGATACCATAAGATAGCAATTTATAGTATATAAGAAAATCATATGTTATACTATTTTTATTTTAAAGTTATTGTCGCCAGACAAAAAACACAAAATTAAAAAAAAAATACATTTATTATAGCTTTGATTATTCCAAAAATCACAAAAATATAATTTTAGATTTCGACAATTCTGAATGTTTTCATATAGTTTTATAACTAACAATTTTGAAGAAAAAAAATAGTAAACTTAAGCAATTTCAACTACTATATATAGTAGTGGATAATTAATTTAACCCAAACCAAAGATGAAAGATAAACAATAAAATTGATACGAAGATAGTAAAATGTTAATTAGTGGTATGGAATTTGTAGCCTTTGTAATTATAATTGTGAAACTTTTAACCGATTAATCCACAAAGTTGAGTTCACCGTTATTCAGATACAAACTTATCACCGTTCAGTAGCTTTTCTATGAATGGGCTCTTACATAATCATTGAAATATTATAGATCATGGGAGTACATTATTTGTACATTCATTTGTTGCCATCAATTGAACTTGCAAACTGTATTGATGTGGAAGGATGATGGGACTCACTGGGGAGTAATATGCTCTTTGTCTTGGTGCAATATTTTGTTGTACTGTTTGCAGTATAATTAGTTCGTTTCGCCGTTTAAAATTGATGTTATTGATATCTAATAAGAACTCGATTTCAATCAATTGAGATAATTTAAGTCTAGGACCCCAAAACCATAGTGTCCCTGTCCATATAACTATATATTCTTAACTCTTGTCCCAAGCATTCACGACGTTTTTTGTACTGTTACGACCCTTGCCAATAAGAAGATACAAACAAGAGAGGTGTCGTTTTTGCTGGAATTGATCGATCAATGATCTTCGTCCACAAATCACATAAACATTAAATAGGAAACAATAAAGATCGTTCAGTTTTGGTAAATCATTCTATTTGCGAAATGCTATGCTGTGCCTTATGCGCAACGCAACCTTGTTCATTTGTGATTCCTGATACGCCTTGCCTAATGAGTCATTCTCGTAATAGCCTAATATCAATCATTTAGAAGGTTTAAGCATTTGCGACAAAGTATAAAAATCGTCATTTGTAGAAAGAAGAAGAATTATAAGAACAAGATCATTAGAATCAATCAACATTTCCATTTATACAGCATTCAAAACACATGTGAATTACAAAGTCAGCCTCATCATCATCCTAAGTATACAAAATGTCCAAACTATATATTTTTTTCCTATTTTTTTTTGCTTTTCTTTTTTTGGGGGCTTTATGGTGAGGGCTACTCTTCTAAACTATCGCATTTTTACACATATTTTTACTCCCCACAATTAAGTGCTAATCTCCCTACAAAATCTTAAAAAATAAGATACAGTTAGAAGGTTGAGATGCATCTTCTATGTGTAGGAACTTTCTGTTTTTTGTGATTTTAATCTTTTTTCCATACTTTCGCGATATCTTGTGAAATTTTGATGGCGTCAGCAGATGCGCCAGCAAGCCCTCTTCTTGTAAATCCAGATGCATACAATCCACATTTTCCTTTCCAGCCATTTGGAAATGGGGTCTTTGGGAACCCGTTTTTAGCAAAGAATTCAGTCTCCTATAAGTCAAAAAAGTCAAACAATAATTAGTCAAACTGTAAAAAAGTCAAATATTTTATATGCCAAAAACATATAAAGATTGAATTATATTTCTCACCTGAAGCCAGTAAGGAACATTGCTACAATATCCAGTTGCTAGAAGAACTGAGTCGATATCTAGTGTTTCGCCATTGACTAGTTCAACTGAAGTGTGGTTAAATCTTTTGACACCACCAACAACATTGATATCTCCTGATCGAATTCTCCCGAGTGCACCAATGTCGAGAACTGGGGTCTTTCCATGATGGTTTTTTAATGTTAATGGACCTAGAGATGGTCTTTTGATCCCATATTTTTGTGTGTCGCCAAGAATGAACCATGTTAGGATTAGTAGAATCTTGTCAACTAGCCATAAAGGTAGCCATTTCGTTAGCATCATTGCTAGATCAACCGTCGATTTTCCCAACATTTCACGAGGTAAAATATGAACCTGTAATGGAAAATAGATGAATTAGATACTTATATATAATGGGTCATTTTTTTCTTGAAATAACAATGATCTATTATATAAAGATAACTTACCGAGCTTCGAACAACCACTGATGGCTTAGCATTGTGGTTTGAGAGGTCTAATGAGAGCTCCATGCCAGAATTCCCACATCCGACTACTAATACTTTCTTTCCAGTGTATTTTTCGCCAGACTTGTAGTCTTTAGCATGGATTACTTCACCAGAGAACTCTTTTAGTCCATCAATTTCGGGTACTACTCCTTCGGCATTTTCTCCTGATGCAACTACTAGCATTTGGCATATATACTCTGTTTCAGACTGAGTCGACCCGTTTGTTGAGACAGTAATGACCCTCCAGAGGTGGCAGGCGTCGTCGTATTTAGCAGATTGTACACACTCGTTGAATTGTGGCTTGATGTCGAATTTTTGTGCATAGTTCTCAAGATATGCGATGAATTGTTTTTTTGTTGGGTATTCGGGGTATTCTTCAGGGAAGGCTAGTTTGGGAAGTTGGCAGAATTTTTTCGGGAGGTGAAGTTTTAGGCGGTCATAAGTACGTTTTTGCCATAGTGAAGCAATGCAGTCAGATCTTTCGATGACTACAAAAGGAATGCCTTGTTCCTTAAGGCAAGCTGATACAGCTAGCCCTGAGGGTCCGGCCCCTACAATGACAGGGCCGTTAACCCACACACATCTACGACCACAAAAGTCATTTTGATCCGAAAAGCTAAACATTTTTGTATATTTCTTGGAATACAAGGTAAGGTTTTAGAGGTTTGTTATGGTTCTTGAGTTATCAAAGAATAGTTGTTTTTGTATGTTAGATGATTGTTGTTGGAATGAAATAGGATGTTAAGGTAAGATGTATATATAGGGAGTGGCATATGGGGAGGTGTGAGATTGGTAGGAGTCAATTAATGCATCTTTGAAAGGTCATACTCAAATCATAAGCTAAATTTTCTATTGTTTGTTTATGGAATTTTATCATAATAATAGTTAGAATCATTGTATATATTAAACTATTTAGCAATCATATGATCTTATATCACAGTGGTATTAGATTTAATTCAATCTTTTGGAATCTAATTAATTGCTTATTTTATTGGTTCCAATGGGAGTGTATATGGTTATTAGTGAAGGTTTTGGTGAGAGATTAGTGCAAGATTATATTGAAATTACAAAGATATGTAAAAGGATTAACAAGATACTACACTTGGTTCAAGGTACTAATAAATTAATACTACAATACTTGAAAACATTGTATATAAAAGTCATTTTGTTCATATCTTTTATCCTTGTAACTGTATGCAAACATACAATGCATTCTTATCATGTACATATACATGTCTCCAATGATATTGTTGATTTTTATATAACACAATTTACAATGAACATATACTTATTTAGGCCACTATCACCTTATTTAGTGTATTGTGTATCTATGAGGTAAATTTTGAGAAGGGTAAACTGTGGGAGCAAATAGAATGACAGATAGTGATGTGTCATAGTGGCTCTGATAAGTGGGCCCTGGGTACATTTTCTTATGTGGGGGCACCAAAGTCCTACGTGGCAATATGGGGAGTTGCTGACTAGGATGCCGACAGTGTGTTCACATGGAGTTGGAGCTACAAGGCTGGGGTGATGGACCATTGAGCCAAGTACCCATTAGCTCTTTCACCCTCACTTCCCATAATAGTCAAGTGTGCCAATAATAATAATTGTAACAACAACACGGGTTTGATGGTGCATATAGTGTGAGATTGTTTGCGTGTCTTAAGAAAAATAGGTACGACTTTTGCACGTTGGAAAATGTCATAAGTTTTTCAAATTCGATCAATTTATGGATGTTAACTCTTAAGTGTAGGATTTGATATGATCACAGAAGATAAATATCTCGTACTAGTTGTCATAGTTTTAAGTTTTGCACTAGTATTGGTGAGCCGAAGATAGTCTAATTCGTGTAGTTTGGATGGTGGTTTGTTTTTAGTTTTCATGTAATTCTGTTTATTCGGTTGATTTTCTTGAGTTTGTTTGATTTTATTTCGCTATACCTTGGATTCTTGGAATTCAGTTTTTTTTAACGGCAGAAATATTATTAAACTAGCAAGGCGCTAGGAACAAATGTCAGTTTGTATGTTTAAGAAAGATTATTATAGATTTATAACATCTTCGACAAATGTCATGTCGTAAACATATGTGGATTGTAAATATGTTGATATACTATATCTAACTCCTTTAACAATGGTACGTGATGCATTCCAAAAAACGTGAGCCCAAGTTGATACTCGCAGACAATAAAGAAAAGACCGTCTACTGATTGGGATCTTGACATCTTGTGATCACAAACATTCAATAATTGATGATACAGAATTTAGCGGGATCCTAGTACTTCAATTATTCGACAATGCCTCGTCGTTTGTTCTTGGGAATGTATGGATTCACGTGTATGAACGTGCTAAGATAAAACACCGTTAGTCTCGCCGTGGGAGCTGAGGGATCTCCCACGATCAACCTCGGGCGTGAGAGTAAGTACTCGTTTATGAAGGGATAATCAAGAGTTAAAAGACCAATGTATGTGTATTAGTGTATGTTCGAACTTAGCCCTCAATGACCAAGCGTGTGGTATTTATATGCAAAGTTCTTAGTCATTACCTATGGTTCACGGGTTGCGATCCCCGCTATTACCCGGTGGTAATAGCATGTCTGCATTGGGACTAAGATATTATGCTTCGATATCCGAGCTATCTTGTCTGATTATTTGACTTCTTCCGTCTTCGGGATTTGTGCCGTCGCGTGTTCCCCACGTTACACCCTTTTTTGGAAAGGCTTGGTCAACACTCCTTCCCCATAATATATTCATTGCCCTTTTGGGCGGGTCAGGTGATTAGTGACTTGAAATTCACTCAAATCCTTAAGGTCCGATAACGGGGTGTTTAGCTTGAGTTCCGCACATAGGCGGTGATTGTTAGTATTCCGCTCGATATACATGGTGCTCAAATTAAGATAAATAACAATCAGTTAATTAATCATATTTCATGCATAACACCGTCACCTTTTTAGACTTGTGAATTCACTAGGTATCGCCGCTATGCACAATGAACAATGATTAAAAGTTACTTATTTACAATAAACAAGTCTCTTTAAGGGTCCTTTTCAGTAGCTTCATGCAAGACTTATAATCGATGAGCTTGCACACCACATATTAAAAAAAGGCAAATTATCTGAAAAGGCATCGAACTTGTCACATTTTCCTTTTCTGGGCATCGAACTTTTTTTTTTCTTATTGTCAGACAGCCTAATTTTCCTATTGTAGCACTGAACTTGCCTATTGTAGCACTTAAAGTGTAATTAACATTCTTAAACCCGTTTTAAGTGTGATTTTGTGTCACAAAAGAAAAATTAGGCAAGTTTAGTGCTACTATAAAAAAATTAGGCAAGTTTAGTGCTACCCGTTTTAAGTGTGATTTCGACCGTTAATTTTTTATTGCACCGCTAGTCCTTTTCGTCTGTTTTTAACGACCGTTATTATATAATTGCACCGTAGTCCTTCGCTCGCTTTTGCACGTTGCTTTCGTTTTGTTCGTTTTGACACGGCTTTTGTCCGCTTTTACACGGTTTCGTCCGCTTTTGCACCTGGCCAGCCCCGCTTTACACGTTCTCGCTTTTTGCACGCTTTTACACGATTTTTTAGTTTTGCACTTTAGCCCGGCTTTTTACACGCGTACTGCTTTTGCATAGTTTTGTCCGCTTTTACAAGTTTCGCCCGCTTTTAATCATTCGTTTTAAGCGCTTTCGTCCGCTTTGCATATTTTCGCCCATTTTACACGCTGCCCGGTTTGCCTGCTTTTCCGATTGCAGACGCCGTTTGGCGTCCGTTTTGCATCGTCGTCCGTTTTACGCTTGCGTTTTTAGATGGTTTTTACGGTTTCATCCAGTTTTTGCGTTTTTGTATTTTTTCGCCATTGTCATCGTTTTAGTTCGCTTTTGCTCCGTTTTGCATAGCTCGTCGTTTAACGTTGTTTCCGCGACAGTTTTACTTTTGCATCGTTTTTGCGTGCCCGCTTAGCAACGCGTTGCTTGCACGCTGTCGCTTTTAGACGTTTTACACGTTTTCGACCAAAAACGGAAACGTGTAGAAACGGAACGAAAACGTGTAGAAACGAACAAAACGTGTAGAAACAGACGAAAACCGCTCAAAGCGGACAAAACGCCAAAATGGAAAAACGTAAAAGCGCAAAACGCAAGCAAAAGCGGACAAAACGCGCAAAAAAACGAAACGTGCAAAAACGGACGAAAACGTGTAAAACGACTAAACTCAAAAACCGACTAAAACGCTGTAAACTACGAAAACCGACAAAAACGCTTAAAAACTAAAACGGATGAAAACGGACAAAAACGCGTAAAACGACAAAAACGTAAACGATACGTAAAACGGACAAAACGTAAAACGGATGAAACCGTGTAAAACGGACAAACCGTAAGAACGTGATGAAAACACGTACAACGGACGAAACCGCAAAAACTAAAAAATCGGGTAAAAACGCAAAAACGAAAGAAAAAGCGTAAAACGACAAACCGGGAAAAACGGACGTAAAACCGTAAAAACGAACAAAACGGACGAAAACGTAAAAAACGGGGGTGCCGAAGGGACTAACTGCAATAATATAATAACGGTCGTTAAAAACAAGCTTAAAAGGACTAACGTGCAATAAAAAATTAACGGTCGAAATCACACTTAAAACGGGTAGCACTAAACTTCCCTAATTTTCCTTATAGATTCAAACTTGCCTAATTTTCTTTTTGTGACACAAAATCACACTTAAAACGGGTTTAAGAAGGTTAATTACACTTTAGGAAAATTAGGCAAGTTGTCTTCAATAGGAGCAAAAAAAAAATTCGCTCTGTAAAAAGAAAAAGCAAAAGCTCGACGCTTTTCAGATAATTTGCCCATTAAAGAATCACTAAAATACACGTAGCAACTGTTGTGAACTCATAGTTTGTTTGTTTCTTTAATTGCTAATGATGGTTAACTAAAGTAATAAAGTACGAGAAAGACTATATTTAGGGTTTTAAAGAACTTTCTAGGGCTCTTAGTTAATTTTTTTTTTGAACTTAGGGCTCTTAGTTAATTAATAAAGTGATTTCAAGCTCAATCTTTTTTAGTTGGATGAATGATGTGTGAAGAAAGAGGGGAAGCATGTGAATGCAAACTTTATTTCCCCAAAAATTCTCTCCTTTCCATGAAAAGGTTTGGAACTACGGGGTTTGGCCTTTTCTAGGGTTTAGATATATATTACGGAGTATTAATTATAAGTACATTACTAACGTGGAACATTTGAAGACGTTAGAAAAGCTTAACAACAAAGATTGAAAATCAGCCAAGAAACGTGGAACATTCGAAGACGTTAGTGAACCACATGGGTTTATCTCTAAATCGTAATGTAAATTTTTCGCCAAATTTCCCAATTGTTCAAAAGTTTGTGTTATAAATTAGGGTGAAAGTTAAAGACACGCAACGTGATTTTTCAGAACTACCGATGTACGCAACGAATTTTGAAAATTACCATTGTACGCAATATACTTTCAAATTTGGAACAACGTCGCATACGACCGGAACTAATGTGTTACTGTGTCACAAACTTTCAAAATGATTAAATGGTCCCCGTGACTTGCGTTGACTTTCACGCGTCATTCATCGACTTTTATTTCGGTTAAAAAGGCTTCAGTAATGTCCTTATTGTCATTAACTTTCAGATTTAGTCCGCTTTTTCCGCTTTCATCCGTTTTTGCCGCTTTTTACGCTTTGTCCGCTTTTTCTTACGCTTTTATCGGTTTTCATCCGCTTTTTGGCCTTTTGTACATTTTTGTCCGCTTTTATCCGCTTTTTTATGCTTTTCCGCTTTCTTTTACCGTTTTCATCCGGTTGTTTTCGCTTTGTTCGTTTTTCAGACGCTTTTATCGGTTTTAATTGCTTTTGTCCGCTTTTCTTACGCTTTTGTTTGTTTTGAAAAATTGAAAAAAATTTTGAAAAAATTTTCCAAAAAATTTTTTCGCAATTTTGAAAAAATAAATAGGAAAAACAAAAATTCCGAAAAAAAATTAAAAATTTAAATAAAAAATTTCAAAAAAAAAATTTGAAATTTTTTTTTTTTTTTTTTTAAATATTAACCATTCAAATACATTATGGATGCTTAATGGGTCATAATGAATGACAGATTCCAATTCAAATGAATCTTTCAACTAAAGCAATGATGCTTAAATAGAATTCTTTTAGTTCTAATAAATCAGGAGGAATTTAATGACAATAGTTGTAATATAAACTTAACTTATTATTAGACGAGATTTTACGAAAAAATTGTTCGTAGGAGAGAACAAATCTTTTTTTTTCAATACTCACACTCCTTATTAGTTAATAATCCTAGTGATTGTATTTATATGTTTATTCTGATAGAAAATAATATTTAAAAATATTTTTCAAATATTTTTTAAAAAATATTTTCAAATATATTATTTTTAAAAAATCTTAAAAAAAAATATTTGAAAATTTGAAAATAAAAATTTCAAAAAATTTTTTAAGATTTTTAAAATTTTTAAGATTTTTTAAAAAATATATATTTGAAAATATTTTTTAAAAAAATATTTGAAAAATATTTTTTATTCAATTTTTTTGAAATTTTTATTCAAAATTTTTAATTTTTTCAAATTTTTTTCGGAAATTTTTTCTATTTATTTTTTCAAAATTGCGTAAAAATTCCATTTTTGAAATTTTTTTCCATTTTTTTCTTTTTGGAAAAAATTTTCAACATGTTGAAATAGCACAAAACGAACAAAAACGTAGAAAAACGGACAAAATGTAAGAAAACCGACAAAAACGAATTAAAACAGATAAAACGCATTTAAAAAACGAACAAAACGTAAAACAACAAATGAAAAGGCAAAACGAAATAAAACAGACAAAAAGTAAGAAAACTGGATAAAAACGACAAAAAATGTAAGAAAAGGGCCAAAACGGATGAAAACCGATAAAAATGTAAGAAAACATACAAAACGTAAGAAAAACTCATAAAACGGAAAAATGACTAAATCAAAGTTAATGACCATAAGGACCATTATCAAACTTTTTAACCAAAAATAAAGTCGGGATGACTTGTGAAAGTCAACGCAAGTCACAGGACCATTTCATATTTTTCAGTTTGTGGACTCGTAACTTGTTAGTTACCTGCCATATTGCGACATTGTTCCAAATTTGAAAGTATATTATGCATAAATGGTAATTTTCAAAATTCGCTAAGTGGTAGTTCAAAAAATCACGTTGCGTGTCTTTAGCTTTCACCCTATAAATTATGTTCACTTTCCTGAAATGAATATGTTAATCACTGTCTAGAACAAATCTAGTTGGTCATATTAAGCGTAGTGTATTTAAGTATGGGGAACAAAATGCTCATACAGAAAAGCCAGGCACAAGAATGCGAAGCATCTAAACATTTTATACATGAACTGAATGAAAATATCTTATGCTCAACATATAAGCTAACAACATCCTAGATAGACATAGTGTCCTTCTTACATTAGGTTTTAATCATCGCGTACACAGATTTGCACTCAACCAACCTCCCCACATACTTATTTTTATTAACAAAAGCTATAGTAGATTAGTCCTCAAACGAATGCTAACCAATACAATACAAAAGAAATCAATCGGCCCCAACTGAATGCGATTGAAGAAATACAACAGACTCTAACAAACCCTCACAAATCACTCTAATGAACCACAAACTAGATGATCAAGATGATCAAAGACAAATACAGACTTAATATTGAGAGAGATGAAAATTGGAGAGAAGACACATGACTGACACATGACTGCACACACTTGAATGAATGAATTGTGAAACCCTAAAGCCGAGTATTGGATTATATACACCAATAATGCACTTTAGCCCCATGTGCTTTAGAAAATCTGTCAAACACAAACAAACTAACCAAACTGTTAGAATAATGACAAGTTTAGTCTATGAACTTAGGACCAAACCATGAGAATGAATAATCACAATAAATTTTATACACCCCTTCCCAGTCTGATGGTTTAAACGTGTGAACCTTACCAAGTTTTTCACAAAACAACTTATACTGAGCGATGCTCAACCCTTTTGTAAAAATATCTACAACATGATTTGCAGATGATACTTTGACAGTTTTAATAACCCCATATGACACCTTTTCTCTCACAAGATGTGCATCTATATTAAAATATTTGGTTTTTCCATGAAACACATGATTTACATCAATTTCAATTGTTGCACTACTGTCACAGTATAAGTCAACATGAAACATACCTTCAATTCCCAGATCCTTAAGAATGTTTTAAACCAAATAATTTCACAAGTAGTAGATGCCATGCATCTATATTCAGCTGACAGTTTGCCCAGTTTCTACATCTGAAAAAGCACACAGACTGGGACTGCTTTCTTTATAAAATTGTATTCCATTTCTTGCTGCATGTTTTAAGTACCCTAAGACTTTCAATGCTGCTTTAAAATGTGACTAAAGAGATGAATGCATATGTTCGCTAAGAAAAAGCACATCATATACAATATCTGGTTTAGAAATAGACATATAATGAGCTTACCCACCAGTTTTTGGTATTCAATCATAATTGATAAAAGCTTATCAGTTTCAGTTTCAATGTGATTCAAAATAACATTTTGCTGTAATGAAGTAGTAGCATGCTAACAAGCCAACAAACTATATTCACAAAGAATTTTTAAACAATACTTTCTTTGTGACAAACAAAGACTATCTTTATTTTCCAAAACCTCAATTCAAACAAAAATGTTTTAAATCCAAGATCTTTGATCATAAATTTTGAACTTAGAAAAGTTTTAAAGTTCCCAATTACATGCAAATCATTCCCAGTAGTTACAATATCATCAACATACACTAGCAGATCAATAAATTTCCCCTTCTTACTCTTAACATACAAAGAATAGTCATGCTTACTCTGCACAAATCCATGCTCAACTAAGGCAGTGGTTAACTTTTTCATTCCATTGCCTTGGAGCCTGCTTTACATCATGCAATGACTTAACCAACCCGCAAAATTTTGTTTCGTGTTTATCATAAAAATCAGATCTTAAAAACATATAAACCTCCTCATTAAGATTATCATACAAAAAAGCATTATTAATATCCAATTGAAACAATGGCCAGTTATTATGAACAACAAGAGTAATTAAACACCTAACTATAACCATTTTGACAACAACGCTAAATGTTTCTTCATAATCCAGACCTTCCCTTTGACTATAGCCTTTGGCAATAAGCATGTCTTTATACCTATTCACTTCTCCAATGGATTTATATGTGATTTTGAAAATCCTATTACATCGAAAGGCTTTCTACCTACTGGAAGTTCAGTGAAAACCCATGTATTATTTCTGTGCAGAGCCTTTATTTCAAGGTTAATTGCCTCAATCCAATTTGGATAATGAGAGGCTTCATAATATGTTTTAGGCTCCACAAACTTATTCAAAGTAGTAGTAAGGCAATTGTTAACAGAAAATTTAGAGTTGTTAACATGCCTTTCCAGACCATATTTAACCTTACTTTCAACAACAAAATAATTAAGTCTATAAGGTAAATGAGATTGTCTATTAGAGCTCCTAAGACGAGCCCGAGCTTCCACATGATTGTAATACCCTTCAGCATTTGAAATATTTTTAAATTGCTCTCATATGTGACATTTCTCCCTATTTGGTTTGCCATAGGTTCAACTTCATCCTCAAATGTGAATTCATAGCCATCAGAAGCTGCATACCTACTACCTTCTACATTAGAGGTGTCATCCTCTTCATCATTGGTTGTTTGTGTCAAAAAAATTTACTCTTGTGTCAGTTGACCCTTTAAAAAACTGTCAAGACTCACCAGTAGACTGTGCAGGCATGTTTGCATATTCATTTGAAGACTTCATTTTAAAATGAAAAAAAGTTTCATAAAATTTTTCATCCCTATAAACAACACAATTTTATTGTCAAGACTATACAACTTATAAGCTTTCTTGATACTAGAAAAACCAATTAAAACACATTTTTCAGACCTGGCACTAAACTTATCAACATTGTTTAAATTACTGGAGTAGCACAAACATCCAAAGGCCCGTATATGAGAGAGACTAGGTTCCTTACCATAAAATAAGACATAATGGGAAGCACCAGACAAGACAACGGAAGGTAACATCTTATTCATATATATAGCAGTTAAAACACATTCAGAACACATATAAAGAGGAATCTCCCCTGCAACATAAGACTCCTAGGAACATTCAGCAAGTGTCAATGTTTGCTCTTAGCAATATCATTTTGCTGAGGTGTATAAGAACATGAAGTTTGATGAATAATCCCAAGAGTATTAAACAGATTAGACAGTTTATTATTCACAAACTCAGTTCTATTATGAGACCTTAAGACTTTAACTTTTAAACCAAACTGAGTAAAATAAATTTTATAAAACTTTCAATATAATCACCAACTTCCAGTTTATGTTTTAACAACAAAACCCATACAGCCTTGTTATAATCATCAAGAATTGTAAAAAAAATATTTTCCCTTCCTTACTTACAACCCTGTATGAAAAGTGTTCCCTTGTATGTTTAGCCTTGTGGCAGATATCCCAAGGAGACACGTGATCACCATTTTTGAAACCAATTTTATTTCCCAAAATAGGCAATACTTGGTCAGCAGGGTGACCAAGTCTGAAATGCCATAATTCTTTAGACACATGAAAAGTAAACACAAAATTACACATTCCAACATTAGACATACCATTTCTATCAACATCAAATTGGTATTGTCCACCAGACTCACTACCAGTCCCACCAACTTGTCATGTTTCAAATCCTGAATATAACAGTGATGTCCATTAAACCCAACAAAATATTACTATCCTTAATCATTTTATATAACAGTGATGTTCATTAAACCAAACAAAATATTTGCTATCATTAATCATTTTATAATAGATAGCAAAGTAACATTGTATTCAGGCACAACAAGAACATTAAATAATACAATATTATCAGTTAAACTAAGACTTCCAATAGCAGTTATTCTGGCCATAGTACAATTAGGATGACCAACAATTAACATGATACATGAAAAATCAACAACATTAAACATATTTTAGTAGACACTGTCATATGTTGATTAGCCCCAAAGTCAATAATCCAAACCAAAGTACGATAACCATTCAGTTCATAGCATCTTTCAATAGTATGCCTAAATAAACCACAATGCTTGCAAACTAGATTAGGATTAGGACCCTGTTACCATTGTTATTATTCTTGTTGACCCTCCTATTGAAACTATTAGCATTGTTATTGGTCGTAACAACAAAGGCAATAGGTTGGACCTTATTGACAGATGAACTAGGTGAATAAAGACCTATATGGGATTCTTCCTTTAACAAGTTTGATTAAATGAGTGTGTTGAACACTAGCAAGTTTAGCATCACAAGTACAAGCAGGTCTACCCTCACAAGTATAGGTAGATAATAAATTCAAGATATCAAACTCTCTCCACAATGAGTTAAGTTTATGATAATAATGTGGAACAGATAAGTCTCCATGTTTAAACCATTAACTTTATGTATCATATTAAAAAGCATATACCCATCCATTTTATCATAAGTTTCCTATAATTCTTCAAAACCTCAGAAGCAATTTCAGAGTAAACTTGACCAGTATATAGATCTTGGGAGAAAGACGCCAAAATCCAACCAAGAACAATGGCATTACATCTTTTCGATTGTTGAGACAAAACAGGACTGGTTTCTGGTTTAACACATGCTCCATCAACAAAACCCATTTTATTTTTTCCTTTTAAAGAAATTGTCATAGCAGTAGCCTACATTTTATAATTCTAAGACCCAGTTAATTTGAAATTAACAATAGTTATACTAGAATTATTATTAGCATGAAGAAACAATGGATTTCCAACATCCAAGTTATTAATAAGCACTTCATTAGAACCACTACCATTATCAATAACCATGATGAAACAAGAAAATCAAACAAACATTAAACCACAGATAACACAGACAAAATATACAAAGGAAAACAAAACCATGTACACCTTCAAACACAAGTAACCACCAACAACTTCTCAAGACTGCCGAATACCTAAACTCCAACACTCTAGAACAAACAACAAAATAACCAACAGAAAAATAAAACTCACACCTAAATCTAACAAGAACCCATTCAGTCGAGTGAACTAGGAATAGAGCAGAGCAGATTTCCTAGCGACTCAATGGTGGCAGGTCACGGTTAGTCTACCCATTTGCACCCACCCAACTAAAGTAATGTTCGATCTAAAGGAAAAAGTATTAGATTACAGTGCTTTATGAAGAACACATCGGAAGAACATACATCAATTCCCTTAATTCACTTATTCAAGGGAAATTGTAACCAAGAAAGGCCCAAAACAACCAGAAATATCGAAAAACCCAAATCAGAACAAATTAGGGTTTCAAGATAAAATCATAATTTTGAAGATATGAGCAATCAACCCTTCAATAACATGATTCAACCAATAACCAACCAGATCCAGCACCAATAACCACCAACCAATCACCATAACACAAAACCCCCAAAAATCAAGGAACCCTAATTTTCAACGGATAATCAACAACCAACATTCAAGAAGAACCTAGCTCTTATACCATGTAAAAATTATAAAACCAATCTCCACAACACATAGATTTTAACTCAACCAACCTCCTTACATGCTTATTTTATTAACAAAATCTATAGCATATTAGTCCTCAATGTGTGCTAACTTATACAATACAAAATAAACCAATCTTCCCTAACTAGATGCGATTGAAGAAATACAACATACTCTAACAAACCCTTACAAATTGCTCTAGTAAAACACATACTATATGAACAAGATGATCAAAGGCAAATACATACTTAATATTGAGAGATATGAATATTGGAGAGAAGACACAAGACTGCTGATAAGGATTTAAAACATACATTTTTAGGGGGTCATTTAAGCCCTAAATTGTTAATTTTATATCCATTACTGCTTAAAATCGTTCCTTTTCACATTTTAGGTCTTTTGGAATCAAAATGATGGAATCAATCATATTTGGACGAAAAGGAGCCAAAACATGAAGAAAACAACAAATTCATGAAACAAGGTTGTTTTCACAAGCCTGACGGCGTCCCAACTCCAAGGGCAACGCCGTCGCTCAAAAGGTTTTCTAAAAAATCTCAAGCGACAGCTCATGTCATATTTTGGTCTTAACACTTGACGGCGTCACGCCTTATTCCTGAAGGGCGTCGCCCTTACTTTCTTCACCAGATGACCAAGATCCTTCCCAAACGACGTCCATAAT
Organism: Chrysanthemum makinoi; assembly: GCA_910596185.1. Lineage (NCBI taxonomy): Eukaryota > Viridiplantae > Streptophyta > Magnoliopsida > Asterales > Asteraceae > Chrysanthemum > Chrysanthemum makinoi. The sequence goes on along the minus strand of OU343223.1, from coordinate 99,582,527 downwards.
GAAGCGAGACGGCGTCACAATTTCTCACCTGACGTCGTCCCAACGATGACTTGTCCAAAACAAAACCCTAATGACGGCGATCAGACGGCATCACCATCAAAAGGCGACATCGTCGCGAGTGTAAATCTATATATAGACTTCAAATTTTCTGTATTTTGTGTGCATTATTTTGGAGAGCAAACCCTAGTTCGTTAAGAGTCCGACTTGGGCAGTATTTTAGGGTTCCAAACCCTTCTTTACACTTCAAGATAAGTTTGTCTATCCAATCTATCACCATGTTTCATCTACTTTCAATTGTTTGTTTGTGTTCTTGCTTATCTACCATGCTTAACTAAATTAATTAAGTGTTTTCTTAGATCCAATGAAACCTAGTTGTTGATTATTTTTAGGTTGTATCTTGTTCTAATTGGTAGACGCTAGAGTAAGAAAAACTGGTTTATTCTTTAATTGTTGTGAGCTTGAACGTCCTAAATAGCAAAAAGATTAAGAGTGCACTTGGGCCATCGTTGTGTTTATTGCGTGAGTTGTAGCTTAAGGATAATAAAGTATTCAGGGGAGATACTTTGGTACTTGGCGATCCCGGATGTTCTAGAGGAGAGTTACGATTCATAGAATTAGGGAATTAGGCACCCCCCTATGACTAACACAAAATACACACACCAATTGGAATGAGGATGTGACAATTCAACCGACTAATAAAAGATAACTAGGGAGTAAGAAAATCTAAGTGAACACGTTTTTAATTATCATAATAAACATACTCAATCAATCCATAGCTTTTCGTTTTTATTAGTTTAATTAGTCTTTAATTTAATTTGTTAAGTAGTTAAACTTGTAGAATTACCAACCCCCACTCTTCAAACCCCAAGATTTTACTTGCTTTTATAAAATATAAAAAAAGATAAAAAAGAATCACCCTCAACCTCATCTTTTCGTCATACATCTCAACTATCATCTTTATTCCCCTAGAGAACGATCAACCCCTGGGCTTACCCATACTACACTGCAATGATTAGGTACACTGCCTAGTGGGTTATAAAGCTTGCTCATTGAAAAGGAAGTCTTTCGACCCCGAACCATGCATCAAATTTTTGGCTGCCGGGGAATAGAATAGCTAGTTTGGTTTCTATCTCAATTAGGTTTACTCGCTTGATTCCTATCAAGTGAGATTTTTTCTTTTTTATTAGCTTTCTTGTAGTCTATCCCCCTTCTTCATGTTTTTGTTCGTAACATTGTCACTTTTTGTCACTGAAGGTGATAACCCACCCAACAACAATCCACCACACCATCCATTACCACCACCAAATCCACCACATACAAGACCCGCCAAGTAGGGGTCTTCAAAAAACCCGATAAACTGACAAACCGAGCCGAACCGCTCAACCCGAAACTAAAAAAACCCGCTTATCACGGTTCGGTTTTGGGTTTTAGTTTTAGATATCCACGGTTAACCGAACCGAACCGTGTATAATATACATGAAGGTTTTTAACAAAATATTTAGATAATTATACAAGTATTGATTTTATTATTGCACTACTTTTATTGTATAACAACTTTTTTACTCACAATGTAAACATTTACTAAATATTTTTGTATGAAAATTGATTAATGTGATCTTAAAATACGTATACGTCGGATAAATACTTATGTTAATATGATACGTACGTTTATTTGAATGCAAGTATTGTGATGAATCAAATTTAATATGACGTTAATCTATTTGATGATATTTAGTTTTACTAAAATGACATTTTACGTTTTAAATCATGTAACTGTTCATACGGCCAAACTCGATTAAGCATCTAAAATGGTTAACCATGACCCGAACCGCGGGTAACCGCTAATTTTGGTTACCCGCAAGTCCGGTTACCCGCCTAGTATGGTTCGGTTTCAGGTACTGACATGAAATACCCGCCCCGCGATGGATAGTTAAAATCTTCCAACTAACCGAACCGAACCGCCCCGTGAACACCCCTACCGCCAAGAGGCCGTACTCTTGGTGAATACTCTAGACCAAGCCATCAAAGCTATTGGAACACCATTGAGCTTCCCCGTTTAGCTCAAACTACGGCCCTGCGATCCGATACCATCCGGTTGGTGCAAAAAGGATGTGCATTCCATGGAATTCGTTCCGAATATCCTAATCAGCATCTCAAGGATTTCCTAAAAATTGTTGATTCAATTGACCTTGATGCTACCACTCAGGAGACCACGCGATTGCGTCTCTTCCAATTCTCTCTACGGGACCAAGCTAGTAATTGGCTTGAGCATCTTCCCGTAGGATCCGTCTCAAGTTTGGATGATCTCACTACCCGTTTCTTCGCCCAATTTTTCCCACCGGGGAGAACCACTAAGCTTAGGAATGATATATTGATTTTCCAACAACGTCAAGGTGAAAACCTTTATGATGCGTGGACTCGATTCAAGGACTTACTCCACAAAGTCCCTCACCATGGCATTGATCTTTGGCTCCAAGTCCAAATCTTCTGTGATCATGTCAATCTCCCCACAAGGCAAACCATTGACCAAGCGGCCGGTGGTAAGATTAGTGAATTAACCGCAAAAGAATCTTGGGGCACTATAGAGGACCTTGCCTTCTATGACAACAAATGTTAGAATGACCCCCGTGAGTTGCCCAAAACCGTTAAGGTAATATCCTTGCCTTCAATCAACTCACAACCTTCCAATCTTAGGATACTCGAACTTGAAGATCAAGTCAAATTCCTAATGAGTTCTTACGAAGCTCCTAAACCTTCAAGCCAAGTGAACAAAGTCACTTCCTCATGTGAGTAATATAATGGTCCCCATGATACTTGTAATTGCACAAGATTCCCTTAACAAGCTTTCGTGGACTACGCATTTATGCGCACTGACAGAGCGGGAGGAAGATTCCCTATGACCCCCAGACCTAGGACTTTCAATGAAGCCCGAGAGGCATGGAAGGGCAAACCCGACTATAATTGGGGTCAAACCAAAGAATTCATTTCTAACGACTCCCCACCGTCCAAACTATACGATTCTAGCCTTCATGGCACTAGCCAACGTAGCTTGGAAGCAATGATGTGAAATTTTACAACGTCTTAAGAAGCCCAAATAGCCAAGCTTTCGGATCATTTTAATCAACAACAAGCCGAGATGGGTAGGAAGATTGATAAACTCTTGAAAGCCATCAACAATCATGTTGATAAGACGGCAACTGAGAAGGTTAATTCCATCTCGACTTACTCTCCTGAGAAAGCTCCCATTATAAAGATTAAGGACCCAAGCAAGTTCTTCGCTCACTTGCAATTAGGAAATGGGAATAGGGACCCATCTTTATCAAAACACGTTCACTTTTTCAATGCCATCACCCTAGTGAGACCAAATAGGAATATGATGAAGAGAACCATGAGACGGTGCTTGAGGTTAGTAAGACTCCTAAGGGTGAAACAACTAAAGAAGTAGACGAAGTAAGTGACTAATACTTCAACAAGTTTCCTACGGAAGAGGAACTTTCATACCGCCCACATCTAGTACGCGACCTTCGTCCATTTTATGCTATGAAACCCCAATACATCACCATTGGAAATCCTAGGAATCTCAACATACCATGTTGCATAGGACACCTCTTCGTGGCAAAAGCCTACATCGATTGCAAGTCCCCAACAAACATCATGACTAGCACATACGATAATTGGTCGATGAAAAAACCTATCCCGAGTAGGCAAGATCCCGATAATCCTAGAATAAGATGTAACTTCTTTGGTAGAGTTAAGGGATTGCCCGTTTATGTAGGAAGCTTCACGCACCTAACGGATTTTGTGATTGTGGAGGATATTAGTACGGCTATAGATCCCAGCTTATCCCATTTAGTTCTAGGAAAGCCATTCGTAGTGTTAGGAATTGGAAATTCCATAGTGAAGTGACGGTCACCCCAACTATTATCTAGCGTAAGTTAGCTCGCAGACGTATCGTTATTTACGTTATTAAGTAGTCAATTAGTTAGTTGTTAGCTTAGTTATTAGTTTAGTGTAACACCATGGAGGAAGGACGGGTCTTTACCCACTGTATTCCTGATCCACAGTCCGAAGGAGGACGTGTAGTATGTAACTATAAATACCCTCTACCTCCCAAGGTAGAGGGTTGGACCTTTCATTCTAATTTAACCTTTTCTCTTTTGTTTACTCTCTCTCTAGAAAGGCTCCCTCTCTTCACTTTCACTCTCTAAACTCTTAATCCATACGCCTATATATGTTATGATTTGATGTGTTTGTGAAATACAATATCTTACACGTAGATAGCTCCGGAATGACTTATGACCCATCATTAGGGATGGTTAGATTCAAGGGCGAGATCAATGAGATTGCCTACCAAATGCCATTCAATATTGAGCAATTCTCGTCACTATCCAATGATGAGAAAAAACTTAAGATATCGGTCTACATAAGGAATGAGGAGGATAGAAGGAGAGGAGTAGACTATGTGATGAGTAAGATATTCGGATTTTATAAGGAATGCGTGAAGCTTGGACCGGAATCTAGAACCAAATGGGGGCATAATGATTTTCTAGAGATATGCGTAATCGGACATAAATATGTTATGGAAAATCCTCATAGAAATCGTCATGAGGAAGAAGATGACGATAATGAAGTCACGTAGTGGTATGACTTCGAGTCTAGCTAAAAGACTCATAAATAAAGAAAAACGTTTCTTGGGAGGCAACCCATGTATAATTGTTTGCTTGTCTGTTTTTCATTTTTATTTGTATGTTTTATATATCTTTTTCTTTATTGCTTGATTCTCATGTTTATATTATTTTTTGAAAATGCTTTATTTTGTTTTTAACTTCGTCTTAATTGCATATAAATGTATTTTACAAAAAGATAAGTGTAGGGAATATCAAATGTGTTTTTAGAACTATTATGAACATGAGATTAACAATAATTGAAATTGTATATATTTGTGTGTTTGTTAGAGTCAAATGTTTGTATCAAGTCACAATGGATGTTTTGCAGGAACATTTTCAGGTCTTTAAAGAAGTAATTTTTCGAATTTTTGGTAACTTATGACTCATACTATTCGGGACGGCTGACCTTGTCGGGCTAGCACCGGCAGTGCCAGTTTCAATGTATAAACAAATTCCAATTTTTCATTTTTTGTCTAATTTGTAATTTTTGAAAAATTCCATAATTCTTAATTTTTCAGAAATCTGCAAACATCCATTTTACAAGCATTATATCTTACTTGCTTTCTAGTGTAGTTTTGTTTTTTATATAGTTTTAATGCGTTACTAAGAGGTTCGTTTTGTTTTTAAAAGTGTCTGAGGTTATATTTGACAAGAAGATGAAGTGCATGATGGAAGCAACACTTATTACTTGCTCATTCTTCTTGGAGGAGGATTTAACCGTGATTCTACACATATCCTACCGAGCTAATCAGGGGAGTATTAGTTTCTCTCTTTTATTTTACCTTTCTCCATCATAACTTTGATACTTTCGTGGAACATTAGGGTCAATGTTCAGTTTAAGTGTAGGGAGGAAGAAGAAAACATAAACCTAGAAACTATTCACTCACTTGATTTTTGTCTTGTCCTTGGTAGATTGGGTAATAAACTATGAGAAATATTTGTTAATGTAATTTTAGCACATAATTTAAATTTTTTTATGGCACTTACGAGTAAAACTTTAGTCTTAATAAAGCGTCTTATTGATAGGAGTTATATGACTAGCACAAAAACCGTATACCACTCAAATTCCACCTAAAATGTGAGGCTAAGCCCTAGATCTTTAGGAATAAAAGCATTCATCTTTAATGCTTGGTAGTGTACCGATAGGTATAATAGATTCTAGAACTTGTTTTATGATGCATTTCGAGATCGCTAGTGAGACTAAATTTGTGTAGTTAGGATTAACTAAATGATAAGAGGCATTAGGATAACCCTTTTTTAAACCAGTAATTTAATTACGTCAACTTCATTGGTTGAGTAATTTTCCCCCACTTATGCGATGTACTCATATTTAGTACACGATACCCCTAGTTAACCCCTCAGAGCCTATCTTCTCGCAGTTTTCGTGATGTTCCGGTTTCCAGAATATCAATGAAGATCATTGTTTACAATCCACCCCCAAATGTTACACCCAAATCCCCTTAGCCCACCTTGTATGCACTCATCTTTAGAGCATTATTGTAACCATTTTTTAAACCCTTGGTTCAATTATCTAGTTACTTGCATGGATGTTAAGTCGAGTCATATCCTTTATACACAGTTTTGGGACGATTGAGACTCATGGGTTAAAATAGTATTTTATGGAGTAACGGGAAGGAACGTTAGATTCAATTTTCCTTTGTCTAACAATTAAGTACTCCAAGTGTTTTGATCTTTTCAAATCGGGTCAGTTAATGTTAATGAAATAAAAACTCAAGTGTAGGGATGCTTTTATAAATCCCTTTATTTTGATGTTATCTTAGAGGATGGTAGAGTAAAAATGTATGAAAAAAAAATTGAGAAAAAAACATACGGGCCACCATCCTACATCTATCTTTATGCTTTTATGTTTATCTTTATGCTTTGTTTCAAGATGTTATTTAGTGTTAGTGAGTCGAGTGTTGGCTTAGCAACGTCGCGTTTTACATGCATGTAACTTAGATTTTTTACTTGCTACCACTAAAACTCCCTATATCCAACAAAACCCTTTATTTCACTACCCGAAGCATAACATTATAACCATTTTGTAAAGACCTCTTAGATAGTTATTCCTAGGTTGCTTGTAAGCGGTGGGAGGTTTGATTTATTCTCAAGCCTATGGTAATCTATGTTCTATGACAGGTAGTGAGTGTTTATCTTTCATTTCCTTACATGTTATATTTCATATAAATCCGAGAGATGAGAGAATAAAAACACCAATTGTGAGGTGCTAGTGTCTAATTTTCGTTCTTGTTTTGACTATTGTGGCGCTTGTACTTGTTGTAGACTATTTTAAACCAAGGCTAAATGACCCCTCACTCATAAATTGATTAGCCAAAAGCACATTTGCTTGAGGACAAGCAAATTCCAAGTGTAGGAATATTTGATAAGGGTTTAAAACATATGTTTTTAGGGGGTCATTTAAGCTCTAAATCGTTATATTTTACATCCGTTACTGCTTAAAATCGTTCCTTTTCACATTTTACGTCTTTTGGAAGAAAAATGCTGAAATCAATCATATTTGGACGAAAAAGAGCGAAAACATGAAGAAAGCGTAAAGTCAAGAAACAAAGTTTTTTTTCACAAGCCGTGGCATCGACTCCAAGGAAGCGGCATTAAACTCTGAGGAGTTTTCTTAAAAGTCTCAGCGGCGACTCATGTCATATTTTGGTCTTAACACGTCCATACTTATTCTGAAGGCGTAAGCCGCCAGCCTTATTTAGGCGACCAAGATCCATCGGGGCCAATCGTAATGAAGCGGGGCAGAGGCGTAACATTTTCTCACCTGCCCGTCCAACGATGATTTGTCCAAAACAAAACCCTAATGATGAGAGTGATGGGGCGGCGCCACCATCAAAGCGTCAGCAGTGTAAATCTATATATTGAATTCAAATTTTATGTATTTTGTGTGCATTATTTTGGAGAGCAAACCCTAGTTCGTTTAAGATCCGACTTGGGCAGTATTTTAGGGATCCAAACCATTCTTTACACTTAAAGATAAGTTTTTCTATCCAATCTATCACCATGTTTCATTTATGTTTAATTGTTTTTTGTGGTCTTGCTTATCTACCATGCTTAACTAAATTAATTAAGTGTTTGATTAGATCCAATGAAACCTAGTTGTTGATCTAGGTTGTCACTTGTTCTAATTAGTAGACGCTAGAGTAAGGAAAACTGGCTTCTTCTTTAATTGTTGTGAGATTGTTACAAATTGGATTTCACAAACACACAAACAATCACAAATATGGGGCGTATAGTTTAGAGGTTTTAGAGAGAGAAAGTGGGAGCCTTTCTAGAGAGAGAAAGTGAAAGAAACATAGAAGGTTAGATTAAGATGAATGAGGTCTAACCCTCTGCCTTGAGGTAGAGATTATTATAGTTAAAACATAAGGTTCTCCTATGGCTGTGGATCAGGTATCTGATGGGTAAAGACTGTGGCATCTTTCTCCCGCGGTGTTGCACTAAACTAAACTACGCTACAAACTAACTAATAAACTACTTAATAACGTAAAAATAATGACAGTCTACGAGCTAACATATGCTAGATTATATTTGGGGTGACCAACTCTTCACTATGGAATTTTCTAATTCTACAGGTCTCCCCATAGGGGAGGTCACCCCATGATTTACAATTTGAATCCTAGCATTCTATTCTTGACTTTGTTCTTGAGCTCGTAGACTTCAATTCTTCAATTCCATAATCTTTGTGTAGCATTGACTCTTCATAGTCCGCATATTTTGTACTTTTAGTAGAGGCCTTTAACTGATCCACATCTTTGATGATCTTCGAGCTTTCATTGAGATCATCACGCAGCAAATCTCTACGGATCCCACTTTTTGTTGTGTTTGCCATCATGAAGTTGTGACTTTAGAACCGACATGCTCACACTTTTGAATCATGACATCTTTCCATCAGAGTAGCGGAAGCTTTTCTGGTTCATGATATTTGCAACGAAGCGGAAGCATAGTATAAAATATGAGAACCGGGTTATGTAGATATGCACCAGTCATGATTTCTTCAAATTAAGTGTGGATGCTATGAGCATGTGGCTTTGGAATGACTCCCCAATTACGATCCGGTACCCGTCCAAATGTACGCAAACAACATTGCAATAAAACACGAAAGTGTCTTTGATCACTTTCGTTGAATTGAGGTACACGACCCACGGTTCCCAGTTGTCACGATCTGAAATCTTTGTGATGGTATAATTCGAAGAATCTCCTTGACGAGGTTTTGCAATTTGCTCTAGTGATCTCTCAAACGGGCGTCTCAAAGAGACAACCGCGGGTGAGTGAACCGGCCAATTGAGATTCAGCGATTGATGAAAGATTGATTTGAAAACAATGCGTGTATTGCTTGAAGAAAGAGTTTTGCAATCTGACGAGCGTTTATAAGAAGATCAATTTTCAATCAAAATACTTTTGTATTTGAAAAGAAATGCGCATTGACGTGCTAGCGAAAGAAGAGATTAGCACATCGAGCGGTTTTCCAAAGTAATTTTTTGTCGAGAGAGATACTTTTTGTTTTGAAAACATGAATACACATTGACGTGCTAGAAAAAGAAGGTTTGCACATCGAGCGGTTTCCAAAAGTATTCGTCAATTCCATTCACAGACCAAGTTTGATTCAAGATTGATAAGCCCCATTGTTTCTATCCATTGTCACAAGCTTGATCTTTTGCAAGATTTCACATGTCACCCAACAAGAGCTTGTTTGATGTTGGCTCTAGAAGGATTTCCATCTTCATTGTGGATACTTTTACATATCACTCAGATGTTCTGGCAATACCACCAGGATAATGCGTAGGACTCTTAATATATACTTACTTTCCACATTGTGTGAAACAGCAAGTCTTCATTAATTTTGTGTCCTAATGAGATATTGTGGATGATCTCTTGGCTTTAGACTCAATAGTGCACATTTGGTTCATATGCCGGAGACTAGGGAGAGGGTCTCCTTCTTCAATATCAACCATCTCTAAAGAAGTTGATAGATAATTCCGGTTCCCCGTGAGAATGAAACAAGCCCTTTTAAGAGGAACTTGAGTGGTTTGGGAAGTTTAGTTCAGTGCGTCACTGGGTCCATGACGTCTTGTCTTCAATACCGATGTTACCTTGGTAACCACCAAGGTATTATATGTATTGAACGATTGTGTACGCCCACTAAGGTTGAATTATTGGAGGCTATATCTTTTCACCTTTTCACATTCAATTCTTTTTCATTCTTTGCGCCCTTGATGCTTCGAGACTTCATAACTAGAACCTTGTTGGGTTTATTCGATTACTAGCTCTATCTCGATCCACTTTCTTTCCCATATTCTCATTTTTCTCCTTTTTTTCCATATTCCAAGGACTACACACTATCTAGTGGATTGTCCTTGGGAAGATCCCTCCGAGTTACGGATCATTAGGAACAAATACCTAACCACACCATCCTTTAACTCCATACATAAAAAAATTAAATGGTGTCTTTTAGTACTGCTTCAATCTTCTTGAAACCAATTGAAAAATATTTGGAAAAACAATCAAAATTGTTGTGAGATCAAAGCATTTTGTACCTTAATATTTTTGATCATTTAGAAAACCTCCCCTCAACATGTACTAGATTTAAAATTGTTTACTTACAAGGAGGCAAGAGGACTTTGAAATATTTTCTTTGATCACAATTTTCATCGAAAAAGCCATTTGATTTTCTTGGTAAATTCTCCCCTCTGATATATGCGTAAGATATTTGAAATCATTTTTATCACATAGAGAAGAAGTTCATTTAGAAGAAATACATCCACGATCCAAATTCCATTAAAATATTTAAAACTCAATCAAGGCACATTATATTAAAACATAAAAGCATTTGACGCGGCAGTTTTATTTTTCTTTAAAATGCTCCCCAGATATGTGCTTGAGATTGGCGTTTAGCATACGGGAAGGCGGCAGCACAGTGATGAATCTAAAGCGATCATCTTTTATCAAATTTCATTATTAAATTACAAATTCTCCCACGATCAAAAATATCAAACCCTTTGAGATTTTGGATCCCAAATGATTTAATAAGGTTTAGAAAACATGGGAGAAAAATGTGCACGATTTAAATACTCATCATGTTTTTGGATACTTTGCTCCTCTCAACATGTGCATTATATATTGAAATCGTTTGGCACATGGAGGCAGGAGTGCCTTTAAGGACTAAAACCAATTCCATTAAAATAGATTTGAGATTTAAATCACGATCTCTCCCGATCAAAATGTCAAACCATTTGAGATTTGTGATCCCATCTGATTTAAATCATTTAGAAAAGTTTGGGGAAAGGCGTGGCAAGATTTAATTTTTGAAATAGATTGATAAGAATCAATTTAAGACATTAAAGATTGTTAGTGTCAGATATGATTGTTTTAAGAGACCTTTAAGTAAAATAAAACAATTTCACAATCACACAAGAACAGAAAAAATTTCATTTTGCAAGATCTTTGAGTTTTAAAGAAAATCATACCATGACATAACATTAAATCTTTAGATCACCACATTTTAACGTGCAACCTGCGGAACTTTTGTGAAGAAATATCGTTTGAAAATATTTTATTTTAAATCACTCTCCCCTCAATCCATGACAGCAGTCGATGATTGAGTGACTTATGTTTTGATAAAATGAAGTCCGGTGATTTCCAAAATTTAGTTCAATTTATTTTCAAAACAATGTATAGAAAACTAGAAGGGATTGAATAGTTTACCGATTAAAAACTTTGTTTTGAAACTTATTGAAAGATCAATTGATTTTGATCTTGAGTATGTTAATGAAATATGCAAGCAATATGTAATGAGTAAATAAGGAAAGAAATGATCAAACCACAACAAGTTGTTTATAGTGGTTCGGCCTACAAGGACTCTTTTCCTTGCCCTACTCCACTCCCCGAGTCTCACACTCGAGAGTTTAACTTCACTAGTCAACAAGCTCCTTTCTCCGGTGGAGAAAACCTTTACACTTCGCTTACACTATTTCGACACTAAGCTAGATGTCGAGTTCTTTCCAAGGGTACAACTACTCCCACACACATATTTTGAGGACTAAAATACTAACCACTCACACTCACAAGATTATGATGGTTTGATACAACAATGAAGTATGAATCAACACTAGATCATACAACACAAAACAAACAAGACTTCCAACTTCTGGTGAAGCTTGAATATGACTTGATCTTCTTGCTACAAAAGAGATCACTAATATGATATGGCCGAGTTAGAAGGGTTAGAGAGAAGATATGTATGAGAGTATGTTAGAAAGGGATGAGAAACTACTTGGCTTGGCATTGCTATTTATAGCCAATTTATGGACAGGAGGCGTCCACGGACCGCGGACCCCTAAAAAGGGTTCCATGTGTACCAAATGGTACCGCCTGATCGGCAGTCAAGATATCAAATATTGTCTAAAGTCAACTCTATCTAAGTAAGATTGTGCAAGATATGAAGAGTACAAATCTTCACAAAATATCTAATGGAATCTTCCAATGATCTCCATGATGTAATACATGATGTCAAATGTTGTATTACTATTAATAGAAATATGCAAATGCTTAAGTAGTGTTTGGTTTTAAGAACCTAACACATTCTACAAACTATTATCATACATAATGATTAGAGTCATATCAAGATGTTACTAATCATAAATGTAAATGCTTGAATGATGAATATATTGTTTAAGAAAGCTTGTTTTAATATCTAATAAACTTGACAAGCTTTAAGCTTTTATAAATTAAATTTACTTTTGTCGTTAACAAAACTTAGGCAAAGATCAAAAATATAAATAACGTTTAATGGCGATATTTGTATTAACAATCTCCCCCTTTTTGTTGAGGACAAAATATAAATTTTATTTTATAAAAAAACAAAGTTTGTACGAGAGTTATAAAAATATTAGTTTTAGAGCTTGAAAAGAAAATGATAATGCAAGTGTATGAAATTTGACTTTTAATGAAAGTCAAAGAATTCACTAGTTGATGCATGTGATGTTGACTTTTTGAAAAGTCAAAGTATGCGGTTGACTTTTTGAAAAGTCAAATATAAATAATTTCAAGTTCTATATTTTCTCCCCTTTTGTCTCAACAAAAGAAGAGGCTATCGAATGTAATGAGCAGCTATTATCTCCCCCTTGTTCAAAGCTCCCCTAAATTGGGTGCTTTTGGGGAAAGATACATGGATTGTGAAAATAAAGCTTGTTAGTAATAATGATCATACACAAGCATTTCCAAACACTATGTAATGACACCAACAATATAAGAAACAACATTCATTAGTTAAAATTTTTCATGAGTAAAGATCATGAAAAGAGAACACAATGATGTGTTTCTAGTACAAGAAAATGAAAATTATCCTAAAAGAGCAAATAAAAGAAAGACTATTTTAAAACCATCCTAAAGTGATGGTGGATGGGAAAGAGCGTTGAGGCGCTCAAGAATGTGGTTGAGGATGAACCTCATTTCTTCGTGGAAGTCATGGACCATAATCGGTCCGTCCACGGTTTGACCCGTTGCTCACAAGTTAGAGCAACCATGCCTTGAGGTAGAAAGTTTCTTGGGAGGTTGTGGTGGTGGAATGGTAGATGTGTTGGTGGTGTTGGGGATGTTTGGGGTGGTCATGATGGATGCAAGCAAAGCACTTTGCATTTGCATTGTCTCACTTAAGTGAGAATCCACCATGCCTTTGAATTGGTGGAGGTTGTGGAGTTCGGCTTGAATCTCCTCTCTAGTGGGATTGTCATCCCACATGCTCTCCGGAATGTCCTCAATATGAGGGAACATTGATGATGGAAGTGGATGATCCCCGTATAAAGGACCATGAATGTCCTTGTGAATGGGGTGGAAAGGAGAGTCTTGGCCCTAATGGGGCGTTTGGGTCAATGGATGACCGAGGTGATTCATGAGCGATTTGCTCAATGGTGCCAAAGGATGGCAATGGTGGTGGATGACTTGGCCTAGTAGGCAAGTCTTCCAAGTCCTCTAGGAAAGGATTTGGTGATGTTGGTGGAGTTGAAAATAACTCCATGGGAGTGAGAGTGGGAGACCTTGGTGAAGGTGGTGAGGGTGTTTTGGATGTTTGGATGGGTGGCGGTGGAGGTGAAGTAGGTGTTTTTATTGGTGGTGGAGTGGTGATCACAATGTGTGATGAAGTAGGTGTAGCTAAGGTAAGGTGTGTATCATCTCTAATGGGAGATGAGATTGTGAGTGGTGAAGATTCGGATGATGAGCTAAGATTGACAAAACAACAAGGCCTTACGCTCATTCTAGCGGTTTTCTTGCAAGGTTTTGGTGATGATTTAGTCATTTTAACTTGGGTTTTGATTTGCTAGATAGTAATGAGAATGAAGAAGGTGTGAGGATGATCATGGTAAAGCCTTTCAATTTATAGAGGTAAGAAATTGTTGAGAAAGGTTTGATTTGATGTTGAACCATTGAAGAGATGAGGTTCCTAATGATTTGGAAGTGGGTTGAATGCTAGTCATATCACCCAAGTCAATCCATACAAAGAAGATGGAGTGAAGAAGAAAAGATATGCAATAAATGTGTTCTAGTGAGTGGAATTTCCTAATATTCAGATTACCCACGGATTTGAAGGTACCAAAATTTGGTTCCTTCCTTTATGCCAAAGGGCTCCTTGGGTGGATTTTTCAAATTTTTGAATTTTGGTGGGAAATGGATTTCTTACATCCTTAGTGAATAATACTAGTTCTAATAACAGTATAAACTAGTTAAGGTTGATTTTTAAGTGATGGAAGATAATTTGGAATCACGAAAAGTCGAAATTAGAAAATTACGGAGGAGGATCCACGGCACCAAAATCATACAGGACGGAACCCAAAAGGGTGCCGTCGGTCCTGCTAAATGGATATGGTGGCGGTACCAAATTGCATAAAGGACGGTACCAAGATAATGGTGCCGTCGATCCGTGGAGTCTTTGAAATTTGGACAGAATGTTTCTTAAAACACGAAATTTTGAAACCGAAATTTTTCTCAAAAGCTGTTATACTAAACATTTCTAGTTAGGAAAAGTAAATAACACATATGTAAACATAGTGGAGCATAGATTAAGAGCAAGGCTTATTGATTTTCACAATATAGTGAAAATGGGTAAAATTTGATAGCATACTTGTGCTATCCCCTGCATGAGATTGTTAGCATACACCATTGTTTTAAGTTATATTATCATCCTACATAATAAAACAACTAAATAGTATCAAACATTAATGATAATGCATTGTTCCAAACACTCCTTAAAGTACCCTTATTTGTCCAATTTCTTGTAAATCTTGTTCATCATCCTACCAAGGCACTTGAACATTCCCTTAGTTTGCTTGAATTATCTGCGATTCATTCTCAATCTCGGGAAGAGATTCGTAATACTCATGAGGTGGAAGATGAGAGCTTGGAAGACCATCCTCGGAGCTATTTGATGATGATGATGAAGGAGTTGGAGGTTTAGCTCTCTTGCCTTTAGTCTTAGCAACTCGATCATCACTCAAAGGTACAAAGATGTGAGGGATGAGTTCATAGTGAAGGTGCATTCCTTTGGGGGTTGGTGGAATTGGAGCGAAGTTTCTATAGAGACGGGTGAGAAGCATCCAGTATGGAAGAGCAACGGATCCTTGAGTTGGAATATCAATCATTCTCCTAGCTATGTAGTAGGCTAAGTTGAATGGTTGTCGGGTGGACAAGTTGTAAAGCATGTGACAAAGACAAGCGTTTATGTGATCCCTATTCCCTATGGTGCTAATGACGTTTGCTCTAAGTAACTCCTCCCATTTCTTAAATTCGGGCTTAAGTTCATTGAGCTCCATTCCATATGGATCTCGGTCTACCGCTTTTCCCTTTCGGGTTACTCGGGTTGTATCCGTTTTTGGGTTAAAAAGGTGTTCACGGATGACATCCTTATCGGCTAAACGGGTTATGTAGGGAAGAGCGCGGTCATTGATTGCATCAAGGGCGGTGAGTGACCACTTATCCGTGTAGACACAAGTTCCTCGGTTGGGAATTCCTAGTACTCTAGCAAATTCACTTAAAGTGATGGTGTAGTCATTTTGGTTGATTCTAAAGCTAAGACAAAACTCATCATCTTCATCACTAAAACCGGTCACACTAGCATAGAATTCTAACAAGAACCTAGGACAAATTGGTTCATCAATGTCAAGAAGACAATCGAATTGAATGGCGGCTAGTTCTTCACGAAGATTGGTATATGCTCAAGGAAGGATGAGTGAATGGTTCTACCACGTGGAAATACCTTGATTCTAGACCTCTAAATATTTCTACTTGTTCCTTGGTGAGTCCTTTGGTTTTGTGGTGTTTGGGAATGTAGTTAAGAGTGTCTTTGTGATCATAGAATCTTGCGGCTACCATGGTTATTCCTAAGGACAAGAGTTAATATGTTAAAAAAATTAAGATAAATTTTAACATTTTTGATTCTAGTGTGTGCCTATATGAAAACAATTTGGAGTTGCGGTTATCTCGACTCATTTTATGCACAAAATGGTTTTAGTGGAGTGTTTGGCAAATACCATGAGATAACCCAAATGCTCCTAATTCAATGTGGCTATATTTGAATATACCCGGGAGTGCATATTAGTTATGCAATACCTTTAGTATTCAAGAGCATGCAAGTGATGAAAATTCTAACGTTTCTATTTGTATTAGCAATGAAAAATGTTTTCCTATAAGTGAGAAGCTTTTCAAAACTTTTGACATGGGGTGTTTGGTTGTTTGAATAAGGCCTTATATTTATTATCTATCAATTAGTGGGAAACATGATTTGTTTATGCAATATGATAATGTAGTACCTAATTTGAATGACTAGTTATGCAATTTGCCAATTGAATTCATATTTGGTATAAAAGCATACATAAAACCCCATGTAATGATTTGTGATAGTTTTGTGCATAAATAAGAATCTAGACTCGAGATTAAGAGATGAAATGTAGTTAGGATACTTACAATGATGTTATCTTTAGTGATTAGTGAGTGGGAAGATGACAATAATGAGCTTGGTTTAAGTTTTACGCGTTTTGGTAAAGTGGGTTGTGAGGAAGAAGATGTTATGTATAAAGCTTTTTGCTTTGTACAGCGGAGCACCACGGACGAGCGGCACCAAATTTTTGGTTCCGTCCGTGTTGTCGTTGGTGCGTCTATTTCTGATGCAGAATACAAGACAAAATTGTTTTGGTTTGACTATTCTAATGTTTTAGGCTATGTTTATCCTACATGCTTGGTTCCATTAACCCTAAACCAAGTCTAAGAAGATTAAAAGGTTCTCGTTTAAGAGGTTTAGTAAAGATGTCGGCAATGTTGTCTTTGGAGGATACTTTCTCGATTGAAATGTTTCCTTTTTGAACATTGTCGCGAAGAAAGTGATGACGGATTTCAATGTGCTTTGTACGAGCATGTTGAACGGGATTCTTCCTGAGATCGATGGCTCCTTTGTTGTCGCAAAGTATCACAATGTCGTTGAGATGAATTCGTAGTCTCACGAGAGCTTGCTTCATCCAAAGAGCTTGTTGACATGCTTTTCGGTGAGGCGTATTGCTTCAGGTAGTAGAGATGGCTAAAGCCGTTTGCTTCTTTGCAAACCATGAGGTGAGACAATGTACAACAAAAGTGCAAATACCACTTGTACTTTTTCTATCGACATAATCACCGGCATGATCCGAGTCGGCATACACTATGGTTTCTATACCGTTCCTTTGGGATACCATAATCCTAAACACGTTGTTCCCTTAATGTATCTAAAAATCCTTTTAAGGCTTCTAAGTGTGATGCCTTTGGGTTTCTTGAAAGCGAGCACATAGACAAACACTAAACATAATGTCGGGTCTACTAGCCGTAAGATAGAGTAGGCTACCAATCATTCCTCTATATTTAGTGTTATCTACGGATTCACCTTCTTCGTCCTTGATGAGTTTAGTGTCTGAGGACATGGGTGTTTTAGTTGGTTTGGAATCTTCAAGACCAAATTTCTTAAGCATGTCTTTTATATATTTAGATTGATTAAAGAAAATACCATCTTCTAGTTGTTTAATTTGAAGTCCTAGAAAGAAGTTTAACTCACCCATCATACTCATTTCAAACTCGTCATGCATGATTTTAGAAAAATCATTACATAGTTCTTGACAAGTTGATCTGAATATAATGTCATCAACGTATATTTGAACAATAATAATTTGTGATTCCTTTTCCTTAGTAAAAAGAGTATTAGCTACTAATCCCATAGTATATTTGTTATCAATAAGAAAAGTCTTAAGGCGGTCGTACCAAGCTTTAGGTGCTTGTTTAAGGCCATATAATGCTTTCTTGAGTTTGAAGACATGATGTGGTTTCTCAAAGTCGGTAAAACCGGGAGGTTGAGCAACATACACTTCTTCGTTAATAAACCCATTAAGGAAAGCACTTTTAACATCCATTTGAAATAATTTAAAATCATAAGCACATGCATAAGCAAGTAATATTCTAATAGATTCAAGTCTAGCTATCGGTGCATAAGTTTCATCATAGTCAATTCCTTCTTGTTGATTATAACCTTGTGCAACAAGCCTAGCTTTGTTTCTAGATACTACACCATTTTCGTCCATTTTGTTTTGAAAGACCCATTTTGTTCCAATTATAGTTTGATCTTTGGGTTTTGGAACTAGTTTCCAAACATCATTTCTAACGAATTGGTTTAATTCTTCTTGCATGGCAATTACCCATGATTCATCTTTTATTGCTTCATTTATGGTTTTGGGTTCAATGGTGGATACAAAACAAAAATGATTACTTTGATTTTGAGCTTGTGATCTTAAGGTTCTTTGATTAAGTTTTCCTATGACCTTTTCTAATGGATGACTTTTAGATTCTTTTATATTGATAATTTCCTTATTTAATGGTTCATCCTCCTTGTTATTATTAATTTGACTTTCAATTATTTGACTTTCAACTAAGTCATCATCTACCAAAGGTGATGTTTTAGAGGAGGTGGACTTTAGTCAAATGTTATGTTTAATGATTCCTCGACTATCATTGTTTCTTTATTTAGGACAATGTAAGCTTTACTAGTTTGAGAGTAACCAAGAAATACACCTTCATAAGACTTTGGGTCAAACTTGGTGAGATAATCCTTAGTATTAAGAATAAAGCATTTACAACCAAAGACTTTAAAATATCCTAATGTTGGCTTTTTACCTTTATAAAGTTCATATGGTGTTTTGTTTAGAAAGGACGTATTAAGACTCTATTTAAAATATATGTAGAAGTGTCAGCGGCGTTACACCAAAACTTTTGAGGAATGTTTTGTTCATTAAGCATTGTTCTACTCATTTCTTGAATTGTTCTATTTTTACGTTCTACTACTCCATTTGATTGAGGTGTTAGTGGAGCGGAAAAGTTATGTGTTATACCATTTGTATCACAAAAGTTTCCAAATTGAGTTTCGTTGTCAAATTCACGACCATGATCCGTTCGGATCGACACAATTTGGACACCTAGAAGATTTTGAATTTTCTTGCTAAGTATTTCAAATTTATCAAAAGCTTCATTTTTGGTTTTCAAAATAATGTCCAAGTCAACCTTGAGTAATCATCTACTATGACCAAAGTGTATAAGTTGCCTCCATAGCTTCTTATAGCGGATGGTCCAAACAAGTCCATATGCAATAATTCTAGACACTTAGATGTGGATACCATATTTTTAGATTTGTGACTACTATGTGTTTGTTTACCAATTTTGCAAGCGTCGCAAAAAGTGTTGGTCATAGTTTAGTTTTGGTAAATTCCTAACCAACTCTTTTGAAGATAGGTTTTGTATAAGTCTCATATTAGCGTGACCTAAGCGTCTATGCCAAAGAGATGAGCTATCGTCTAATGTTGTTAGGCAAAGTTTGTCATTATATGTTTTATCTATTTTCATGGCGTATATGTTATTTTTCCTAACTCCTTTAGCTATGTGATACCATCTTTTAGTATTTTACTACCATTTTCATCGAATAGTACTTTATACTTTTTATCACATAGTTGGCTAATACTAAGTAGATTAAATCCTAACCTATCCACATGAGCAACATTTTCAATAGTTAGAGAGTTATGAGCAATCGTACCTTTGCCAATGATTTTGCTTTTGAGATTGCTACCGAAAGTGACATTACCTCCGTCATACTCTTGGTATGATGAGAAGAGACTTTGTTGCCCGTCATGTGAGCATCCACTATCTTTTATCCATTCATCAGGTTCCAATCCAACTTTCAAACATACCTAAGAAGCAAATAACTCAAACATTTGGTCCCCAATATCTCATGGGTCCGTTTGGGTTAAACATACCATTTATTTGATTCATGTATGGAAATGATGGGTAAGGGTTCCATGACATGTAATCTGGAGTTTGATATGGTCTAGGAAAGTTTTGATTCAACCGTTGTGTTGGTAGTTAGGTTGAACGTTGTGGTTGCTCTTAGGAAAGGCACGTTTGGCAAAAGAAGTTTTATATCGTTGTTGAGTAGTTTTTGATCTAAATTCATTTTAACAAGTCCTACTCCAGATATAATGGCTGGTTTTAGTTTAACATTATCATTGGTTTTCTTTGTTATTTTAACAAATTCAGTGCGGTCCGTATTGCGAACATTCGATTTCTGCTGAAGTACCCGCGGTACCATTTTGCACAATGGACGGAACCCTTATTTTGGTTCCGTCTGGTCCGTCTTTATCACTGGCAGCAATTTTGACAGAATGTTCTTCTTTTAAGCCGTTTGTTTTGACTCTTAGGAATTAATACTTCATTAAAACCTAGCCCATTCATGTCTCATGGTGTTTTATGAATTTTAACTATTTCATCGGCAAGAGCGATGTTTTTGTTAAACCTTTTAAACTTAGAATTATTTTCTATTAAAACTTCTTGTGTGAGCTTTAGTTTTCTTATTTCAAGATTAAGCTCTTGACATGATTTACAATCATCGTCATTTGCTTTCCTTTTCAAGGCGTTTGCGCTTTTTCTTTTAACTCATATACCTCATTTTCCAAAAACTCCTTTTTGGGTTTTAGAAATTTATTTTTAGTTATGATTTTTAGACTTAGCTCACACAATTGATTATATTGTTTTTGCAAGGTGTCATCATCTATAGAGGAATAAGAAGAGGAAAAGTACCTCATTTGTCTCATGTGCCATTAGAGCGATCTCTTCCTTGCTTGTTTCCTCATCGTCTTCACTATCACTCCAAGCACCACTTACAAAAGCTCGTTGAGTTTTGTTTTTAGGTGGCTTGGGACATTCTCTTATGAGATGACTTGCATCACCACATCTAAAACACTTTCTTTCACCTTTAATCTTCTTATCATCCGATCTTTTGAATGGCTTCTTTTCTTCTAGAGGTTGTCTTACAAACTTTCCTCTTCTTCTAAAGAACTTCTTGAAATCTCTAACGGCCATAGCATACTCCTCATCTTCACTATCGGAACAAGATTCACCATCATCGCTTGATTCCGCCTTTGCCTTAAGAGCAACGGATTTGATCTTCTCCTTTCTTCCTTTGATGATCTCAGAATCTTTCTCCATTACCATTTCGTGAACTTTGAGGTTGCCAATTAGCTCGTCTAGTGACATTATTGAGATATCTTTTGATTCTTCAATAGCGGTCACTTTAGCTCTCCATTTGGGATGGAGTGCTCTAAGAAATTTCCGGACAAAGTTCTTACTACGAAAAGATTCATCAAGTGCTTTAAGTGATGTAATGATAGTGTTAAAAGGAGCAAAGCCACAATCAATGGTTTCATCTTCAGGGATAACAAATTGTTCATATTGTTGAACAAGAAGATCAATTTTGTTATCCTTGACTTGTGAATTACCTTGATGTGTAACAATTAAAGATTCCCAAATATCTTTAGCGGTTTCACACATAAAATTCTTTCATATTCTTTTCTAGGTAAAGCATTATAAAGCATCATTTTAGCTTCATTATTTTTAGCAACTAATTTCTTTTGTTCATCAAGGGAAATATCCTTTGTTGTAGAACTAAAATCTCCTTTAACAATAATAAACCAAAGATCTATATCTTTTGATTTTACATATGTTTCAAAAGGGTTTTTCCAATAGATAAATCCATTGGTTTCAAAGAGTGGTGGTCTTTGCATAGATTGCCCTTCTTTAAAGTTTCAAGAATCCATGGATCGTTTCAAGTGTATAAAATACAAGTTATTTTAGAAATTATTGAGCAACGAGGCTCACCACCAATTGTAGAAAACTAGAAGGGGGTTGAATAGTTTACCGATTAAAAACTTTGTTTTGAAACTTATTGAAAGATCAATTGATATTGATCTTGAGTATGTTAATGAAATATGCAAGCAATATGTAATGAGTAAATAAGGAAAGAAATGATCAAACCACAACAAGTTGTTTATAGTGGTTGACCTACAAGGACTCTTTTTCCTTGCCCTACTCCACTCCCGAGTCTCACACTCGAGAGTTTAACTTCACTAGTCAACAAGCTCCTTTCACGGCGGAAAACCTTTACACTCCGCTTACACTATTTCCGACACTAAGCTAGATGTCGAGTTCTTTCCAAGGGTACAACTACTCCCACACACAATGTATTTTGAGGACTAAAATACTAACCACTCACACTCACAAGATTATGATGGTTTGATACAACAATGAAGTATGAATCAATACTAGATCATACAACACTAAACAAACAAGACTTCCAACTTCTTGTTGAAGCTTGAATATGACTTGATCTTCTTTGCTACAAAAGAGATCACTAATATGATGTGTTAGAGAGAAGATATGTATGAGTATGTTAGAAAGGGATGAGAAACTACTTGGCTTGTTATTTATAGCCAATTGGGCCAGGGGAGGCGTCCACGGACCGCGGACCCTAAAAGGGTTCCGCCCGTGTACCAAATGGTACCGCCGGTCGGCAGTCAAGATATCAAATATTGTCTAAAGTCAACTCTATCTAAGTAAGATTGTGCAAGATATGAAGAGTACAAATCTTCACAAAATATCTAATGGAATCTTCAAATGATCTCCATGATGTAATACATGATGTCAAATGTTGTATTACTATTAATAGAAATATGCAAATGCTTAAGTAGTGTTTGGTTTTAAGAACCTAACACATTCTACAAATTATTATCATACATAATGATTAGAGTCATATCAAGATGTTACTAATCATAAATGTAAATGCTTGAATGATGAATATATTGTTTAAGAAAGCTTGTTTTAATATCTAATAAACTTGACAAGCTTTAAGCTTTTATAAATTAAATTTACTTTTGTCGTTAACAAAACTTAGGCAAAGATCAAAAATATAAATAACGTTTAATGACGATATTTGTATTAACAAATACTTTCCATTTTCAAAACAATTTATTCAAATTTTTCAAAAATTGTTTAAAAATGGTATAATCACAATTATCCTGCACAAAGATACGTTAGGTGGTTGAGTTGCTTACGATGATGTTCTTCTGTATAGGCTTGGAAGAAAAAATTGTCTGCTGATGCAGTGAGACTTCTTACGTTGCATTTTAATGCCAACTTAGGTCAAATTTAAGCTCCGTTTCTTCAATTACTTAGAAGAAAAAACCATATGCTGATGCAGTGAGACCTCTTACGTTGCATTTATGCCAACTCTTCATAGAATTTCAATTAAGCTCCGTTTCTTCATTTGTCAACCCAAGATATAGTTACCCTTTCCTTTTGGCATCCAATCATCTTCAATTGTGGGATCCGGATCGGGAACATTCTTATATACCAATATACCTGCATAAGTTAGTGAACACACATACAGATATATGGTGGTCGACATCACCCAAACAACAATCGACTAATTCAAGTCAATTCAACATATCAATCAGTTCATATAAGGCGTGGGAATAGTGTGTTTCATAAAACTATAATCATCTAATCCTAACAATCATATCCTAAATTCCTAGTCCTTCAACATAGGCAAATATCATTTTTAATTAAGCACGTAGGATAATTAAGAAAGCCGTTAGATGATATAGATTTGAAAACATTATCCCCCTCAATCAATGACTCAATTTTTGAAAAATTTAAAGTCTTGAAGTCATTGATTGAGTTTTTCAATTTAATTCGAAAACTCTGAATAAGATTGATTTTCAAGCAACTCATTTACCACCATTTTTGAAAAACAACAAATATTTTTGGAAGAATTTTAGGCGGAAAAACATTTGTGTAGAAACAGCAGTCTTTTTGACGACATGCTTTCCTTGTTTTGTTTAAGGATAAGTGCACGAAATTTTTGAAAATTGGTTTAGCACAACACTTTCCTTTCTTGAAGAGCGGGTTGCTATCTGAAATAATAGCAAACCATAGTTTTGAGCACGGGTTACAGTCTGAAGTAACTGCAAGCCATTTTTTGAGACATGTTTAGAAAGGAATATTTACACCTCCTGCTCGAATTTCATCTAAAGTCCCGTGCCATTATTGAATGACATTTCTAAGACCGTAGATGTTATCGATACAGAAGACATGTCTTGAGAAAACAATATTTTGGTATTTTTCAATTTTCGATTTTATGGGCTTTTGAAGATTTTATATTTTGCTATTTTCTTTTTGTTGGTTTTATATTTTTGTATTTGGTTTTTGGAAAATATTTACAGATATAGAGAAATAGTTTAGGGGATGATGATCACGAGTACCGAAATAAGGAAATCGTTGACACTTTGTAGAAGATAAAGTCATCATCTCTAAACTTTCACCACCAAAGCATTGAGGCTCTTGAATCGTCGAAGAACTTGCGCCTTCAACAAGTGAATCTTTGGTAGCTTCCCCTAACAATGGAATAAGCTGAGTATAAAGACCATTTTCCAAAAGTAGAAATGAATGAGCAGTCTCATTGAATGAAGCTCGCACCCGAAGAACACGAGAACACCAAAGTAACAAGTTGAAACATAGATCGTATCGATGGTTATCAAATCCGAATAACGATTAAGCCGATCACATGAACTTTGTTGTCGTCCTCGATGTACACATTACTCTTGAGATTGACGGTTGTCAATTAATGGGAACAAAATAACAACATCTTCATTTTACCATGTGCATTCCAGTTATCTTCCATATAACCAATCAACCCATTATGAACATAAGTACCCACGAGTAGACACAACGACATCCGCGATGGCTGGTTGAATCACTGATCTTCTCTCGGATATCAACTCGAAGATGGCTGATTAAGCTCGATCATGTGAACATGTTGTGCGTCTCTGATGTACACATATCTCTCCCTGATGGTTGCGATCTCATCGGAATCATCATTGCATTGTGTACATGAAGCAATACAGGAAGCACTTTATCATAAATCATATAGAAGATGTCGATAAGCAATATCATCTCAGCTCCACATATTCTTCTCATATTTCTTCCTCTTTGACGGAAAGTGAGTTAACACATACCAAAAGTATCCAGAGACCACTTCCTCCCAAGTGGTTGGAATAATACATCAAAGGCTACGAGTTAAACACTGAGTTTCTCTACGGTTGTGACATTTGTCTTTCCCGGGATTACTTCAATAGAGAAGAAGTATTAAGTTCATCACGTGTACTTTCGTTGTGTGTTTAGATGTATGTCTCCTTCCCCTTCTTGGTTTGATACCTCAGAATCAGCTACACATTATACATACCAAATAATCTTGAAATAGAGAAGAACAACAAATTAGCTCAAATAAATTAGTGAGAATCAAGCTGCTACAAAAACTCTCTCAGGCTATCTTTATCAACCCATATGTAGACAATTTGAAGTGACCTTTTGTTGAAGAAAACCGATATACCAAACTTGAAGCTTGAAGTCGTTCCCAGCATTTTGTATCTTAAGCTTGCACTTAATGATGGAAGAAAATTAATGAGAATCTATGCTTCAAGCAAATCTCTAAGTACTCACTACTCAACAAAGTATGAGACATTAACACCTCTTGAGATTATCCACATCGTCATCGCATGTGATGCAGGTAAAATAGCAACGTAACTCCTAATAGTGATAGTTAACCAAGTCTTCAACCATCCCATTTACCTTTGGTAACTAGATAAACCAATCTTCAACTCAAATTCTTAAGCCGGAGCAAGTTATCAAATAAGAACACGCCTTTGTGAATGTCAACTTCAACCTCAAATAAGTGATAAAGAGTAACCGAGTAATCAACTTGTGTCAAATGTCCAACACTTGAATAAACATACAATCGGATGAACATTGACCGAATGAATGAACCGGAGCAAATGATTCCTCAACATCAATGCATTCTTCCTTAAGGTATACATGTAGAAGGCGATGCGGAAGATTTACTAAAAAAATGTCTTCTAGCGGATGAGGAAGTCATTTTTCCTTAATGTTCATGTGGTTGATTTATAACGTGCACAATGAGAGGAACAATAATCCGTGAAGATTTGGCAAAGGAATACCAAAAAGCGGATCATTATTCATGAACAATAATCCGTGAAGATTTGGCAAATGAATACCAAAGGCGAATCATTATTCGATGGTGCCTACAATAACATGATAGTCATTAGCCTTGTGAAATGGCTGGAGATAAGGTTTCTTGACAGTTAAGTACTTCTTAGATGGTGAACTAGTTGAGTCGGTAGAAACCCGGAGCATGAGCTTCGGCGGAAATGGATGATCAACATTCGTTAGAGGTTGGAAGTACTCATCAAACATATCTTTGAAAGACAATGAATCCCAATTATCCTTAGTAATTGAAGCATTAGGCGTAGGAGGAGTGTCATCAAAAATCAAGCAATGAATCATTGCTAAAGAATATGAACAAGTCTAATTGGGGATTAAATTTTGGCTTTTCAATCTCCCCCAATTAGTGTTCTCCCATAAACTGACGAAGATTTTCAAGTGTTCTTCTGGCCGGATTAAGAAGAAGTCTTTAGATCATCAAATGCAATTGGAGTCTTTAGTCTTCTATACATGTAGCAGAAAATGTAGATTATTTGTAGGCTCGACCTTCTTCAAGATTGTCCGAATGGGGAAATAGAAGCTTAACATCTTCTTCTTGACCAAAGGCATTCAGTTAACTTGTAAATAGAAAATCCCCTTAATTAAAATCCCTCCCAATCAAACAATAACAGAAAGATGTTCATCAAAGAAATCAGCCCAGCAACTAGAAGCACTTTGTCATTTAATCATATCGGCTAGTGTGAAGATGTCAAACAACGGCTCTTAGAAGAAACTACATGTGAAGATGATCCGATAAGAAGAATCTAGGTTCTTACATGAGTTAGGAGCCGTTTGACCATATATTCTCAAATATCAGTCAACCATGCAAAAAATTCACACTTCTTCTCCCCCTCAAGAATTGCATATGGAGATGCCATTCTTGATTAAACAAGTGATTATCATTCAAATGTATTCTATTACACTTCTCCCCATAAAAGTTAGCACAAGATGTCGCCATCTTCATTATATTGAGCAAGTGGAATAAGAGTAATTATTAGTAGTAGTCGATTCACTTGATGAGAAGCATGGAAAAAGCATGAAGCATGTTGATGAAGAAAGTTGATGAGAATGGTCATAAACATGAAGATTTCTCTTCTTATGAAGATAAAGCGCACTGAAGCGTACACTTTTCTTTTCTTTAGAGTACGAGGCATGAACTGATGTGTTCATACGTCATTATGTTGAAGTACGAGGCCTGAACTGATGTGAACAGACGTCATAGCAGATTGAATATCAAGGTTGAGTAACTTGAACCCGTGAGTTATGAGATATCAATCCATTTGTTATCCATACTTTAAGCCAGTCCATGTAGTGAAGGATCGAAGTATCTGCAACTGAGTAAGGAATACATGTACTAACATTACAAACTTGATTGCATATATATTGGTTAGTGACATTAGTATCCAAATCCTTTGGGGTTTCACGGTCAACCTTGATTTTGCCATCGGTGAGCGGCTTTCATGTAGGCATCCACCTAAGTCCGGCATCCTTAAAAATTCTACGGATGGTATCCACATGGCAAGGTCTAGGATTGTTAGGCTTCTTATGCATAGTGGAAGACTTATCCTTATTCCTAGTTTCCAAAGATTTAGCGGTTGGTAACCATCTAGGCGATGATTTTGGTTTCATTTGCTTCATATGCACTGTGGATGACTTAGTGTGAATCCTAGACTTAACAGGTTGTACCATTGCATGAGCATTTACTTTCTTCGGGGATTTTGTGAAACATTTATCATGATTAGCATTAAAGATACATTTCAGACACTTTGAGCAAAGCGGCTTGTTTGGATTAGAAATAGATCTAGATTTCTTAGAGTGATCACCTATTTGAATAGCTTTCGAAACCTTGACTACTCTTAGATGTAAACCAATCCCTAGTCTTTAGATTAGTGTTCCTAGGTAATGGTTTAGAACTACTAGCGGTGCCTTGAAATCTTGAAGAATTCATCATCCTAGGTCTTGCACCTAGAATTCCGTCTTTCACGATTACGTGCCTTCTTTCCACCATTTCAAGATAAGAGTTCTTATACAAGTCATTCATATCAATTTTCATAGGCAAGTGAGGTGAAGTGGGCTGGTTTTGTCAAACTTGTTTTTAGCATCAACTTGGGAGGCAAACCGCGTTTTTGAAAATTTTGGTCGTTCAGATCTAAGCGCATTCGGTTGTCTAATAACTGGTTTCCCCAAGTTTGATGGTTTTGAAAACTTAGTGTTCACACTATTCCATGTTGTTTTTGAGCTCATTTTTAAAGCAACAATGGTGAAACTCTTTCACGAAGTTGAGCTTTGAGATAATCAATTTTAGCTATCAAAGAGTTTGTTTGTTCCATTGATGTAGTTCTAGCTTCTTTGATAGAGTCACTTAGTTCTATGTGATGCTTTCTCAAAGACTCATTTTCCTTTAGTAATTTGGCCACACAAGCCGCTAATTCATCATTTCTCATTTGAATATCATCGATAGCATTAATATCAGAATTACTTGTAACCAAATTACTTTTCCCATGCATATCGGAAATATGTTTCTTCAAATTGTTGATGGTTGAGTCTTTGTCTTGAAGCTGAGCTTTCAAAGTGTTCATTTCAAAAAGTTCACGGAATTCAGGGAAGTTGGATTTTTACATGGTTTGTTAATTTGGAAACTTTCTTTTTTACTTTGTATCGCAATTTCAAGTGAAATGCAATGTTTTTCAAGATTTGAGAGTTTGTTTGAAAGTTCATCAAAAGCCTTTTTATCAACCATATCATTTGTTTTGAAATTATTAGACTCAGCTTCAACCAAGGAACAGTTATAAGAATCATGTTCAACATTGAGATCAGTTTGTTTAGGTACATTAGCGTGATGCACTATGTTGAAAAGATAAAGAATACCTCATCACATGACACCTGTTCATTTATCAGTCTAATATCTGCATCCACATCATGTGTAACAAGAGTCATGAACTGGCTGACTTTCAAGCTTATCGGCCTCTGAGCCTATGTATTGATACCAACTGATCCATCATCGATGCTTTACCCATCTCAACACAACAATCTCTTAACGCACTTTTGACATACATCCTTTTTCATCTTTAGTAACTTCCTCAATATACTCCTCCACATTATGCATGATATGAATAAGTGTCTCAATGAACATGCTAATTTCCATTCAAGTGTGTCTCTTGAAAGATATTTCAGTCAAGTCTTGATCATAATCTGATGAATATTCCCCATTGATGAATGGCTGAAATTGTTTGTGGATCACATGAAGTCAAAACCTTTGGAACAATCCTTTTGAACCTTTTCTTTATCAAGTTGTTGTTCTAAGTTCAATAGTAATGTTCCCGTTAAAGTGGATAAATCTTGACGGAAAAGGGCAATGCATGTTCGTTCCATAGTTGTAGATGTTAACATGAGGTGTGAGTGAAGTTGTCGATAAGGTTCAATGCAACTTTCCTTACCTTTTGCAAGAGCATTTTGTAACCTTGTTGATGCATTTCTCTCTCTTTAGATTCTAAACAATTTCACATCCTCATTGATTGATTCCATCATTTTTAACCGTTCGGTGTAGCATACATTATCATTGTTGTCCACAGCATCATACAGTTTAAATACTTCCGAAATGATTAGTATTGTGTAATTAGACATGATGTTGTAATATACACGGGATTTTACAAGTCTATGATTTAGCAGAAATAGATTCTTTTGTGGGATTTTACTAAAATCAAGACCAAACCGTTAAGCAATGACCAATGGAGCGTGTTAAGATGGTGATGGATTGTCACAATGATATACAATTGTGTGTTAGGACTTAGGATTGTTTGTAGGACTAGCAGAGATGTTGTTTGGTTGAGATTTGGATTGGTTTATGCTCGTTTTTACGGAGAAATTTAGGTCTAAAAACATAAAAACCTCAATAACTTCTGTTCGGGCCGGTTGGGTAGGCCTCGAAGGTTGACCCGAAGAAAATTTAGTTTAGTTTATTACGGCATGGCATTCTACTTTCGTTCTATTGGTTGCGTTTGATGGGTAGAAACGGTACGAACCGGAATATGGATCAAAAGTTATAGACGTTTGAAGTTTTGTCGGGAAAAGTCAACAAGTCGCTAAGAATTCTTGAACCAAGTCGCTAAGACCGTCGCTAGGACAAGTCGCTGGACACAAGTCGCTAAAGCACCAAGATCGCTACTGATCAAGTCAAGCTAAAGAGCAACTTCGCTAAGGTCCAGTCGCTAACAATTTACACTACAACTCGCTAACAATTTGAGCAAGTTAGCTAACCTCACCTAGTTAAGCTAGCCGTAGTGGATAATCCACTAACTTGTACTATTTGTTGGCTTGTCTCAATAGACAAGTCGCTAAGCACCAAGTCGCTACCACTTCAACTACTTGCAAAAGCTCGCTTCAGGACTTACAAAGCAAGTCGCTACCAAGAATAATATTCCGTGGCTCAAGTCGCTAGCAAGAAAAACTCAAAAACACCACTTTTCAATCCAAAAACAACCCAACCACGATGATTCAAGCCTTCCAAATCAAAACCTAAACACTTATGATGATCCTAAACACAAAAGTAAAATCAAAATCCAAACTTTAACACTAGAAATCAACCAAATGATGCAAAAACCACTAAACTCTTTCAAACTCAAAAACCACCTAAAAACCACTAGAAATCCAAAGATATGTAAGAGATGATCTAACCATGGCTCTTGATACCAATTGTTACAAATTGGATTTCACAAACACACAAACAATCACAAATATGGGGCGTATAGTTTAGAGGTTTTAGAGAGAGAAAGTGGGAGCCTTTCTAGAGAGAGAAAGTAAAAGAAAACATAGAAGGTTGGATTAAGATGAATGAAAGGTCCAACCCTCTACCTTGGGAGGTAGAGGGTATTTATAGTTACAAACATAACGACCTCCTATCGGACTGTTATGGATCCAGGGTATCACGGTGGGTAAAGACCATACCGCCTTCCTCCACGGTGTTGCTCTAAACTAAAACTACGCTACAAACTAACAAATAAACTACTTAATAACGTAAATAATGACAAGTCTATGAGCTAACTTATGCTAGATAATATTTGGGGTGACCGACTCTTCACTATGGAGATTTTCTAATTCTATGACAAGCTTGAGCGTCCTAAATAGGTAAAATCTTAATAGTGCACTTGGGATTTAGACACCCCCTATGACTAACATGGAATACAACACAATAATTAGAATGAGGATGTGACAATTTAACCGACCAATAAAAGATAACTAGGGAGTAAAAAAATCTAAGTGAATACATTTTTAATTATCATAAGAAAGACACTCAATCAATCCATAGCTTTTCCTTTTTATTAGTTTAATTAGTCTTTAATTTAATTTGTTAAGTAGTTAAATTGGTATAATTACCAACCCCCACTCTTCAAACCCCAAGATTTTACTTGCTTTTATTAAATATAAAAGATAAAAAGAATCCCCTCAACCTCACTTTTTAGATCATACATTGTTAGGAATTAGGAAATTCCATAGTGAAGTATCGGTCACCCCAAATATAATCTAGCATAAGTTAGCTCGTAGACATATCGTTATTTACTATTTTATTAGTTAGTTATTTAGTTTAGAGCAACACCGTGGAGGAAGGACGGTCTTTACCCACATGCGATCCATGATCCGAAGGAGGACGTTTAGTTTGTAGCGTAAATACCCTCTACCTACCAAGGTAGAGGGTTGGACCTTTCTCATTCTTAATCTAACCTTCTATGTTTTCTTTCACTTTCTCTCTCTAGAAAGGATCCCACTTTCTCTCTCTAAACTCTATACTATTCGATCCATTGTTGAGCTTATTTGTGTGTTTATGAAATCCAATATGTTACAAATGGTATCAAGAGCCATGGTTTGATCACTCATCTTTCATGTTCTTGGATTTCTAGTGGTTTTCATAAGGTTTTTGGGTTTCATAATGTACACAATGTAATGATGATTCCGATGAGATCGCAACCATCAAGGGAGAGATATGTGTACATCAGGGATGCACAACATGTTCACATGATCGAGCTTAATCAGTTATTCGGAGTTGATATCCATGAGAGAGATGAGTGATTCAACCGATTCTGTGATGTCTTTGTGTCTACTCAGTTTGGGTACTTGTGTACATTATGGGCTGATTGGTTATATGGAAGATAACTGGAATGCACATGGTAAAATGAAGATGTTGATATATTGTTCCCTGAATAGACAACTGGTCAATCTCGAAGAGTAATGTGTACATCGGGGCCTTTAACAGGTTCATGTGATCGGTGTTAATCAGTTATTCAAATTTGATAACCACTGAGACGATCAATTTTTCAACTTGTTACTTCGTTGTTCTCGTGATTCTTTGGGGTCTTTGAGCTTCATTTTATGAGACCATTCTTATTCATTTCTACTTCTTGGGAAATGGTCTTTATAGTTGTCGGTTTGGGGAAGCTACCAAAGTCTCACTTCGAGAGGCTCAAGTTCGATGGCGATTCAAGAGCCTCGAATGTTTTGGTGGTGAAAGTTTAAGAGATGATGACTTTTATCTTCTACAAAGTCTTTGAACGATTTACTTATCTCGGTACTCGTATCATCATCTTCTTAAACTATTTCTCTATCTTTGTAAATAATTTTCTAAAAGAAAAATACAAAAATATAAAACCAGCAAAACAAAATAGAAAAATATAAAATCAACAAAAATCCATAAAAATTTGAAAAACCAGAAAATACCAAAAATGTTGTTTTTCTCAAGACATGTCTTCTGGTATCGATAACATCTACGGTCTTAGAAATGTCATTCAATAATGGCACGGGACCATAGATGAAGTTCGAGCAAAAGGTGTAAATATTTTTTTTCCAAACATGTCTCAAAATATGGCTTACAGTTATTTCAGACTGTAACCCGGGCTTCAAATTATGGCTTGCAGTTACTTCAGAATGTAACCCGTGCTTAAACCATGGCTTGCTATTACTTCTGATAGCAACCCGTTTTTCAAGAAAGGAAAGTGCTACGCCAAACCTATTTTCAAATATTTCGTGCACTTATCCTAAAAACAATTTGAGGAAAGTATGTCGAAGGACTATTGTTCCTACTCAAATATTTTTCCTTCTAAAATTCTTCTGAAAAATATTTGTTTTAACAAAAATGGTGGATAATGAGTTGCTTGTAAATCAATCAGAGTCAGAGTTTTCGTAAAAATTGAAAACTCAATCAATGACTTCAGCGCTTTTAAACCTTTTAGTAAATGAGTCATTGATTGAGGGGGAGAATGTTTTCAAATCTATATCATCTAACGAGATTATCTAATTATCCTATATGCTTAATTGAAAATGATGTTAACCTATGTTGAAGGACTAGGTGCCTAGGATAAGATTGTTAGGATTAGATGATTAGAGTTTGATTAACACATTATTCCCAGGCCTTTTATGATCTGATTGATATGTTTGATTGACTTTAATTAGTCGACTGATGTTTGGGTGATTTCGACCACCATATATCTGTATGTGTGTTCACTAACGTATGCAGGTATTTTGGTATATAAGAATGTTCCCGATCCGGATCCCACAACCGATGATGATTGGATGCCGAAAGGAAAGGGTAACTATATCTTGGGTCGACAAATGAGGAACCGGAGCTTAATTCGACTTCCAAGGAGAGTTGGCATAAATGCAACGTAAGAGGTGTCACTGCATCAGCATATGGTTTTCTTCTAAGTGACTGAAGAAATGGAGCTTAATTTGACCTCAGTTGACATTAAAATGCAACGTAAGAAGTCTCACTGCATCAGCAGACGGTTTTCTTCCGACCATCAGCAACAACAACAAAAGCAGCTTAACCACCTAACGTATCTTTGTGCAGGATAATTGTGATAATACCATTTTTCAACAAATTTGAATTGTTTTGAAAATGGGAAAAATATTGTTTTGAAAATAAACTGGACTAAATTTTGAAAATCACCGGACTTCATGTTTTCAAAACCTAAGTCACTCAATCAACGACTACGGTCATCGATTGAGGGGGAGAGTGATTTAAAACAAAATATTTTCAAACGATATTTCTTCATAAAAAGTCCGGTTTGTACAAAAACAAAGTGGTGATCTAAAGATTTAATGTTATGTCATGGTATGATTTTTCTTTTGAATCAAGGTCTTTCAAAATGAAATTTTTTCCGTTCTTGTTTGACTGTGAAATTGTTTTATTTTACTTAAAGATCTCTTAAAACAATCATACCTCACACTAACAATCTTTAATGTCTTAAACTGTTCCTTATCAGTCATTTTTCAGAATTAAATTTTGCCACGTCTTTCCCCAAAATCTTTTAAATGATTTAAATCAATTGGGATCACAAATCTCAAAAGGTTTGAAATTTTTGATCGGGGGAGAGATCGTGATTTAAATCTCAAATCTGTTTTAATGGAATCAGTTTTAGTCCTTTATAGGCACTCCTGCCTCCATGTGCCAAACGATTTCAAATACACAATGCACATGTTGAGGAGGAGGATTTATCCAAAAACAAGATGAGTATTTAAACCTGGCCACATCTTCTCCCATGTTTTCTAAACCTAATTAAATCACTTGGGATCCAAAATCTCAAAGGGTTTGATATTTTTGATCGGGGGAGACTTTGTGATTTAATAATGAAATTTGATAAAAGGTGATCGTTTTGATTCAAGTGTGCATGCTGCCCTCCCATATGTGCTAAACGCTTTCGAATCTCGAAGCACATATTGAGGGGGAGCATTTCAAAAAGAAAATAAACTATTAAGGTACAAAGATTTCTATGTTTCATCATAAAGTACCTTGATTGA
Organism: Chrysanthemum makinoi; assembly: GCA_910596185.1. NCBI lineage: Eukaryota > Viridiplantae > Streptophyta > Magnoliopsida > Asterales > Asteraceae > Chrysanthemum > Chrysanthemum makinoi. Next base: position 99,547,617 of record OU343223.1, on the reverse strand, counting down.
TTTTCTAATGGTTTCTAAATGGCTTTTGTGATCGTGGATGTACTTCAAATGACCTCTTGCCTCTATGTGATAAAATGATTTCAAATATCCTACGCACATATTGAGGGGGAGAATTTACCAAAGAAAATCAAATGGCTTTTTCCATGGAAATTGTGATCAAGAACTTATTTCAAAAGAACTCTTGCCTCCATGTGCTAAACAATTTATGAAATCATATGCACATGTTGAGGGAGAGCATTTCTAAATGATCAAAACTATTAAGGTACAAAATATTTTGATCTCGTATCACAAGTACCTTGATTGTTTTTCCAAATGATTTTTCGATTGGTTTCAAGGAAGAAAGAACAATACCAAAAGACCGACCAATTTAATTTATGCATGGTGTTATAAGGATGATTAGGTTAGGTATTCGTTCCCACGATCCGCCAGAACCGGAGGGATCTACCCAGGGACTATCCACTAGTTAGTGTAAAAGTCCTTAGGTATGATGATAAAAGGAGAAAAATGAGATATGGGAAGAGTGCGGACTGAGACTGAGCTAGTACTGGAATAAACCCAACAAGGTTCTAGTTATGAAGTCTCGGTAAGCACTGAAGGGGTTGAAGAATGAAAAAGAAATGAATGTGAAAAGGGTAAAAAGAAATAGCCCTCCATTAATTCAACCTTAGGGCAGAAACCGGGTTCAATTCATATGCTACTGGAGGTTACTAAGGTAACACTGGTATTGAAGACAAGACGTCATGGACCCAGTGACGCACTGCACCTAACTTCCCAAGCTTCTCAAGTTCCTCTTAAAAGGACTTGTTTCATTCTCACGGGGAACATACATTATCTATCAACTTTCTCTTAGAGATTGTTGATATTGAAGAATGAGACCCTCTCCCTAGTCTCCGGCATAGGAACCAAATGTGCACGATTGAGTCTAGAGCCAAGAGATCATCCACAATATCTCATTAGGACACTAAATTCTTGAAGACTTGTTGTTTCACACAATGTGGAAAGTAAGAATATATTAAGAGTCCTACGCATTATCCTTGTGGTATTGCCAGAACATCCGAGTGATATGTAAAAAATATTCACGATGAAGATGGAAATCCTTCTAGAGCCAACATCAAACAAGCTCTTGGTGGGTAACATGTGAAATCTTGTAAAAGATCAAGCTTGTGACAACTGGACAGAAACGATGGGGCGATTCACTCTTGAATCAACCATGGTCCAAGATTGGAATTGACGAACACTTTTGGAAAAACCATTCGATGTGCAAACCTTCTTTTCTCTAGCACGTCGAATGTGTATTTATTTTCAAACACAAAAAGTATCTCTGATTGAAAAATACTTTTGGAAAAACCGTTCGATGTGTAAATCTCTTCTTTTCTCTAGCACATCGGATGTGTACTCTCTTCATATACAAAAAGTATTTATGATTGAAAATTGAATTTTCTCATAAAACCTTCGTCGTATTGCAAAACTCTTTCTTCTAAGCAATACACGATTGTTTTTCAAATCATTTTTTCATCAATCAGTGAATCTCAATTCGCTGGTTCACTCACTCCGTGTTGTCTTCTTTGAGACGTTCCGGTTTGAGAACGGCTAGAACAGCTGCGAAACCCTGTCAAGGAGATTCTTAGGAATCCTACCTGATCATAGGCAGTACTTGTACTGATCAACGGGGAACCGTGGGCCGTGTACCTCAATTCAACGAATGTGATCAAAGACACTTTCGTGTGTTTTATTGCTAACTGTTGTTTTCAGGTACATTTGGACGGTTGCGGTGATCAGAATGAGGAGTCAATCCATTGCCGCATGCTCACAGCATCCACACTTAATTGAAGAAATCATGACTTGTGCTTATCTACATAACCTGGCTCTGATATTTCTATACTATGCTTCTGCTACGCTTCTGCAAATATCATGAACCAGTAAAAGCTTCCGTTACTCGATGAAAGATGTCATGATTCAAAAGTGTGAGCATGTCGGTCCAAAAGTCACAACTTCACATGATGGCAACACAATAAAGGGTGATCCAGAGATTTCTGTGGTGATGATCTCAATTAAAGCTCGAAGATCATCAAAGATTTGGATCGATATAAAGGCCTCCACTTAAAGTATAAAGTTATCGGAGTTTAAAGAATCACTGCTAAAGCACAAAGATGCAGATGTTGAAGAATTAATGTCTATGAGCTCAAGACTGAAGATTAAATAGAATGCTAGGATTTGAAATGTAAATCATGGGGTGACCTCCCTTAGGGGGAGATTGTTAGGAATTAGAAATTCCATTGTGAAGAGTCGGTCACCCCAAATATAATCTAGCATAAGTTAGCTCGTAGACATATCGTCAATTACGTTATTTTCTAGTTTTATTAGTTAGTTTATTAGTTTAGAGTAACACAGTGGAGGAAGGACGGGTCTTTACCCACTGTATGCCTGATCCACATTCCGAAGGAGGACGTTTAGTTTGTAACTATAAATACCCTCTACCTCCCAAGGTAGAGGGTTGGACCTTTCTCATTCTTAATCTAACCTTCTATGTTTTCTTTCACTCTTTCTCTCTAGAAAGGGTCCCACTTTCTCTCTCTAAACTCTATACTATTCGATCCATTGTTGAGCTTATTTGTGTGTTTATGAAATCCAATATGTTACATACATCTCTACTAGCATCTCTATTCCCCTTGAGAATGATCAACCCCCTGGGCTTACCCATACTACACTGCAACGATTAGGTACACTGCCTAGTGGGTTGTAAAGCTTGCTCGTTGAAAAGGAAGTCTTTCGACCCCGAACCACGCATCAACTGCACACACTTGAATGAATGAATTGTGAAACCCTAGAGCCGGGTATTGACTTATATACACCAATAATATACTTCAGCCCCTGTACTTTAGAAAATCTATCAAACACAAACAAACTAACCAAACTTTAGAATAATGACAAGTTTAGTCCCTGAACTTAGGACCAAACCATGAGAATGAATAATCACAATATATTTTTAAACACATACCATTCTTGAGCTCACTAACATAGTTGGTAGACAAAAAAAAGTTGTTCGAGTTAATTACATTCGGTTGCCATCAACGATTTCATCAGCACGTACATTATAATTTGTCTTAGAGAACTTGGTGTGGTAACCTCAAGTTATGAGTTAACCTCGTGTGACGTCAGCGCCACATCAGCTTTAACATTTTAACTTTATTATCATAACTCAACTATAACACCACATTTTGAGCCCCACTTTTCTTTAAAATATAAAATTTTCAAATTCAACCCTAAACTAAAACTAATACTTCATTTAATAAATAACGTAACATTCAAACTAAAACTAAAACATAACATTCAAACTTAAACATTACAATATGAATTAAAAAAAAGTTACAAAAAAAAGACGAAATAAAAAAAAAAATGACATAAAGGAAATTACACTATAAGGAAATTACGAAATACAAATAAATCTACTGTAGAGGTTGCATATTATATTTTTTGATGATTCTATCCTTTTCCATCTCGATCCAATACGCAATGTTTGGATCCATTTTGGAAGTGTCAGTACCAAGAAATTTTATCTCTTCCAACCTCATAATCGTTAGATATTTTTCTTTAGCCGCCCGATACGCCTCTTGGGCGGTTTTTCGTTTGCTACGATACTCGGAAGTCATAACGTCCCCGAATTGGCTTGATGAGCCCGTTCCCCAGGTAGTCGCTCCTCCTTTACACGTCATGCTCTCGGATTTGACTTTCTTCGAAGCACGTTTTTTGCCTATCGGACGTGGTTGAGCTTCATGACCGAATAACGCCTCGTTTGTTTGGCTTTCGAAATCGCCGGTTAAATCAGCCGCTTCCGGCGCGTCCCATTTTTTATGGCTTCGCAAAACTTCCCACGCAACCTCGTTATTAAACGGCGCTCCTCTATGCTCGTCACGGTACATTTTTCTAGCATGTCTCATGTTATCCAACTCATTTCCCCCACTTTTTTCCAAACATTTTGCACGTTTGTAGAACGATTTGAACTTTTGGCAATCACGGTTCAACGTTTTTCACTTGCTTGTTAGCATATCCTTGTTGCGTTGTTGAAAATTATGTTTATTGAACTCGTTCATAACCCGTTTCCAAAACGTGTCGCCCGGTTGTGAACCGCCAACTTTTTCATCCTCGATAACGAAAACGTAACACGATGCAAGTAGTTTTTCCTCACTTCCTTGCCAACGTAATGTAGTATCCGTCAAGTCAGGATTTGGGTCGGAAATTGGTTCGGGTTCTTTGGTTTTTTGTGCCTTATGTTTACCACGACTTGTGGGTTTTCGTGGAGACGTAGGTGCTTCGGATACATCATTTGTTTCGATTTGTGTACGTGAAGATTGAGATGGCGGTTGAGATTGTTGTTCGAATTGTAGATTTTGGAAATTGGCATTTAGCATTTTGTTGGTTTCGTTTCCATATTAGAATTGTTGATGTTGTTGGTAAAGTTCCTCGACCAGCAAGCCGAATGGGTTGGGCAAAGGGATTTGTGTTGAAGAAGAACCCGCGTTCGGGTTTAAAGATGACGACCCCGTGTTTGGGTTATTCCTCCAATGAGGTTCAAGAAACTCTCGTCGTTGTTATATCCTGACATTTTTTTAGCAAATAGAAGTTTATGTATATGATTTTGAGTTGTGAAAGTTTGAAAATAAAGTTGTGTATTAGTTGGTATTTATAGTGGTGAAAAAAAAAGTTTTGAATTTTATTTTTTTTATAAGAATATAGCCGTTTGTTCACATTTAAGGGACCAAAATTGATAAAAAAAATAAATAAAATAAAATAAAAATGAAAATAAAAATTGAACGTTTGAACAAACAAGCCGTTATGGGCCAAAAGAGGTTTTTAATTTGATTCAACCTTAACGTTGACTTGCCAAGGCAACGCCTAGACTAACGTTTGGCCTTAACGCGAGTTCACGGTATGGTAACCTGGCCTTAACGCGAGCCACGTGGGCATAACGCTCCTCTTCACGTTATTATACCGAAAGCTCTTATAGTCGTCTAGCCATAAAAATCTTAGTTAAAAGAATAAAAAGTGTGTGATACTCATATTATATATCGAATGTGCATTACAATAATTAATGATCACCATTGTTATTAAGATGTGTATAGATGAGGCAAGGAAACTTCCTAGTATAACAACCAAAGCAAGGTGTACATCAAACCCAACAAAGATAGAATGACTGTTTTATATAGTATATATATAGTTTAAGGAGTTCCTTTTTAGGGTATCAAATAATATTATGATAGTTTCTTTTTTGGGTATACCAGCCTAGCATACTTTACAGCAAGAGATTAATAGTTGGTGCTGCGAAATAAAGTGTAGTTTTGGACGAATATACTTTTTAGAAAGTAATTAATATTATATTTATAGATTAAATTAATATTTCAAAAATCGTTCTAATTATTCGAAAAAAGTGGTATAAGATTTATATATTATATTCAACGTTTCATGATCACGCGTAATCAAAAAAGTTAGCAGGCATGTTGTATTATATATTTACACATAAATTATATGCAAATTGCATTCATACAACACCTCTTTGTATATGTAACTGATTACTGAGTGCTAGGTGTAGATGGTAGAGGAATTTTCAAATGCTTACTCTTATTTTGGTGCTTACCAAGGGACAAATCCTCACCATCCATCTTGTTTGATCTAATGGTAGAGATAAACCTAAGATTTAATATAAAACCTAAGTCATGTCTTTTATCATTTTTAACTTTGTCTTTTTGTTACTCTTATTAATTACTGTAACCTTTTTTTTTTCTTTCTTTTTTATAAATTCACGTTACTATTTAATTTAATTTTTTTTTTTTTTTTTTTCAGTTGATGGTTTTTTTTTGTTTTTTTTGGAATTCACGTTACTATTTTAAATTCATGTTTTTTTTTTTTTTGGAATTGACTTTTTTTTTAGTTCACGTTTTTTCATTATTTTTTTTTTATTTTTTTTCCATTCATGTTCTACATTTTTTCCATTTTTTTTTTATTTTCATCCGTTTTCCGTTTACCATCCGTTTACGGCGTTCCGTCCGTTTTCCGTTTTTTTTTCATATTTTATATGTTCGTTTCATTCATTCGTTTTCGTCATTTTTCGTTTATGTTTTATCGTTCGTTTTCATACGTGTTTTCTCGTTTATTTTCTGTTTTCGTCGTTTTCATTCGTTTTTTTGTTCGTCTTTTCTTTTCGTTTTCGTTCGATTTTCCGTTTTTCTACGTTTTCACCATTTTCAACCATTTTCATACGTTTTTGTATCGTTTTTAGGTTTCATGTATTTCGTTTTCGTTTTTGTCGTATTTTTCGTTTTCATGTATTTTAGTCGTTTTATCGTTTTCGTCCATTTTACGTTTTCATACGTTGTCATCCGTTTTACGTTTTCATCCATTTTAGGCGTTTTCGTCACGTTTTAGAACGTTTTCATCGTTTTCTTCGTTTTATTCGTTTTGTCTATTTTATCGTTTTGTTCGTTTTCAGACGTTTTTGTCCGTTTTTCATTCGATTTTATACGTTTTTGTCCATTTTCAGACGGGTTCATTTTGATATTTGTAAGTGACACTTATTTATCTTTTGTGCTATAACACTGTAAGGAAGATGAAAAGTATTACATTCTTCATCATGTATGTGTTATCAGTTGTGATACTCAACTAAGAATGTGATGGTTGTGTTTTTGAAAATATTTAGGAAGATTTTTGTGTTTTATGATATTATGAAATATTAGAAAAGTTGTTCAACTGAAAACAAGAGATGTTATGATACTTTTGTTAGACTTGTGGTGGATTTTTCTATTTAATGGATATATTTTCGTCCGTTTTTATACGTTTTCGTCCATTTTCAGACGTTTTCATACGTTGTCATCCGTTTTTTTACGTTTTCATCCATTTTTAGACGTTTTCGTCTGTTTTCAGACGTTTTCATACGTTTTCTTCCGTTTTTATTCGTTTTTGTCTATTTTTATACGTTTTGTTCGTTTTCAGACGTTTTTGTCCGTTTTTCATTCGATTTTATACGTTTTTGTCCATTTTCAGACGGGTTCATTTTGATATTTGTAAGTGATACTTATTTATCTTTTGTGCTATAACACTGTAAGGAAGATGAAAAGTATTACATTCTTCATCATGTATGTGTTATCAGTTGTGATACTCAACTAAGAATGTGATGGTTGTGTTTTTGAAAATATTTAGGAAGATTTTTGTGTTTTATGATATTATGAAATATTATAAAAGTTGTTCAACTGAAAACAAGAGATGTTATGATACTTTTGTTAGACTTGTGGTGGATTTTTCTATTTAATGGATATATTGTGCATGTTTCGATAGGTTTTATAGCGGGATTTAAAATATCTATGGTTGAATCAGCAAACTAAATAAGCTATGGTTGAGGATAGCACACATCTTTATAAACAAATTAAGGAAGCTCAAACACTTGTGATATCAAAGGTGATATCACCTCACTTGTGATATCACACGTGATATCATGTGTGATAACACCGTTGATATCACCTGTGATATCGTGTGTGATATTACCGGTGATAGCATATGTGATATCATAGTTTATATCACTTGTGATATCACCAATGATATCACCTGTGATATCATGTGATATCATGTGTGATATCACAGGTGTTTGAGCTTACTCAATTTGTTTATAAAGATGTATGCTTTCTTCAACCATAACTTCTTTAGTTTGCTGATTCAACCATAGATATTTTTAAATTCCGCTGTAAAACCTATCGAAACACGCACAATGTCTCCATTAAATAGAAAAATCCACCACAAGTCTAACAAAAGTTTCAAAAATCTTCCTAAATATTTTCAAAAACACAAATAAAAAAAAATAAACAGAATCATCACAATAATATAATAAGTGATGTTCATTATCATTTCTTTCATATATACTTGGTAAAATACTAAATTCTTATCACATTTGGTATGAATTTAATATTTCACATTATTAGTTGAGTATCACAACTGATAACACATATATGATTAATAGTGTAATACTCTTCATCTTTCTAACAGTGTTATATCACAAGAGATAAATAAGTGTCACTTAAAAATATCAAAATGAATAAAAAGGAAGCAAACTATGAAAATAGAGACTTGACATATCCTCAAAATCAAACAAGTGTTGCATTAAATTAACATTTTTTGAACAAAATAAGAATTCATCTAAAGAGACTTTAACCCTTTTATTTCTACTAACAGTATAATACATTGATTGCATTAACAAAATATGCGCTTGTTAATTGCGATGAAAGACACAAAAACTATCTTGTATGGTGGAAATTATAAAAATATTAGAAAACACATAGGTAATAATATATAAAAATATACAGAGCAATGAAATATCTCAGGTGATATTAAAGGTTAAAAAATATACTTGTTTGTTTATGAAATATCACAAGTGATATTTGACATTAACTTTTTTATAATAAAATATCACAATTGATATTAGACATGTAATATAATAAAGTTTAATAATAAGCTTGAAAATATATGAAAATAGACGAAAACGTATAAAAACTGCAAAAATTGAACGAAACGTATGAAATCGAACAAAAACGTATAAAAACGAATGAAAAGCATATATGAAACGGAAAAATGCGTCTGACAACGGATATAAAAACGGATGAAAATAGACAAAAACGGACGAAAATGTCTAAAACAACGAAAGCGTCTAAAAATGGAAAAACGTAAAAAAACGAACGCGTATATAAACCTATGAAAAGCGATGAAAATGTAAGAAAATGAACAAAACCGTGAAAGCAGACGAATAATTAAAACGGACGAAAACGTAAGATAAAGACGAACATGTATGAAACGGACAAAACGGACGTAAGAAAGCGGACAAAAACATAGGAAACGGAAGAAAATGTAAGAAAACGGTAGCGTATGAAAGCGACAAAAACAGACAAAAACGTATGAAAACGGACAAAAATGTAAGAAAACCGTAAGAAAACAGATGAAACGGACTAAAACGAGAAAAAAGCAAAACGTATGTAAACGGACCAGCGTATGAAAGACGAAAACGTAGAAACGGACGAAAACATACGAACGTAACAAGGCGAAAACGTAACAAACGGACGAACGAATGAAAACGGAAAAACGTCGAAAACGGAAAAACGGACAAAAACGATTGAAAGCTGGAAAAAAAAGAAAAAAAAAAAAAAAAAAAAAAAAACAAAAAAACGTGAAATTAAAAAAAGTGATTAAAAATTTACAAATAATGAGAAAATAAATAAGAAAGATAAAAAGGCAAGAAAAAGACAAGAAAAAAACATGTACTTAGGTTTAGACATATTAAATCTTAGGTTAATCCCCACCATTAGATCAAAGTATATGGAAGGTGGGGATTTATCCCTTAGTATGCATGGATTTTTGAGTATGCAAAATAAAATGCCTCGTAGATGGTATTCAAAAGTTGTTATTTGTGTGTCACCTCAGCATCTGACCAATAACATTACAATAACTAAAACACGTTTCTTAACCAATAACTGTTATTGGTGGACGTGAGTCCCATAACACACTGATATGTGCTTAAACACGTATCTTTTGTTTATCAAATCAAACCCAAAATAACCAAGAAAAGAGCCGTTTATTGCTAATATATGTTGGTTTCTTGAGTTTATGCGTGTGCAGGTACGGATATGATAAAACAGACAAAAGAAAGCCAAAACCGAAGAAAACCGAGTACGAGAGAGAGAAGAATGCAAAAGCCGATGCCGGGATGCTATTTCTGGGACTTTGATGCTCGAAAGATCATATTATGGATTTCGGGACATGATTTGGGAGTTTATCACAATTTACCCTTCAAGTTATCATTTTACACAAATAACCCCTCAACTTTCCAAATTTACACTTTAATCCCTCAACTTTCTCAAAATCACAAAACACACCCCTCATTTATCCCATTTAACCAAGTCACCTATACCTAAATTTACATTGTGGTCCTTGGATTTTACAAAATATACGATAATGATCCTTATGTTAATTTGGATACCACCTTTGGCCCAACCAATCCCCAAGCCCAACAGATGAAATCTTTACCCGGTATACCATTTTAACCCGTCCATGTTAAAAACCCTTTTAACTCCCACGGTAAACTATCCATTCAACCGGTCAAATAAGAATAAAAATTCCCCAGATAAAACCAAACGCGCCCTTTCTCCCCAATTACTGTTTATCCCACCTCTTTTACTATTACCCTGATCCCAAGCTTTTACCCGTACCATTAAGTGATTCTGAAAGATTCTGACAACGTGTCAGAGTGTGACACTCATTGGATAGCCAGCGTGGACAAAGGGAACGTTTTGATTGGGTGAAACATATCACCAAGTGATCTGACGACTGTAGAATGAAGGGATGATGAGATAGAGAGATCAAAGGTCGAGATTAGAGCTCTAGATGCTTCTGATGATCAATCCCAAGCTCCTGGATCAGCTATAAAAACCCACACTCTCCACAGTTGCAAGATGTCCAGTTTTTTCATGCTTTTAGAGAAACTTTGGCCATTTTTATTTCTGTCATGTTTAGATTTCAGTAGTTACTTAGTAGTTGTAATCTCAATTTAGTTTCGTATCTTTACTTTCCTTAATGAAATTCTACTTTTCAACTTTAATGCAATTTGTTATTCAAATCTGAGGTTAAAGCTTGTTTCTGTTTTTTAATTCGAGTTGATAAAAGCTCATATAAGCTCTAACAAGCTTGTATGAGTTTTCTGTGATAAATTAGTACTTATTTCCAAATTTTCTCAATAAGTCAACATAAGTCAAACTTCTAAGTCAAATCGATTTTAGTTTCAATTCTGGTTTTAAGTAGTTTATTGGTTCAGTTTTAGAGTTTATCAGAGTTTTACAATTCAATGTGAATGAGTTTACATCAAGTTTTGAGTTCTAATTGCATTGTTTGAATTTAAGAGGGTGTTTGGATGAGCCTGTGATTCTGTGTTTAAGACTGCATCAGTGGCTAATGGTTATTTATATAGCTTCATAAAGGCTAGTTTAGCTTGGTTCTAGCATAACTTACCTTTGTTACACATCAGGTAGTCATAATTCTGTTTTCATTTTACCTTCATCTGTCCGTTCATATCATAGTTTTCAGCTTAATTCTAGTTAAAAAGTGTTTGATAGTTAGGTTAGTTTAGCTCAGCTCATATAGTTAGGTTAGTTTAGTTTCTGCTTGTTTAAATGTGAATTATTTGGCATAGTAGAATGCTTAGAGTACTTTAAGTTAGATGTTAAGAATCAATCTTCTTAGTAATTTACATTCTTGATTTAGGACAGGTTCATGTAGTCAGTTCTTTAGCTGGTGATTTTCTCATCTAGGAGACCTCATTAGTTTGATTTAAGCTTTTATCAGTAGCATATAGTATAAAGGATAGCATTTAAGTTTTCATAATTTCCTTAAGTAGCTTTGTGCATTTCCTGTTGTTCTTCATGTTCATGCCTTGTTTGTGTTTCTTTAGATAGTTATTAACTTGAGTTAGACTTGCTTGCTTTTATTTCACCTTAGGTGCTTCTTGCTTAGCTTGTTCTGATCTGCTCCACTGTTTTCTTTGCATCAATACACTTTAGTCCTAAACAGATTTTAGTTTTGATTTTTAATTTCTTCATTTTAGATCCTTAGAAGCTGAAATTTTGGAAATCTGATCTCTGGTTGGTTGTCTACTTCAGGGTATTTTTATTTTATTTTTGTAACTTTTTTAAGCTAGCTTAATAAGGGCTTAAAGTAGGACCTGTAGGGCCTGTTTGGCTAGTATAGTTTAGACTTGCGTTGTTGCTTATTTCCCTTTAGCTTGTGCTCATTAGGTCCATTTCAGTTACAGTAGCCATAACTTAGTTATTTTAGAATATTTTGAGCCTTAGGTAGCTTATTGTAGCTTATAAATAGCTTTTAGCTTATTTCAAGTGCTTATTCATTCTAGTAGTGTGCCCAAATCATAGTTCTTGTACTCCAAATTGGTTTCTGTTATTTTTCCCTAGTTCTATATATTATTTTATAATATTCTGGAAGTTTTCATATTTTTCACTGTTCATTTGCTATTTTTCTGCATTTTATGTCATTTTCTAACATTTTTAATTAGCATTTAATCCAAATAATTCAGAAAATGTTCAGAAAAATGTAATTTAAATTTTCCTAGTTTTAGAAAAATCAAAAAGTCATAAAAAGTATTTTTACAGATTTTTATTAGATTAAATAGTATTTTCTAGCATTTTAATTAGTTTTAAATAGTATTAAATTCATAATAAATAGAGAAAAATTCAAAAAATTTGATTCCAGTTTCTAAAATTCTTTTTAGTCAAATTTGATTTTTGAAAAATAGTTTTGTAATTTTCTTGATTGTTTTCCTAATTTTTAGTATTTTAGCTCTATTTTAAATGTTTAAAATTAGTTTTTTTTAATTCAAAATAAATCAAGAAAAACCATAAAAATTAGTTTTATATCACAAATAGTTTTCAAATATCATTTTTAGCTGTAGAAAAATAGTAGTTCATTTTTACGGTTTAAAATTAGAGTAGTTGCATTTAATTCACGTTTCATTAATTACGTTTAATTGCGTTTTAGTTTAATCTTGCATAATTAGTTGCATTTCCTTCATTGCATCATAGATTTAGTTGTTATAATTTCTTTCCTTTATTATTCCCTGCACCGTAGTTTAGAAATCATCAAAATCCTTATTACCCATTCGAATCCCGAATCACGCGACGCGAGTTGTTTACTCCATTCATCCCTCGTTGGGAAAACGACACGGGAAATACATACCTTTGTATTTCTTCGGAAAATAATCTGTACTAAAACGACAAATCAAAAAAAATGGCGCCGCTGCCGGGGAGGGCATGTAGTGAGTTTCCGATTCCGTCTCGATTCGCGTGCATTTGAAGATCCTTCCCCGAGAAGTTATCGTTGTTTTTTGTGAATATACCTTTTATAAAAACCCAAAAAGATTTTCCTTTTGAAAATTTATTTTCTAAAAACCCAAAAATATTCTTCTTTACCCTCTGAACCGTCAATTCTTTATCTCTTTACCCTCTTATTCGTATAATTCTTCTCGATGTCTTCGTCTTACCATTATGGTTGTCAATGGTGTGGGGGACCTCAAAATGGTGAGAATTGTCCCGGTTGTAGCATTGTAAATACGGGAAACGAGTTTGTCTACAACCAAAATCCCTACAATGAAACGACCGATTTCCTTAACCAATCCCCATACCATGAGACGGAGTCATACTCTTGTGAGTACTGTGGAGGTCCTCACCAAGGTTTTCAATGTCAAGTCCAATTTAACAATACAACCTTTGGTTATGAACCTTATCCATATACTTCACCAAACCCGTCACAACAATCATACTGTTGTGAGTATTGTGGAGGTCCGCACTTTAATTCCGATTGTCAAATGCATAACCCGCTTGTTTACGAGCAAGTTCCTTGTGATAATTATAACTATTCTTATGACCCACCTCCACAATACCAAGAGATTCAACCACAACCTCCATAATTCCTCAAGATAGTTTTCAAAGATGTATTAATATACTCGAAGAATTTATGGATAAACATGGTATCGAAAAAGATCCTCATCAGAAAACGTATGGTGAATTACTTGCCGAAGATCGAGCATCTCGCAACGGAAGATCTATGTTAGAATTACTCGTAGAAGAAAACGAAGCGGTCGATTGAAAAGTGTCTTAAAGAAATACGAATTGAGGAGCAAGCACTTGAAAGACGTGCCCGATGGCTCGAGACTTACATTGACGATGATGATGAGGATTCCATCCAAATGAAAGAATATTATGCGAGTTTGTTGGCTGAAACCCCTCCCGTTTCTGAGCCTTTCATTTCCGACTCTTCCTCTTCACTCACACCGGTTGAGAGAAGTGACGTCGTTTTGGAAAAGGTCAATGATTCTATTTCTTCAAACATTGTTGAACCCGTTGACTCTCTCATAATGGGGGACGAGCCTCTTAGCACTATTCCGGAAACGGAATCGTCTGGTGTTGAGTGCCTTAACCCAATCCCAAGTGAGTCCGAGGATGTATCGGCGGTGATTGTGATTCGCTTTTATGTGATTCTCTTGACATCTCCGAGGTTACTTCAGGGATTTTCTCAAATCCTCTTTTTGAATTCAAAGACGACTACACCTTTTGCGAAGTTAATCCTCTTTTCGACAAAGATTTTGAGTTCGATTCAAAGACCACAACGGAAGTGGTGGATATTGCTAGCTCTCAGAGCACACCACTTGTCCCATCTCTGTGTTCCGACCTTTCTCTCTCGTCATGTGATGTTATGCAAGATGAAGAAAGTAATGAATCCGACACTGAAGATATTATGGAGATTGATGAATTGACTAAAGTGGTTGAAGACGATATTCTTGATAATTAGCCTTATGATTACGATATGGAAGAAATCGACTTATTTCTTGATGATCCAATACCACCGGGTATTGAGTGTGACGGGTGCGACTCTGATCAAGATGTCCTTTTTCTTGAAAGCTTGCTTAATGATGATTCTCCTTCCTTTGTTGAGTCGACCCTCACTTATCCCGTTGAACCCACATGTGAAGACAAGATTTTCAACCCCGGGATATTCGACATGGATGAGCTTTATGCTAAAAACGTTGTCCGAGATAAGGATCCTTCGATGGATGCCTTCGTTGTTGAGCCCACACATCTATTGCCTTACCATAAGATCCCGACTTCTTTGGAGTATTCTCTTATTGATCCATCATTCCTTAGTCCGCCCATAAAACCGCGGATGATGGATCGTTCTTTCATATGCCTTGTATGTGAGTTTGGGAGAGTCATTCTTATGTGCTTGAGCCCGACATTTTCTTTCCTCCCAACCCACCAGTCTCATTCTTTGGGAATGAGGACACCGTTTTGACCACGTATCTCTACCATTTTCTTCCCCAAGGACAAATGAATTGGGGCGAGTCAGCTAACGACTTCGGTGATCAAAAAGCGATGGCGCTTGGTGGGAGGCACCCCATGCTTATCTCTATCTTCTTTCTATTTTCTAATAAGTGGCGTGAAGGGTTAGCCTCTTGATTTTCGTGTTTGGTTGTTTGTGATGTTGTGTTTAGGATTTCGCCCGATATGAAGACTCTCGTGCTTTCGAAGTTTGTCTTTTCTCTACTTCGGTTTCATGATCGATCGATGGAAATCCGATATCCGAAATCTTATCGACTAACGTTTATCTTTTAGCATACTTAATAAGCGGCTTTTAGATTTTCGTTGATACTTTGCTTTAAACATTGAGGTCAATGTTTCGTTCTAGTCTGGGGTAGGGTAATCTTCGATTTGATTTGACCGCACTTGCTTATTTTTGTCGTATACTCTCGCAACCCCGTTTTTCCTTAGAAAAATTGTGCAAAAATGAGCAAAATTTAAAAAATTTTGTAAGCTTTTGTTAGTTTTATGATCAAAGAGTTCTTGCAAGTTTCTTAGAAGTTTCTTTAAATATGCGTTTTTCTTGAAATATCCTTTGCTAATTGCTTAGACAAGAGGCTATAAAATGCGATTCTAGCTCACAAGGCCAAGAATTTGCAAGTCTCCCTGAGTGATTTTAAATATGCGAAGCTTAAACAAGAATTTGCTAGTTTCTAATAAGTGACTTTAAAAATCTCAGAGACTTGAGATTATTATTAACAAGCATTAGCTAAGTTAATATATGTTTTGACACCTTGTTGACTTTCCGTTGGTGAGAGTAGGAATAGAATTGACTTGGACCGGAGTGTTGAGCCTAGCTTGTTCCCTATAACCATAGATAATCTTAAAAATTATCGGCTAAGCATCCGCGGATCTCATTATTTGGGATTTTAAATTTCTTGGAGATCGAGGAATGATAGAGTTACTTATGAGTTTAGATGCTAAACGTGGAGTAGTTGGTTTCTCACAAAAAAAATTCATTTCTCACAAAAAAAATAAAAAAATCTAGAGGAAATAGGAAAATGGGAGCAAAAGGTAATAACACAAGTAACTTCCATGGGTAGTGTTAGCATCTAGAATAATAATTAACAATGATTTCAATTTTACGCTTAGTTTGGGGACTTGTGAAAAATCAGGGACGATGTATTCTATCCGTATGGTCACTTCACCCTGTGTTGTGTTTCCTATTCGTGATCCTAACCCATTGTCGTTTGAAAAATATTAGAGTTATTGATCGACATGAAAGTTCAACAAACCGTCACTCATAATGATAAGTGCTTAATCGTAATATCTATATTTGAATTAAAAAGGTAAGCAGGCGTTTTTAGAATTATGGGTTCTTAATCTCTTTTGAGGAATCTTTGCTACTTCTTCATAGGTTTAGTAGAAAGAGATTGAAATCCTTGGTTTTAAGCGTGATTTGATTGCATTGCGTGGGGACACGACAATAGTTTCGTCTGGGGTATTTTGATATGTGCTTAAACACATATCTTTTGTTTATCAAATCAAACCCAAAATAACCAAGAAAAGAGCCGTTTATTGCTAATATATGTTGGTTTCTTGAGTTTATGCATGTGCAGGTACGGATATGATAAAACAGACAAAAGAAAGCCAAACCAAAGAAAAGTTTTCACGAAGAGAGAAGAATGCAAAAGTTGATCCGGGATGCTATTTGGACTTTGATGCTCAAAAGATCATATTATGGATTTCGGGACATGATTTGGGAGTTTATCACAATTTACCCTTCACTTTATCATTTTACACAAATAACCCCTCAACTTTCCAAATTTACACTTTAATCCCTCAACTTTCTCAAAATCACAAAACACACCCCTCATTTATCCCATTTAACCAAGTCACCTATACCTAAATTTACATTGTGGTCCTTGGATTTTACAAAATATACGATAATGATCCTTATGTTAATTTGGATACTACCTTTAACCAATCAATCCCAAAATAAGCCTAAACCATACCCTTTACACCTTTGGCCCAACCAATCCCCAAGCCCAACAAATGAAATCTTTACCCGGTATACCATTTTAACCCGTCCATGTTAAAACCCTTTTAACTCCACGGTCAACTATCCATTCAAGCTGGTCAAATAAGAATAAAATTCCCCGAGATAAAACCAAGCTTTCTCCCCATTCTTGTTTATCCGCCTCTTTTACTATTACCCACGATCCCAAGCTTTTACCCGGTACCATTAAGTGATTACGAAAGATTACGACAGCGTGTCGAGTGTGACACTCATTGGATAGCCAGCGTGGACAAAGGGAACGTTTTGATTGGGTGAAACACATCACCAAGTGATCTGACGGCTGTAGAATGAAGGGATGATGAGATAGAGAGATCAAAGGTCGAGATTAGAGATCTAGATGCTTCTGATGATCAATCCCAAGCTCCTGGATCAGCTATAAAAACCCACACTCTCCACAGTTGCAAGATGTCCAGTTTTTTCATGCTTTTAGAGAAACTTTGGCCATTTTTATTTCTGTCATGTTTAGATTTCAGTAGTTACTTAGTAGTTGTAATCTCAATTTAGTTTCGTATCTTTACTTTCCTTAATGAAATTCTACTTTTCAACTTTAATGCAATTTGTTATTCAAATATGAGGTTAAAGCTTGTTTCTGTTTTTTAATTCCTGTTGATAAAAGCTCATATAAGCTCTAACAAGCTTGGATGAGTGATTCTGCTCCAAACCGTCAAGTTTAATCACTCAAGCCGGCCACTTGTGAATGGCCAACCGTAACAAACTTAAGACAGCTCAGAAGCAAATGCAATGAAGTCCAGAGTATAGTGTTTTTCCTGGTCGTTAAGTCCCAACGAGTACGATGCGAGAATAGTATCGCGATATAGTGATCGAGAGATTTGAGCGGAAAGGATTGTGATTGATCTATACCTAAAGAGAAAGTCTATAAATCACAGGGGCTTAAATGCAAATTAAAGGAAATTAAAAAAATAAACTATATTAAATAAACGCTATCACTATTTTTAAAGCGATGTTTTTGATTTTTCTTTTAATAAACTTAAATTAAAACTACGTGACGTCTGAAAAGATGTGAAAGCAGGCATATTAATCCTAAAAATATGAAAATGACATTTTTACAAATCTAATGATAAAAGAAAATTTTTAGAAAAAGAAAATTATTTTTATAACTTTTTATCTAATTATTATTAATTAAAAACTATTTTTACTTATTTAATAATAACTTAAAACACAAGAAAATATGAAATAAAGCTAGAAAAATAAAATTATGACTTGGAAAAATCTAAAATAACAAAAGAGAATTTTCAAAACTATTTTTGTATTTTTCTGATTATTATTGTATTTTCTATGAATTAAAAACTATTTAAATCTACTTAAATTGCTTAAAAATACAAATTTAACTAAGAAAAATCTGGAAAATATTTTTTTGACTTTTTATATTTATCTTAACCTAGGAAAAATGAAAAATTATTTTTTTGAAACTTTTCTGAATTATTAGTATTAAATGCTAATTAAAAAAGCCTAAAAACTGTTTTAAATTAAGAAAAATAGCAAACAGTGCTAGAAAAATATGAAAAATTCAGGAAAACTCTAAAATAATATTCTCATTCTAGGAAAATTATAAAAACAGTAGCTTGTGTGTAGGAAAATGAAACTGCAAAGCAAGTGCTTATGTAATAAGCACTTGGAATAAGCACAAGGTACCAAATGAGTACCAAACTGTCACAGAAGCTCTAATAAGCTAAAAGTACTCAACTGCAACTAATTACAACTATCCTTAACCTCTAGATTGCAAACTGCTTATGATTTGATGATTTGACTACAAGTGCCAAAACAGATTTGATGTCTTCTTTGTGGCTTAAAAATAAGCCACCCAATAAGCTAGAAACTGAAAAACAGATATTGGAACTTGAAGTTGACCTGGTTGGCTACTTGTAAACCAAAAATTAGACCAGGACAAGCTCTTATGAGCTTTTGATAAGCCCTATAGTCTTGAGAAAACTTCGATTATTCATTGAGTTTATGAACAGTACGGATAAGCCGTTTGACAAGCTTATTTGGAGCTTAAGAAAAATTACTAAAAATCTACAAAAATCCTAATAAGAAACTAGACCAGTTGAACTTATAAAACCCAGAGTTTTACTTGATTTGGCCCAAAACTGAATCAATGAAAAATCATCTCCTAAAAGCGGAGTTTTACAAGTTTTTGACTTTTGACAATTATGAAAGGTTTGACTTTTATGAGTTTTGATTCAATTTATTAAACTGAAATTGATGTTTTAAGATGAATTGAACCTAATGCAAGCTATATCTATGTATTCTAAACACTGAACAAGTTTTTGATTTCACAAAATTCTAACAGTTGAGAAATGAGAACAGATTAAGATGGATTTTGACTTTGAGTGATGCAGATGCAATATTGAGACTAGAATGAGTTTCTCAAGCCTATGTGAACCTAAAGCAATGAAACCTAACACCTAAACCAATCTCACTTTCAGATTATAAGCGGATCCAAACACTAAGTTTCCAAAATGATTTCCAATATCATCTATTCCATATTCAACTTTAAATTAAAGCAGTGGTGAACAAAGCCTAATTATCCAAATGTTAACTAACTAATGAGCTAACAATGATGATAACAAATGAGATAAAAATTATACCAACTTTTGCAATGTAACGATGTGAAAAATCAAGAGCAATATGAATCGATGTTAGACACTACAGGTGTCCAACCAAATTGTGGCTTGATTCCAAACCATATCCACACTAATTTAAGCTAATCCTACCCAAAATCAAGCTCTGCACACCCATATCATGACCAAATCCAAATAAGCTTCAGCAGTTGACTTTTGTTGACCAAACATGAAAATTGCTTAAAAGCGATTTGTAAGCAACAAAAGCTATAATGAGCTTAACTAAGCTTATTTGAGATTAAAGACAAGCTACTATAAGCCTTAATTTAAGAGCATGGAACTGAATTCTTCAACAAGTAAACCCAAAATATATGAGGTTTAAACTTTTAAATTGATACTTGAGATGAGTTATAATGACTAAGTGACTTATGTTTAATACATTAAAGCTTAAGATTACATTTTAAAATACTAATTGATAGAATTTAAGAAAAACGACATACAATGAAATTTAAAAACTAACTACTACTTTATTTCTTGCTTTTCTTCCTCTTTTATACACCCATATAGCTTCCACGTGTCTTCTGATCAAATCCCATCAATATTTTTAGCCATTGGATGAGTAGAGGCCATATTGGCCATTGGATCAAATTTGGCGGAAAAGTGGTTTTGGTCTTGGGCTATGTGTTTTGCAATGGGGGTGGTGAGGTGGAGGTGTGATGATTATGGAGGAGGGGGGAAGAGATAAGGTGGGAAAAGGTGATGGGAGAGTGGTTTAGAGAGGTGAAGTGGGAAGAGGATAAGCCATGAACAAAGGTGTTGTTTGACCGGTGTTGACCGGGGGTCAAAAAGGGGATGGGTCTGAGTGTTATTGGCAAGGGTCGGAGGTTCAAAATGGTCCAAAGGGTCAGAGCTTAGTTTGTAATACAAGGACCACTTTTGCAATTCCATTCTTGAGGGACCTTTTCTGCCAATATTCCAAAGTTGTCACAAGGACCAAAACTGACAAGTTCCAATAGTACAAGGACTATTTTTGACATTTTTAAATTTTCAAAGGACCAAACTTGACATTTTTGAAAGTTTAGGGACCTAAGTTGTAAATTTGCAATTTTAAATCTCAAGGACCAATTTTGACAACTTAAGAATCCCTAGGGACTTAAAATGATATTTTTCTTTATTTTGATATACGACTTGTTTTTGACAACTTTTGAAACTTGGGGACTAAAAGCGCCAATTATGCAAACTTTATACGTTTTCACCAGATTTTGATATTTTTGCATTTAAAACACATAAAACACTTATTTGTGATATTTTTATCATTTTGATGCATTTCTGAGTGTTTTCAGATGTTTTTGCAGTTTAAATGGTACAAAAATGATGAGTATTTAGACATTCATCAATCCCCCACACTAAGATATTGCTAGTCCCTAGCAATGTTTTGAGAAAATTAATGGATTTCATCTCTTTACCAAAAGCCATTACTTGGGTAGCCAAATGTTTCGCTTCAAGTAAGAACCTTGGTACAGATAACCAAGTGATTTTGAGCAAATCACCAGCTTCCAACGGATTTGATTTGTCTTTACCAGAAGCCGTTTGCTTCTAGACTAGCCAACTCTTAGATAAATTATCAATATTATCTTTGGTGAGTCGATTACCAATTTTGGTTTTCCAACTGCCTTTACCACAAGCCATAAACTTGCGGGCTAGCCAACTCTTCACTTTTAAGGATATGGTGAACTGAATACCATACAATTTTGGGCAAATTGCAAGCCGTCAACGGATTTGAGATATCTTTACCAAGAGCCGTTTGCTCTTGGATTAGCCAATCCTTTTGTTTATTAGACATGGCGGATGATAATCGTAAGATGAGTAAGTGCAAAACACTTACTCCAAAATGGGGAATTAAAGGCGGTATAATTACATGATAAAATTCATTGAAATTCCCCCACTAGAAATGAATATTGCCCTCAATATTCAAAGTACCGCGGTTATGCGAAACATAGAAACGTTAAAGGGAAATACTAATGCCATATATTTTCTTAAGATATATATATATATATATATATATATATATATATATATATATATATATATATATATATATATATATTGAAACTCTTATATACAACAGGGGCATCTCCCCACACTAGGGTGGTTACACATGGGTGAAAACCCATGTAGCATGCTCTTGTTTTTAATTACCGAAGTCGCTAGCTTGACTCGATCCCGCATTCATTGGTTCATGGGGAAGTGAGTGGAAGAGACAATCTCCATCGGACTTTCATTCAAGATGTTTGTATAAACATTGAAGTACGAAAGTTCCACAGATGAGATATACATAGAACCGGCTCACAAATGATAAATGAAAATGCCGGGGTCAAAATAGTGTCTTCATTCGAAGGAGTGAAGAACAGGAGAAGTCACGGATATATGAAGAAGAAAGAGTCATGATAAAAATCCTGACTAACTCTTCATCCTCAATAGGAGAATTCATAGTTTCATGAATCTCCTCAGTTAAGTTCACTTGATCAAGACATATTATGGGTGTGTCTAGATCAAAGTAGAAATATCATACTCGGCGGAGATATGATATGAGTAAGTTCACGGGTTAGAACTCCTCGAAGGTAAATGAATCATATTCGAATTGGTATCGGTGGGTTCACTGGTGAACTCCTCGAATGTAAATGATTCATAATGCAGGAGAATTATGAGAATGAAAAGTGCTTACCGATCTTCTCTCCCATATTATCAAAAAGCGAAGGCTTCCATTTCCAGAATAGAATCATCGGAAAACATGTCACTATCCTTTATGGGGATAGGAGATGAAATGGTTTTTCTTTGAAAGCCTCGATTTTAGAAATGAGAAGAATGACATTCATAATGTTAACGAAGTGCTTCATCTTTGATTTGATGTCGAGTACTTCATCATTCTCTTCTTCTAAGCTAACAAGCTCGAGAGGTAATTCTTCCATATAAATGATGTCTCCACAAGATAACGAATCGTCATCAATAGAATCGGAGCACATCTCAACATGATTACTTGGGAAGACAAGAGGAGGAGGGATATCACACATGATAATTCCTGTGACTCTCTAGGGATTGGGACAAGGTTCTCGACATTAGACTTTATGAATTCGTCCAGATTCATTTTTGAACAGTGTCAAGCTCATCCCCATGTTCCCGAGAGTGAGTGGGAGCTTCGGGTGTGATAGCAGTTGTTTGAGAATGAATCTCAAGCTGGAATATCAAGCTGATGAATTTGATGAGTCTTCAAGTGTATCCTCATCATCACTGTCATCAGGAATAAAACGAAATTGAGAGCTAGATCTGCCTGCTTTTTCTTTTGCAATTGATTCCCTAATAGATTTTTCAAAGGCAATTTGGGAATTTATTTTAGACTGCTCTTGACTAGCAATTCTTCCATATATTTCTCATGTGAATTTTGAATGACGGGACATTGTGGGAGTGGAGATTTGTCAAAACCGGAAGGTTGACATTGATAATCATCATGAGGACCCCACAATGTACACAAGAAAAACTGGGAACATTATGAAATGATGTTTTACTCAACTCCTCAGTTCTTTTCACTGACTCCAGAAGCTCTAGATAAGTGTCTTGTTGGGTTTCCTGAGGAGTTTGAGTCATTGTAACCGTGGAGGTTGGTCGTGATATGGATAGTCGTAATTGTTACAAGGAAATGGATTCTTGTTTGACAATCGAGCTGAAATGGGGACCTCCACGGTTCTCTACAATAAAACTGTTGAGTAGGGGGTTTGAATTATATGGATATTGGTCATAACCAAAGTTCGAGCATCACGGGAGAACTGCTTCATAGACAAACGTGTTTTCGGATTGACATTCAAATCCTAGGTGAGGACCTCCACAAAATTCACAAAGCGGTGATGTTGATTATATGAAGATAAGTCTGTGGTAGGTAATTGGAAAAGTTTGAGGGTTGTTAAATGAGTTCTGTTTAGGATCATAATCAAATGAATTCCTCGAACCACAAAACAAACAACTCCGTTCCGAATATCATTACCACACTGTACACACGTACACCAGCGACATGGTGAACCAAAAGAGGCTCACCACAACCGACACAAGGAATAAACGATTCTATTTGAGAGTTATGAGAAGGAATCGGTTCATTCAAAGAATCAACAAAACCAACATGGTGATCGGAATGACTAATAAGACTCAAAGAACATTTTGAAAAATCCGGAGGTGGGACAAGTGGTGTGCTCTGAGAGCTAGCAATTTCCACCACTTCGTTATGGTCTCGGTTCGGTTCTTGAGAAACGTGGAGATTAGGCAAGTCATTCTTGCTAGTCACCGGTCTAAATTCTGCATGCTTGCTTTTAACCGTAAATCGTGAAAGTTTAGGATCAATTTTAGGCGGCTTAGGAGCAATTGAGGGGTTAGATCTTTGGATAACCGTAGGTTGGACGTATTAGCACTTCCATTATCAGAGGGAAGTACCTGGTCCTTTGTCACCCCGGTTTCTCGTTCCATCTCCTACGCAGAATTAATGGATCATCACGAACAACACGAATTCTTGACATTTTTGATAAGGTCTGAAGTTTTTCAACTCGTCCCGAATTAAGTCGCGAGAGATTCCATGAGATGAAGTTAGAATCAAATGGATAGAGGGTAAAGGGATAAAGAATCAAAAAGGGTAAGAGGGTAAAGAGAAATATTTTTGGTATTTTTGAAAAACATGATGTAAAAACAAAGAATGAAAATCTTTTGGGTTTTGATTTTTAAGATGTTTTTGGATTTTTAGATTTTATAAGAAAATATAAACATATATAGATGGTATGAACAATGAGTGAATGGTCAAATCACTAATCTGCTAATGCGTAAGATAATTAGCTTACAGCTCCCGGCGTGGCATAAAAAAATTTGATCTGCTCTAAACCGTCAAGTTTAATCACTCAAGCCGGCCACTTGTGAATGGCCAACCGTAACAAACTTAAGACAGCACAGAAGCAAATGCAATGAAGTCCAGGAGAGTATAGTGTTTCCCCAGGTCGTTAAGTCCCAACGAGAACGTGCGAGAATAGTCAAACGTGTAGTGATCGAGAGGATTTGAACGGAAAAGGATTGTGATTGATCTATACCTAAAGAGAAAGTCTATAAATCACAGGGGCTTAAATGCAAATTAAAGGAAATTAAAAAAATAAACTATATTAAATAAACGCTATCACTATTTTTAAACTGATGTTTTTGATTTTTCTTTTAATAAACTTAAATTAAAAACTACGTGACGTACAAAAGAAAATGTGAAACGGAAGCAGTATTAATCCTAAAAATATGAAAATGACATTTTTACAAATCTAATGATAAAAGAAAATTTTTAGAAAAAGAAAATTATTTTTATAACTATTTATCTAATTATTATTAATTAAAAACTATTTTTACTTATTTAATAATAACTTAAAACACAAGAAAATATGAAATAAAGCTAGAAAAATAAAATTATGACTTGGAAAAATCTAAAATAACAAAAGAGAATTTTCAAAACTATTTTTGTATTTTTCTGATTATTATTGTATTTTCTATGAATTAAAAACTATTTAAATCTACTTAAATTGCTTAAAAATACAAATTTAACTAAGAAAAATCTGTAAAAATATTTTTTTGACTTTTTATATTTATCTTAACCTAGGAAAAATGAAAAATTATTTTTTTGAAACTTTTCTGAATTATTAGTATTAAATGCTAATTAAAAAAGCCTAAAAACTGTTTTAAATTAAGAAAAATAGCAAACAGTGCTAGAAAAATATGAAAAATTCAGGAAAACTCTAAAATAATATTCTCATTCTAGGAAAATTATAAAAACAGTAGCTTGTGTGTAGGAAAATGAAATGCGCAAAGCAAGTGCTTATGTAATAAGCACTTGGAATAAGCACAAGGTACCAAATGAGTACCAAACTGTCACAGAAGCTCTAATAAGCTAAAAGTACTCAACTGCAACTAATTACAACTATCCTTAACCTCTAGATTGCAAACTGCTTATGATTTGATGATTTGACTACAAGTGCCAAAACAGATTTGATGTCTTCTTTGTGGCTTAAAAATAAGCCACCCAATAAGCTAGAAACTGAAAAACAGATATTGGAACTTGAAGTTGACCTGGTTGGCTACTTGTAAACCAAAAATTAGACCAGGACAAGCTCTTATGAGCTTTTGATAAGCCCTACAGTATCTGAGAAAACTCAGATTCATCGAGTTTATGAACAGGCGAGATAAGCCCCTGTTTGACAAGCTTATTTGGAGCTTAAGAAAAATTACTAAAAATCTACAAAAATCCTAATAAGAAACTAGACCAGTTGAACTTATAAAACCCAGAGTTTTACTTGATTTGGCCCAAAACTGAATCAATGAAAAATCATCTCAGTTGGGCTAAACCGAGTTTTACAAGTTTTTGACTTTTGACAATTATGAAAGGTTTGACTTTTATGAGTTTTGATTCAATTTATTAAACTGAAATTGATGTTTTAAGATGAATTGAACCTAATGCAAGCTATATCTATGTATTCTAAACACTGAACAAGTTTTTGACTTAACAAAATTCCAAAGGTTGAGAAATGAGAACAGATTAAGATGGATTTTGACTTTGAGTGATGCAGATGCAATATTGAGACTAGAATGAGTTTCTCAAGCCTATGTGAACCTAAAGCAATGAAACCTAACACCTAAACCAATCTCACACTCAGATTATAAGCAGATCCAAACACTAAGTTTCCAACTGATTTCCAATATCATCTATCCCATATTCAACTTTAAATTAAGCAGGTGGTGAACAAAGCCTAATTATCCAAATGTTAACTAACTAATGAGCTAACAATGATGATAACAACAGATAAAAATTATACCAACTTTTGCAATGTAACAAGAATGAAAAGAGCAATATGAGAACTGATGTTAGACACTTACAGGTGTCCAACCAAATTGTGGCTTGATTCCAAACCATATCCACACTAATTTAAGCTAATCCTACCCAAAATCAACCTCTGCAACACCCATATCATGACCAAATCCAAATAAGCTTCAGCAGTTGACTTTTGTTGACCAAACATGAAAATTGCTTAAAACTGATTTGTAAGCTTAACAAAAGCTATAATGAGCTTAACTAAGCTTATTTGAGATTAAAGACAAGCTACTATAAGCCTTAATTTAAGAGCATGGAACTGAATTCTTCAACAGTAAACCCAAAAATATATGAAACTGAGTTAAACTTTTAAATTGATACTTGAGATGAGTTATAATGACTAAGTGACTTATGTTTAATACATTAAAGCTTAAGATTACATTTTAAAATACTAATTGATAGAATTTAAGAAAAACGACATACAATGAAATTTAAAAACTAACTACTACTTTATTTCTTGCTTTTCTTCCTCTTTTATACACCCATATAGCTTCCACGTGTCTTCTGATCAAATCCCATCAATATTTTTAGCCATTGGATGAGTAGAGGCCATATTGGCCATTGGATCAAATTTGGCGGGAAAAGTGGTTTTTGGTCTTGGGCTATGTGTTTTGCAACCTGGGGTGGTGAGGTGTAGGTGTGATGATTATGGAGGAGGGGGGAAGAGATAAGGTGGGAAAAGGTGATGGGAGAGTGGTTGCAGAGGAGCAGCAAGTGGGGAAGAGGATAAGCCATGGTCGGGCAAAGGTGTTGTTTGACTGGTGTTGACCAGGGGGTCAAAAAGGGGATGGGTCACAGGTTATTGGCAAGGGTCAGAGGTTCAAAATGGTCCAAAGGGTCAAGGCTTAGTTTGTAATACAAGGACCACTTTTGCAATTTCAGATTCTTGAGGGACCTTTTCTGCCAATATTCCAAAGTTGTCACAAGGACCAAAACTGACAAGTTCCAATAGTACAAGGACTATTTTTGACATTTTTAAATTTTCAAAGGACCAAACTTGACATTTTTGAAAGTTTAGGGACCTAAGTTGTAAATTTGCAATTTTAAATCTCAAGGACCAATTTTGACAACTTAAGAATCCCTAGGGACTTAAAATGATATTTTTCTTTATTTTGATATACCAGGGGACTGTTTGACAACTTTTGAAACTTGGGGACTAAAACTGCCAATTATGCAAACTTGATACGTTTTCACCAGATTTTGATATTTTTGCATTTAAAACACATAAAACACTTATTTGTGATATTTTTATCATTTTGATGCATTTCTGAGTGTTTTCAGATGTTTTTGCAGTTTAAATGGTACAAAAATGATGAGTATTTAGACATTCATCAATCCCCCACACTAAGATATTGCTAGTCCCTAGCAATGTTTTGAGAAAAATTAATGGATTTCATCTCTTTACCAAAAGCCATTACTTCTGGAGTAGCCAAATGTTTCAGTTCAAGTAAGAACCTTGGTACACCGATAACCAAGTGATTTTGAGCAAATCACCAGCTTCCAACGGATTTGATTTGTCTTTACCAGAAGCCGTTTGCTTCTAGACTAGCCAACTCTTAGATAAATTATCAATATTATCTTTGGTGAGCTGATTACCAATTTTGGTTTTTCCACTGCCTTTACCACAAGCCATAAACTTGCGGGCTAGCCAACTCTTCACTTTTAAGGATATGGTGAGCTGAATACCATACAATTTTGGGCAAATTGCAAGCCGTCCACGGATTTGAGATATCTTTACCAAGAGCCGTTTGCTCCCGGATTAGCCAATCCTTTTGTTTATTAGACATGGCGGATCGATAATCGTAAGATGAGTAAGTGCAAAACACTTACTCCAAAATGGGGAATTAGGCGGTATAATTACATGATAAAATTCGTGAGAATTCCCCCACACTAGAAATGAATATTGCCCTCAATATTCAAAGTACCGGCGGTTTATGCCAAACATAGAACGTAAAAGGGAAATACTACGGCCATTATTTTAGCAAGATATATATATATATATATATATATATATATATATATATATATATATATATATATATATATATATATATATATATATATATATATATATATATATATATATATATATATATATATATATTGAAACTCTTATATACAACAGCGGGGGCATCTCCCCCACACTAGGGTGGTACACATGGGTGAAAACCCATGTAGCATGCTACTGTTTTTAATTACCGAGTCGCTAGCTTGACTCGATCCCCGCATTCATTGGTTCATGGGGAAGTGAGTGGAAGAGACAATCTCCATCGGACTTTCATTCAAGATGTTTGTATAAACATTGAAGTACGCGAAAGTTCCACACCGATGAGATATACATAGAACCGACTCACAAATGATAAATGAAAATGCCGGGGTCAAAAATAATGTCTTCATTCCCGAAGGAGTGAAGAACGAGGAGAGTCACGGGATATATGAAGAAGAGAAAGAAAGTCATGATAAAAATCATGACTAACTCTTCATCCTCAATAGGAGAATTCATAGTTTCATGAATCTCCTCGCTTAAGTTCACTTGATTAAGACATATTATGGGTGTGTCTAGATCAAAGTAGAAATTATCATACTCCGGGGGAGATATGATATGAGTGAGTTCACAGGAGAACTCCTCGAAGGTAAATGAATCATATTGAATTGGTATCGGTGGGTTCACGGGTGAACTCCTCCAATGTAAATGATTCATAATCGGGGAGAGAATTATGAGAATGAAAAGTGGTGCCACCGATCTTCTCTCCCATATTATCAAAACAGAAGGCTTCCATTTCCAGAATAGAATCATCGGAAAACATGTCACTATCCTTTATGGGGATAGGAGATGAAATGGTTTTTCTTTGAAAGCCTCGATTTTAGAAATGAGAAGACGACATTCATAATGTTGCACGAAGTGCTTCATCTTTGATTTCGTGTCGTAACTTCATCATTCTCTTCTTCTAAGCTAACAAGCTCGGAAGGTAATTCTTCCATATAACTGATGTCTCCACAAGATAACGAATCGTCATCAATAGAATCGGAGCACATCTCAACATGATTACTTTGGAAGACAAGAGGAGGAGGGATATCACACATGATCGATAATTCCCTGTGACTCTCTAGGGATTGGGACAAGGTTCTCGACATTAGACTTTATGAATTCGTCCGATTCATTTTCAGGAACAGTGTCAAGAAGCTCATCCCCATGTTCAGAGAGTGAGTGGGAGCTTCGGGTGTGATAGCAGTTGTTTGAGAATGAATCTCAACTGCTGGAATATCAACTGATGAATTTGATGAATCTTCAAGTGTATCCTCATCATCACTGTCATCGGGGAATAAACGAAATTGAGAGCTAGATCCGGCTGCTTTTTCTTTTGCAATTGATTCCCTAATAGATTTTTCAAAGGCAATTTGGGAATTTATTTTAGCACTGCTCTTGACCTAGCAATTCTTCCATGGATTTCTCATGTGAATTTTGAATGACGGACATTGTGGGAGTGGAGATTTGTCAAAACCGGAAGGTTGACATTGATAATCATCATGAGGACCCCACAATGTACACAAGAAAAACTGGGAACATTATGAAATGCTGTTTTACTCAACTCCTCATTTCTTTTCACTGACTCCAGAAGCTCTAGATAAGTGTCTTGTTGGGTTTGCCGAGGAGTTTGAGTCATTTGGCACTGTGGAGGTTGGTCGTGATATGGATAGTCGTAATTGTTACAAGGAAATGGATTCCTTGTTTGACAATCGAAATGAAATGGGGACCTCCACAGTTCTCACAATGAAAAGCTGTTGAGTCCGGATCGGGCGAATTATATGGATATTGGTCATAACCAAAGTTCGGCATCACGGAGCTGTTCATAGACAAACGTGTTTACGGATTGACACTCAAATCCTTGGTGAGGACCTCCACAAAATTCACAGCAGTGATGTTGATTATATGAAGATAAGTCGGGTGGTAGGTAATTGGAAAAGTTTGAGGGTTGTTAAATGAGTTCTGTTTAGGATCATAATCAAATGAATTCCTCGAACCACAAAACAAACAACTCCCGTTCCGAATATCATTACCATATTGTACACACGCATTACGGCGACATTGGTGAACCAAAAAGAGTCTCACCACAACCGACACAAGGAATAAACGATTCTATTTGAGAGTTATGAGAAGGAATCGGTTCATTCAAAGAATCAACAAAACCAACATGGTGATCCGAATGACTATTAAGACTCGAAGAACATTTTGAAAAATCCGGAGGTGGGACAAGTGGTGTGCTCTGAGAGCTAGCAATTTCCACCACTTCCGTTATGGTCTCCGGTTCTGGTTCTTGAGAAACGTGAAGATTAGGCAAGTCATTCTTGCTAGTCACCGGTCTAAATTCTGCATGCTTGCTTTTAACCGTAAATCGTGAAAGTTTAGGATCAATTTTAGACGGCTTAGGAGCAATTGAGGGGTTAGATCTTTGGATAACCGTAGGTTGGACGTATTTAGCACTTCCATTATTAGAGGGAAGTACCTGGTCCTTTGTCACCCCGGTTTCTCGTTCCATCTCCCTACGCAGAATTAATGGATCATCACGAACAACACGAATTCTTGACATTTTTGATAAGGTGCGAAGTTTTTCAACTTCGTCCCGAATTCGTCAATGGTCGAGAGATTCCATGAAAATAGAAGAAGTTAGAATCAAATGGATAGAGGGTAAAGGGATAAAGAATCAAAAAGGGTAAGAGGGTAAAGAGGAATATTTTTGGTATTTTTGAAAAACATGATGTAAAAACAAAGAATGAAAATCTTTTTGGGTTTTTGATTTTTAAGATGTTTTTGGATTTTTGGATTTTTATAAGAAAATATAAACATATATAGATGGTATGAACAATGAGTGAATGGTCAAATCACTAATCTGCTAAACGTAAGATAATTAGCACGGCTCCCGTGGCGCAAAATTTGATCGCTCCAAACCGTCAAGTTTAATCACTCAAGCCGGCCACTTGTGAATGGCCAACCGTAACAAACTTAAGACAGCTCAGAAGCAAATGCAATGAAGTCCAGGAGAGTATAGTGTTTCCCCGGGTCATTAAGTCCCAACGAGCTGTGTGAGAATAGTAAAACGTATAGTGATCGAGAGGATTTGAACGGAAAAGGATTGTGATTGATCTATACCTAAAGAGAAAGTCTATAAATCACAGGGGCTTAAATGCAAATTAAAGGAAATTAAAAAAATAAACTATATTAAATAAACGCTATCACTATTTTTAAACTGATGTTTTTGATTTTTCTTTTAATAAACTTAAATTAAAAACTACGTGACGTACAAAAGAAAATGTGAAAGCAGGCAATATTAATCCTAAAAATATGAAAATGACATTTTTATAAACCTAATGATAAAAGAAAATTTTTAGAAAAAGAAAATTATTTTTATAACTATTTATCTAATTATTATTAATTAAAAACTATTTTTACTTATTTAATAATAACTTAAAACACAAGAAAATATGAAATAAAGCTAGAAAAATAAAATTATGACTTGGAAAAATCTAAAATAACAAAAGAGAATTTTCAAAACTATTTTTGTATTTTTCTGATTATTATTGTATTTTCTATGAATTAAAAACTATTTAAATCTACTTAAATTGCTTAAAAATACAAATTTAACTAAGAAAAATCTGGAAAAATATTTTTTTGACTTTTTATATTTATCTTAATCTAGGAAAAATGAAAAATTATTTTTTTGAAACTTTTCTGAATTATTAGTATTAAATGCTAATTAAAAAAGCCTAAAAACTGTTTTAAATTAAGAAAAATAGCAAACAGTGCTAGAAAAATATGAAAAATTCAGGAAAACTCTAAAATAATATTCTCATTCTAGGAAAATTATAAAAACAGTAGCTTGTGTGTAGGAAAATGAAACTGCAAAGCAAGTGTTTATGTAATAAGCACTTGGAATAAGCACAAGGTACCAAATGAGTACCAAACTGTCACAGAAGCTCTAATAAGCTAAAAGTACTCAACTGCAACTAATTACAACTATCCTTAACCTCTAGATTGCAAACTGCTTATGATTTGATGATTTGACTACAAGTGCCAAAACAGATTTGATGTCTTCTTTGTGGCTTAAAAATAAGCCACCCAATAAGCTAGAAACTGAAAAACAGATATTGGAACTTGAAGTTGACCTGGTTGGCTACTTGTAAACTAAAAATTAGACCAGGACAAGCTCTTATGAGCTTTTGATAAGCCCCAAGTCTTGAGAAAACTCGATTCATCGAGTTTATGAGCAGGCGGATAAGCCCTGTTTGACAAGCTTATTTGGAGCTTAAGAAAAATTACTAAAAATCTACAAAAATCCTAATAAGAAACTAGACCAGTTGAACTTATAAAACCCAGAGTTTTACTTGATTTGGCCCAAAACTGAATCAATGAAAAATCATCTCGGTTGGGCTAAAGCTGAGTTTTACAAGTTTTTTTACTTTTGACAATTATGAAAGGTTTGACTTTTATGAGTTTTGATTCAATTTATTAAACTGAAATTGATGTTTTAAGATGAATTGAACCTAATGCAAGCTATATCTATGTATTCTAAACACTGAACAAGTTTTTGATTTCACAAAATTCTAACAGTTGAGAAATGAGAACAGATTAAGATGGATTTTGACTTTGAGTGATGCAGATGCAATATTGAGACTAGAATGAGTTTCTCAAGCCTATGTGAACCTAAAGCAATGAAACCTAACACCTAAACCAATCTCACACTCAGATTATAAGCAGATCCAAACACTAAGTTTCCAACTGATTTCCAATATCATCTATCCCATATTCAACTTTAAATTAAAGCAGTGGTGAACAAAGCCTAATTATCCAAATGTTAACTAACTAATGAGCTAACAATGATGATAACAACAGATAAAAATTATACCAACTTTTGCAATGTAACAGTAATGAAAAAGAGCAATATGAGAACTGATGTTAGACACTTACAGGTGTCCAACCAAATTGTGGCTTGATTCCAAACTGTATCCACACTAATTTAAGCTAATCCTACCCAAAATTAACCTCTGCAACACCCATATCATGACCAAATCCAAATAAGCTCAGATTGACTTTTGTTGACCAAACATGAAAATTGCTTAAAAGCGATTTGTAAGCTTAACAAAAGCTATAATGAGCTTAACTAAGCTTATTTGAGATTAAAGACAAGCTACTATAAGCCTTAATTTAAGAGCATGGAACTGAATTCTTCAACAGTAAACCCAAAAATATATGAAACTGAGTTAAACTTTTAAATTGATACTTGAGATGAGTTATAATGACTAAGTGACTTATGTTTAATACATTAAAGCTTAAGATTACATTTTAAAATACTAATTGATAGAATTTAAGAAAAACGACATACAATGAAATTTAAAAACTAACTACTACTTTATTTCTTGCTTTTCTTCCTCTTTTATACACCCATATAGCTTCCACGTGTCTTTTGATCAAATCCCATCAATATTTTTAGCCATTGGATGAGTAGAGGCCATATTGGCCATTGGATCAAATTTGGCGGGAAAAGTGGTTTTTGGTCTTGGGCTATGTGTTTTGCAACCTGGGGGGTGGTGAGGTGGAGGTGTGATGATTATGGAGGAGGGGGGAAGAGATAAGGTGGGAAAAGGTGATGGGAGAGTGGTTGCAGAGGAGCAGCAAGTGGGGAAGACGATAAGCCATGGGCGGGCAAAGGTGTTGTTTGACTGGTGTTGACCAGGGGGTCAAAAAGGGGATGGGTCACAGGTTATTGGCAAGGGTCAGAGGTTCAAAATGGTCCAAAGGGTCAAGGCTTAGTTTGTAATACAAGGACCACTTTTGCAATTTTAGATTCTTGAGGGACCTTTTCTGCCAATATTCCAAAGTTGTCACAAGGACCAAAACTGACAAGTTCTAATAGTACAAGGACTAGTTTTGACATTTTTAAATTTTCAAAGGACCAAACTTGACATTTTTGAAAGTTTAGGGACCTAAGTTGTAAATTTGAAATTTTAAATCTCAAGGACCAATTTTGACAACTTAAGAATCCCTAGGGACTTAAAATGATATTTTTCTTTATTTTGATTTACCAGGGACTGTTTTTGACAACTTTTGAAACTTGAGGGACTAAAACTGCCAATTATGCAAACTTGATACGTTTTTCACCAGATTTTGATATTTTTGCATTTAAAACACATAAAACACTTATTTGTGATATTTTTATCATTTTGATTCATTTCTGAGTGTTTTCAGATGTTTATGCAGTTTAAATGGTACAAAAATGATGAGTATTTAGACACTCATCAATGAGTTTTCTGTGATAAATTAGTACTTATTTCCAAATTTTCTCAATAAGTCAACATAAGTCAAACTTCTAAGTCAAATCGATTTCAGTTTCAATTCTGGTTTTAAGTAGTTTATTGGTTCAGTTTTAGAGTTTATCAGAGTTTTACAATTCAATGTGAATGAGTTTACATCAAGTTTTGAGTTCTAATTGCATTGTTTGAATTTAAGAGGGTGTTTGGATGAGCCTGTGATTCTGTGTTTAAGACTGCATCTGTGGCTAATGGTTATTTATATAGCTTCATAAAGGCTAGTTTAGCTTGGTTCTAGCATAACTTACCTTTGTTACACATCAGGTAGTCATAATTCTGTTTTCATTTTACCTTCAGTCCTGTCCTGTTCATATCAGTAGTTTTCAGCTTAATTCCTAGTTTAAAAGTGTTTGATAGTTAGGTTAGTTTAGCTCTGCTCATATCAGTAGTTAGGTTAGTTTAGTTTCTGCTTGTTTAAATGTGATTTATTTGGCATAGTAGAATGCTTAGAGTACTTTAAGTTAGATGTTAAGAATCAATCTTCTTAGTAATTTACATTCTTGATTTAGGACGAGGTTCATGTAGTCAGTTCTTTAGCTGGTGATTTTCTCATCTAGGAGACCTCATTAGTTTGATTTAAGCTTTTATCAATAGCATATAGTATAAAGGATAGCATTTAAGTTTTCATAATTTCCTTAAGTAGCTTTGTGCATTTCCTGTTGTTCTTCATGTTCATGCCTTGTTTGTGTTTCTTTAGATAGTTATTAACTTGAGTTAGACTTGCTTGCTTTTATTTCACCTTAGGTGCTTCTTGGTTAGCTTGTTACGATCTGCTCCTTTGTTTCTTGCATCAATACACTTTAGTCCTAAACAGATTTTAGTTTTGATTTTTAATTTCTTCATTTTAGATCCTTAGAAGCTGAAATTTTGGAAATCTGATCTCTGGTTGGTTGTCTACTTCAGGGTATTTTTATTTTATTTTTGTAACTTTTTTAAGCTAGCTTAATAAGGGCTTAAAGTAGGACCTGTAGGGCCTGTTTGGCTAGTATAGTTTAGACTTGCGTTGTTGCTTATTTCCCTTTAGCTTGTGCTCATTAGGTCCATTTCAGTTACAGTAGCCATAACTTAGTTATTTTAGAATATTTTGAGCCTTAGGTAGCTTATTGTAGCTTATAAATAGCTTTTAGCTTATTTCAAGTGCTTATTCATTCTAGTAGTGTGCCCAAATCATAGTTCTTGTACTCCAAATTGGTTTCTGTTATTTTTCCCTAGTTCTATATATTATTTTATAATATTCTGGAAGTTTTCATATTTTTCACTGTTCATTTGCTATTTTTCTGCATTTTATGTCATTTTCTAACATTTTTAATTAGCATTTAATCCAAATAACTCAGAAAATGTTCAGAAAAATGTAATTTAAATTTTCCTAGTTTTAGAAAAATCAAAAAGTCATAAAAAGTATTTTTCCAGATTTTTATTAGATTAAATAGTATTTTATAGCATTTTAATTAGTTTTAAATAGTATTAAATTCATAATAAATAGATAAAAATTCAAAAAAAATGTGATTCCAGTTTCTAAAATTATTTTTAGTCAAATTTGATTTTTGAAAAATAGTTTTGTAATTTTCTTGATTGTTTTCCTAATTTTTAGTATTTTAGCTCTAATTTAAATGTTTAAAATTAGTTTTTTTTAATTCAAAATAAATCAAGAAAAACCATAAAAATTAGTTTTATATCACAAATAGTTTTCAAATATCATTTTTAGCTGTAGAAAAATAGTAGTTCATTTTTACGGTTTAAAATTAGAGTAGTTGCATTTAATTCACGTTTAATTGCGTTTTAGTTTAATCTTGCATAATTAGTTGCATTTCCTTCATTGCATCATAGATTTAGTTGTTATAATTTCTTTCCTTTATTATTCCCTGCACCGTAGTTTAGAAATCATCAAAATCCTTATTACCCATTCTAATCCCGAATCACGCGACGCGAGTTGTTTACTCCATTCATCCCTCGTTGGGAAAACGACCTGGGAAATACATACCTTTGTATTTCTTCGGAAAATAATCTGTACTAAAACGACAAATCACACACCACCAGATCGGATTATGTATACACCACTTACTCACAAAATAAAAAAAAATAAAAAAGAAAAATAAGAGAAAACACAAACAATGCTCGCCATTTAACCTGTGGAAGAACGAACGGCGCCACAATGGCACCACCGATGGAGCAGTTGGCGCCACCGTTGGTGCCCAAAAAACACCGATAACACATTGTTGGTGCATTGTTATTGAAGGCAATATGTGTATAATCTTGTACAAAGTGACAAATTGGTTAAACACAAGATGTCTTTACAAAATATATGCAACTGAAACATTTTTTGGTACATATATGAGCCGGTAAAAAAAGTTCATAAATAATCACGATGCTACTCAAGTTAAATCGCGTACGTCTAAGTCAAAATCTCGCCCTCTCAAATTAACTTGAACATGAAAAAGCCTCATCCTTTTTTTGATGTATTCATTATATGTGTATAATTGATAGGCTAAGATTCGCTTTGAAAAAGATACGTGGATAGGAGATAAACCTCTATACTTGCGATATAACAGATTATTTCGTCTTGACAGTAACGCATACTGTTTCATTAGAGATCGGCTTTCAATGGTAATTGGGAGTAGAATTTTGGAGCA
Organism: Chrysanthemum makinoi; assembly: GCA_910596185.1. Lineage (NCBI taxonomy): Eukaryota > Viridiplantae > Streptophyta > Magnoliopsida > Asterales > Asteraceae > Chrysanthemum > Chrysanthemum makinoi. Next base: position 99,510,142 of record OU343223.1, on the reverse strand, counting down.
TAGAAATCTTGGTTGGTCACTACTTTGAAGCTTTGAACATGCTACGTTTCGAGCTCGCAAATGTCGAAGTAGACTCAGGTATGGATGCGCATCAATGGTGTATATCCAATGATGGAGAGTTTACTGGGGATCAACTCGAAAACATATTGACAATATTCCGCTTCCCTTTCGATGTCTTTAGGTACAAGATGGAAAATGTTTGCCTAGGAAGGTAAATATTTTTATTTGGCGTTTTCTCGTGGATCGGCTTCCCCAACGGTTAAATCTTTCTCTACGTGGGTTGGAAATTCTTTCAATTATTTGTCGAGTCTGCATTTTGAGTGGGGAATCTTTTGATCATCTCTTCTTTTCTTGTACAACGACTGCAAGTATTTGGCGTAAAATCTGATATGGACTGATGTTTCATTACGCTTTTTAGTTCCAGTTCCAACAGGGAATGGATCGAGTGGATTGATAATTGAATATCCTCTTCTTCAAGAAAATCTCGTTTGTATGTTATTATTGCTACTACTATTTGGTTTATATGGCGATTTCGAAATAGTGTTGCTTTTAGCTCTTAGTTCATGAGGCAAAGTGATATTTTCGATAACATTTGTTTAGTGTCTTTTTTTGGTTAAAGTGTAGTGGTGGTAAATCTTTTTTTTTTTGGGTAAAGGGGAGTAATCATGCACCCTGGTAAATATATTAACCAAAGAAACGTTTAAGTACAATGTATATGAGTGAAATCCCATATCTCAGCCCGTTACATAGGCATAAAGCTTACATAACAAGATACCTCCTATTTTCTAAACAAGAAAACAAACCACTACTCAAATGATAACATAGGACATAACAAAAGAAAATTACTTCCTAGGACCTTGAAGCTTGGTGCCATACATGGCATTAAAGGCATCCAAATTCCCAGGAAGATCATAAACCTGATTCGCATAGTCATTATAGTCATAGTCATCATACTCATCTTCAAACTCTTGGCCACCACCAAATAGATTAGCAGACTCATCAAATGGGTTAGCAACCACCTCATCTTCAGAATCAGAAACCACGATCTCTCCCACTTTAGAAAAAGGGTTAACTCTCTTAGTAGAAGTGGCGGGCGGATTACAAGAATCTCTAGTATTAGGAGCCACACTCGACTCCACCTCTTTCAATTCACTCACAAGGGGTTCTTGTGATGCAGTACCTGTCTTAGTAGACTTATCTTCATTAACTTCCATTGTACGACCAGAATCCACATCCTTATTGGTGTCATTAGAAGGAGTACCAAACGCATCCGTATATTCCATATTAAGAGCATCAAACTGGTTAGATGTAGAGATCTTTGTTCCACTCGAACTAGCCACATCAGAAGCATTCTTCTTAGTGACTTCCACTTTCTTAGGTTCAGGAGGAGTCTTTTTGGGTTGATATTGAAACTGCTTACCCACAAAAGGTTTAGTAAACCCTCCTTGACCCGGAATAGTAGACCCACCTTGTTTACCCTTTTTCTTGTTGTTAACCGTCTTGAAACCATCATTAACATGCTTAGTAGGTCGGCGGGGAGGTTCAACAACATTAGGACATTCAATAAGAGTATGACCAAAAATCTTACATGTATCACAATGAGGTGGTTTCCACTCATATTCAACCCGTATCTTCTCAATAGTCGAACCCGACCCATCAAGTAACGGTATCTCAACATGAAACTGTCCCTAAGCACCTCATTCGACTTCACTTCAATCATGCATCTAGCAAAACTACTACGGCCCCACGAGTCCTTGCACATTTGGCTAGTAAAAGCATCTAACCTTTTGGGCGTGCCTATCAATGTGGCAAGGAGACTAAGGCCATCATCAGAAAACATAGCAAGAGGAACATCATGGAATTAAACCCACACTGGGATGTTGGTCAAATCCTCTTTAAGTAAGTTGGTGTTCAATGTCCATGGTTTAAGAATAATAGGTACATTTCTAATCAACCAAGGACCATTTTCAAGAACATCATCAACACCTTTCTTCTAATTGAACTTAAAGAAGAAGAACCCCTTTGCATTCATCATTACCTTTTGTATACCAAACTTATCCCACGTATTGCGTACAAAGTAATCAACAACAGGAAAAGCAAGGCGTTGACCAAGGAAATACCCATACAAAGTATTCTCAAACCTAGTGTTCACCTCTTCAACCACTTTCATCGGGACAGAAAGATCCACACCATTAGCTTTCTTACTACACTCCAACCTACGAAAGTTTGACGTGTGTTTCTTAGGTTCAGTAGAAGTAGCACCAGCATACGATGTAGAAGGTTGTCTCAAAGCATACACACCAACCTTCTCAATACCAACAGCCCCATGTGCATTCGTATCAACCTTATCAGAACTATGAGACTTGTTAGAATCCCCATGTGAACCATTCGGAGACATTGGACCACTTTGGGGTAGATTGGAAGCATCCCTAGACACGCTCAGATTTGCAGACATATCACCCGGTTGTTGCTGCTGATAACCCATATTCATAAGCATATCCTCCAACTCCTTCTGAGTCTGCGGCACCATTGGAAAACCAAGTGGAGTAGTCCGAATGGAAGATGTCGAATCCACTATCCCAACTGGTTTTAATGGAAGCCTGTCATCACCCACTAAAACATACTTCCCCTCTAATATTTTTTGTTCAATGGCACTAATTTTTGATAAAGCATCATGACCCTCCAGTGTGTCACGACTAGGATTAGGAACAAGTGGAATCGGCTCCACTTGTGCCTTGTTACCAACACCAGAAGTTCCTAAGTCGCTACCTTCAACGAGTATCATCATTAACACGCAGGTTCAATATCAACAACCTCTCCATTCAAACCTGATAAAACAAACCCTAACACTCAAAAGAAACAAATCAATGCAATACCACGTTTACACAACGTAAGAGAAAACCCTAGTAAAAACTAGGGTTTTAATCCATAAAAGTACTCGATCAACCCATGATCCGATAATTGGATTCAGATAATAATAATAATAATAACTGATGCAGTTCGATAGAATCAGCCCCTAAAACCGATATTAGGATAACGAGCAATACCTTAACAGATTTAACCTACACGATCTACAAAAACCAGGACTAACCAGCGTTATCCAGGAATCAGAAGATCAATTGGGGAGAAAACGATTAGGGTAAGCAGGAGAGAAGTCAGAAGATCGGTTGGAGAGGTTTAGGGGTAGTGGTGGTAAATCTTGTAATTGGTTAGATTGGGTTAGATTTCCTTTGTAATTTCTCTAGCTTCTTGCTAGAGTTTTCTTTTCTTTATAATATTTGGCCGTTGAAAAAAAAATGATAGGCTAATATACAAGTGAAATGATGCAAATATACTCGTATACAACTATATAGTTCGCAAGTACAAGTGTGGACTATAAAACTGTTAATACAACTTTAGCTAACTAAAAGCATTCAAACTAAAAGACGTGTTAATATCTATATTTCTGGATAATGATAATAATGATGTAAAAGTAGTAATTATTTAGAATAGTTGGTAAAATACACATTAATTTGTTCAACTTGTTTTATTTAGATTATCTACTGATTCGATTTTCTTAGAAAAAGTTTCATACATATGTATTGTATTTCTTTAAACTCATTTGACGTCACTTTTAGTCCCACAATCGATTCGGAGCCCATGTCTTGACCATCAACCGATCATGCTTCGTTCTACCTTCATATGCCACTATTTCCCGGTTTATACTTAAGGCTAAACACGCTAAGGAAGGGGATTGACCTTCATTTTACTGGTCACGCTAGTTTTTTCTTTCCAGCGATTCACATACCATTTTTTTATCACAGTAAAGACGACCTTCAGTTTTATTTCAAAAAAAAAAAAATCATCTTTTTATTTTTATTAAAACAAACCATATTTTCCCCCTATATATATCCACTACATTTTCAACAAAAAAACACATCTCACACACACAACTTATCTCAACTTCACCATTTTAAACAAAAATGTCTCAAGAAAACACTTACGAAAACAATTCCCCGACACCCGAAGAAACGTTTATTCTTGGAAATACTCCTCTCTCAAACCCCGACTACGGTTCATCATCATAACAACATATGCACCAATCCATGTCAACTGATTCTTCATTTCCAACAGTTGAGGAACCAGGTGATGAATATGAAACTGAAAGTTATGAAAATGCCGATGAATTTCTTATTAAGGAACAAGAAGAGCAACTTCTTCTAGATGAATAGCCATTAAGAGAATTTATGGAAGAACAAGCAAGAGTTGATGCAGAAAATGCAAGGCGTAAACAAGAGTTGGATGAGAAACACAGGCAAGAACAAGCTCATAATGATTTGTTCAGGTTGGAATTTGGGGAGTATACTGATTATGATTCTTCATTCGGGGAGTATCTTGATTCAGATTAATCTATTTTTGAAGAACTTATGTGTATTATTTTCTGTATCGTAGTTTTTATTTTCATTTCAATGTCGTATTCTGTTTTGCTTGAGTAATGAATAAAAGTTCGTATTCTACTTTGGTTCTTCGTACTTGAAAATAAATTTCCATTCATTTAAATAAAAATAAGCATTAAACACACATAACTCATACCTTTTTTAACATGCATCCAAACAAATTTATAATTCGTTTGTAGTTCTATTTTTCCTGCCTTTCTAAACAACGCATTATGCATCTCGTAATCGAAATAAGATGTTTGATTCAAATAAGCGTCGATCAAAGCACGTTTCTCTTGTGGAATGTCACTGCATTCCTCGTACGCTTTCCTCAAATCTTCTTTAGCTACAAATGCATTTTCAAATTCTGCGACTAAGTTCATAAGAACTAGCTGACGAGCTTTATCCTCGTCGATTTGTTTCTGAACCAAATCTTTGATTTCATCGACGGTGTGTGAAAGCGAACAAGTCATTTAAAAAGTTGATGAAAGTGTAAAATGATAAGATAAATGGGGTTTGAATTGTGGTTTGTGTGAGGTATTTATAATGTAAAATAAAATGTTTAAATTTATTTATTTTATTTTTATTTTTTATTTTTTAAACCAATGGTTACAAAAATTAAAGGGACCACTTTTGTGTGAGGTATTTATAATGTAAAATAAAGTGTGTAAATTTATTTTTTGCGGACAATTAATAAAAAGAAGAAAAAAAAATCTCGATCAATTGCGAATCAACACCCACAATAAAAAAAAAGTGATCGATCGGCAAGTCGATCCACCCTATTAATGTGTTTAGCCTAAACATAACCAATTTAGGTGACTGAAATAATTAAAGTGGCAGTATAGTGACAAGGTTAACTAATGCACATTTATTTAAGGGTTTTATCCAAATTAGTTTTCAACGTTCATATATAAAACTGATGCAAAATACACAAGGTCTAAGCATACAGTCTTTATTACGAGTAATAGCTATTCCATTGCATAATGAGCACTCATAATTACAATATCGTCCGGAATTTCTGTAAGAAACACATTTGTCCTCTTATATGAGTTCCATTGATCTTCTTAATGGAGTATCATTATCTCTTTGGTCAGCAAGAAATATTCCAATCCGGCAAAACTATACTAACTACGTCCATGTTTTTTTTTTGGGATGTCCCAAATTAATTGTCCCGTTCCAGAACATATAAATCAAGTTTACCATATTACCCTCACTTGAATTTATAATTACAAACTTTAAAGAAGTTATAAATTAATTAGTTAAGGTTAAAACTGTCATTGTGCAAAAAGTAAGAGAGAGAAAACTGTAATAATGATGTTTTTCTTAAACTATGTGTTTTTGTGGTGAACAATAATTTTGAGACGGAGGGAGTAGTATTTTTCTATTTCAACTTCTAGTAGAAACATGTTTTTGTATTTCTAATACACGTGAGAGATGCCAAGTAGAATATTGACGTGCAGTACAAGGCTTAAAGCACAGACTTTCGTGATTACTCACTTACACCTACATATAATGTTTTATGAATCAAAACAATGCATTTCCATGAACCAACATATATTGATTCTGGCGGCCGTGGATCTAAATATCGATCCAATGGTACACTTCATCCTTAGAATGGGTTAGATTTAATTTTTAAAAAATCACATAAGTTTCTTTAGATGAAAATTTTGGTATGCGAAAATAAACCAAAGGTAAAACATACAAAATTTAATTTGTACATACTTTTTAGACAAACCACATCATGCATATGTATTATCTTGAACCTGTCAGAATATAATACATGAACAAATCATTTTCATCGAAACCACTATGGTCTTAATCAGAAACCAACCGTTCAACAAAAAATGCTTAATAAATGGTTAAACATATTAAAATTTTATATTTATGCTATTGTTGTTTGTTGATGGTGTATGTAACTAATAAATTTTTTAGTTAGCTACGCAAAGCCATCAGACACTACAACAATCGGATGGGGCGAGATACTTTCGCCGGGGCGCAGTGTCCCGGCGAAATCACTAAACGACAACAATGAATCGACGTGGCACACGAATACATGACGGTTAGTAAAAATTGAACGGAGACTTTATCAGAGGACATGTCCCCGGCAAAAGTAATATCCACAAAAATCTGAATTTGACCAAAGTCAAAGCACGAAAATTGTAAAAATGAAATAGACTTTCGGAGGGGACATGTCCAAGCAAAGTAATATCACAAAAATCGAATTTGACCAAAGTCAAAGCCTGAAAATTGTTCCCGCCTTTATTCCCGCCAAAGCTTTCCCCGGGACATGTCCCGGCAAAAGTAATATCCACAAAAATAATGAATTTAACCAAAGTCAAAAAGCCGCTAATTGTTCCCGCCTTTATTCCCGCCAAAGCTTTCCCCGGAGACATCAGCAGGTCAGTTTAGTTCCTAAGTACCTTTAGTTTTTGATTTTTAATTCCTTCATATTAAGTCCTTTTTAGCTGAAATTTTAGAATTAGATACTCTGATAGGATGTTAGTTTCATGGTAATTTTATTTTATTTTTGTGAATTTTCTAAAATAGCTTAATGTAGGCTTAAAGTAGGGTGATAGGGCATTTGGCATAGTATGCTTAGATCTGTTTTGTAGATAAATGTCTTCTAGCTTGTGCTCATTTGATTCATTTTAGTTACAGTAGCTTTATGTTAGATAGTGTAGGTTAGTTTTAGTCTTAGGAGCTTATTTTTTAGCTAATTCATGTCTGCAAGTAGTTTTTTTCTGCTTATATCTATTACTGTAGCACCAGCTTTAGTGCCCCAACTTGCCTTTAGTTTTGATTTTTAATTCCTTCAAATTTAGTCGTTAGGATCTGAAATTTTGAACTTAAGCACTTTGGTTGGTTTTGGTTAACAGGGTATTTTTAGTTTATTTTTAGGATTTTTATAAGCCACCTTAGTCAGTGCTTAAAGTACCCCCAATGGTCGTTTGGCTTATTAAACTTAGATTATGCTTTTGTGCTTATTTGCTTAAATCTTGTGCTCTTAGGTTCCTAATCAGTTTCAATAGCTTATTTCCAGTTAGTTTTAGGTTTAGGTAGCTTATAGTAGCTTATTAGTAGCTTTTAGCTTTCTACAAGTGCTTATTCATAATTGTTATGTGCCCATTTCATGTACAAACTTGCATGACCACACATACGGATTCTTGTACAAACTTGCAGGTACGTGAGAAGGACGCAATTGGTATATGTCACCATCCCCACCGGAATCTTGTAGCCACATACGATCATTTTCGGTTTTTCATCTCAAGCCTTGTTTTATTAGTCATTACAGTAGAACATACACTTGTAACATTACCTTTACTGCGGTTTTTGTTTATGTATTCGATTTAACATCACTATTGAATTGTCGTAAAGGATATTCCTAGATTGATATATTGTATTTCCGTTATGTTATTAGTGATTTTATAGTTTTAGCGAGTTAATTTGTGGTGTTGTAGTAAATTTGGCATGTTAGTGTGGGGTGAGAATAGGTAGATTTTTTTGGGACAAAAATCTGAAAATTATCCATTTTGCAGCATTATGCTGGAAAATGGGTCGAAGCTTTCCGGGGAGATGTCAGGCCGAAAGTCTGAACCTTAAATTTATTACCTCACTTTCCCCAGGGACATGTCCCCGGCAAAAGGTGAGATTAATTATTTTAATCACGTAATTAACAAATTACCTAATTATTTGAAAACACTTTCCCGAGGACATGTCCCGGCGAAAAGTAGTGCCACGTCGAACATGTTTGACCCGCTCAAAATGGCTGGGACCCACATGTCCCCGGGAGAAGTGGATTTTTGTCCCCGGGGAAAGTATTCCCGAGAGGGTATTGGCAGGGGACTTTCTCCGGGGACATGTCCCCGGGGAAAGGTTTCCCAGGGGACATGTCCCCGGCGAAAGTCCTGATATTTCCCCTGCGAAGAGGCTGATTGTTGTAGTGAGAAACAAAGAAACCAGTTTATTGATACTATTAACCCGTCAGAAATACAATATTTTTTTTCCCGATCAGAATCGTTTTCAAATATAAGAAACATATTTCTAGAATGTTTTAAGTATTCTATTTGTAAATTATTTTACGTGATAAGTTTTAAATTTGTATGGTATATATCTTTAAAAATTTGAATGTGACAATTTTCCTTCTAAAGAAACTTATGTGCTTTTTAAAAAATTTAATCTAACCCATTCTTCAATAATATGTATAATTACGTAGATATTAAAAAAATAGTATATTAACATAAATTAAAGGTAAAACTTACAAAATTAGATTCGTACATACTTTTTAAACAAATATCATTATGCACATGTATCATTTGACCCATCAGAAATATACTACATGAAACATTCAATGTTCATCGAAATCATTCGCCTTAAATCAGAAACCGGTCGTTCAACAAAAAAAACTATTAAAAATTGGTTAAACATATTGAATTTTGTATTTATGTTATTGTTATTTTCTTGATGGTGTATTTAACTAATAAAATTATTTTTTAGCAACCGCAAAGCCATCAGAAACAAAGAAACCAAATTATTGATAACATTAACCCGTCAAAAATATAATAAAAAATTCGCCCAACCAGAATCGTTTCCAAATATAAGATGCATGTTCTAGAATGTTTTAAAAATTAAATTTTAAATTATGTTATGTGATAAATTCTAAATTTGTAAGGCATTTATAAGATATAATTAAGGTTTTTGCCACATTCAAATTTGGAAAAGATATGGTCAAAAAAAGATATATCACAAAAAATGAGTATTTATCACGATTTATTTTTCAGGAAAATATATTGTTTATTTTTTAGCACGGATTAAACATCGTCACGATTATGATATATAAATCATCATAAACAATGAATAAACTCAATATGCTCATAAGTTGTAAATATAATGTCATCAGATTATATACATAAGAAAACAATAAATCTGAAAAACCATAAATTTTGTTCTGCATGCAAATATATTATCTTCATGCATTTCATAAAATCTTTTTGAAATCGATATGCAATTTGAAACCCTAATTTATACATTCTCTTCATATTTATGTTATTGTTGTTTTTTTTTATGGTGTATTTAACTAATAAATTAGTTCGTTAGCAATGCAAAGCTATCAGAAACAAAGAAATCAAATTATTGATAACATTAACATGTCAGAAATATAATAGAAGGTAATTTGCCCTATCAGAATACTTTCCAAATATAAGATGCATGTTCTAAAATGTTTTAAAAATTATATATTTTAATTATGTTACGTGATAAGTTCTAAATTTGTATGGTATTTATAAGATATAATTAGGGTTTCGGTCACATTCAAATTTGGAAAAGATATGGTCAAAAAAGGAATCATAAAAATTTAAAACTTATCATGATGAATATATATTGTTTATTTTTTAGCACGGATTAACATCGTCATGATTTTGATATATAAATAATCAGAAACAATGAATAAACTCAACATGCTCATGAGTTATAAATATAATGTCATCAGAAACTAATTATATACATAAGAAAACAATAAATCTTTAGGAGAAACCATAAATTTTGTTGTTCTTTCAAATATATTATCTTCGTACATTTCATAAAATCATTTTCTAAATTTTGATATGAAATTTAAAACCTTAATTTATACATTCTCTTCATATTTTAAATAAATCATATGCAGTCATAAATGAACTAAACATGCGCATGAGTTGTAAATGTAATGCCATTTGGAAAATGATTATGTACATTAGAAAACAATAAACGTTTGTGACAAACCATGATTCTTTATGAGAAACCACAAACTGCCTCATTTTTTTCATATATTTTTTCACTAAAATACAATAATCGTATAAGAAACAAATAATTTATTAGTACAATTAACATCATCGTGATAGTGATAAATCAAACAAAATACCAATAAAAAAATATTAGCATTAACCAAACAGTCGATATGTACCTCAAGACTCTAATTTAAACCTTTTCTTCATAAACCTCATAATATATATTTTTTTATAATGTGATGTGTAGCTCAAAACCCTGATTTTGAGTAAATTATCAACAACCTTGACAATCTCAGACTCATCTTCCTGCTTATCTTACACACTATAAATACAATAATCGTATAAAAACAAATAATTTATGATTTAGTATAATAAATACAACTAACATCGTTGTGATACTGATAAATCAATAAACATAAAAAAAAATTATTAGAATTAACTAAACAATCAATCTGTACTCCAAAACCCTAATTTAAACATTCTCTTCATAAATCCAAAACCCTAATCAAAGGCCAACAAATATTAAAGAATATAAGGAGGAAATAAAAAAGAATGGTAACAAATAGCTAAACAAAAAAAGTAAAATAAAAAAAAAATTCCTTGATTTTTAATGTCGTGCGTAATCACAGAACCAAGCTCTTTTTGTTTCTTCACTTATTATGTGCTGCTGTGTCCATAATTCCAAACAATTAAGGACAAAAGAATCTTTTAAATATGAAACTGGAACGATAGAACCTAAAACAATAAAAATGAGAAGTATGTACCTTATTGCGATCAACTATGAATGAATGAGATGCAATGTCGAATGACGGGTATTTATAAGATGAGATTAGGGTTTATGACAAATTTTAAATTTGGAAAAGATATGCTCAAAGAAAGATATAACATATAATTTTAGTAGTTATCACGAAATTATTTTAGGAAAATATACAGTTTTATTTTTTTCCTAATAAATTTACACGTTTTATCATAATCTAATTTTTAGCAAGCAAGTTTTATCAGAATCTCATTTTTAGCACGAAACTTTTTTAAATCATCCCCTCTTTCGTTTTCGACATGCCTATGTTTGGGGAGCTTTTTAAAAAACTCCTAAAATGGCCCTATTTTTTCGCACTTAAAAATCCAATTGACCAATGAGAGGGCTCGATTTTGCAATTTAGCCTTCTCATTGGTTAATCGAATCCCTCGATTTGGCTTAAAATGAGTTCTCTTACTATATAAAAGATGTATATATATAAGAGTGAGATAAAGTAATAAGTACAATGGCCCGACTTATAAAGAGGTAAACCTACCTTTTATCTAACATTCGAAATAGTAATTGACATTGGGGTTTAACCCCAAATACTTTCTTTGAAAAAATAACCAAATAATTGTATCGAATGCCAAAGTCTAATCCTACCCTCAAAAGCCACCAACCAAACGGGCCCTTAAACCATTTAACCTTATAAATACCTCATTCATTTCAACTGTTTAAATAAAATAAAAATAAAAAATGTTGGTCGCCTTATTGTGCCTAAAAGGTCGTCTATAAATCGCATGAGAAAGAAAGTTAAAATCACGGAAAGTAAGAGTCACGGACAGTCACTATTGTGCCAAGCCTAAAAGGTTCTGCCACAAGTATCTCGGCTTTAGTGCAATATAGTCGATAGATTCTTTTCATTTTTCTTGTGGTTGACTTTAGTAGACGAGCTCTTAGGCTCGATGGCAAGGCAATCACATAGTCATCTTACACCTCAGCGCCACGTTAGTTTTCTCTCATCTCATTTCCCTCACTCCCACTTACTTTTTTATGGACAAGATCACCTTAACCTTACATTTCATTAAAATACCCACTTTATAAAAATATACCTCACTAAATACTCCACATACACTCACAAACGAAATAAATAATTATAAAACATTAAGGTGATCGAAACACCTTATTTCACCTCGGGAAGGTAAAGTCACGCGTGAGAGGGGGACTAGTGCAAGGGAGTGGCTCGTGGGTATGGGGCTAAGGTGATCCACTCACCCACCTTGCCATCTAGCATTATAATAAGTATCTCCGCTCTAGTGCAATATAGTCAATAGATTCTTTTCATTTTTCTTGTGGTAGGTTTTAGCAGACGAGCTCTTATAGTGTGTATTTATAATATATACTCGTAACAGATGTTGTGACAAAAGTTGTTATTCGGATCGATATAAAGCTATTTTTGTTTTTTTTTTAAATTACTTTGCCTATCTCGTACAACTATAATATATAATACTAAGGTATCTTATTCGTTACTGCATTATGGTTATTTGATGAGATATTTACTTGTCTTTTTGTTAGTAAAAATATTCATGAAGTTAAAGATGTTTGAATGATTTAATAGCGATTGAACATGTAGTTGTTGAATGTTTTTTTTCTTAACGGCAAATGACATTAAGCTAGCAACATGCTAGAGAGATAATACGAGGTTTTAAGCATGCCCTTCAGGCGGAATGTTTGAATACAAAAATATTGATTTTCGTAGTATTCAAACGAATTGAAATGCAACAGCATTGGAATTCCTAAAGAAAGTAAACCATGTCTGTAAAGCATCAACTGATGATGCAGGCGACATCAACAGTATGTGTTTAGAAAGCTGAAGGTCAACCAACCACATACAGAAGTTCGGATGAAATCTGTAAAGCATCAACTGATGCACTTGATCAAGAACAGCTATATCCGCCAGAATTTTTAAATTCTTCAAAGTTCCAAGGAATGCCACCCCACAAGCTAAAGCTAAAGAAAGAGATGCCAGTGATGCTGTTACGGAATGTCAACCCGATCCAAGGTATGTGCAATGGAACCTGGCTCAGTATCACGCATCTAGGAGAATTTGTTATCCAGTTAAAGATCATAACCGGCTCAAATATCGGGGTTGTGGTTTTGATACCAAGGATTACCCTAACATCAACCAGAACTCAATGGCCATTCATTATGAAAAGAAGACAGTACTAAACCCTGCTATGTGATGACTATCAACAAAATTCAATGGCTATCGCTTGATTTTGTTGGCCTGTATTTGCCAGCACTCGTATTCAGCCACGGACAACTTTATGTCGCGTTATCTAGAGTCACAAGGCCAGAAGAACTGAAATTCCTAAGGGTAGAGGATAGCGACACGACCTTAAAGCATCACACAAGGAATATAGCGTATAAAGAAGTCTTTAATAACCTAAATACGCCTAATAATTATGTATTAACAACAAAATATTTATCCTTCATCAACAAAATACCCAAACTAGAAATCAATTGGCTTTTCTGGTTTAATCAATTAATTCAAATTAACATTTATCTCTTAGCCTTTAATGTGATTAATCAATACCAGATAGCATAAACAGAGCAACTAAATCATATTCCACACTAATCACAAACAATAGCAGGTAATGTAAATAAAGGGAAACCTAATAAGGGTATCTTACATTGCTCATTTGGAATCGACTGATTATGCAAGGCCCATTGAAAGATATGTGCGCTGGCAAATGCAATCGGCAACCAGCTGCTTAGGGTTCCAATTACTAACAAGTGTTTGGGGAAAATGAAATATCGATGTATTAAGGATGAAAATGAAAAAGTCAACCAAAATATTTACTACTTGAATAATAGTATAATAATATTTAATCACTTAATTTATCAAAATATAATTATATAATAATAATATGTTTATATAATAAACCAAATCCCTAAACAAATTTCATCTATTTTACAACATATTATTTACTTTAAATGTATTAGCTCACTAATTTTTGGAGTGGAGATTTTGTATGCAGTATGTTTGCATGAGGCGATGAAGAAATTGAGGAAGCTAAAAATCTACATTCTGTGCGAAAGGAAATCAAATGTGTGTTTACTGCTTTATGATACATGTGCTCATAACCATACTCGCTCATGTATTTGATGTCTTTAATGTGAAATCATCGTATTTATAAAATCTTCCTAAATAATAGAACTTTGTTTTTGGTATGGTTTATGTTTCGCGGTCAAGTACCGAACCAACAACACTTTACGATGTTGGAAGCCCGTGCATCGAACGGGCCATGCTCTCTGTGAATAAACATGTGATCATTGGAGATGAAAACTATGTGTATATTTTCTCATTAAATGTGGTGAAAAGTATAAGTAGCCAGTGCACAATGCTTTGAAAGTGTGTAACTAAAATAAACCCTTAACTTACGGTAAACCAAGCCACGTATATCAAGTGTCATGCCATAGTAGCATAACACACTACAACATTCACTGGCTACCCCAGCGACATATGGGGATTTTCCCGACATGTCATTTGGGGAATCTAGCTGGGGTCTCGTAAGAGGATTGTATCCCCTGACAATCCCCGGCGACGACGTGGGTCCCACTCAAATTTCGATCAAAGAAGCGATTGCCACTGGGCACATTATCCCCAGCGACATAGCGCTGGGGAATAGTCGAATTAAGCAAAATAATTAAGACTCTTAATTATCGAGATTAACTATCGGCGACATGTAATCGCTGGGGATACTATATTACTTGTTGACAAGTCAACGAGTTAGCCAACTATCCCCGGCGACATGTCACTGGGGAAACTTCGGTTTCTCGTTGACTTGTCAACGTTAGTGTGTGTTATCCCGGCGACGTCGCCGAAATCTGCATTTTTTTTTTTAATGCGACTGCAGTGCTGGCGATTTCCAGATTTTTACCGAATTTTTCCGGAAAAATCTACCAAATAAACGTACCAAAACACATAGACTGCCACAACTTGTACCAAACCACAAATACCATATAACGGATCAACGCAATACAAATAGATCACAACTTTTACATAAACACGACTCAAAAGTCAATATGTGCATTGATAGATAGGGAAACAAGTGTTTAAATGGCGCAAAGATGAACCTAATAATATATAACACAACTACCTAAAGTACCAATGTAGCATACTAATAATATATAACACAACTACCTAAAGCTAGTACCAATGTAACATACTAATAATATATAACACAACTACCTCTCGGTTATTATCCTCATCATCACGCCATTCTCCTCGTCATCACCACACCCACCACTCCCGCTAGCACCATCCGAGTCATACTCCCTAAACATATCCGCGTATCTGTCATCGCTTCTGAGGAGACTCATGATAAAGCCTACATCTTTATTGGCCAAATGCGCGTGAGCATACTTAACTGGATGTGGCGTGATGGCAATACGCCCACAGGGAATATGCCCACGAGCTTACCCCTCTTGCCAACGTATTGATTTGATCCTCCGTGTATTGACCCGTAGCCTCAAGCTTTTTCATCTCATCCTATGTAGTGACAAAAACACAAGATAGTAAATATATTAGTCGGGTTGCTACATTATTTCTCGATAATTCATTAAAGTGTGTTTTGAAACAAAACTTACATATATCCGGCGGTCCTCATCGTTAGGGAATACCCCATCAACGATATGTGTTGCCAATAAGTGTCGATGAGTGACGGGTATTCACGAGTCTCGATGCCTGCATCTGTACATACTGCGCATATAAGATGAATAATTTTAAAAACGACAAATCACAACACACCAAAGCGTATAATCATATATATATATATATATATATGCATGTAAAATAATTATAATGTTTATTACCATATTATCTCGAAGGCGAGACAGCGACCGGGATCCCTGTCTAGATATGACCTTGCTCTTTTTAGCTTAGGTTAAGCCGATTTGTAGAGGCTCGAGCAATGTTCTTGGGATCATTCCAAAACTTAATGTACTCATCCCAATCACCCGTGTAATTTCCTCGGGGACGTGCCGCCTAATCGCCTCCACATCGTAATCCCCGGTGGTGGGGTCTACCTTCCAATGTTTAGCCTTGAAAGAAGCCTTGTTAGTATTGTAGGCTTTTTGCAGGTGCGAGTTTATGCCTTCGTAGATGCTGGGGCCAGTGGGAGGAGTCCATGTGCGGCTTAGGTCAAACAGGTCTGCAATCATATACAACAAAGCAGAGTTAGAGATATAAATTATATATTTATTTAAATTTGTTTATTTATTTATATGATATAAATAAATAGGCGAATTTAGATAAATACACAATAAATAAATGAACACGATAATGAAATAAACATAAAGGATAAGCTGACCCCAATATCGAAATGATTCCCGCCTTCTTCTCCTTCGGGACCTTCTCCCAAGAAGGGTAGTAAGCGACACCTTCCTAACGACCTCCCCGATGTAGTTAGACCAATGAGCCGCATGGGGGCGGAGAGGGTTTAAGGTTTGTTTGTCACCCACCTCAAAAGTGATCGACACGGGACCTTTTTCGTCTGCGATTGCCTTCAGCGAAAGGTTCGGGTCTTGTCGAGTATTCAGCCTGCCCGCTGCCCTGTAGCCCAAATTGGGCTTTCGTTTACCTTTGCATGCAAAATCAAGTTAGTGATAAAAGTCATAAATATGTATCAAATTTATGCTTGTATTACAATAATCCGGAAATTCTTACCTTTGTTAATGAAGCTTGCCCAGCAAATGGGTACGCGGTCTGGAGGGGGAGGATCCTCCCCGCCACCGTCACCGCCGTGGGACCGTGCAACATCTGTCGACATCTGTACAAGTACAATTAGCATAAGATATAGAAATTCATGAACAAAATAATATAAGCATGCACACATCCAAATACATACACATCCAAATAAATATACACATTTAAACAATCCACAACAATTTCATTCATTCATTCAAATATATAAGTGTATTTTGCAAGTTACAACTCAAGATCAATCTCTTCTTCACTAGAATAAAATTTCTCAACACCATCATCATCAACATTGATGAGGGCTTCAACATCAGAATCTGCTAAATCATGAGGAAGGGCGTCTTCATCAGCAATAATATCATCGTCTTCGTCAGGAACATCAATGATATCTGGCGGTGCGTCAACCACCGTTGATTGACCATCTATATGCAAGGTCGCATTATCCAAGTCATTCAAACTAGTAGAAAGTGGGAGATCAGATGAGTTGTCGAAATGTATAATATCAGGATCGTCCTCTACCACGATGACACCCCCGTCGGAAAACTTTTTATGATTAACATGTTCGACGACCTTCCGGTGGGGTTTGGTCTTATCTTCAAGGTAGAAGACTTGTTTGACTTGTGTTGCGAGAATGTATTGGTCATCTTTAACATACATACCATTATTTTAACATACATACCATTTCAATTTTTTCACCAAATAATAACTATAAACTAACAAAATTTAAACAACTAATTATTATAATTATAAACGAGCACATTTCAAGGCAATTGAACTAATAATAACTATAAACTAACAAAATTTAAACAATAAACATTCCCCAACGACATGTCACCCGGGATACCAAAAGGAGAAAAAAAAAATTATTACATACCTTGTCTAGCTAGCTCCTCGTCGCCTACTGCCAAAAAAAAAAAAAACTTAACTTTTCTAATTAACAACTTACAACAATAATAATCTGCAAAAATTATAACATACCTCGCTCTTGCTCCTCGTCGGTCCTCGTCGGCTACTGCCAAAAAAAAAAAAAAAAAAAAAAAAAAAAAAAACTTTACTTTATCATCTAATTTACAACAACTTACAACAATAATAATCTCCAAAAATCATAATATAATTAACTAATTTAGTTGAATAATATTTAAAATTTGTAAAACAAACCGTGTAACGTGTGGTGGTGGTGATGGTGGATGCGGTGGTGGTGATGGCTGATGATTGTTGATGATGTTTACTTCGTTTTTGTTGCAGAAATCGCCACAGGAAGGAGTATATGTTTATTTCGTTTTGTGAAGTGATAAAATTGACCAGATCTACTTTATCATCAAACTTTTCCCCGGCGACAATCCCCAGCGACATGTCGCTGGGGAAAGATATAGTTTTTGTCGTTTAGCGTAAATGGCGCGATAACGAAAATTTTGGTGGGTAGGTATCCCCGGCGACATGTCGCCGGGGAAAACTATTTAATTTTTTTTCGTTATAATTAAATAATCCCCAGCGACATGTCGCTGGGAAAAACTGTTTTTTTTTTTTTTTTTTTTTTTTGGTAAAATTTAATTACTTTATGTTGTTAACGACTTCAAAAGAATACGATTTTATCACTCCATTTCATCCCAATTTAAGAAAAATATTGGGAGAGTAATTTTGGCGTAGCTTACTATCTTTATTTTTTTATCCCCTCCTAAAAGCTCTCAAAAATACGATTTTTTCTTTTATTTTTATTATAATCCTAAATATTTCCCTTTCTTTTAATATAAACTTCGGGAACAAAAGTTACCATTCGGCATATTTATATTCTTATATGAGAGTTAGATTTACAATCTAGTAACGGGCTAGAGGAACAAGAACATATTACATCAAAATGTTGCATGCAATATTTAATTGGATCAAGAAGCCAAACGATGCATAGTTGAATGTGTTTTATAAATCTATGATTCACCGAATTAGACGTTCATAGAATAAGTCGGTATGTTATGGTTACACATTAGACGTTCAACGGATGAGTCGGTATGTTATGGTTACACATTAGACGTTCAACGAATGAGTCGGTATGTTATGGTTACACATTAGACGTTCAACGGATGAGTCGGTATGTTATGGTTACACATTAGACGTTCAACGAATGAGTCGGTATGTTATGGTTACACATTAGACGTTCAACGGATGAGTCGGTATGTTATGGTTACACATTAGACGTTCAACGGATGAGTCGGTATGTTATGGTTACACATTAGACGTTCAACGGATGAGTCGGTATGTTATGGTTACACATTGGACGTTCAACGGATGAGTCGGTATGTTATGCTTACACATTAGACGTTCAACGAATGAGTCGGTATGTTATGGTTACACATTAGACGTTCAACGGATGAGTCGGCATGCAAAATTACGAATTTTTTAATAAACAAAATTACACATTAGACGTTCAACGGATGAGTCGGTATGTTATGGTTACACATTAGACGTTCAACGGATGAGTCAGTATGTTAGGGTTACACATTAGACGTTCAACGGATGAGTCGGTATGTTATGGTTACACATTAGACGTTCAACGGATGAGTCGATATGTTATGGTTACACATTAGACGTTCAACGGATGAGTCAGTATGTTAGGGTTACACATTAGACGTTCAACGGATGAGTCGGTATGTTATGGTTACACATTAGACGTTCAACGGATGAGTCGGTATGTTATGCTTACACATTAGACGTTCAACGAATGAGTCGGTATGTTATGGTTACACATTAGACGTTCAACGGATGAGTCGGTATGTTATGGTTACACATTAGACGTTCAACGGATGAGTCGGTATGTTATGGTTACACATTAGACGTTCAACGGATGAGTCGGTATGTTATGCTTACACATTAGACGTTCAACGGATGAGTCAGTATGTAAGGGTTACACATTAGACGTTCAACGGATGAGTCGGTATGTTATGGTTACACATTAGATGTTCAACGGATGAGTCGGTATGTTATGGTTACACATTAGACGTTCAACGGATGAGTCGATATGTTATGGTTACACATTGGACGTTCAACGAATGAGTCGGTATGTTATGGTTACACATTAGACGTTCAACGGATGAGTCGGTATGTTATGGTTACACATTAGACGTTCAACGGATGAGTCGGTATGTTATGGTTACACATTAGACGTTCAACGGATGAGTCAGTATGTTAGGGTTACACATTAGACGTTCAACGGATGAGTCGGTATGTTATGGTTACACATTAGACGTTCAACGGATGAGTCGGTATGTTATGCTTACACATTAGACGTTCAACGAATGAGTCGGTATGTTATGGTTACACATTAGACGTTCAACGGATGAGTCGGTATGTTATGGTTACACATTAGACGTTCAACGGATGAGTCGGTATGTTATGGTTACACATTGGACGTTCAACGAATGAGTCGATATGTTATGGTTACACATTAGACGTTCAACGGATGAGTCGGCATGCAAAATTACGAATTTTTTAATAAACAAGAGAATCCCCGGCGACATGTCGCCGGGGAAACTGTTTTTACGTCACGTTAAGATAGATTAACACTAATTACGTATTTTTTTAATAAACAAAAGAATCCCCGGCGAAATGTCGCCGGGGAAACGTAAGCGGGAAAATTTCCCGCCACGTTTAACCATGAAATATTCGGTCAAAATATTATCGTTGAATCCCCGGCGACATGTCGCCGGGGAAAAGTGAGAGATAATTTTGCTGACTTTTCTACGAGACTTCGTGCCACGTAGGATATATTTTTGTCGTTTAGTGAGGATTCCCCAGCGACAAGTGTCGCCGGAGAAAACAGCGATGGGGAAAGTGGTAAATGTGGTAGTGACATGGCAACATGGGAGCTTTTGAAGGAATATAAAAACCTCCTCAAAAACTAAATCTAATAATAAGGATTAATTAGTTTATAAGCAAGATCTCAAAAGAAATCTAGAATTCAAAGGTTAGAAAGATTTACAAAGATTCTTGTATTTAATACCCCTTATTCCTTACTTTAATTAACAATATTTTCACTTATATAATGTTCTACAATTTAACATATATACAAAGGCTTCTGTGACAAATTCCTCAAAAGCATTATGTGTTAGAAATAGTTTCAATTTCCAAGAAACGTAAATGCGATAACACGAGTTTAATGTAGTTTGCTAAGATTCAATAAAATATTGAAATAGATATGATGTTGAAGTGAGACTGTCGACGTCACACAAAAGCCCCGCCGAGTGTAAATAATTTTATATGGATTCAAGCGACAAGAATATATGAATTATGAATTATGAAATAGGTACATAAACAAGTATTACAAGGAAACTAAATTTTAGCGTATAGATATAATAACGAGTGAAGTTTGCATAAAGCAAGCAAAACTAATTTATAGGATTTCCTAACTATGCGTACTAAAATAGTAAAATACGTTAAATTACAGTGTGATCCGAGAATGCTCGTGGTCTATACACGAATCAAATTTATTTAAAAATTTTAGTTTAATATTAGGATATACTAGAATTTGAATATGTTTTATGTTTTATAATTGTGATATAATTACAACTAACAATTATGCATGAGTTTTACATAAACTTTTCTATTATGTATTAATATTAATAAGAGTTAAACACACCGTTCGTCCCTAAACTTATACACACGCATCACGTTGAACCAAACTTAGGCCTTTCATCGCTGGAGGTCCAAAACATGGGTTTTTAATGCCAAAGAAGTCCCTTGACCACTAATGCTAAAGTCAGTGTCTGATTTTTGTTATGTAGTCGAGGGTATTTTAATCCATACACATTTATGCTTTTGTTTCTTTACATTTGATTTTGTCAGATTCCTTGTATCATTCTGTTTAGCGACATTGTTTCTTCGTAGGATTAAAAGGTGAAGTGTCCGACTTACGTTTGAATTTGTACATGTGCATCCTTTAAATCTAAATTTTATAAAGCATGGTTTTTCTGGTTTAATGTCTTTGCAGGCTCCAGAAAGAGGAAGCAAGGATTGCAGCTTGGGAGAACCTGCAGAATACAAAAGCAGAGGCATCAATTCGAAAACTTGAGGTGTGTTCACCATTACATTTACCAAGCTTAATCTTTACTCTGCTTCATTATGTCGACTATCTTTTTCATCACAATCCTTATGGTTTTTGTGCAAGTTTTTAATTATATAAATAGAACTCCTCTGTTTAAGTTGCTAAAAAGATCTATTATGTTCTTAACAGATGAAACTAGAAAAGAAGAAATTAGCATCTATGGACAAAATTATGAACAAGCTTAGAATTGCACAAACGAAAGCCCAAGAAATGAGACAAGGATTGTCGGCAAGTGAGGCTCCCAAAAGTTCTAGCAAGATCATGTCCTTACGCAGATATCCCAAGATTGCGCTGACCTGCTTTCGTCCTGATCATTTCTGTGGAAACGTAGAGGGGGGTGAATACGTTACCGTTTAAAAACTTTAGATCTTTAGTATCAAATCGCTTATGAAGCTTGTTATAATATGAAAGTACCAATTATTGTTTGTGACTAATATAAAATATGGTAAACCAAGTTGTCACACAATCATGAACATCAAACCACATCACAAACAATAGTATAGTGCAAGTATAAAAGTAAAAAGATAAAGAAATGAAAGTGCAAACCGAACACGAGGATTTATAGTGGTTCGGTCACGGATCTCCTTTCCGCCCTACTCCACTCCTCGAGTACCCAACTCGAGAGTTACTTCACTAAATCAACAAGCTCCCTTCTCGGCGGAGAAAACCTTACAATCGTCGCTTACACTTTTTCCGGTACAAAGCTAAATACCGGGTTCTAGTTTGAGGTAGAACCAACCTAACGTCGCCTATACAATATTTCCGACACTAAGCTAGATGTCGAGTTCTTTTACAAGGGTACAACCACTCCCAATATGTTTTATGGCCCAACATAATAAACCTTGTGTTTTATGGTACAAACACATAAACCATCTAATCTAGTTTGGTGAAAGTGTTGTTATGATGCAATGATGTTTACACTAATGATCCATGACACAAATGTCTAATGGATATGAATAACTACTTCTAAATGAACTTCCATTGATAGGAAGCCTTCATGATGAAGATCACAAGTTCCCTAAACTTCTTGTGATAGATCTTCAACTTGTGGTAAGTGGGGATGGCTAAATCTCCAAACTTTCCTTGGTTGATCAAAGAGTATGCTTACAACAAAGATGAATGTTAGAAGCATTATGATCATGATCATTAGGGTGTTTAATGTATGTTATTACGTTGTTAATGATTGATCTAAATGTATGCAAGAAGGTAGAGAAGATGTGATTTGAAGTGGTGAAGAAATGGGAAAACAATGGGCTTCTATTTATAGGCAAAAGTGCTCAGGAGCGTCCACGGACCAAGGATCCCTTTAAAGGGTTCCGTCCTTTATACAAATTGGTACCGTGGGTGCCTGCCATAAAATCTAAAAAATCTTTCTTCAAATCTTTCCAAGATATTACCAAATCTTACTAAGATCACATTTGATATATTGTGTGTCAATCTAAACAAAATATTCAAGTGATCTTCCAAGGATTTCAAAGATGATGCATGACATGATGTAACATGTATTTCCATTTTTAGATTAAAAAGTTTATCAAGGTAAACTTGTAAAATGTATTATGTAACTAGTTAATAAAATGTCTAGTTACCTTTTGTAAAAGAGTGCTTGTCAAAATAAAATATATTTTGTCAAGTGTAAGTAAACTTTAGTATTTGTATGAAATACTTGTGAATGCAAAATGTTAAATGAGGTTCGAAATAGAATGGTTAACCTATTAAAATACTTAGTGACTCTAAACGTATTTTAAACATTCTAAATGATTTGTTAATGTGTTTGATCATAATGCCACATAACAAACATGTACGAACCTGTGTTGTAACATACGAGGACTTGAGACATCGAGAGGTGTTGAATGTATGTTGAGACAAAGTGTGATTACAAGTAACTTGTACATTTTACGTTATGTATTACAAGTTACATGTTTGTCATCAATCAAAACAAACGAGACTGTATAGATTAAATATCGTAATATTTGCACTAACAATTTCTAATCCTCAAGCATGAGGTGAACTTCCATTCTTATTTCCTAACTTTAACTGATGGTTCTCCGTGACCTTGAAGCTTTATTTTTAAGGTTTGACCTGACCTTGACCTTGAGGTTAATGCTTTTTCATTTCATATCAAAGCACATTTAATCTCTTTTGCTATAGTAAGCAAAATGTTGTGGCTTTATTGCAGATTATATAATTTTTCATCTGCAAGTTTGTCTCTTATCGTGACGTCCTTTAGATAGGTTTATCTTAATACGTAGAATTGTTTATTGATTTTTCTTTCCATTTATGCAGTTAAGTCGAAAGATCCATCTGATGAAGAGACCAGAAACAAGGTAGATAGCTATGGTACAACTTGTTCCTCGTTATGAAACAATGGACTATTAAGCATCTTCATGCAATTTTGTAGAGTAGAGTGATTGGTCCGTTAATCTCAAGACATTAAAAAAACATGAACGCTACATAGAATGATACAAGTAATCTGACAAAATCAAATGTAAAGAAACAAAAGTATAAATGTGTATGGACTAAAATACCCTCGACTACATAACAAAAATCAGACATTGACTTTGGCATTAGTGGTCAAGGGACTTCTTTGGCATTAAAAACCCATGTTTTGGACCTCCAGCGATGAAAAGGCCTAGGTTTGGTTCAACGTGATGCGTGTGTACAAGTTTAGGGACGAACGGTGTATTTTACTCCATTAATAAATATTGTATAGATTTTTGTTGGATAATAGACTTGAATTTATTTAACTCCCATAGTGTTGCGGTTGATGTTTTTGTTTAAATTTAACTATTGAAATCATATTTTACACAATTTGTATGTTTAATATTACCTCCATCTCAAAATTATTGTCACTAGACAATATTCACAATTTAAGAAAAATGCATTTATTACATTGCTTACATTTGGAAATTTATATTCTGGTTAATAATAATTTTAGCAGATACTGATTTTCAGACCCCTGTACACACGAGTTAAACTTATAAAAAAAGAAAACATGAGTCGTTATTTAACGCATGTCGTAAAAACAATATGAATATCCTTACATAAACTTATAAAAGAGTGATAACATGAATCGTTTGTATATGTACAATCTCGTGTATTCATTTACATGTCACTATAACTCGTGTTTTAATTTTTAAATGTATAATTCTATGCATACACATGAACTTAATGTATACTAATAATAATATTTATAAATAACATGTATGTTATTGTTTTTAAAATATAATGTATAGAGGATATTAAGTCTATAAGGGTATTTGTTTATTTTATAAAGATATTAAAAAAAATGAAAAACAGATAAATTTATACAAAACCTCATTTAATGTATTTATTACTCAACAACTAAAGTTTTACTAAGAGTAAATTGCAAATTATGTCCCTAAACTTTGCCATTCTTGCGAGAAATGTCTATTTTTTTAAAAATTGCGAGCTGTGTACCTAACGTTTGGGTTTTTTGTATGAAATGCCCCTTAAGCGTTACTATAGTTACAAATTCCAGTTTTTTTGCTAACCCTCATTAAGTTTTCCCATTAGTGGTCATGTGAAATGACTATTTTACCCTCCTTATCTTCAATAATTTTTGTTCCAGTCGTTGGCCTTCTTTCCCTCAAATATGCAAAATGACTGATTGACCCTCCAATCTTTGAGGGACAAAATTCGCGATTAAAGTTTCATATAAACTGCTTCATTTGGGGTCGTTTCTTCACCTAACAACTAACACAAACATAAACACATATAAACATAAACCCTAATTGTTTTTTAGCATGCACAAACCCTAATTTTTAAACATGGATGGTGGTGGAATTGAAAGCCGGAATGGGGGTGTGGTAAAGAAAAACAGAGGGAGAGGGAGGCCTAAAAAATATGGTCTGCTACCTGTGCCTACGGTTGCTTCCCCTAACCCGAGTACACTCACGCAACAACAGAAGAGTGGAAGCCATATTGGTAGTGGAAGTATGCAACGGGTTTCGGATGTTGGTAAGTTTATGTTTTTTAGCTCCTTTTTCTCTTTTAAATTTGCTTAGTCTGATTTTCGTAATTTTAGCATGTTGTACTAATGTTAGTTTATGCATTATGGTTTTGGGAGAGTGTCCCTATATATGCTTTGCTATGTTTTCTTATGTATGGGGATGACTGCATATCGGTTTAGCATAATTTAAGAAGATTAAATGGAAATGTATATGCCTGTGAAAAATGATGCCACATGACTTGTTATATGTGAGTGCATATATCTAGTATTGTAAATCAGAGAGAATTTATGAAATGTAAACTTCTTATTAATAAAATGATACTACAATGCAGTATTTATACAATGTACTTGAAAGAGTCAAACATAGAAAGTCAAATTGCCTAACTTTCTAACTAAAAACTACTCTATACTAGTTAAAATGTAAATCAATCTACACTATTACATTGCATTACAAGACTTTAAACATTTCTGAAGTAGTAGAATTGTCTTGTGCTTCTACTGCAAGCTATGAATATTGTGGACAGAACATGAGTGTTTGGATATGCTATTTACAATCTTGACTTGGTGTTTGGATGTGTTTTCTATACTAGTCTTGTTGAGCATTAGGTGAATGGTTGACTTGTTACCCCACACAGTCTCTTATTTATTTCATTTTAGCTCTTTTTATAGAGGACAAGGGAAAACAGGATATGGATGTGTTTTGTGATAATCTGGAAAACAGGATAACATATCTTGAAGATGTTTGCACAGGGCAAAAATATGGAAAGGTTAATTTATTCAACCTCTTATGATGTAAATGTAAATACTATTTTTGGAGTTTGTATTTCAGTTTTGCTATCTTGAATAATCTTTGTAGATATCAGAGACAAGATAGGGCAAAAAGTGATTAAAAGTTTGGAGTATAATGCAAAAGTATGGTGTAACATGGGAAATAACTTTAATGATGAATTACTGGATCAGATGAAAGCAAGATATGGGCCATACAAAACCATCACAAAGAAAAATATAGATGAATTTCTTGATGAGTTGTTTATAAGGACAAAGATTGAAATGACAGGTAAAATTATTCAACCTCTTAAAAGGGTGTTTGAAAAGACAATTAGTCTTATTTATTTCATTTTGGCTATCTTTATAGATGACAAAGGAAAGGAAAAAGTGTCTGCAGAGCTTCTTGATGACATGTTTATTAGCAGAAAAAAGGAAATGCTAGAAGGTAAATATATTCAAGGTATTAAAAGGGTGTTTGGAATGTCTTTCTACCTTAAAGATGTTATTGATTTAAATACTATTTTTGGAAGTAAATATTACAGTTTTCCCATGTTGTATAATCTTTTCAGTTATCAATTTCAAGGGTAAGTCAAATGAAGTGATTGGTATATCTGATGATGACACTATTTTTGTGTCACATGATGGTGATATTGTCTCATTTGGTAATTTCAACACTGATGATGACACTCTATCAGTGTCATCAGATGAGGGTACCTGTAAGCAGAGGAAGTGAATAGTAGCTGAGGGTACTAGTAAGCAGTGGAAGGAAGCTGATGGTAAACAGATGAAGGCAAGGCTAAATGAGGGTACCAGTGAGCAGAGGAAGGTAAGGCCTCTGAGTATAACCGGCTGCGTCCTTGGTCTAACAGAAAAGCTGAAAGAACCAACTCACAAAAGAGGTTATAAGTGTTGTTCATTACATTCCAAAAAGAGAAAGTAAATGTAGGATAGCGATCCTTGTTTTTGTGATGTCCTTTTGTTTATGTAATTGGATATTTAAGACATGTTTATGTATTTGGATATTTAACCTTTTAAGACATCCTTTTTCTTGTATATTCTTAATTTAACTGGTCTATTTTAAATATTAATTTGCGTTTTGCAGTATGTGGTTTTGCATTTTGTATGTGCATTTGCATATACAGTTTAGGGGATGTTTGGGTTTATCTATTTTGACCTTTAAAAGTCAACAGGTATCAGATACTCATGTGATCACAAAATGAGCACGATGTTCATTCCAAAAACATTACAAATAAAAATTTGTAACACATTTTACTTATGTTTGAATATGCAGTATTTATATGTGGTTGTTTGGATTTATCCATTTTGACTTTTAAAAGTCAACATACACCAAATACTCATGTGATCACACAAATGAATACTTTGTTCATTCCAAAAACATTACAAAAACAATTTTGTTACTCATTTTTCTTTTGTTTGAATATGTAGTATATGGGGGTGTTTCGATTACCCATTTTGACTTTAAAAGTCAACTGATACCAAATCATCACATGTGGTCACAAATGAACTCTGTTCATTCCAAAAACATTACAAAAACAGTTTGGTTACTCATTTTTCTTCTATTTGAATATTCAGTATATTTAGGTGTTTTGATTTACCCATTTTGACTTTTAAAGTCAACAAATACCAAAATCCAACCATTCACTTAGCAACTTTATAATGGCATCATTAAATTCTGACACACATTCACACAAACCTGCCCATTGACTAATCAAAGGTCTCTCCATTTTGACATCACACTTACATCCTCAACTATCATCTCATAAACCTTGCTCATCAAATTCAATCAGCATAGATGCACAATCCTCAAACTAAAAAACACACCCTTTTGCACAATCTACAAAATGACAAACAGACCCTTATGGTATCGAAAGAACCATACTAGGCTCTTCTCTCTGGTATCACACGATCTCCCTGAACCACCACTTCGACCAATTCCAGAACCAGATTTCTCTCATTGTCAATGTTGCCAAACATATTTCAGCTTCGTGAGGAAATACGCGTATTTAAGGAAGAGGCGCGCTTCATGTGGACAATCATTCACAACTATCTCGTGGATTTCTTGAAGGAACGAGTAAAAAAGATGAAACCTTTCCTGCTAACTTTATGCGTTGTATTAGGCGGTTTTTAATTAATTATGTATTTTGATGACAATTGTTGTAACAGTTCTTTATCTTTTGTATCCTATTAGTAATTCAACTTGGTTTGGTTAAATTTGTATTTTCCCTATTCTTTATATATAAGATTTTCTGTATACTTATTGGTTTATCAACATTTCAAATGATAGATAAGCGTGCAAATTTTATAGGTAAATGATCACTCATGGAATAAGCATTTTATTTATCTCATAAAACCAACAAAATCAGTATTACACATTCATCAAAATACAACAACCATTAGATGATCATGGACTGAACCTACATGCGATCTTCTTGGTTTTTTTGAATGAAGTTTCTTGGCTTCTTTTTGCTTGCCTTGGTCCTACACTTTCTTCTTCTTCACTACTCTCACTAGGTTGGGGAGATCTACAATCGTCTACTTTAATACATTCTTCTTCCCGATCTTTAGGTGGTGTTCTTGTTCCACTTTCATCTCCACTACCCTATGCACCACCCCCTATAGTTATGTTTCCACTTCTAACACATAAGCCTATAACACCACCACTTATAGCTACTCCATCACCACCTCTACCAGCTGCAACAAAACCTCTGCGTCTGTAACCATGCCTTCAACAGGAATACCACATACTTTCTATATTGGGTTTTGGCCTTGCTTCAAAAGTTAAACGAGCCTTATTTTGATCTTCCAAATAACAGCCAATGCATGTCATTTTACTTGATTCACTGATGTCATCCAACATCCCTACGTCTGTATTATTACCAGCCATATTGTTTCTCTTCATTTTTTTAGTTGAAGGGTGTGCCATATCTATGTTGAAAGAAAAGTTGGAAGGAGTGTTTGCTTCACTATACAAGTTGGTAGGAGAATTTACTTCAAGAGTATCACACACTCTTTCTAACCTAGTTTGAAAATAAGTCATGGCACCTTTTGTGTAGTCTGAGTCTATTTTGATATGTAATCAAATATAGTGTTAGTCTTTTTTAATATGTTTTGAAATAAACCCGTTTGGCTTTTATTGTATGAGGTAAAGAGTATTAACTTCTGATGAGTGTGTAAATACTCATCATTTTTGGGTCTATCTGAACTGCAAAACGGTTAAAAATGCTCAGAAATGCATCAAAATACTGAAAATATTCCAAAATTGCATTTTATATGTTTCAGATGCAAAATGTTCAAAATCAGATGAAAAATGAGCTAAGTTTGCATAATTGGCAGTTTCAGTCCCCAAGTTTCAAAAATTGTCAGAAATAGTCCCTGAGCACATAATTTCAAAAGAAAAATCACCAAAGGTCCTTTTAAAATCATAAGTTGTCAAAATTAGTCCTTTGGTGAAAAATGTCAAAAGTTTTGAGAAATTACAAGTTTGGTCCTCCAAGTTTAAAAATTGGCAAAATTGGTCCTGGAAATTGGAAAATGTCAGCTTTGGTCCTTGTACTTTTGGAACTTGTCAATTTCAGCCACTGAAACATCTTTGATGAATTGGCAGTTCTAGTCCTTACAATTTCAGAAATTACAAACAAGGTCCTTATGTATTTAAACCTTTAATACCACTTGGACTTGTCAAAATTCCATTTGACCCCCTGCCATAAGCCAAATTGGACCCTGTCATTAACACCTTTGGACCCTCCCTATTATTTAATCACCAGTCAAACAACTTTGACTCCCCTTTTCCCTCCTTCACGAGAAACCACCATCATCACCTTCCCCCCCCCCTGCAACCTCTGCTAACACTCCACCTCCATCATCACCCCTACTCCTTATCACTCCAAACACTCAATGCCAAGATACATTTAATGCCTTCTTCCACCAAACACTCAACCCCCCCAGCTGGCTTAAACAATTTTGGCGCCAAAAGCCATCCAATGGCCAAAATCTAATTTAGCAATCCAAGGGTCAGTTTTGTTGCTGGGATTTGAAGAGAGAGGTGAGAGAAAGACAATTTGGGTATAAAAAGAAGAGGAAGACAGAGAAGCAAGTAGTACTTAGTTTAATTTCAATAATGAATGTCGTATTTCACTTTCTTAGACTTAAATAGATTTTCAGTGTATTTTTAAGGTTCTATGTATCAAAAGTAACTTGTTTAAAGTGTATTGCAACTCTTTTAAGTCTAAATTCCAGTTTATGTTCATGTTTCAAATTTCATGTTAACTGTTAACTGTTAAATTTTTCAATTTGAAACTTTGAATCTCAAGCTTCAATCAACTTCTTTCCAAGTTAAAACAAGTTTATATTAGCTTATAATAGCTTTTTATAAGCTTGTATTTAAGTTTCAAACAATATTGAAACCTGGTCAACAAAAGTCAACATGGAGCACAAATGATGCAGGAATGAAATGGGTTGATGCAGGAATAAAAATGGGTTGATTTAGAAGCAGTTGGGTTGGTTTTTATAGGATAGTAGTTCTGGTTTCATTGTTGGCAAGCCATAGTGGCTGGGGACAAGTTGTAAGTGATTGTCAAATCTCATAGCATAATCTGTTTTTTTTGTATTGATAAGTAGTTAAAGCCTGTTTAAGTAGTTGCATTTAGAGTATTTAAATTTAGTTTGATCAATAATTTATGCTTGTTCAGTGTTTAGCTTAGTTTTGTTTGCAAAACAGTTAATATAGGTGTGTTTGGCATTGCTGTCATAACTGTCTTAGAGGCTAGCTCAGTGGATAATCCTGTTGATTCATGCTTGTTAAGTCCATATTAACTCATATCTGTCAATATTCTGTGCCTGCACAAGTTCTAAGTCAAAAATCTCATTCAATCTGTCTCATTCACTTAACTGTTGTGATTTTGGATTAGCAAACTCTTGATTTATGTTTAGAATTGTTAGTCATAGCTTGCAGTAGGTGTATTTCATCCATTAACATCATAATCAGTTGAGAAATCAAGATCAAACCTCAAATTAGTCAACTTTTCAGTTTTGTTAAAAAGTCAAACTTGCCATTAGCCCGTTTTTGAATAAAACTTAGAATTTCATTGTGATCTTACTGTTAGGATCTAGGATTTGTGCTTTTGGGAAATTAAAATTTAGCTGCTCAACAAAATTAGAAAAATATTGGTTCAGTTTTAATTAGCTTGTAAAGTGCTTATTTGTTGGCTTATTTTGGATACCCTTTCTGAAAAGTGCCCTGTGCACAGATTTGGAAGCTTATTTAACAAGCTCTCATAGAGCTTATTAGTTAGCTTCAAATTGTGTATTTTGGCTTTTTGAGAAGCTCACCTAGCTAACTCAAGGTACCAGGTGCTTAATTTCCATAATTAGCTTATTTACCTAGCCTGCAATAGCTTTTTAGTTTTGTCCATTTTGTTTAAAGTTAATCAGTTATTCAGTGTTTTCCAATTTTTCAAAAGCTTCTCATAAGCTCAATATAGCACACCAATCTTTGTAATCTAGCTTTTTGGATAGCTTATCTGGTCTACTTGTTAGTCCCATAATTCTTTTCCATTTTGTAGCTTATTAAAGTATTTAAAAAGTAGCTAGAAGGTGCCTTGTGAAACCAACAGTGTACTGTGTAACTGTTCTGAATAAGTGCTTATTGTGAATTTGTTGTGCTTATTTCATAAGTAATTGTGCTTATTAAGTGTTCATACTAGCTTATTTATAGATTACTTAGCTTATTTCAGTCTAGCTTTTGCTCATTTCTAGCTTAATACTCATTTTAGCTTATCCTTGTGTTTATTCATTTTCAAAAACTTCACTGTGATAAAATCATTGCTTAAATCAGTGCTTATTCGTTGTTTGTGTAAAAAGTCATAGTTATAAGAATTGCTTATCTTGTTGAGTTTAATAAGTCTGTAAAATAAAATTCAAAAAAAAAAAAAATGTTTAGCAAAAAGGGGGTAGGCAGGCTCGAACCTGAGACCTCCCCCTTGGGATAGTGAATGTGTGTACCTGTAACCATTGCGCCCTTGGGTCTTTACTGGTTTAGTTTTGCACAATTAATCTCTTATATACATATTGTCCAGTTTAGCTTATTGGGTGTATTTAGCTTATTTCGAGCTTATTTAAAGTAGCTTTTTCAAGTTTTTTAATTTTCATAAATCTGTATTAGTGTTAAGTATTTTATAAAAAAGTTTCAGATTTTTCTCGTTATTTTTAGTATTTTTAAACATTTAATTAGTGTAAAAACTTATTTAATTCATAATAAAAAATATAAAAGTCAAAAAAATATAATTTTTTTTTCAAAAATTTTCTTTTGTCATATATTACGTAAAAAAATTGTTTTCACATTCGTAGGACTTTTATTTCATAAATTTTACGTTTTTGCTTGCGCACTCGCGTAATTTTTAGAATTAACGCTCGGTTTCATTTTAGAACACGTTTTTAGGTAATTCAAGTTTACGTTTCAACCAAAATAGTTTAATTAAGTTATTTTTTTTTATAAAACCTAGAAAAATCAATTTTTAAGAATAGTGATAGCGTTTATTTAATATCTTTTATCTTTTTTTAACTTTCTTTAATTTGCATTTAAGCCGTTGTAATTTGTTGGCTTTTTCTGTAGTTATAATCATATCAGATCTCTTTTTCTGTTCAATCTTCTCGATCACTATACGTTTGGTGATCCATTGCATAGCTCGCTGGGACATAACGACCCGGGGAAACACTATACTCCCCTGATCTTCATTGAGTTCGTGCTTGAACCGTTTTAAGTTTGTTACGGTCGGCCATTCACAAATGGCCGGCTTGAGTGATAAAACTTGACGGTTTGGCACGGATCAACTTCTCACAATGACACACAAACCTACCCATCTCATTAACTCATTTACTTCTCAAAATTTCACACAAACCTGCCTATCTCATCTCATTTCAGCTCACCATGGATACACAATCTAGAAAATCAGCAACAAATAGTCACAACCATGCGGTCTGTTACTCGTTGAAAGTAGAAGGCTCTCAAGAATGGTATCACTCAGCTGACCTTGAACCACCACTTCGAGCAATGCCAGAACCACACACATCTAACTGTCAATGTTGCAAAAATACATTTCAGGGCGTGAGGAACTACACGTTTTTAAGGAACAGGCGCGCCACATGTGGACATCGATTTACAACTATATTGTCCAACTCATTGAGGAAAGCGTCAAAAAACCATGAAAGTTGTTCTATCTATGATATGGTTGTATTAATATTAGTTTTAACTATGTTTATGTAATATGTTTTAAGAACATCTATGAATTCCAAATCTATATGTCTTATATGTATGCTATGATTGTATTAATATGTTTTAAGAACATCTATGTAATATGTTTTAATTCAAATCTAGATGTGATTTCTTCTTTGTCTGCTTTTATTGTTGCAAATATGAACACAATTATCTATAATACATAAAGCTTATCCCCTTAATTTAATGTGCAAGGGGGTTGTGCACAACCAAAAGTACGGTACATACATGTCTATGCATACCGAAATAACTACAACTCATCTCATTTTAGGAGGCCCTCATATTCAATGCACATTCAGTTTGGTTTATGAAGAGTCTCGAGTTGAATGAAAGTATCCCTATCTTGAATGCTCGCATGCTCACAATAAACATATATTCAATCTTTGGAAACACAAAAGGGCTGCGAATTTGCACCCTCAAAGAATATTGATCAATCTACAATTAAAACACTACTAAATGGAGCCTGCATAAATAAGGCCTGCAACCCATTATCTGCCCAGACATTGTGGGTAGGCGTACAAGTAAAAAAGGACCGTTATTTCTAAAATTATGGCTGTAGAAATCGTAGGCGCAAATGCTGTATTGTTCCTGGACGAATTGAAATTGGATGAGACCGGTACGATCGTAGTGATGCTCTATAGGATGTGGGATATAAATGCTCCTTCGGGCAGATACTTGAGCACTGATTTCTTGATCTCTGATGCTAAAGTATGTTGACATCCATGTTTGAAAAACCTAAATAATGCCAATATGTAATGAAAAATATATCAAATGTCTGTGTTGTTTATCAATTTTTTCTTATCTACTTTTGATGCAGGGAAATGTTATCCATTGTACCGCCAAGGCAACGGTAGCTCACAATTTCTTGAGGTTAAAAGAGGGTGCTATATATTTGGTTAAAAATTTTGTAGTCATGCAAAACAAAGAAGATTTTCGTATCAGGAAGGACGATACGTTCATGCTTGAGTTTAATGGATCAACAAGCATAAGGAAATCTTTGGTTATATCTAAGGGATTTGTTAGGTATCCGTTACAATTGGTTGATTTTGATCATATCCATCCCACAGAAAACAAATATCTCATTGGGAATGTCTTTGTTTGTTTAGGTATCTTAAAATTCTTTGTTTTTAAATATTGTTTCTATAAAAGCTTTTACATTTCAGATGCTGTAGGATATGTGACAAATGTTGGTAGGATGAACTATACCATAACAGGATCCAAAAACCTGGATTTCTACCTGGCGAATCATAGGTTGAAATTTATATTTGTTGCAAAGGATGTTGTAAAAATTAAAATATTTTTGCCGATGTGTATTAGGAAACTTACTTCTCTCTTTATTTCGATTCCCTTTGTAATCAGGGGCAGTCCATACGGGTGACCCTGTGGGGAGGGCTTGCTGATGTGTTGATTGAGAAGAAGGCGACGCATGTAGGCATGTGTGCTGTTGTGGTGACTTCCACCTCTGCAAAACAATATAACAGTAAGTGGCGTATTGACTATTTACCTTTTGCATGTTCAGCACTTTCTTTTTACAAATTTAACCTTTAATATTACCTGCCAGATAAGCTCTATCTATCCAGCAGTTCATCCACCCAGCTCCTAGATTCCGTTGACATTCCTGCAATTAAAGAATTGAATTCAGACATTTGGTAATAAACTAATTTTTATTATTTAATACATCCTAAAACCAACAAATTTTAACAAATCATTCAACTGTTTGTTAGCATCACTGATGCTTCAAAAGGAGCTTCGCGTGTAGACAACTCTGAACCAAGAGAAGGATCTATCGAGAATCTGCTCATGTGGGCCCGAAATAAAAGGAATGATGTATGTATTATTTTGCACCCGGCATCTCTATATTATCTTTATAGTGCATAACATTTATAAATCTTATTTATACACAGACTGCCGTTTTCATAATTAAGGCCAAGATTGATAATGTGCGTACTAGAAAGGGATGGAATTTCCCATCATGTGGGGGAGACAATTGCAGGAAAGGGGCTACTAGAAATAATGGGAGATTTTGGTGCGAGTCATGCAGCAGACCAGTTGAATACCCGGTAATAAGGTAATGACATATTTGTAGCTTATAGTTTGATTGTTTGAATGTGTTAAATAAAATTTCTCACCTTGACATTTACCATCTGCTGAATGCTTTCTTCAGATATCGTCTTGAACTTGGTATATCTGATGATACCCGAGCAGACTGTGGTTGTCCTTTTTGATGATGCATCTGTCGAATTGATCGGGTTCCCAGCTTCGGCGTTAGTGTCGGATGAGGATGAGGTACATTTATAAATCCCCGAGTACTTACACCCTATTACATCATTTCCATTGCTCACGGCTTACTCTACAGGGTTTAGACGATCATGCAAACTTGCCATTACCTATAGCTGACCTCATTGGGACAACACACGTGTTTGAAATCAAATCTCACACGTATTATGAATATGGAACATTCGAGAGTTTTACGTGCTGGAAAGTTGACCCGCATAATCCAATAGCTGAACCCACAAGCGCAAGCACCGTTGATAATGAAACCGCTGTTACATGCTCATCATCCAAGTCACCCGGCCAGTCGCCAACCCTCACTACACCGTCCAAGCCTGTAGAGGATAGGATAAGGAAAAGGTAGTCGAAACAAACAAAAAACATCAATACAGGTGTATTTGTATAAATGCACGTCTGATGGAATTCCATTGTTTGCAGGGTGGTTATTGATGATTCAGCGACAGAAAATGAACTGCTGCCGGATAATGATGTACAGGATGATGAGTCTAATATTGCTAGTAATAATACATCTTCAACATCCAGCCCATCATTCAAACGACTGATAAAGACCAACCCTGCAAATGATAATAAAAATAAGAGGTTAGCAACGTTAAAACATTTGGGTGGCAACAAAATATCTTTTATCCTATCTATCTTGCTACTGCAATACATTTGACGTAATAATCATGTTCCGTTGTATGCAGTGTTGCTATTGAGAATTCGGACGCGAATATTGAACTGGTAACTGTAGACGTTGAGCATAATGGTGATGATAGCACCCTAACCGTTAAGAAGAAACAAAGACGGTGAGCCCATATTGATTGTCACTTTTTTGTCGTTAACCCTTTTACGTTTGCCCGCATAATAACACGTTTCTCCCTATATATTTTGTAAACAGGTTTGTGGTTGAAGAATCGGAATGACCCCAACCAAGGAGCGCCCCATCAAGACTTTATAAAACAAATGCTTATGACAATAATAATACATTTGATAAAAACTGCTTTTGGGATTTTGTTTTAATTTTGTTTTAGTTGTTCTTTGGAAGACACAATACTCAACCGTTCCGTTACATTTGGTTTTATTTTTGTTTGACAATATATTTTGGTTTGCCATCAGACGAAATATTTTTACTTTTTGTGCTAAACTCCATTTGATATACCTCCAAGATGAACATACTGTGGCTTTGGACACTTGCTACATGAGATCAAATAGATATGTGTGTTAGTAATGCTAGATGACCATGAAAGCAAGGATGGTTCTTTTGATTTCTCCATCAGACATTGTTACCAAATGTAATGTCTAATGTACAAGATAGTTCTATTAATGAACCAAACGTTCATATGTATATACTATTTCATGTAATAGTTGGCAAGGATAGTTTTTTTTTCCGATTTCTCCATCAGACCATGGTTACCGATGTAATGTCTCATGAACAAAATAAATATGTGAATGAACCAAATGTTAATATCTTATCTGTTTCATGTGATAACCGTGTAACCAAACATCTAATTAATAAAACTCATTTCTATGTAATTTACTAATTTTCCTGTTGTATCCCCTTTTTTCATTTACTCATATAACCCTTTCATGTGATAAACGTGTAACCAAACATCTAATTAATGAAGCGTACTTCTGTATAATTCTCTAATTCTCCTGTAGTATCCCCTATTTTCATTCACTCATATAACCCTTTAAATAATTGATCGACTTAAAGTATGTAAAGGGTCATCTAAATTCATGAACACATGTGCTTGATTCATTGTGAATACCTAATAAAAAGTATTTAAAAACTTGCGGAAATTACCCAAAGGTTAAGACGATGTTGTTTTAAATCTATATACGAGAATACTGAGAAAACAAATTGTTTGCATTTGTTGTCAACAAATCCACTGACACAACATGTGTATTCAAAGTTGCAGAATCCATCGCATAACAATAGCTCAAATGATAAAGATATTGAAGATGGTTATGCTGCTTAATGCAATCACCAAGATTGGCTAAAATTGACTTTGTTATATACCTAATGAATTAAATAATGACTGTTAAATTATGTTTGTTATGAATTATATGAGTTTGAAACCCTCCTTCTATTTATATGTATTTATACCATCCACTACATATGTTTAATTTACACATACATTATTATTTTATACATAGCAAGTATGATATAAACTTATCTTATAAGGCAATTTATAAAACACGTTAATCCCTACTTTACTTTATAACAATTAAGAGTTTTTTACTTTTTCCATATGTTATATAGATGAACAATAATGAATTTGTCTGTTATTGTTGGAAAAAAATCAGTCTCATTATTAAATCAATAATAAGAATCATAAAAACCTGGAGATACTTACCATACAAGCCTGTTCATTGTTCACTACACTTATTGCATCAGTTCAACACTAGAATCCCAAGAGATGCTTTAATATACATCTTGCTTCTATATCTTTCCAAACCTGCAAGGTTATGTGTTGCAAAATTGATACATATCCTCCAAATAATAAATGAATACAGGTACATCTCAATTTAACAAGATAGTATACCTTCCAATTATGTATATGGTTAAATCCATCTTTGTTTTTTCGTTACAGGGTCACAAAATGATCATGCTCAGGTTCCATCCATGTCAGACATGTTGCACAAATATTTCGTTATTGATTCGAAAACAGTTATCAGTCAAAGTGGAATAACACAAAGCTATTGTGGTTTACGGCTAAATGAAATTGTCAAATCATTTACAGGTATACACCAGTTCCAAACATTGACTTGCGTTATTATAGTACAAAATTGTTGCAACAATTGATACCTGATTCGCATGTTCACCGTAATTTGTTAGGACAAACATCACGCTCAGTGGGCGATTTACCAGATATGACGGCGAATCAAATGGCTTCTGCTTCAAAACAACCCTTTATGTATAAAAAAGAAGATCAGCAGGTGTTTAGCTAACCAAATTATATTTGGCAGACAATTGTTTCCGTAATAATCAATAATACCTTAATGTTATTCATACAGGGAGACTCTCTCAGCGTGCAGCTAAAAAAATCCCACACGGAGCCGCACATGCATATGCAGGTAGTTTCATATTTTATAATTGATGCCTTATGTTATTTGATGGATAAAAATGTTGTTATTCCCAATTAAATTTACCTTTTTTTGCAAGGTGTTCCCGTTGTTTACCATAAGATTGGCCATCCATCATTTGAGTGTCAAAATTGCAAAGGGATTATGTGGTATCAGGAGAGAAGCGATAAATCAAAGAGTCTTTGCCAACCCAACTTTTTCCATTTGATGTCAAGAGGGAAAACTTCTTTTTCCAAGATTTAATGAAGCGCCTTCACCTCTTAAAGAGTTTATGGACTATAATAATCCTGCAAGTTTAAGATTCAAATACCAGATCAGGGTATATAATGGCATGTTTTGTTACACATCTTTTGGAGCAAGAATAGACCATTCAATTAACACGGGCAGGGGTCCATATACCTTTAGAGTAAATGGCCAAAGCTATCATCGAATAGGTTCTCTTCTTCCAAAACAGGGCATTCAACCTAAATATGCACAACTATACTTTTTTGACACTGGAAATGAAGTAAAAAACCGAATGAGAGCTTTTATAGACAAAGATGGGGGATGTGTGTTGGATCCAAGTATAGTAGCGAGATTGATTAAAATGTTTGATCAATCAAATTCAATCACTAAGGCATTTCGAATGGCTCGGGATTGGTGCGAGAACCACAATTCAGCCACCTTTGAACTACGGCTGATAAGTGGACATAGTACATCTCGGCAATACAACGCACCAACCGTGGCCGAAATAGCAGCTCTAATTACTAATGACTTTGGTGATGGTATTCCTACAAGAGATATTATTGTAAGTAACAGGGATGAAGGTTTGAAACGTATTTATGAGTTGCATTCAGAATACATGGCACTCCAATATCCATTGTTATTCCTATATGGGGAGGAAGGATTTCAAGAAAAGATACCATATTACAACAACATGGATGTACGCAACACCAAAAGGGCTTTTGTCACAATGAAAGAATACTATTCATATATCATACAACGGCGAAATAACCAAGGTACTACACTGCTTAGAGGTGGGCGATTATTCCAACAATACTTGGTGGATTCATATGCGGCTGTTGAAGAACAAAGGCTAAAATGGACCAGGAAAAATCAAGATACATTACGCGTTGATCTATATCATAATGTTTGTGACGCTGTAACAAAGGGGATACAAGTGCAGCAGGACTGGGAAAACGAATCGTTCTGCCAAGAAGTTTTATAGGCGGTCCAAGGTATATGATGCAAAACTACCAGGATGTAATGGCTATATGCCGGGCGTATGGGAATCCAGACATGTTCATCACGTTCACTGCTAATCCAAAATGGCCCGAGATTGCAGAAATGCTAAAGCACGTCCCGGGCCAAAAAGTCCATGACCGTCCAGAAGTGGCAACACGTGTGTTCAAGATTAAACTTACTGAACTGTTAAATGACCTTACAAAATTCATATTTTGGCAAGTCACGAGAGGTAAAAAAATTAACCCATAATTTTAATCATCAACTCTTTTATATATACATTATGTATTATCTTATGTTGTTTTCCAATTATATTTCAGTTGTGTATGTCATAGAATTTCAAAAACGTGGACTGCCACATGCTCATATCCTCTTAGTGGCTAGAAGAAGAATTGAAATGCAAAACCCCATCCCAGATAAATGATATAATTACAACTGAGATACCATGTCGAATCAATGATCCGGATGGGTATAAAGTAGTAACTGATTTTATGTTACATGGACCTTGCGGTAAAGATGATAAAAACGCCCCATGTACAATTGAGGGTAAGTGCTCAAAACATTTTCCTAAACCTTTTGTGGTTGAAACAATTGTTGATAATGATGGTTATGCTATTTATTGCCGGAGGAATAATAACTCTCACTATATAAAAGGGAAATTCAAGTACGATAACAGATATGTGGTGCCTCACAACCGTTATCTCCTCATGAAATACCAGGCCCACATTAACATGGAATGGTGCAACAGATCAAAAGCAATTAAGTACTTATTCAAGTACTTAAATAAAGGTCCCGATAGAGCCACAATTGTTATACAAGAGAATGTTAAAAATGATGGTGATTTAGCAAATGTACAAGTTTTGGAGGTGGACGAAATAAAGAACTATTTGAATTGTCGTTTCTTAGCTCCATGTGAGGCGGTGTGGCGTTTGTTTTCATACAACATACATTACTCATATCCGTCTGTTGGTATGAAGCGAATTACCACTTGAATCGGCGTGATCACAATACGTGACTCGAGAAAGCTTACCGCCCTAATTCAAATTGAAGGTATCGACATGACCATGTTCACTGATTGGTTTGAATTAAACAAGCGTGATCTGAGAGCGAATCAATATCACGTATCTGAGATACCTACACATTACGTGTGGCATGAGAAAGACAAACTATGGAAAAAGCGAAAATTGCAAAAATGCATCGGTCGGATTGTTTATCGCTTTTGGTGTGCGGAGACCGATATTATCTTAAAATGTTGTTGAACATTGCTATAGGTCCTGATTCTTGGGAAAAACTCATGACTGTTAACGACAAACTATGTTCCACTTTCAAGGAAGCATGTTTTGAATATGGCCTTTTAAATGATGACACGGAATGGACACATGCTATATCAGAAGCAAGTGTATGGATGTTTGGACCACGTTCATTGACATATTTGTAACAATTTTAATCTTTTGCGATGTTAGCAGACCTTTAAAATTTTGGGATGAAAATTGGAAGTTTCTATCAGAAGATCTTCTACACAAGAAAAGGAAAATGTTTAATTATCCGGATTGGAGTTGTGAACGAGCAACTAAAGAACTATTGTTTGATAGAGATCCAAGAGTTGTTAAATAGAAATGGGAGATCTTTATCTGATTTCCAAGACCTACTAGTGCCTGACCCAAGGTTACTAACCAACATGGACAATCGTCCTCACGAGAGGTGTTGAATTATGATATGAAACAAAGTAAGATTGAACATCGGCAACTTCATTCATTGTTAAATCCCGAACAAAGTTTAATCTATGAAGAGGTGATTGAATGTCCATGGTAAAAAGGGAACTTTTACTTTGTCTACGGATCCAGGCGGAATGGAAAGCGTTTTTATACAAGAGTATCATCTCAAGATTAAGATCGAACGCATGATAGTGCTCATGTTGCATCTTCGGTATAAATTTATACTAAATTTTAAACAGTCAACTATTTTAAAATGGATAAAAATTTGTGACTGATTAACACTTTCAATTTGGGTAGGAATAGCTTCATTGTTACTACGGTGGGAGAAGCATAGCGTT
Organism: Chrysanthemum makinoi; assembly: GCA_910596185.1. Classification (NCBI taxonomy): domain Eukaryota; kingdom Viridiplantae; phylum Streptophyta; class Magnoliopsida; order Asterales; family Asteraceae; genus Chrysanthemum; species Chrysanthemum makinoi. The sequence continues at coordinate 99,467,715 of OU343223.1, read as the reverse complement.
TTGTTATACCGCTTGAATTATTAGAGAACACTACATGCGGCATAAAACAAAATACACATATGGTGAACTCATACAGAAGTTAAACTTATTATATGGGATGAAGCTCCGATGACTCAAAAATATGCTTTTGAATCATTGGATAAGACGCTCAAGGATATTTTAGGATATCATGATCAGACGGCGGTAGGAATCGAATATTTGGAGGAGTGACGGTCTTGCTTGGAGGTGACTTTCGACAAGTGATGCCGCTTATACCAAAAGGAAGCAGGGCAGACATTGTTCAATCGTGCATAAACCAATTTGAACTATGGAAGCATTGCAATGTATTTAGACTTACACGTATGCGTGTCAACGAGTATCTTGAGCATGGGGAGGTTGATACTCGAAACAAGATTTCAATAGATGGGTTTTGGCTGGGGGGATGGAAGCGTCTTGCGGCAAAATGCAAAGAAGGGGAGGGCCCAAGTTGGATTGAAATTCCTGAAATATTCCTAATTAAATCGTGGGATTGTCCAATAAAACAGATTGTCACGACACATACCACGATTTTACAACGAGGCAAACTGACGATGTGTACCTCAAAGAAAGGGCAATACTAACTCCTCGGAATGATGACGCTGATGACATCAATGAGTACATGTTTAAACAGTTATCAGGGGAATATGTTACATACAACAGCGCAGATGAGATTTGCAAGGCATCTGGATAGCCTAGAACAGCACGAACACTATCCGATTGAATTTCTTAATTCCTTAAATTTCCGGGATGCCCCACATGCTCTTCACTTAAAAAAGGAATTACCAATTATGCTATTGCGGAACATCAATCCACGCAAAGGGCTGTGTAATGGAACAAGGTTGCTCATCACAGATCTAGGCCAGTTTGTTATTCACGCTAAGGTGCGGCAGGTTCAAATATAGGGGATAACGTTATTATACATATTATACGACATCAGCATATACAAGTGGCCATTTATTCTAAAACGGAGACAATTCCCTGTAAGACCGTGTTATGCAATGACAATTAACAAAAGTCAGGGTCAATCACTTAATTACGTTGGCCTCTATTGCCTTCTCCGTATATTGCACCATGGTCACTTTTATGTCGCGCTATCTAGAGTTACCATCGGCGGCCTTAAGATACTAATGATTGAAGACAAGGACCCAGAGCTTAAGAATTGCACGCGTAACATTGTTTTCAAAGAAACATTCACAAGAACCTAACGTAGGACATATATGTGATGTTCAAGCAACATTTATTTATTATTACTTGATTATTTGCCACAAACACTCATAATGTGCATGATATTGTTCCGACTCTGAACATGTATTCATAGTGCACCACGGTTACTCTATAATCAAATAACCACAAAGCGCGTAGTACATGCGACTTAACTATAAACCTTAAAACAAAAAAAATTTACTATGATACACTCGGACTCAGTAAGTAAAAACATCAAACTATAGACAGAAAGCCAACCACCTTCAAACACAAATAACCACCAATAATCAAACACCAACTTCTCGATCCCTTAACCTACTCATCGCGGAAACTAAGACGGTAACTAAACAACAACAATTAAGGGATTAAACAGAACACACACCCAAGATTAACAAGACTCAACCGAAGAATTGGGTGTGACCAGACGAGGTATTCACACCTCTCAAGGAGGCAGATCAAGAAGTTAGTCACACCGTTTGCACCCTCTTGACCAAAGAAAAGTTAGACTTAAAGGAAAGAACATAATAAACTTTCAGTGCTATAGAGATGATGCGGAACGAGTCACAACACTCTTAATTAAGAGATGTTGGTTAAAGAAGGTCCCAAAATGAGCGATCCCTCCGATCGAGCGGTCTCAACACAAGCCCCCTTAATCACAACAACAATCCAAAGTATGCCTTACCCCATAACAGCCCATCTCAGCGTACAATCCGCACTTTCTTCTACCAATAATCAACAATGCCAACAAAATCCCAAAATCAACAATCCAAAGCCACGAACACTCATAATGTGCATGATATTGTTCCAACTCTTAACATGTATTCATAGTGCACCACGGTTACTCTATAATCAAATAACCACAAATTGTAGTAGCCACGACTTAACTATAAACCTTAAAACAAAAAAAATTTACTATGATACACTCGGAGTCAGAAGTCAAAGACACCAAACTATAGACAGAAAACCAACCACCTTCAAACACAAATAACCACCAAAAATCCAACACCAACTTCTCAATCCCTAACCTACTCATCGAGAAACTAAGACAATAGCTAAACAACAACAATTAAGTGATTAAACAGAACACACACCCAAGATTAACAAGACTCGGCGAGAGAATGGGTGTGACCAGCAGTATTCACACCTCTCAAGGAGGCAGATCAAGAAGTTAGTCACACCGTTTGCACCCTCTCAACCAAAGAAAAGTTAATCTTAAAGGAAACAACATAAACTTACAGTGCTATAAAGATGACTGCGGAAACGAGTCACGACACTCTTAATTAAGAGATATTGATTAAAGAAGGTCCCAAAATGAATAGCCTCCGATCTAAACCGGGTCTCAACACAAGCACCCTTAACCACCAATAAACCATCTAACATGCATAACGATGCCACCAATAACTAAAATCTTTAACCATGTGCGTATAGTATTGAAATTAAGTAGAATAATGTAAAAATAAACACCGATATGCACTCGGTCACATATAAATGGATTACATATATTGCATTTAACAACATAACCAGACAAGTAAACTTGCCATTCAATATGGTTGACTAAACATATACCCAAATTACCATTAACTATAAACCTTAAAACAAAATCCAAAGTATGCCTTACCCCATAACACCCATCTCACGCGTCAATCCTCACTTTCTTCTACCAATAATCAACAATGCCAACAAAATCCCAAAATCAACAATAAACCAACTTTAGCTCAAAATTATTACCAAATTATTAATTAGATATAAGCATAAAAAATTCCGTGTTTCAAGACACCATCATCATCCTAAACACTATCTATAAAAAACTTCAAACTCTTACAAATTTAGACCGCTAAGTAAAACATATGCTTATTTGTACAATTGAATCGAAACAAAAATAATCCCATATCATTTCTAAATCAATAAACATCATAAACCAAGTAACACTCAATAAATTAGAACATTTAAATATGCACGCTTTAATTTGATCATAATGAAATCGAATACCTAAATATTGGAATCACTTTCGACGGATAATCGGATCCTTTATCATAACCCTCAAAAAATTATATTATTTACTATTTATCTTGATCAGTTTTGCCTTCGATTAAAAACCCTAAATATGTTATTTAGGTATTGATGCGTTTTTTTACGAAGTGTGAGAGAAAAAGTCAAACGGGTGATACTTTACCCTTTTTAATATAAAAAAAATTAAAAAGTAAAAAAAATAATCATGTATATACTTAAACATAATTGATGATTAAAACATAAACATAACGATCATTGATCAGGTTCTTCCATTGATAAAGTTAGACAACCAATTACATATCCACCATACATACAAACCATACATGAAACCAACTACATACATCAAAACACAAAAGAAAATCACCAACGACTCTAATCTTCATCATCAGAACTTTCAGCTTCATCCAACCTCTCCAAAAGCTCCTCCTTCTCCTCCAAGCTTTGACGACACAACACAAGCAGTTGAGCCAACAGATCAAGCTTCCTGCGATCCTTCAATTGTGTTTCAAGGATAGCATCATGACCGATTCTTTGCCACAACATTAAAAGAGATAGTTGGTAGATGCCTCATTGATTGTTTGCTCCTTTTTGTTAATCATGCCCTTAACCCCTTTCTCCTCCCGTCTGAGCAATGAAACCTTCCTTCCTCTCGCTGTCGTTGAGTTATCGGCTGACAAAGCATCGCAAGCTTTCCAGTTTGATAATATTTGGTTCATCGAGGTTTGGTGTGGTGACATTGATATTAGGATTAAGGTGGATAGAGTTGTGTGTTAAAATTAGGGTTAGATGTAATTGCTCTTGGATTGACAATATATATACACGAAATTGTGTGGTCATAATAATTAAGGATCGTAAATAAGAATTTGCAAAGAAAACAACACAAAAACAATAATTAAGGTTAAGTAAATAAGAATTTGCAAAAACAACACAAAAAGACATTGGAACATTGGGTGTTGGATTTGAAGTTTCCATGCATAAATGAAATTGTGTCCAACATTGCAATATAACACCCTCAATTATACATTTGATATAAAACAAACCCTACATGCACAATGCATTACAATTAACATCCTAAGCTTAAAAGACATGCTTATAATTTATAAAGCTTCGTTTATTAAAAATTTCATAATCATAAAAACAAGCAAAACACTTAAAATTTAAATACCATCAAAGATATTTAAATCAAAGTTACTAATTAAACTCATTCATTTTTTTAGCATTTGACTCTTCCTCACGAACACCGTCTTTAGCTTGGTTAAACAAATTAACTAACTTTTCAAGCAATACATGATGCCTCTCTTGAGTCTTTCTCAAAGCATCAATCGAATCTAAAGCTACGCCACAATGACCTAAAGCTTCGGGTTCAAAATCATCGTGTTGTTTTTTGCCATTACACCCTCATGATGACAACAATCAAAAAGCAACTTTGATAATGCATCATCTTCACTTGCACTTGCACAAAACCACAAGCATACAATCATGCAATTTAGATGATCATGAAATATTCATCAAATTCTCTAACAACTCAAAATTTGCCATTGAAGAGTACAAATATTTATATAATTCCAAATAACAAAAGTCACAAATAAATAAGCAACAAAACACTTATGTAACTTACTCAAATTAAAATACTACATATGAAAAGACTATGTTATTAAAAACTTTTAATGAAAATAAAATAATATAAATACAAAAGTAATTACAACATTATTAGGCATCTAAATATAGATTCCACTAAAATAATATAAACTAAAGTAATAATAACATTATTAGCCATCTAAATAATAAATACAATCCAACTTCATCATATACAACATTACGGATAAAAACATCACCCCTCAACCACTAGACTGTGCATCCGCAGTTGAGGAAGCCTAGATAGTTTAACACTTAAACCAATAATGCTTTTAAAATTTACCACTGACTCTTAGGTTTCCCCATTTTTGTTAATATATTTGTTTTATAAACATGTTGTTGCATACCACACGATCAATCTTCTTTATGAAATATCAATCTCATTTGTATCCGAGTATGTTGTGCGTAAACAAATGAGCAAGAGATGATTCGAAAACAATCAAGCATATCAACTCAAGTATGGTAGACAATTTTTTTTACCTTTTTATGTTTCTATGTTTCTATATCCATGAACTATAATTCATACAACATTGCAGGAAACAACATAAGGAAGATGAACGGGTCGTATTTAACCAAGAACAACAACCACAAGTTAAAGTTTGTAGAGCATGTAAAACCCCCTACTGCCCTTATGATGAATGGCTCTATTATAAACTAGAAGATTTGGAGCAACAAATTCAGAAGGAGGGAGATGAAAGAGAATCGAGGTTAAAAAGACATGTTGAAGTGGCTAATGAGCATTGGAAAGAGGTGGCCGCACTTAAAAAATTAGCAAAACAAGAACCTGATGAAACTGAAATTGAAAGTAAAGATGAATGTTTAGAAACATTCTCTTACAATAATTTGCATTTGGAATACCATTCTGATTAATTGCCTTAAGTTATGTTTTTGGGTTTGTTGAAGTGGTTTAGTTCCCGACATTTTTTTATTATGTAAAATTTTGGTTGCGTTGTGGAATTGGTTATGAATTGAAGTAAATTTAGTTGATAATTTTGATCTTGATGTTCCCAGTTTTGGTTTCACTTGCATGTTTGCAGTAGCATTTGCAATTTAGGGGTTGTTTGGATTTGACTTTTAAAGTCAACATAGAGCCAAAAAATCAATGGCTAAGTAACCAAATTGTTTCAACACAGTTTTAGTAATCAGTTTAATGTTTAATACGTTCAAGTTGTTTTAATTTGTGGTGTGCAACTGTTAAACACAATCTACTGCATTTGGAGCGCATTTTGCATATGGAATATTACTTTGACTTATAAAAGTCAACATAGACAGTCGGTGTTAACATGTGTTTTATCTTGAGACGATCAGGCATTTGTAGATACTAGTTTCACTTTCATTATTCAAAAACAAATATATAGTTAAGTTACAACTTAATCGATAATGAATCGATACATAGCCAAATTCCAACACAAACTTTTCATTTTCTCTTGTTCTTGCCTAATTATGTCCCTCCTCTTGTTTAGCCCTTGTTTCATCTTCAAGTGTTTGTGTCAATGCTTCTTGGTTTAATCTCATTTGATGTTCCTATTGATCAATAACATATCCACCAGCCTGCCACTCTTGTTCAACCATTTCTTCTTCTTCTAACAATTTGATTATTTCTTGTTCGTCTAATATTCCGAAAACTATATCCATGTGAAAACCCTTAAATAAGTTTTTTAGTGTAATGTTAAGATAATGTAGTGATGGTTTAGGAGAAAACAAATGTTATGAAGTACAAAGCAGCTCCTGATAATATCCTTTCCAAAACCCCGTCTTTAAGGAATTTGTAATGTATTGAACCGGATATTGAACACGAGAGATCTTTGAGAGTTCTTGTAAGATGCGCCAATGGCATTTGGAGTACACGAATTGATTATTGCAACAACTTGATCAACATTCCCATTATTGATAACGTTGTTGATATAACCTAAACATCTAATCACAACCCCCATTAGCATTCACAAACTCAATGGCTAAGCCATGACCCACGTGTAGAATCCTCATCCTCACCCTCACCCACCTCCTCAACAAATTTCCTAATATACTCTTGTGTGAAATTACACTCCTACCCACATTCGCTAATATCGCTTATACTACGCCGCCACTTGAAAATGAGTCTTTGGGCCGCAGCGTTTTGAAAATTTTGGTCGTTCGGATCTAAACGCATTTGGTTGTCTAATAAGCGGTTTCCCCAAGTTTGATGGTTTTGAAAACTTAGTGTTCACACTATTCCTGTTGTTTTTGAGCTCATTTTTAAAGCAACAATGGTGAAACTCTTTTCACGAAGTTGAGCTTTGAGATAATCAATTTTAGCTATCAAAGAGTTTGTTTGTTCCATTGATGTAGTTCTAGCTTCTTTGATAGAGTCACTTAGTTCTATGTGATGCTTTCTCAAGGACTCATTTTCCTTTAGTAATTTGGCCACACAAACCGCTAATTCATCATTTCTCATTTGAATATCATCGATAGCATTAATATCAGAATTATTTGTAACCAAATTACTTTTCCCATGCATATCAGAAATATGTTTCTTCAAATTGTTGATGGTTGAGTCTTTGTCTTGAAGGTGAGCTTTCAAAGTGTTCATTTCAAAAGTTGGAATTCAAGTTCGGATTTTTACATGGTCTGTTAATTTGGAAACTTTCTTCTTTACTTTGTATCGCAATTTCAAGTGAAATGCAATGTTTTTCAAGATTTGAGAGTTTGTTTGAAAGTTCATCAAAATCCTTTTTATCAACCATATCATTTGTTTTGAAATTATTAGACTTCGGCTTCAACCAGCAGTTATAAGAATCATGTTCAACATTGAGATCAGTTTGTTTAGGTACATTAGCAAATGCACTATGTTGAAAAGATAAGGGTACCTCATCACATGAAACCTGTTCATTTATCGGTCTAATATCTGCATCCACATCATGTGTAACAAGAGTCACGAACTCTTGTTGTTTCAAGCTTATGGCCTCCCGAGCCTATGTATTCATTCCGATCCATCATCGATGCTTTACCCATCTCAACACAACAATCTCTTAGCGCGGACATACATCCACTTTTTCATCTTTCGGTAACTTCCTCAATATACTCCTCCACATTATGCATGATATGAATAAGTGTCTCAATGAACATGCTAATTTCCATTCGGTGTGTCTCGAAAGATATTTCAGTCAAGTCTTGATCATAATCGATGAATATTCCCCATTGATGAATGGTGAAATTGTTTGTGGATCACATGAAGTCGACGGAACAATCCTTTTGAATCTTTTCTTTATCAAGTTGTTGTTCTAATTGTTCTAAGTTCAATAGTAATGTTCCTGTTAAAGTGGATAAATCTTGACGGAAAAGGGCAATGCATGTTCGTTCCATAGTTGTAGATGTGAGTAACATGAGGTGTGAGTGAAGTTGTCGATAAGGTTCAATGCAACTTTCCTTACCTTTTGCAAGAGCATTACGTAACAGTGATGCATTTCTCTCTCTCTTTAGATTCTAAACACGGAGATTTCACATCCTCATTGATTGATTCCATCATTTTAACCGTTAGGTTAGCATACATTATCATTGTTGTCCACGACATCATACGGTTTAAATACTTCGAAATGGTAGGGTGGTGTAAGACATGATGTTGTAATACGAGTTTTACAAGTCTATGATTTAAGCAGAAATAGATTCTTTGCGTTTTACTAAAATCAAGACCAAACCGTTAAGCAATGACCAATGGAGCGTGTTAGGATGATGATGGATTGTCACAATGATATACAATTGTGTGTTAGGACTTAGGATTGTTTGTAGGACTAGCAGAGATGTTGTTTGGTTGAGATTTGGATTGGTTTATGCTCGTTTTTGCGGAGAAATTTAGGTCTAAAAACATAAAACCCTCAACCGTTTGGGAGCAGATTTAGGCCTCGAAGGTTGACCGAATAAAATTTAGTTTAGTTTATTGGCATGACATCTCTCGTTCTCACGGTCGTTTTGATGGGTAGAGCGGCGAACGAGTTACTGGATCAAAAGTTATAGGCGTTTGAAGTTTTGTCTGGAAAAGTCAACAAATCGCTAAGAATTCTTGAACCAAGTCGCTAAGACCAAGTCGCTAGGACCCAAGTCGTTGGACACAAGTCGCTAAAGCACCAAGTCGCTACACAGTCAAGTCGCTAAAGAACAACTCGCTAAGGTCCAAGTCGCTAACAATTTACACTACAACTTCGCTAACAATTTGGAAGCAAGTCTAACCTCTCCTTAGTTAAGCTGGTAGTGGAGAATCCACTAACTTGTACTATATTTGTGGAAACGTCTCAATAGACAAGTCGCTAAGCACCAAGTCGCTACCACTTCAAGCGCAACTTCTAGGACTTACAAAGCAAGTCGCTACCAAGAATAATATTTAAGGTGGCAAGTAAGCTAGAGAAAAACTCAAAAACACCACTTTTCAATCCAAAACAACCCAACCACGATGATTCAAGCCTTCCAAATCAAAACCTAAACACTTATGATGATCCTAAACACAAAAGTACAATCAAAATCCAAACTTTAACACTAGAAATCAACCAAATGATGCAAAACCACTAAACTTTTTCAAACTCAAAAACCACCTAAAACCACTAGAAATCCAAAGATATGTAAGAGATGATCTAACCATGGGCTCTTGATACCAATTGTTACAAATTGGATTTCACCAAACACAATCACAAATATGGAGTATAGTTTAGAGGTTTTAGAGAGAGAAAGTGGAACCTTTCTAGAGAGAGTAAAAAGAAACATAGAAGGTTAGATTAGAATGAAAGGTCCAACCCTCTACCTTGGGAGGTAGAGGGTATTTATAGTTACAAACATAACGACCTCCGGCTTTTGTGGATCGGGTATCAGATGGGTAAAGCCGTCCTTCCTCCACGATGTTGCACTAAACTAAACTACGCTACAAACTAACTAATAAACTACTTAATAACGTAAATAGACAAGTCTCTGCTAACTTATGCTAGTTAATATTTGGGGTGACCGACTCTTCACTATGGAATTTTCTAATTCCTAACAAAGCTTGAACGTCCTAAATAGGTAAAATCTTAATAGTGCACTTGGGATTTAGACACCCCCTATGACTAACATGGAATACAATATAATAATTAGAATGAGGATGTGACAATTTAACCAACCAATAAAAGATAACTAGGGAGTAAAAAAATCTAAGTGAATACATTTTTAATTATCATAAGAAAGACACTCAATCAATCCATAGCTTTTCCTTTTTATTAGTTTAATTAGTCTTTAATTTAATTTGTTAAGTAGTTAAATTGGTATAATTACCAACCCCACTCTTCAAACCCAAGATTTTACTTGCTTTTATTAAATATAAAAAAGATAAAAAGAATCCCCTCCTCACGCTTTTAGTCATACATTGTTAGGAATTAGAAATTCCATAGTGAAGAGTCGGTCACCCCAAATATAATCTAGCATAAGTTAGCTGTAGACATATCGTTATTCTTGTTTTATTAGTTAGTTATTTAGTTTAGAGCAACACCGTGGGGGCGGGTCTTTACCCATGTATCTTATCCACAATCCGAGGAGGGCAGTTTGTATTATAAATACCTACCTCGAATCATACAACTTCTATTTCTTTCACTTTCTCTCTCTAGAAAGGATCCTCTCTCTAAACTCTATACTATTCGATCCATTGTTGAGCTTATTTGTGTGTTTATGAAATCAAATATGTTACAAATGATATCAAGAGCCATGGTTTGATCACTCATCTTTCATGTTCTTGGATTTCTAGTGGTTTTGGTTTGGTTTGAGTTTAGAGTAGTTTACATCATTTGGATCATTACTATGTTAAAGTTTGGATTGATACTTTTGTATTTAGAGTCATCATAAGTGTTTAGGTTTTGATTTGGAAGGCTTGAATCGATTGGGTTGGAATTGAAAAGTGGTTTTTGAACATTTCTTCCTAGCGACTTGGTTCTCGGATTAATTTTCTTCGTAGCGACTTGCTTTGTTATTTGGTAGCGACTTGTAATTGAAGTGGTAGCGATTTGAGTCCTAGCGACTTGTCTATTGAGACAAGCCAGACAAATAGTATTAGTGGATTCTCCACTACGGCTAACTTGAAGGTTAGCGACTTGCTTGAAATTGTTAGCGTTGTAGTGTAAATTATGGCTTGACGATACTAGCGACTTGGATCTTAGCGAGTTGTTCTTTAGCAACTTGGTCTAGCGACTTGGTGTTAGCGACTTGGACTTGGACTTTGAGTTGAGTTGCTCTTTAGCGACTTGGCGTGTAGCGACTTGGTGCTTTAGCGACTTGTGTCAAGTGACTTGGTTCAAAATTCTTAGCGACTTGTTGACTTTCCGACAAAACTTCAAAAATAACTTTTGATCCGTAACTGTTTTCGGCGTTACGCCCATCAGCGACCATGAAGAATAAACTATAGAATTCCTTAGGGGCCTAAATCATCGGCGAGTTATTGAGGTTTTATGTTTTAGACCTAAATTTCTTCGTTAAGCAGCATAAACCAATCCAATTCTCAACCAAACAACATCTCTGCTAATCCTACAAACAATCCTAAGTCCTAACACACATTTGTATATCATTGTGACAATCCATCGATCATCTTAACCGTTCCATTGGTCATTAATGGTTTGGTCTTGATTTTAGTAAAAATCTATTTCGGTTTAAATCATAGACTTGTAAAATCCGTGTATATTACATCATCTTATTCTTGGACACCCGATCAGTACTTAAGCTGTATGATCTTGTGGACAACAATGATAATGTATGCTACTGAGCGGTGATGGAATCAATCAAAAGATGTGAAATCTCCGTGTTTAGAATCTAAAGAGAGAGCATTAGCAAAAAACTGGAATTTGCAACTAAAGTAACGCTTAAGGGACATTTCATGCAAAAAAAAACCCCAAACGTTAGGTACATAGCTCACATTTAAAAAAAAAGGAAATTTCACTTAAAATGATAAAATTTAGGAACATAATTTACATAATCGACACATGAATTTTATAAATATATATTTTGATGGATAACATTTAGATAGCTTTGATCAAATAGAAGCTAATTTTGACATTTATTAATATTAGCTAATAACAATCTCGATTTTAAAATTAAACTCTCTTATCATTTAATAAAAAAATGTATTATAAAAAATATTTTTCTCTTATTATATAAAAAATTAAATAAATATTCTTGTTTAGTAACTTCTATAAAGCTTGGCAGAACTATTAAATAAAAAAGATCATCGGATTGTGCCTAATAACTAATTAGTGTTACTAATATATACAATTGTCAACCCACTTTTACTATACATAAGAAAATTATTAGAATCACCACTAATGTTTAATAAATAGTCATAAAGATGATATTAAGAAGAAGAAAAAAAAAGAATATTAGCTTAATGGTATATGTTTTGTTTGGTGAGAAAAAAGTCATGTGTTCTAATCTTTACACACCTAATTTTCTTAGCTTTTTATTTTTTCTCTTTAAGTTTCTTCTTTTACTTTTCTTAATAAGTATATTTTTTAGTTGGTAGATAAATAAACAACAATCATAAATTTTTTTTTACATAATTAGCAAATGATATAATATGAACTATGATACTAAAATAAAAATAAATAAATAAATAAATAATAAAAAATAAAAAAATTGTATGTATATAAAAGGACAAAATATAAAAACTATGTTTAAATAAAAATTTGGTTTCATGAAAACTCTAATGACCCAAACTTAGGTAAACATAACGTTTTTAGTTGCTTTTTAGTAAGGAAAAAAAAAAAAACAATATACGTGATTTGTTAGTTTAAAAGTATACAAGATGAACAAATACTAATAATCCCAATAGAAAAGAAAAACATAATACTTACATATTTCTTTAATAACTTCGTGTTAGTAATTACTAAAAAATTTCAAAATCATCCTCTAAATTGTGATTTGTCGAAGCAACCCGCGACACATTATTACACTCATTAATTATATTAATAGCGTGGTTATTCGAAAGTTTAATAAGAATGAGCACAGAAAATGAAAGTAACATTTAAAAAAAAATAAGAGTTTATAGAATTATAATGAAATGCTTTAGCTTCAATTCGGGATTTTCGAGTTCCAAAATTTCTTATTCATACAAATCATTTTTCTTATGTATTACTAGTATTTATTTACATAAAGAGGGCTTTGGTTATAGTGTTTTTTATTCATAAACAAGCCAAAATAAAATTTAATGCAATTGAAATTAGGTTTTTTTTACTTGTCTTCCCAAAATAGAAATTAATGCAAATGAAATCAGGAACCTTTAAAGCTTGTTTGCTACTCATGTTTTATAATTTTTTTATAGTGCAAGTGTTGTTGTCATATAATAGTCCTCATAGCATAAATTCGCAGTAATTGTCTTATCGACGAGTTTTGATACTTTAATCACTTTGATAAAAATAAACCGAACCAAGATTATGATAAATCATAAATACAAATGTTTTGTTTTCCTATTTCTAATAGGTATTTGACATTTCACAAAAAATACTAGACTATTATAAATATAGAATAGAATATCAGAATAGGTTTAAGGAATTGTAAAATGGAATAAATTTATTTAGAGGGTGAGTGTCACATGTTATTAATAGAAGAGGTCATAATGGTAAGAGGATATCTCACTCTAGCCTAATTATTTAATTCAAACTTAATTCAATCTAATAATGTAAATCATTATAAATAATAAATAGTTTCAAATCAATACACATACATTAAAATTAAATTGTACTTTTTGCTATAATACATCAATTTTAATATCTTGCTAGTTTAATTTTGTATGTATAAATTTAATATATGCCTTTATAAAAAAAAATATCAAAAAGTTTCAAAAGAAATACAAATATATTTGCAATAGTGGATAACGTGTTATAGGACCAATTTTTGTACCTAACACAACCGTGTATGTTATAGTTGCACCATGCCTGCATGTTATAGGACCACTGCTATCTACTTAACGGGGCGTTTTTTTTTTAAATAGGTGAGATATTTTTGGTGATGTGTTATACGAGTGTAATTAAAAGTGTATTTTTGCTTTTGTGTTATAAAAATATTATAGGGTAAAAATGATGTATGAAACCGATAACAATTATACGTGCCCAACTAGACCCGTCTCTCAACTCTAACTATCATTCGTGGATCACTATTTTCTGTTAATAACTATGGATAAAAATCACGATGTTCAGTAAACAAATTAAGTATGTTAAAAAAAAGTAAATTAATATTAAGAAACAATTCCCGAGGTGTAAATACAGTTGACAAAGTCGGTAAACCGGTTTGAACGAATGAAGGGTGAAGTCAGATGGAGCCAATGCACCTGGCTCATCCATAGATCACCATGGCAACAATTAGGGTCCGAAAGTGGGAAAGGAAAAGGGAAAGAAATCAAAGGAATGAGTGAGGTAATGCAATCCTGGATTCTTCTATAATGGTTCATTCATAGATAATCACCCTTCTGGATTTATTTGTGATGTGGCAATTTTTCAACATTAAATAGCAAGCTTAAAATTGTTAAATACACTTTATATTGTAGCCCATCAACTTGCATTATTTCTCTTAATTCGAAAAGGTAGTTGCGCAAAATTTCACAAACATGTTAGGTGCCAATTCCATGTGTTTCCTCAAATAAACGATATCGTAAAACTCACAACATACGAATTTAAAATATTGTCTGATGATTGATAATAATGGTGTTATTATTCGTAGATTTTGAAGATTTAGTGAAACCAAAATCGACATCAATAGGTTAATCTGGCGTGTCTTGTGACGTATTTACATGCATGCATGCTTATAATTTGTCTATGCGGAAATGCATGCATGTTTCCTTTAATTTAGAAGATAAACCGCAACAAAATGATTCAACGTCATGCCACCTTGAGTCTTCTGTAATTAGCAACAAGCTTTACATTGATATATATATATAACGCGTGCGACTACATAAAACAATATCGAAATGTCTTTGAATAGTTATATGGTGGTATCGGTTCAACAAGAGATCGAATATTTCAAGTTAACTTATATAAGTAGCATATTTTTTGTAATTTTATTTTAACATTTCACTCGTCTTGGTATTTTAGATTTCTCTATGTGAGTTGTGGTCTTGTGGAACGGATATGATCAGCTATTGGTTTATCATATGTTACCGCACGGAGTTTTTGCTTCTTGTCTAAAATAAATAAATAAATTAAATAATAATAATAATAATAATAATAATAATAATAATAATAATAAAATAAAAAATTGCATTTGCTTAAAAACACTAAGAACTCTGAAATTACTAATGATACCCGTACTCTCTCACTTACAAACTATACCATACCCACATATACCTGATTCCCGGACTACTTACAAGTTAAAAGTTTGATCAAACATATGATATTTATTTAATTTTTACGCGAAACACTTTACCATAATTTTGAAACTATAACTATTTGTCGCTTTATATTTTCAACTATCTACCGGCAAAACAGTAGTAGGATGACTCTTGGGTATTGAGCTTTCTAATCAACCCACTTTATTCATTTATTATTTAGATTACAAACCACTAAAGTCTTTTATATTCACCTTTATTATTATATAGACATGTCTACAATTCATAGCGAAACAACTTAAACAATAAAAACAAACTATAAATTAATTTTTGAAGCAATAATTATCATTATGACTTTTGTTAAACATGACGACCATCTTTAACTAAAAATCATGACTCCCTTGTGTTCCGGGTGCTACATTTAGTATACATCAAAACAACATACTTTTGGTTAGAGTTTGTTTACCTAGGAGGTATTAGAATTGCTTATTTAAAATAGATAAATCGAGATTTACTTGAGATAACTATTGGATTAGAAAAATGTGATCGTTTAAGAGGTCATTAGTTATGGATTATTCTAAATTGTAGAATATTCAAAGTATGTCATCAGTCTATATGATGTAACCACTACCTAATTAACTATATTAACTAACAAAGATATGATAGCCATAATTTATTAGAGAGAGAAAGAGATCGATTTGGTAAAATATTAAGTTAATAACAACATAACATGCTTCATATGCTCGATAAATGTCTTGACCATGAAGAAATATGACACTAACGGTTTGGAAACACATGACACCACATGAAATTTTCGGCCTTAACTAAAAGAAAATTCGGAGATTATATAAACTATTGATTACTAATTAATAAGTAAATATGTATTGATCTTTCAAACACGATTTGTAGGCTCACAACCTCTATTTTCTTATAGTGTTGCTCAAACAAGAAGAGGCAACCTCAAGAGCACGTAGGGAACATTTTAGAGTCTTCTAAGTAAGGTTGTGTTTGTTTTATAAATTAAATCACTTAATACCTTTTAATAGCATGTAAATTTAAACTCTTAAGAGCTTTTGATAATTAAAGGTGTTTTTCTTTCTCCCTTTTTAGATGCATTAAAAAGATCATCTTGCCCAACGGACTTGTAAGAGGATCTTACTACCTCTTAATAAAATATAAACTAGTTTTTTGTATTCTAATAATCTAGACGTTTGTAAAAACAAACATATTATATGATTGATTGAGTTTTCATACAAATTCATATTAAATGTGTGAAATCAATTGTTCAGCCTCTTAACGAACAAACAACACCTAAGTCTCAATTTGAGGTTACGTAAAATACATTACAACTCTCAAAGATCATCTTACGTTATGGTATTTCAAAGTCATGGAGATTTGGTATCAGTTGGCTCCACGAGTCTTGAGCATGTGAGGTTGAGGTTTAACGATCACGAGCCTAAAGGTGGCTCGATGAAATATGTGTTTCCGTAAAATAAAAGTAAAGACTATAATAGTATATATGTAATATTTATAGATGAGTTAAGTTGGGTTCCTTAAAACATATAAAGCCTTCAAAACTGATTCAGAAACCTCATCAAGTCTAATTTTTATGAAGAGTACTCAATGTAAAATTATATATAGACCGATTCAAAATTCATTCTAGATAAGCTAAAAAGAGATCGCTTTACTCTAAAATTATTATTGTTTTAAGTATATATTCCTTATAACTTTGTTTATTAAAATTAATAAGACTATGTGAACTAAGAACCGAATTTTTATTTTAAATAAGCCCCATTTGAACTAATATTCGATTTTCCTTTTTCATGCGATGGCAACCTTATGTTTAGTCACTTTTTATCGAACAAGTAAAGAATGCCTTGTTACTTAATCACTTAGACATGGTTTAGATATTGGCTAGTTATGGTTTCTGACTTTTTCATCGATAAATTTCACTATAAAAAATAGTTTTGTTCTTTACATCTATTTTGCTATGATCATTGTGAACTTTTATCATGGATAATAATTTTCTTTACGTTTATAGATGTTATAAATATTTAGAAAAATAATCCACATATCTAATGTACAATTAAAATAATGTTATATGTATATGTGTTACAAATGTTTACAGTTTTATTATAGCATTTTTTCTGATTTTCTTTAACTTTTTAGGTGTATAGATTAAAAAAATATTTTCTGCTTGCTTATAAAAATTTGATATTGCTCCAATTTGATTCTTTGGTATGTCACTAGTAATGATTTGGACACTATCATCCAACTCTTGTTTGAGATAATATTATATTTTTACCGTTGTACCAAATAATATCTTAGCACTTATATGTGTTGAAATTTTTGTT